>OX411760.1:17009450-18223824 GCA_948252205.1 Orthosia incerta
TTAGAGGCTCCTCTTGGTTTTACTAAAAATAAACAAAAAGAAAATATTTTTTTATAATTACATTATTTAATAATAATATAATTTTATTTCCAATCATGCAAGATAAATAAAAAAATACGATGGTTAAGCAATGTATCTTTTCAAGAACCAAAAGTATATAATGTAATATGGCTATTAGAATGTGCATGGTAACATCAGCCTGTAACTGCCCCACTGCAATGACAGTTACAGGCTGCAAAGGCTTCTTTTGCAGAGAAGCATTAAGCCACACACAAATTTAATATTATATAAAGGAAAATGTTCAATTTTAGTACTTACTTTCTATAGCACCACGATTTGATACTTTAGTTTTTGGTAAGTGAGCAATACGGCTTATCAATTGTGCCTTTTTCAGTGAATCTGGTTCTGTCAATTGTGCCTTCTTCAGTGAATCTGGTTCTTTTAATTGTGATTTTTTCAATAAAATATCTTCTTCAATTTGTGCCTCTTCTTGGGGATCATGAACAGGTGACTTTATAAGATTATCTGCTTCTTTTAATATATCTTCAATATTGTATCCATCAACTTCATCTATTCTTGTGTCTTTTTCAGTTAAATGCTGTTTGATTGAAATTATGTCTTCAAAGCATTCATCAGAATCAGTAACCTCTACTGAAGGCAGCAGATCTTTTTCTGGTACTAAATTAACTATACTTTTACCAGGTACTCCAGAATTGTCATCACAAGGATGCGGAATTGGTAAGGATATTAGATCATCAACAAAATTTTCATCATCATCACTTATACCAAAAAAATCATCAAGCTGACTGTAGGAATCTTCTTGTAAGGCTTCTTTTTTAGGGGTTCTTGCAATTTTCATAAAAGGTTTTCCAGGAGAGCTTTGGGATAGTCGCATTAGCCATTGCTCAGATTCACTATCACTTTCACTATCAATCTGTATTGGTTCATCATATCCTAGATACTCTTGTTTTACATTAAAAGCCTCAAACTCTAACAAATCTTTTTCAATCTTAATTTCAGTATCTTTAAGCATTTGTTTTGGTTGCTCTTCACATTTCGGTTCAAGTTTAAGTTTTTTTGCACCATTTTCAAGTGTTTCAATTTGAGGATCACTATCACTATCAGTTATATTTACAATATCATTACCCTGATCATTATTTTTACTTTTAGGTTCTTCTTTTATAAGACTATTAATGTAGTCATTGTCTTTTTTTCGCTTTAAGTGCAATTTCTCATTAATCACAGGTGATCTGATAGTTTCCTTCAAATCAATGGATTTGTCTAATTCAGCAACTTTTGATTCTATTTCATCAACTTCATCATCACCTTGAAATCTTAATTTACTTGATATAGATAATTTTTCTTTCAGGAATTTGAAAACATATTTTTCACAATCTTTAATGTTCACAAGTGGTGCTTCCGTAGTCCAACCTAATCCAATGGTATCTGAATCTTGAATCACATGTGGGGTGTTGGGTGGAATTTTGGTGGCGCCAATATATACTCCATTAGAACTCTAGAAAAGTCAAAAATAAAGTATTTTTTGTTGCACAGTACATTTTTAATAAATAATGCATAATAATAATATCAGCCTGTTACTGTCACACTGAAGGGCAAAGGTCTTATTTCATATAGAGAAGGCATGGTCAGTGGGTCGTCTTAGGGGCGGAGTATTATAAAGTATTTTAAGTTTAACCAGTAACTTAATTAAAATATTTATTTTAATATTTATCTTGCCAGACCATAGTTAAAAAAAGGTCATTATGTAAAAGGTGCACGCACAACGGACCAAATGGGAGTCTTAATGCGGAAACGGGAGTCCCTGCCACTACCACTACTGTAAAAAGTGCTCTTCGCTAAGCATGATTTTGAGTCGCCTACACTGTTTGTATGTTGGACGCTGTTGTGCAATCTCGCATGGGGTGCCCCAACAATGATCAACTATTAATTTTTGTATTGTATGTTTTGTTTTATTGTTCTAAGTTTAGTGTCAGTGCTTACTAACAGTGTAGCAAGTTTCACTAACCATTTTTGAGCCTTGATACTCAAAAACCGGCCAAGTGCGAGTCGGACTCGCGCACGAAGGATGCCGTACCATTATCGCAAAAACGCAAAAATTATAGCAAAAAAAAACATGTTTGTTTTATGAGAGCCCCACTTAAATATTTATTTTATTTTGATTTTAGTATTATTGTTATAGCGGCATCAGAAATACATCGTCTGTGAAAATTTCTACTGTCTAGCTATCACGGTTCATGAGATACAGCCTGGTGACAGACAGACGGACCGCTGAGTCTTAGTAATAGGGTTCCGTTCTTACCCTTTGGGTACGGAACCCTAATTAATGATTATTAAATTCTATTCTATAATCATCATGGTGGCAACAGACTGATGTGGTCACAGCAATGAGGTGAGACGTACTAGGTAAAATGCGTACTGAGTCTTTGAAGTACGCGTCCGCTTAAATACTTATTCCAAAAACTAGATCACGAGTATTTAGGCGTCTCTAGTTTATAGAAGTTTCCATAGCGAGTCCGAGTCTTCGTAATATCGAGATCGAGTAGTCCCTAGTCGGAGTAATGTAATTGAGTATTTTCGGTTTATGGATTATTAACGTATATTAGACTACGCGTTGGTAGTTGGTTTATTAAGCGTGTACAATTTTTTTATGTAAAAAGATGCTTTTTTACATTTTAAAATTGTACACGCTTTTGTAAATTAACTATTGACTGGTATTGGTGAAGAGAGTGAAACATTTTGTTTGCTTGGCTTGACTTAATTAGCTATCTTAAATTCTAAACAAGTTACACATTAAAGTTACTTAAATATAACTTATTAATCTACGACATCCTGCACAAAAATACTTTGATAAAATCTTATTAAAAACTTTCCTTCATACTTAACAGGCTTAGGACTGTCAGCTTATTTTATAAACGTGATATTAAACATAGGTTCACGTAAACAATATGTACCGTTCCTATTTATGACGTTTTGTGACGTACTGATTTAAAAAACAAACTTTGCTAAACATTTTCAACTCTGCCTACCAAAGTAACAGTGATTCTATTAGTATAGACATTAGGTTTAGAAACGCGAAACAAATAAATCGACTCGGAAACTTTGAGTGCCGAACCGAGCGTCTCCGAATGTCACCGGCACTGACCGAGTCTGTGGATCGCCCGCCGCTAACACGAGACGCGAGTATGGTAGTACGTGACTACGTGTCAAACGCCATACGCTTAAATACTCGAGACGCGTTTATGTGGTGCGCACGGAATAAGTCTTTACACGTCCAGCCAAAAACCTATTCCAGTATATACGTCTCACCTTTTCCCTCCCTTCATTTATTTTAATGCTGTTGCTAACAACAATGAATGAATAGAGTAAAAGACCTTTTGACATAAATAGTACGGACGTTAGAACCGTTATGACTACCTCTCGATAAGACTAAATAGCAGATATGACTAGTTCGCTATAGGACTTAATCTCGATATAACTAAAATCCATTTGCTATAACATTAGACGTTTAAATTAGCCCATTTTACAGCCAGTTCAACCGATTTTGACTTCTATTGCGTTGGTGATACGACAAATAGTAGCTGTAGTAAACAGATGGTTTTGGTAACAGGTTTATGCTTTTTATGTCATCCTTATGTTTACGGGATAGAATTCAAAATCGGTTGAACGGACTGTACAAAGATTTGGAAACATGTCTAATGTTATTTCAAACGGAGTGTAGATCGCTGTAAAGCTAATTAGCTGTTTGACTATATATGCATACGTCCTGTTATCAAAATTACTTATTATCGATATGACTTACAATGGTATCTAAAAGTGGCATTAGTATTGGCACATCATGGAGTACCTACTTAGCTTTACTGAAGTGTGAATACACTAAATAAATTGAAACTTTGAATTTTTATCTTGCATATTTTATGCAAAATTTCATTCAGGTTTTTTTTGATGACGGAACCTTTAAAAGTGCACCCAGGCAGCCTTATTGCGTAAGTGCAAAGCAAACAAGTCGATTCTTTCCCAGAAACGACTTTACGTATTGCATATTACAGTCTGAAACGGAAAGGTTATGCTTCTTTCCATTACCCATATTTTGACGTAGAATTAATTGTAAAGAATGAACGAAAGCGGAAGAATCGAGGTAAAACTTTACTATTGGTATTGTGTATGAGTAATGTTCGAGTTTGATGAAACATAACGTAGTAGATAAACTTTAACTCAAAGGAGGATGTTTGTACTCTTTCCAAATTATTTTCGTAATACCGAAAAAGTTGAAAGAAATGATTCTGATTCTTTGAAGGAATTTATAATACTATCAATTCTTCTCCATTCACGTAGACGTTAATAGCACGGAAGAGACAACAAATATATTGCCCGTCTTGGCTCTCTTACCAAATAAACGCGAAACAACTATTTTCGCTTTATTTAAAACTAGCGGCCCGCCCCGTCTTCGCACGGGTATTTAACAAATCTTTCAAAATTATAATACACACACATAAACCCTTATATATTATTATTATTTTAATGTTTTGTTTAGGGTTCCGTACCCAAAGGGTAAAAACGGGACCCTAAACAAAAAGAAGATAATAATAATAATATTATATTACTAAGACTCAACGGTCCGTCTGTCTGTCACCAGGCTGTATCTCATGAACCGTGATAGCTAGACAGTTGAAATTTTTACAGATGATGTGTTTATGTTGCCGCTATAACAACAAATACTAAAAACAGAATAAAATAAATATTTTTTCAATACAGTTGTTAAACATGGCGTACTTTCAGAGGCTATAATTATGATTCGAAAGTTAAATCTTACGCATAGGCATCTTTCTGTTACGCGGTCGTGACTTTTGATTACGAGCTCGATCATTATGTTTGCAGTTTAGTTTTAAATTTATAAGTCAATTTAAAAAAGTTTAGTAGCAAGGAGTTTTCAAACATAGAATAAAATGGGATAGATTTTCTACGAGGAAAAATGAATGATTCCGTACGTTTTAGCATTGAATTCTCAAAAGTCTTTGAAATGGTTGTTTATATATTTAATTACCAGTTTTAATTTAATTATTTTCACATCAAAATTTATCAAAAATCGAATAGGCTGTAAAGGGTGTTTCGTTGAAAAAAATATGTCCAGTTGCAAAAACGCGCCATAAGTCAATTTAAAAAGTTTAGTAGCAAGGAGTTTTCATACATAAAATAAAATGGGATACGATTTTATACGAGGAAAAATTTATGATTCCGTACGTTTTAGTATTGAATCCTCAATTTTTTTTTGAAATAGTTGTTTAATATATTTAATTAGCAGTTTTAAGTTAATTATTTTCACATCAACGTTTGTCAAAAATCGAATAGGCTGTATAGGCTGTTTTCTTTGTAAAAAAATATGTCCAGTTGCAAAAACGCGCCATATTGAAAATTTTATTTTTTGTGAATAAACAAATCTAATACTTTTATTTGTTGTTACTGTTTTTCACAACTGTATTGAAAAACGTCGTGTGATACACGGGTGTGTAGGTTATTGCAAACTCGTGTCATTAAAAACCCTCGCCTTCGGCTCGGGCTTGTTAATGACAGCTCGTTTGCAATAACCTACTTTCCACCCTTGTATCACAATGTACTATTACAATGCATGTCCTCGAAAAGAGCGTCTTCCAAGCAGCCAAACTGTGCGGAAAGTGTCACTTTTTTTACTAGTGCTTTTTCCTTTCCTGTACTTTTTTAATTTTTAACTCCAACGTCAGCCCGCCGCATAGTTTTATTATTTGAGAAAAGTTTTAATAATTAGTTAAGTATAGATTATCATTCATATAAAAGGTAAAACAAAACTAATACTTCATTTAAGGCGTTTTTAATTACTCTAGATTTAGATTTTGATCAATAAATAAATTTTAAATATTCATTAAATATGTTTGGCAGAATGAATATTTTGCTCGTGCCTTTTTGCGTTACGACGTGACAGCTATTTGCACATGCGCAGTAGATAGATATGCCCGAGGAACTATGAACTATTAGTTAATCTGTGGATATGCTGAGCGCCCTTGAATAAGCGCCATTTTATTAATTTCTTGCTTGGTTCAGATATTTTTTTTATTTCCTCGCACAATGCATAGTAAAATGTTGTATGATACACGTGCGTAAGATGATTTCCGACTCGTGTCGATTTATCCACTCACTCGCTTCGCTCGCTCGTGAATAAAAATACTACTCATCGGAAAACACCTACTTTCCGCACTTGTAGCATAAATAACTAAAGTGGGGCTCCCATACAACAAACGTGTTTTTTTGCGATAATGGTATGGAACCCTTCGTGCGCGAGTCCGACTCGCACTTGGCCAGTTTGTTTTTTGTTATCTCAACTTCATTTCTTGACATTGACTCACCTCTCGTACGGCCCGTGCCCCACCCAGTGCACGAGGTGCTGCATAGCTAGCCGAGCAGGGTGAGCGGTTTCAACGCAACTTTTTTCTATTATTTACATTTTTAAACTCATGATATCTTTGGAATGGAATGTCTGAATTGAATAATTTAAACAGTTATATAAAGGTATTGAAGCAGTCTTGAATATGAAGTAATTTATTTTGATAAGGATAAATACCAAGATACAAATAAAGAGCCTTTTCTAGCGGCGGCATTTCAATAAAAAAAATTATAATAGAAGAAACACTTATTATGGCATAACTATAATAGTTAGACATATGCTGTCGTGTCATTTTTTGTAAATAATGATGTGTTCTGCAAAGTCGTAATACATTATTTTATTCTATCATCAATAGTTTTCGTAGCGCACGCGATGTAAAGAATATTTTAGGTATTTTTTTTACACCTTGGGTTTTTTTTGAATATATAATATAGGCTATGTCACCCAATAGTGTAGCTTCCCAACAGTGAAAGAATTTTTCATATCGGTGCAGTAGTTTCGGTGCCTATTCAATGCAAACAAACAAACAAAAAAACAAACAAACAATCAAATCTTTCCTCTTTTTAATATTAGTTAAAATAATACGTGCAATGATGTGCTTAAAGTGGTTACCTGATCGAAAAATATTTGGTCGAATTTCATTTCACCTAAAACTTATCAACTAATAACGTTTCGTTTTTCGGGTTCCGTACCCAAAGGGTAAAAACGGGACCCTTCCTTATTAAGACTCCGCGATCCGTCTGTCACCAGGCTGTATCTCATGAACCGTGATAGCTAGACAGCTGAAATTTTCACAGATGATGTATTTCTGTTGCCGCTTTAACAACAAATACTAAAAACAGAGTAAAATATATATTTAAGTGGGGCTCCCATACAACAAATGTGATTTGTGTCAACGGGTCTAAAGTAACCTAACCTATCCGTGTTGGGGTGCCCTAAATGCCCAAGATCGCTTCGCTCGCTCTTGGACTAATTCCTTGAAATAATAAAAATGTATAAATAATTTAAATCATTTGCATGAAAATTCAAAATAAATACGTAAACACAGATAAGACTGCGTGAAGTCGGTTTTGCAGCGATTTGTTTCTGTCACTAAATTTTGTAGCACAACATATTGACTTTTTATTACACTATTTCAATGTTAAAAGAAAAAGGAAAAAGGCGTGCGTTTATGTATGTTGTATTTCAATTTTAAATTGAAAATGCTACCAAGTAACTGGCTATATGTTTGAGACCAAATAATATTCCGTAAAATGTTGTTTCGGTGTGTTGAAAATACGGCAAATGAAAAAAGTTCAAAAGAGGCTTCAGCCAAAAGCAAAAAGTTAATTTGTAAATTGGCGAAATGTAGTTCGGTAAAATAATACATATGCCAAATGATACTTCGATGATCTGAAAATATGTCAAATAATGCATATAGCAAAAAAGACGTTGGCCAATAGTTTTCGGTAAAATTAAATTCGACTAAAAATAATTCGGAATAGTGATCGGTTCCCGCTTAAAGTACATATTCAACATTTTAAATGTGATTACGAATTGGGACTCATCAATGCATTTAGGACTGTGTATCCGAATGGTAAAGTTACAGGATGTTTTTATCCTTACAATAAATCTGTGTGGAAAAAGGCGAACAATATTGGTTTGACGAAATCTCAAGAAAGATCACTAGAATTACTGAATTATCAGTAAGATGAAGGTAAGAATCTTCATCTTATATACAAGACGAATGGTCTGCTATTGTGGAATGTTCAACATAATCACCTGAATTGAATGGATTCGTAAGCCACTTTTGCAGGCAATGGATAAAGAACTGTTGAGATTAAGTCCTATAGCGAACTAGTCATATCTGCTATTTAGTCTTATCGAGAGGTAGTCATAACTCTTCTAACCCAAATTCAAATAATTTATTGTGGATCATAGGTACATAAGATGTTGAGGTTACAGGTAGATCTGCTATGTCCCGCCATTAAGGCATACAAAATTCATAACATCAGGCTATTCAAAATACAAATCATCAAATTGTCATGCAATACAAATAAAAATTAAATAAGTAAAATGAAATGTCAAATTATTAATGCTACAAAATAGTAAATTCAATTAAATAGTGTCTCTTCAGTTTATGAGTAATGGTTTACAAGTTCATGCATATGCACCCATTGGTTTGCTGTAATAAGCCGGCTATTTCAGTGTCTTGTCACTTAGAAATTCTAATATCGAGTAATAACATTTGCTTATCAATAATTCTTGGAGGTATTTTTTAAAAGCATTAATATTGCTAACAGTTCTGAGAAACGGCGGCAGATTATTATAAATACGTGGGCCCATACAAAAGATGCTTTGGTGCAAAAGCTCTGTTTTACTGGCAACTGTACCAATAGTACCAACATAATGTAAAAGTGGCAAACACTGATCTACATACAAATTTGGTAATATAGGCAGATACTGATTTTTTAAATCATATAAAACGTTCAGCTGGGCAGGAGCTGTAACCCGTCTGGAAAAATGCGAAACAAGTATGTGATAGTTCAAGGTAGCACCAATAGGCGAAAAAGTAGAAGCAGACTGCGCTGGTAAAGCCATGTCCTGAAATGTGGAGTTAACAACCATATTAAAGAGGCCCTAAATAATCCCAACGACCGAACGCGAAGCATGCAGAAATAGGTCCTGTGAAAAAAACCTCATGATAACAAAACATTTCAAGGTTGTTGTAATGATGTTAAAGTGAGAGGAGTACAGCGAGCTGCGGTATTAAGGTTTCGAAAAAAAAAGGACTTCAATTAATTTGCATTATTATAATTTTCTATAAACAAACCTTGATAACAATGTGTTATTTTATAAGAATGATGATCCCTAACAAAACTATATCAGAAGGGTAATAGCTGTACCTTTAGGTCTGTGATGACTGCTTGGTTGTTGAGAACATGTATCACACAGTGATTCCTTGATATAACTACGCTTGAAAGTGATATAACGTTATTAATTCCCCTGCCGACGGTTACTTTATCGCCCTCTGTTAGCGTGTATTCTTCAGTTCCAAATTGTAAGCGAGTTAATTTCCATTTAGCCATTTTTGAACTTTTAATACAATAATTTATGGTTTAAATAAAACTTGAAACTGTTCAGAAGGATAGTACATCACATTATTTTTAAATAAATCGTTTACAAAGAACTTAGATCGCGAGCGAACTTGACTTATTTGACAGTGACAGTTTGGTTTGAAGTTTGACAACAAATTAGTGCTGCAAGCACTGACTTATTCTAGTAGTTTTCCTACCTCATTGGCTGCAAGATTCAAATCAGGAGGCGAAAAGAGACGAAGAAGCATAGAGTAGTCCTTGTTTGTGCCCAACCCTTGATGATTAATAAATGATACATACGACATTATATGTTCAGAGGAATCACCCTCACGGGAACTATTCCTCAGAAATATAACTTAAATAATAGATCAGATAGCCGAGACCTGAGGGAACAACGTATACATACTCAGTAGCACTTTGTGACCAAGAGTAGTAGACTTCTACTATTTTAGTAGATTTTGTTGTAGATTAATTTTTTAATTGTCTACGATTAATGTCTATGCTTTTAAAAGGAATTTTCAAATTTAAAGCTATATGGAAAATTTTAATAGGAACTAGTTATGGAATAATAGGAACTAGTTCAGAAAAATTTGTTGAGTAATGAAGGTTTTGTTTTCATAAATAGAAATGGTTTATTTTTGATAGCAATGTAGGTTTTGTATTAACAGGTATAGAGATGTATATTCTCAAGATGAAAAAAAATGTGTGAGAACAATTCAAGAATTATTACTTTATTTGATTAAATCATGGATCCCAAGTAAAATATTTACCAGAGAATTGACATACAATTTGTTTAGACTTAAAATTATATTTAGTTTGCCCTCATAGCTCTATTGCAGCGGCTTGCAATACAATGACATCGGCCCTTGGACTTTAAAAAAATGGTTGGACATCAATGGTCTTGAGCTATCTACTTCCAAAAGTACAGTTGTGCTTTTTTCTAGAATGCGCTTTCCTCCTCCTGTTTATGTATATTATGATGATGCTTCCATTCCTGTAAAAACTTCGGTAAATTGTTTAGGTGTGATTTTGGATAGTAAACTATCTGGGATTCCACACTGTGAGTATATAGCAGCAAGGAGTGAACAAACATTGAATATATTAAGATGTTTGTCAGCGGTTTGGTGGGGTGCATCATTTCATTAAAATTAATCTACAATGCAATAGTTAGAAGTGTGCTTGAATATGGAACATTTTTATTAGAACCTGGTAATTCGGCCGCATTAAAGAAATTGGATGGTATCCAGTCCAAAGCATAACGAATAGTGACGGGAGCTATGAAATCAAGTCCAATAAATGCCCTACAGGTTGAAACTGGAGATCCTCCTCTTTCTCTTCGACGTCAGTATCTTTCCGACAAATTTCTATTCTGTTCGTTACAATTTTACAATCACTCTTTACGTGCAAAACTTCAGTAACTTTAAGATGAAACCAATTCTTCTAACTATTGGTCTCACAAATCTCTTCCCTGTCTTGTTGTAAGTTATAAAAAGTTTATAGCTTTGCAAGACCCAATTTACCAGTCACTTTAGCCTTACCTTTACCAGTGAATTTAGGTATTAATAAGCACGATGATTTCGTAAAAGAGTTATTTAACTTTTCCAAAGACTTGCATTGGGAGAATTGACATCATATTTATACGGATGCCTCTAAACACTCTCTCTTCTTTAAGAAATGTTGGAGTTGAGAGTTTTTCGCTCACAATACAATATAGTGCAAAAAATTAAACATCAGTGTTTACTGGCGAATGTTATGGTCTGTTCAAAGCCTTAGAATATATTTACATCATGAAATTGGGAAAAACAGTAATATTTACTGACGCTTTAAGTCCATTGCAAGCCATTAAAAGAAATCCTTTTAAATGTAAACCAATATTTCCTATAGTTATGTTCATTAGAAGCCTTTTGTACAAATGCGTAAAATTCGGTCTTCAAATTTCTTTCGCTTGGATACCTGGCCATAGTAACATCACGGGAAATGTTAAAGCTGATCACCTGGCTAATGAAGCTGCGGTGATTTGTTTCCCTACATCAATTTTAGCCACGACTTGGCGAATCTGCCTATGAACTTTCTTTGGGAAGCTTGAAGCAAGTTGTGGGCGGAATCGGATAGCAGCGTTACCAAAGGAAATTATTATTCACGTATTCAGACATATATTCCCAAAAAACCATGGTTTTCAAAATTTAACTTCGGTAAGGCTGCTACAAGTTGCCTTATTCGCATGAGGTTGGGTCATAATTGTTGCCGAGTCCACCTTGCACGATTGCAGATCGTTTCTAGCGACCTGTGCGATTGTGATTTAAACCACATTTTCTTTTCCTGTAACCTCCGTCTATTTAACCATGATCCTTTTATAAAATGTTTACTTTGCTACAACAGTCTCAGTCTAAACCAACTAATCCTAACATATCCTCCACTGCATTATGTACATTATCTATTGATTCTAGAGAAATTTATAGAGGGTTAAAAGGATTAGATGAAGCTAAGGATGCTGGCAGTGATGGTATCCCTCCAGTCTTTATCAAACGCTGTGCTAAGGCCTTAGTCGAACCTCTACACATGGTATTTAGTAGATCCTTACAAGAAGGCGTCTTTCCACATAAATGGAAGGAAGCTATAGTTGTACCTATTTTTAAGTCTGGAGAAAAACACTTTGTTGCCAACTATAGACCAATCTCAATTTTAATAACTTTTGGCAAGGTATTTGAAAAAATCATTAGCAAACTTCTCATGTGGTATATCAAATCACAAATTACTGAGTACCAACACGGCTTTATTAAATCCAGATCTACCACCACTAACCTTCTGTGCTTCACTTCTGCTTTATCTGATTGTCTCGATAAACGTATCCCAGTAGACAAAATCTACACAGATTTTAGTAAGGCTTTCGACAAAGTAGATCATACCCTCCTTGTTAAAAAACTGGCTCAACTTGGCATAGAAGGTACATTGATTAACTGGTTTGAATCATATTTACATAACATGCATTCTAGGGTAGTCGCAAATGGTCACTTCTCCAAAGAATATAGAGCAAAGTCTGGCATTCCACAGGGATCACATCTGGGACCTATTCTGTTCAACATTTTTATAAACGACGTAACACTATGCTTCAAACATTCAAAATTTTACTTATATGCGGATGACCTTAAAATCATGAAACCCATTCAGAGTAATCAGGACGCTTATAAGGTGCAAGAAGACATCAACCGACTAACGCTCTGGTGTAAAGAAAATAATATGTTATTAAAAATTAGCAAATGTAATTATGTCCAATTCACGAGAAACAAACATCCACAACCTAACAAATATTTTATTGAAGGAGTCCAATTAAAGAAACTATGTATTGTCCGTGATCTATGAATTCAGCTCGACAGTGCACTCAAATTTGATGTCCATATCCTAAACATTGTGTCAAGGGGCTTCAAAATACTAGGGTTTGTTATACGGAATTGCAAAGAATTCAAGCGATCCTCAACAAAAATTAAACTATTTAACACCCTTGTTCGCCCGATATTGGAAAACAGTTCAGTCATTTGGAACCCACATTGCGATGTCTATATTAAACGCTTGGAGAGTGTTCAAAGACGTTTTCTTTATCATCTCAGTTATGGAGATCATTTAGCAAAGCAGATAACGAGTTACAAAGATAGGATGAAACATTACCAGATTAAAACGTTGTCTAGACGAAGGGAATTAATAGATTTAATATTTTTACACAAAATTATTCACGGGTCCATTGACTGCATCGAACTCCTGAACTCCATAAATATAAACATACCCAACCGCATCCCAAGAAAAAAAGTTTTCAATTTATTGGAAATACCATACTCAAAAACCAATCTTGGTCACTATGCCGCTGTACACAGAATCTGTAGGCAATATAATACTTTACAATGCATGCCCTCGAAAAGAGCGTTTTCCAAGCAGCCAAACTGTGCGGAAAGTGTCTCTTTTTTTTACTAGTGCTTTTTACTTTCCTGTACTTTTTTAATTTTTAACTCCAACGTCAGCCCGCCGCATAGAGTTTTTATTATTTGAGAAAAGTTTTAAAATTAGTTAAGTACAGATTATCATTCATATAAAAAGTAAAACAAAACTAATACGTCATTTAAGGCGTTTTTAATTACTCTAGATTTAGATTTTGATCAATAAATTAATTTTAATTATTCATTAAATATGTTTGGCAGAATTAATATTTTGCTCGTGCCTTTTTGCGTTATGACGTGACAGCTATTGCACATGCGCAGTAGAACTATGAACTATTAGTTAATCTGTGGATATGCTGAGCGCCCTTGAATAAGCGCCATTTTATTAATTTCTTGCTTGGTTCAGATATATTTTTTTATTTCCTCGCACAATGCATAGTAAAATGTTGTATGATACACGTGCGTAAGATGATTTCCGACTCGTGTCGATTTATCCACTCACTCGCTTCGCTCGCTCGTGAATAAAAATGCCACTCATCGGAAATCACCTACTTCCCGCACTTGTAGCATAAATAACTATTGTCGATAACTTCTGACATTGACTAAATTTAGAATATAGTTTTATGTTTTAGATTTTAATTTGATTATATATTTTTTTATAGTCTATTTTAAAAGTGCTTTACCCTCTGTAACATTTTTTTTATTTTTATTTTCAATTTTGTATACCATTATGTCATTATGTTTTTATTTTAAATTTGTTTAACTTATTAGTGTTTGTAAAAAGTATACATTTTTGCCGTCTGGTTTGCCATAATGTTGGTAAATCCTAAGGTTAATTACATATAAGGAGTCTTTTTTTATAAGTATGCCATGTTTTAATTTGTTTTTTCTTTTTATGTTTTACTATTATCTTGTAATAAGAGTTTATTATTTAGTTTATATTTAGTCGATAATCTAAAATGCATGCTGTGGCCTCCTATAATTGAGGGAGTACACTTGTTATTACTTCATGTTGATGATCCATTGTGTTTTATGTGTACATCTTTCGTTGGAGGTCCTGAATAAATAAATAAATAAACATTCCTTTTCCTACGTCTATCTCTGTTTTACTTGCATCTAATGATTTCAAAATATACATGTATGTCGCATCAAGGCTGGCCGATAGATGCAAACCATCGGGCAGTCGGGAAATATTCCCTTAGGTTAAGACATCGTGTGTGGGCAGGTCGGTGGGTGAATCGTGAAAATGAAATCACACAAATTATTCGATACACTGAGTATATTCAAATAGACACAAGTTACACTCCTGCTTACTAATATTACGGATCGACACTGATTCTACGTCGTCTTAGCTCTACGGCTGCCAGTACTCAACTGCCTCAACTGCTCTATTCTGCACCACGCTAGTGCTTATAAAAGCGCACCAATGCGCAGTTGCTCTTGATTGCCGCTAGGGGCGTGCTTGTGATTTGACTTTACGTCCATACTATTGACTAAACCCGACATGTATTTATCTTCATTTATCACTCGTAATAATATACGTATATAATAGTTATTTTATTAATAATTTCGTTCCTAATAATCCTGTCCAATATCCATTCAAATTCCGTATCCTAAATGAAATTTGTATTTACATTTACGTTTTATATTTACTAAGGTGGAATCTGGGACCGCGGTGCCGGTCCCGAAAGCCCCACTACCAAGTTAAGCGGTTAGGCCCGTGGACTAGGATGATTAGCAGTGGTCGGCTAATCTATTTACTAATCGGGCTAAATTATATTATGTGGTTATGTTAAAAATGTTACCTTTAAGAGAACAAGTAAATACACAGTTCCATAGAAAACCATAGAACCCGTTGTAACAATGATATTTTCATTGATGAATGCTTAGGTTACGGTACTGTAGTATTATATTATCTGTGGTTACGGGAACCCGCAGGATTTGAAACGCATGGGATCGGCCAATGTGACGACATTTGGGGAAGGCTCATGTTCAGAAGTGGACATCTTTCAGCTGAAATGACGATGACGATGATGTTCAGCAGTGGACATCTTTCGGCTGAAATGACGATGATGATGACGATGAATGCCTAAGATAGTTTTCATACTTCTGAGAGGGCTGTTTCGGAACGAGTATCTATCTTTATTAAACTTTATTTCAAATTTATAATGTTACTTACTTACTTGGAAACCATATTAAATTAAATCTTAATATTTTTCTGTCCCATATCTTCCCGTGGATGACGTAAGGGGCGACTAAGGGAAACACCAGAATGGGCAGCAGCATTCTCTGTACACTTTAAGAATTAACTGCGATCGCCAACCCTTCTTTGGCGTGGTATAAGCGTGGCGATTACGGCAACCCCCCCCCCCCTAACCATGAATAGCACAATAAAAACGGCTCCGAGTGCCCGGCCACACTTTGCGGGGATCCGCTCAATGTGGCGACGCTTGGGGGAGGCCTATGTCCAGCAGTGGACGTCTTTCGGCTGATATGCTGATGATGATGATTTTTCTGTCTTCTGCTTGTATTGAATACAACAAATTAGTATATTCGATCACTAATCTGTTGGATAAATCAAATTCCATTAATTGACTACATTGTCTCTCATCAAAATTTCAGCCAAAAGACGTCCACTGCTGTAAATAAACCTACCCCAGGAGGCGACGTTACATTGAACGATACTTATACTGGATTCATAAATCATTATTACTCACTACACTTATCGGGACTACTTTCAAATTGATGGACAAACATTTATTTTCTGGATTTTTTAGCATCATTATTTTTCAGAAAGATTTTTATATAAGATTTATAATTTCTTTGGAACAAATGTGCAGTTTAGGTAAATAAGTGCTCGATTACACAGTCACTGGTGATTAGAGAGAGAAACTATGGAAAATCCTGTCGATACAATTATGTCGCGGCATAGACGTGTTTTTTAGGGTTTCGTACCCAAAGGTTAAAAACGGGACCCTATTACTAAGGAATCCACTGTCCGTGATTTTCACAGATGATGTATTTCTGTTGCCGCTATAACAACAAATACTAAAAACTGAATAAAATAAATACTTAAGTCCCATACAACAAACGTGTTGTTTTGCCGTTTTTTGCGATACTAGTACGGAACCCTTCGTGCGCGAGTCCGACTCGCACTTGACCGGGCGATATTTAACGAAAGTGCGCAATTCCGATATTAATATCGAAATGCCGATATTGAGATGTAGGTAATATCGGAAATCAATATCGGAATTGAAAAGTTTCCGATATTACTACATGCCCTAGCTAGGTACCTCCAAATACCATGAAAATCATTTATAGCCAAAGATAATCTCATGACGATTCCAATACGCCAAAACACGACTAGGATTCATTGTTTTATTTCGGAGTTATTGTGCCTACCTTTCGGCTTCATCATCAGATTAGTTCGATGTTACCATTTTCATCAGTACCAATTATTAGGGTTCCGTACCCAAAGGGTAAAAACGCGACCCTTTACTGAGACTCCGCGATCCGTCTGTCTGTCTGTCTGTCTGTCTGTCTGTCCGTCTGTCACCAGGCTGTATCTCATGAACCGTGATAGCTAGACAGTTGAAATTTTCACAGATGATGTATTTCTGTTGCCGCTATAACAACAAATACTAAAAACAGAATAAAATAAATACTTAAGTGGGGCTCCCATACAACAAACGTGTGGTTTTGCGCTTTTTTGCGATAATAGTATGGAACCCTTCGTGCGCGAGTCCGACTCGCACTTGGTTTTTTATAAGTATTCGCTTCATCATTGTCGGTTTAGCTTTTCGATATATCTTATACCCGTGATATACATAGCATTAAGGAGTTCCAGTAGCCAGCTTTGGTCTTCTTCATCAGTTCCATTTTACCAAATTACACTTTCTGAGTGTAAATGATTGCATTGTTGATAAAAATACCAAAAGACAAAGACAAAGATATTTTATTTCAAGTAGGCCACCAAGCGGCACTTTTGAACGTTACATTTTACAAATAATGATAGTTGATTCTACCGTGCATTCGGTAAGTAGCTTGTAATGGAGAAGAATGCACAAGAAACTCCATACTTACTCTTTTAAAAAAAAAAAAACTTTTTACAATATTTACATACCTTGATGAATGAAATTGAGTTTATACAATACAAATATATTTTTACAGTCTTCAGAAGGTCCAACAATAATTCAAAACAATAATGTTCTGCATATCACTTGTTTTTGCGCCCTAGTGGCTGTGGAGCAGGACTAGCATTTAGCCAAGCATTTTTATCAGTGATGTAATCCCCCAACTTATAATATGCCAGCCTGCATAGTGTGCGCTTTATACAATTTTTAAATTTCGTCTCATTCAGTTCAAGAATGTGGGGAGGAATTTTATTGTAACATTTTGTACAGTACCCCATGAAAGATGAGGCTACTTTAGCCAGTCTGAAACCTGGTTGAACTAATTGGTCCCTATTTCTAGTAACATAATTATGTCTGTCGCCGTTTTTACTAAAAAGATGTAAATTCTTTCTCACGTACATGATGTTTTCATAAATATATTGACAAGGCACCGTCATGATGTTAATGTCCTTAAACAGTTCCCTTAGAGAATCGCGCCGGCGAAGATTGTATATCGCTCTGATGGCTCGTTTTTGCAGAATAAAAATTGACTCAATGTCTGCAGCCCTTCCCCATAGTAAGATACCGTAAGACATTATACTATGAAAATAACTAAAATAGACTAGTCTGGCGGTATCCACATCCGTCAACCGACGAATCTTTCCAACAGCATAAGCCGCCGAACTCAGCCGCCCCGCAAGGGATACCAAATGAGGACCCCATTGCAACCTTGAGTCTAGCGTGATCCCCAGGAAAACCGTTTTATCGACGAACTCTAGCTTCTCCTTGTTTAATATAATGTCACAATCAGTACTTTTGACATTCGGCAAAGAAAATTTTACGCACTTGGTTTTTTTACCATTTAAAACTAAATTATTGGCAGTGAACCAATCCTGAACCTGCCGTAGCGCGTTATTTACGTCGTCAACCTGACAAGTACGTCTATTTATTTAAAAAAATAAAGATGTGTCATCAGCAAATAACACCATGCTAAGTTTGTTTTCCAATAAACGGGGTAAATCGTTTATGTATACTAAAAATAAGAAAGGACCTAAAATTGAGCCCTGGGGTACCCCCATTTTAACGTTTAACCCGGACGAATTCACACCGTTTATTTGAACTAATTGCTGTCTATCATTCAAATAAGATTTAACCAAACTTAACGCTGATTGACCTAGCCCGTAACGCTCAAGTTTCAGAAGTAATGTTTCATGATTAACGCAATCAAACGCCTTCGACAGGTCGCAGAAGATACCTATGGCATCCTGCGAATCTTCCCACGCATCAAAGATGTGTTTTAATAGAGCGCCACCAGCGTCAGTTGTACAACGTCCTCTGGTGAAACCATACTGTCTATCATGCAAGATGTTATTCGTATTAAAATGAATGAGCATTTGATTTAGCATTATCCTCTCAAATACCTTGCTGAAAACCGGCAACACGGATACTGGTCTATAATTATTTGTGTCTTTACTGTCCCCGGATTTAAAAAGTGGTATAACCTTACTATATTTCATTAGATCCGGCAAAACTCCTTGATCCACACACAAATTGAAAATCAACGCGAAGTACGGCGCTATAGTCTGAATAATGGAGGTACAAGCTTTGATGGTCATTCCCCACAGATCTTCAGTCGGTTTCATCTTGATTTGCTTAAAAGCTTTTATTACTGTCATGGGGTTTATATGTGAATCGGAATCGGGCAGGCTGAAACGTTCGCGTTTAATAATCCAAAAGCAAGCGAGGGCGAAGAATTTAAAGTTTCAGTAGTTTTAATTGGGATGTTGGTAAAGAAATTAACAAATTCTTGGGCAACTTTTTTGTTATCTCTAATAAGTCCGTGTGTGGTCTCAAGCGTGTAATCACTACTATTTCTTTTATTCCTATTCGTTTTATTGTTTATAATTCTCCAAACCGTCTTGATTTTATTTTCTGCTAATTTAACCTTATTGCTAATGTACAAGACCTTAGCTGCCTTGCAGGAATTAAAAAAAAATCTTGAGTAAGTAGCAACATACTTATTATTATTATTTTTTTTTTTTTTTTTATTTGTAATGGGTTTGCTCTTGACTCTAGTCTAGGTCATAGGTGACAGAGACAGAGTCTACGATGGAGTGAGCTTACCCAGAAGTAGCCTGTTCACTCTAACTTTGAAGAGATTGGGGTTGAATGCGTTCGGAAACACAGACGCAGGCAGTGAGTTCCACTCATTCGCTGTGCGCATTATAAAGGATGTTTGGAAGCGCTTGGTTCGAATTGGTGGAATGGCAACAAGGTAAGGATGATAACTTGCAGTGCGTCTAGATGTCCGATGGTAGAAGGGAGCTGGTGGGATGAGGTCGTGGAGTTCCTGAGCACACTCACCGAAGTACAGTCTGTAGAAGACCGACAAGCAGGCAACTTTGCGGCGATGAGCCAAGCTGTGAAGCTTGGCGTCCACCAGTTCCACGTTGCCAATGAGCCTCTTGGCTCTGCGTTCCACTGAGTCAAGCGCGGCAAGCTGATACTTAGCTGAACCATCCCAAAGTTGGCTGCAATACTCCATGCAGGATCGGACTTGTGCTTTGTATAGGGTTAAAAGCTGTCCAGGCGTAAAGTATCGCTTCACTTTATTTAGGATGCCCAGTTTTTTGGCCGCGATTTGGGCTTTGTTCTCAATGGAGGAGCCGAAGTTGAGACTGGATGTCAACTCCATGCCTAGGAGCTCGAGCCGATCAGTCACAGGAACAGACGCACCCCGAAAAGTAGGCGTTTGATCGAACAGACTCCTTTTGGCGGTAAAAAGACACGCCTGTATATTGGTGGCGTTAAAAGAGACCAGATTGTCATCACCCCACTGGGAGACAAGGCTTAAGGTCAAATCTGTCCGCTCAACCATAGCCTCCCTCAAGGAACGAACTTCATCCATGCTGATTTTTGCGCTGGACAAGTATCTCTCTGAAACAGTACTGTCATCTGCGTACCCAACAATACCAGGCTGAAGTAGGTCATTGATGTGCAGCAGGAAAAGAGTTGCAGAGAGAACAGACCCCTGAGGAACTCCGGCATCAATAGCCATAAGGTCTGAGGAAGTCTGATATCCAGCTACAAAAACCAGCGGGGATGCCATAAGCAGGAAGCTTACTGAGCAGACTCGCGTGCCAGACCCTGTCGAAGGCCTTCGAGATATCAAGCGATACAGCAAGTGCTTCGCCGTGTCTCTCGATGGCTTCGCCCCAGCAGTGCGTGACATACACAAGAAGATCGCCAGTTGACCGTCCCCGGCGAAAGCCATATTGACGGTCACTGAGGCGATTGTTGTCTTCAAGGTAGGTCAGCAACTTTCTGTTCAGTACCCTTTCCATATCTTTGCACAGAATAGAGGTAATGGCGATCGGACGGTAATTGGCAGGGTCTGCACGGTTGCCTTTTTTGGGCACTGGTTGCACATTTGCAAGCTTCCAGGATTTCGGCACCGTCCCTTTTACAAGAGAGAGGCGGAACAAGCGAGTCAACACAGGAGACAGTTCTGGCGCACACTGCCTCAGCACTCTCGCTGGAATGCCGTCAGGTCCGCTGGCCTTGTTCACGTCTAGACTGCACAATACTCTCCGGACCTCTTTAGTGTGCACAGCGATCTCCGGCATCGAAGAGTCACAATGAGGTACAGTAGGTGGTTGCTTGGAGCCAGCGTCCAGACGTGAATTGCTAGCAAAAAGAGATGCAAATAAATTTGCTTTGTCACTTGCAGAGTGAGCCAGCGACCCATCAGGTTTCAGCATCGGAGGTAAAGTGGGCCGACAGAAATTCGTTTCAACCGCTTTAGACAGGGACCAAAACTGTTTACTACCCGGAGGGTGCGATGCCAGCTTGGCCCCAATACGTCCAATATGGTCAAAACGTGCCCGACGCAGAACCCGCTTGCAGAACTTGGCGGCAGAATTAAAGGCTCTCTTCCTCGCGCGAACCCTACGCGCTCTAACTTTGCGGTCGCGGGCCCCGACCCAGGCTTGGTAAGCAGACTCTTTTCGGGCCTCAGCATGGGCGCATTCTGCATTATACCAAGGTCGGGATTTGTGACCGAGCGGAATGTCGGAGAATGGAATGAAATATTCCATTCCCTGCCGAATCACATCCGCAACCGCGTCTGCACAGCTCGAGGGGCTACCCGAGGAGAAGCACACATGCCGCCAAGGATAAGACGCAAAAAAGTGCCGCATCTCGTCCCAGTCTGCTGACTCGTATCGCCATACTCGCCTCGTGCCTCTAGGGCTCTCATCTGGAGGGGAGCAAGTCGAAACGGATTTCACCAGACAGTGGTCAGACGATCCCAGCGGGGCTGAGACCGACACCGAATGACTGTCCGGATCAGTTGTCAGTAGAAGATCTAAGCAGTTGGGTGTATGGCCGTCAACATCCGGTACCCGCGTTGCCACATTCACCAGCTGGGTTAGATCTAGGGATAGAGAAAACTTGCGCGCCTCTAACCCGGCATGGTCAGTTTTCCGGTAGGTATGGGTACAACCATTCTTTATGATGGGCGTTAAAGTCCCCCAGAAAATTAAGCTTCGCTGTTGGGTACCGTTGCTGGGCTATGTCAGCCGACTCCACGAGGCAATTAAAAAGCGCTGTCGTCTCCTGGTCACCTGAGTGCGATCGGTAGACGCCGATGTAAAGAGACTTCTCCCCGCCAGTGTCCACAAGTAGCCATATGGCAGAAAAGCCCGATTTCTCAAAGCAACGGAGACGACGACAACAAATGTCATCGCGGACGTACACACAGACCCCAGCTTGCTTCTTGAATTTGTGTTCAAGAGAGTAACCCGGGTAGTTGAGGTACGCCACGTCCGACGGGGTTGTTATCTTCGTCTCCGTTAGGAAAAACAGGTGCGGCTTCTCGGTCTCAAGGTGGTGGTGGACCGGATCGAGATTAGAGTGCAACCCCCTGATGTTAGTGAGGTGCACTTTTAGTGGGAGGAAGTGCAGCCGTTGTTTCACCTTATTCTTATTTTTTCTGGTCATTGTGTTAGAGTATGGTGGGGAAGAAGTCGAACTGTCAAGGCGCTGCTCAGTGAACCAAGTGGAAAACTGGAGCTAACCCAACCTATGGGGAACTCATTTGGAGACTGCGGGGACGCCCGAACCCCCCCGGATATGGCCACCGGGTCCTCCCATCCAGTCGCCAGCTGGCACGGTGGAGCATACCGGGATTTTTCGCGAGTTGGCGGGGCAGCCTTTGGCACGTGGCTGGCGTGCTACTTGGGCCCCCTACTGACTGCGGTCGGCCAACGGCTGGCACCGTGCTTCGGATCCCGCTACCCTCCAAAATGAGTTACCCGGCCAGTTTTGCCCAGAGACCAAGACCGGTCCTGAACAGCGCAACTGACATCCTCCTTCTCCCCCAAAGGCACTGGCAGTCCCACACACCGGCGGAACACAGCAAGCTGCTTGGCGCCGGACTCCGGTGGGATGGTGGTCGCGAGCCAGGCGGCCCCTTGCGGGGCCTACCACCGCTTAAGTGGGATCGTTCAGCCGTACCACAGGCAAGCCTGTGGTGCCGTTGCCCGGGATGGACCACTAGGAGGTAGATCCCATACCCATCCCAAAAACGTTTCAGTGTTAATACAAGGCTTAAGGCCATATAGCTCGTAAAGTCTTTCCCTACTTTTTCTAAGTCCTGTAGTCGCCTAGTCACTGAATAAAAACTTAGGGCATATAGTTTTAGTTTTCTTCTTAAACGTGTTATTGAACTCTTTTTGAAC
This sequence comes from Orthosia incerta, assembly GCA_948252205.1. Classification (NCBI taxonomy): domain Eukaryota; kingdom Metazoa; phylum Arthropoda; class Insecta; order Lepidoptera; family Noctuidae; genus Orthosia; species Orthosia incerta. Next base: position 17,032,740 of record OX411760.1, read on the forward strand.
CACTGAGAAAACTTCATCATACAAAATATTACCATCATTCATTGTGAGGTCCTGGTTGCTTAACTTACTGATTAAAGTGCTGTTAAATTTATTTGATTTACCGGATGTTATTGGTCTGGATTGAATCTGCACTTGTTTTATTAGCATAATGGACTCAAAGGCTACCAGTAGCCCACTATGATCCGAAGGCAGATAATTTATAATGGCCTTGTCCAAGTAGTTGCAGCTACAAAAAAACATTATCAATACATGTAGCAGAAGTCAGTGTAGTTCGGGTTGGTTCCATAAACACATGTGACAAATTAAATGATTTAAAGAGATTTAATAACCTACTGCTGTCTGGATTATCTTCTAGAATATTAATATTAAAGTCACCACAGACAATTATTAGTTTATTACCCATTGCAAGTTTTGCCAAAACATCCTCCATCACTGACTCAAATATAGAGTAGTTCTTATAATTAGGGGGTCTGTAAACGCACACTATGACATGCTTATCCAGCTCAACACAGAACAGTTCAACACTATGTTCAACTGATAGGTCTACTATATCTTTACGAGGTTTTGATTTAATACCATTTTTTATTAATTTAAGTGGGGGTTCCACGCATCATAATATTTCTGTTAAAACAACTGCCCACAGTATAATTTTCATAATTGATTAACATTGCATAATCTTTCAGCCAATGCTCAGTGAAACAAACAATTTCAAACATTGATTTTTCTAAAAACAGTTTGATTTCCAATTCCTTCGAAGAAAAACCCTGAATATTCTGATGGAATAATTTCAGAGAATTCTGCTCAGACCTTTTTTTTCAAATTAAATTTTTGCGAGCAAGAAGGTACCTTTTTGATGGTGGATATACTCGTAACTACTTCGTTATTGGTACCCTCCCTTGTCCCATCAACTAGTTTAAAGAATAAATATTAATAGCATTTTTGCTAACGTTATTCAAGGTATTGACCATATTTAAATTAGTACTATTACTAATATCAATAATAACTGGATACTTCGACATACTACTTATGTCTGAGTTTATTGTATAAGATAATAGCCGAGCTATTTGATGTCTTACCCTAAGAGGCAGATACAAAGTATCGCCTGTCGACTTTAATTTACCAACAAAAATGTTGATGTCAAAAAAAAAATTTTTTTTCAGCTCAGTATGATGTAAAATATTTATGAAAAAAGTTTCAGCCGGCGTACTATGACTTAATTTTTTTTAATTTTACCACTTCCAGAACCACCCACACCCGCACCCACCGCTACTTGAGCAGCTGACGGTTGGTTCCCTTATTGGTCATATAAGATCAACCATCGATGACAATATCAGCCGGCTTACTATGAATTTTTCATTTGCAACGCTACCTCCTGGACTAAAATGTTAGTTGTTAAATACTGTTTCCTATAGAAGGTGTAACTCAGCACACTTTTCGTAATACTGACTGTCGCACAGATCCAGGGAAAAGAGGTAGGCTTCCAACGGTAGGCTTCACAACCCCAAACTACATCGTCTAAGGACGCTTAGGGGACGTGTCTCGTTAAAACCACACCAAGCCAATTGTAGGCAATACTAAATCGTCACTATTTAGCGAGACACGTTATTGGATGGCTGCGCTTGCATGATTTTTGTATTGTCTTTGTAGAGGGTGTTAGGTCGAGGGAGAGCTATATACCATAGCGCGCGTCCAGTAATTCTGGTAGCACGTCTCGCTCAAAGGCAGAGGCAATGAGGCACAATGCTGACCACTGTCATAGGATTGGGCAAGGCATGCTAGAGCTTAGGGAGCCTGTACTCTTGGGACAGCAGCAGGTTCTCTCTAGAACCAGCGTTCTAGGCCCAGCAGTACACGTACGACGTGCCAGCTGCTGTAAAGCGGTCGCTCGTCACTAGGGTGGGAAGTCTAGACTATTGTCAATGAACTCATTAACGTAATTCAAGTAAACGTATTTACCAACGCAAGCGTAGCACTCCTACCAACTTCCTTTCGTTAGGTAAATAATGCACTTTGCAAACCTTTTGTCTAATTAACTTCATACATCACTATTGTTTTATTTATATAGTCCTTATGGCTAACAGACAGAAATGTGTGCTAGGAAGCTTGATTCATCATGTCTTCTTACCTTAATACACTTAGGAAATTATGGCGGGTAGGGCGCTTTTGGGCTGTCTGTAGGAGGGTTGATCTAATCAACTCCAGTTATTTCTAGAGTTAAAACTCTCTGCCAAATTAGTTACTTGTATTATATTTGGTGATAGGTGAGTGAGTAACCTTTCACTTTTATATATCTAGATAACTTGGAAGTGGTTTAGAAAGATAAAATCTAACTAAAGGGATATAAACTAAATTGTTACAATTAACTAAAGCTTGTGTGAGAAAATGGCTTTTTTCTTGCGATCGTGGCTCGACTTTTAAACCTAATTGAATGTTGCTATGACGGATCTGAAGGATCATGAATAGGCCCAGGTTGAAGGCAAGCAAGCGGACTGTATATAGCTTTATTAGGTGGTTTAAAATTATAGCAATCTAAGTATTTAAATCAAAAGATAGTATGTCTGAGCGCGGTCGTGACGGACGGTACTTAGCTGAGCCGAGACGCTGCTGTGCTCCCGGGCTCGCACCGTCGCCGCCGTGCCGCATCGCTCGTTGATGACGCCGTAGTGTGTTCGTTGGATTGGATGTGTGTGTGAACACAGGGTGTAAAGTCCCGCAAACCTCCATTGAAAAGGGAGGATCCTCCGGCCAGACGTGTTGAGTCTGGTCCGGGCAACTGCCAGACGGTTATTGTCGGACTGTTGTATGTGTTCAAATCGTGCCGAAAACTTTGCTTGCGTGATGCAGGATTTGTGTGACATCATGTCATTAGTTCGTAAGTGGCTGTACATACCGTGATGCGTGCCAGGCCAGTGGAAGCGGAAGTCACAGAGTTCGCGGTGAGTCAGAACTGTATGTGGTTGTGCCTCAGTGAGTCGGTGTGATGATATCCCAGTGAGTCGGGATAGTGTTGCTGGCTCCAGTGGGTCAGAGCGATGATGATGTCCAAGTGAGTCGGGACAGTACTGCTGTCTCCAGTGGGTCGGAGGGATGTTGCTAGCTTCAGTGGGTCGAAGCGGTGTCGAGTGGCGTATTGGCTTGACTGCTGTCCTCGACCAGGAGAGCATCTTCAAGGCACTGCTTGTTGACCAGCCGAAGGTGCAGTGTTCTGTGCCAGGGTCACTGATGTGATTGAGGGTGATGACAGAAGCTGAGGGTGTGACTAGGAATGCGCGTCCGCTGCATACTGGTGGTCACGATACCCCTGTAGTACCATAATAATATGTTCTCCTGGGTACGTGTGACGCTACTGATGTCTGTAAATTGTGTAATCGGTATCAGTGGCGGCTGGTGGATCATGGAAGTAGTAGTGCACTTTGCCCGATGCCGTCCACTGGGGGATTGTGTTAGATTTACTAAAATTCACAGGAGCCTATGTAAATCGGCAAACCATCTCGCTAGCGACTTCTAATTCGACGCCAACGCCATCTAGTTACGTCGTTGTACAACTTGTAATGTTGGTACTCGACCCCGAAGATAAATTTCGTTCGTCAAATCTCGCCCGCTCTCGGTAATCTTCGGTTCGCTGGGACGGCGCACGAGAGTGGTCATATTTTGCCGTACATTTTCTATTGAAACTATCTCTGTTTCACGCGCCAGGCGTTTTCGCTTGTTTCTCGTAGAATTGTATGAACTCCCGCCGTGCGCTTTAGCCTAGCGCACGGGGAATATTTTTTATAGCAATATACGTCTTATTACTTTAGCAAAGAGCTTAAATTTGTTCGTCATAATTTCGTAAATATTGAATAGATTAATCAGATATTATTAAACATTTTTATTTTATTTCTAAACCTATTAAAATCTGGCAGTTCAGCGCACGACTGAACTTGAAGTACAGCCGCCTCTGATCGGTATCCTAAATCTATCGTTCAACTACATTCTGAAAAATCAGACAGATTACTAAGAAACACCTCGGTGTTTTTTTGACATATTTGAAAATGCGATCAGGACGTGACGCGGCAAATTTCTGAGAATATTATTTTAGAAATGAGAAAAATCAAATCTATCAGTTTTATACGGATTGAACCTGAAACGATGAGACCAAAATCATGGTCATGAGCGCTCGTACTATAACTCTAATAATACATCATCGAGTTATCGACCTTTGCATAATTGCACCTTTGACTACCAACATCGCGACCGATTTATAGCGAGTCTATAAACTTACTTTGTGTACTTGAGGTACCTATCATAAGTTCGAAAAATGGTTCCCTATCCATTTGCATACAACTTTAATACATAATATAACATGGCATACTTTTGTTTACCTTAGTTATATTTACGCATAACATTATTTACGCAAAACAGCTTAAGCATATTTTTTCTAATCATAATAATGTTTAGGCATATCATTCTACAGCATACATTTATTTACGCTTAATGTTCAAAAAATATTTTTTATACGCATATCAAATACGCATAATTAACTCCTAAAATGCTAAACAATGGATATGCCTGACTAATATACTAAGTGAGAGAGAAAGATTGGGCGAATGTTTAAAACAGAGACTTGAAAAAAAATACTAAGTTTTTTTTTCTACCCACAGGATGTAAAGGAACCTAAGATGAAGGAGATGATGGGAGCTGATCTTTGCTCGCTCACTTCAGCTCCCTACATCCCTTTAGAACCTAACCTATCCGTGTCGGGGTGCCCTAAATTCCCGAGCCTTCTTCGCTCGCTCTTGGACTAATTATAATCATAAATCATCAATTATCATCATCATCATCAATCATATAATAAATCAGTAGAAAAGTAATTTTTGCAAATCGAAAAAATATCCAAAAAGAATAGCCAGGGTGTTAAAGGATAAATAACAAAACCCATTGCCAGCATTTTTGGATTTTTGGTCCATTTATTTGTGCACGCATCACGTGAAATGTACGAAACCAATGTAAATAACTTTTACAAACAAAAATTGTGCGTAACTTGAATAATTACTTAGTTTTTGTCTCATCGCAATCGGTTCACTGTATCAAAAGTTAGATGAATTTAAAGTGTTCAATAAGTAAAAATATCACAACACACACAATTTAGATACTCGGACAGTTGAACTCGATATTCGATAGATGGCGTTGTGCATTTGAAGTCATTTTCTGAATGGCAGTGTTATGATTCTCCGCGAAAGAATGATGACCCTAGAAAAATAATTGGTAGATAGGTAAGTAGGGTAAGGTTGGCAGACAAATGACGGGAGCGAAGCTAGCGGGCACAGCTAGTTAATTAATAAAAATGTCTGATGCATGCGATGATCTGAAAATATGTCAATTAATACATTCATACATACATAAACTCACGCCTTTTTCCCATGGGGGTAGGCAGAAACTTCAGAACGCCACCTGCTACGATCCTTACATACAGCAAAAAGACGTCGGTCAATAAAAAAACTCGGAAATATGATCGGTTAAAGTACTAGCTTCTGCCAGCGGCTTCGCCCGCATGGTAGTCGCAATCGGAAATCATCCCAAGGGGACATAGTCTCGGGATAAAAAGTATCCTATTGTTACAAGATAGTGCAACGCCAGCTAGTGACGAGTAGAAGAACTAAGTAGTAAATAGTGGCTTCTAGTATCGAATAGCAATATAAAATTATTCAAAATTATATTTCCTGAACTTTATGCTATGTATTTATTAGATAAAATTCTAAATTGCTGTGCCCAACGTATTGACATATTGTATTTTGTTTTATTTTATTTTGTTGACATTGCCATTTTTTATTGTTTTATTTCACTTTTATCTAAACTTTAATTGAAATTCATCGTTTTATAATTGTCATTCTATAGCATAATTTAATTACATTTAAAGCTTGCATTGTAATTTTTCAGCTAGGTATAATAATTAATTTATAATAAGCTAGGTATTTATTCCTAAATAAATTGCTGTGCCCGACAGGGTCCATGTGAACTATACTACTGTTATAAGATCTTTGTTATACACATGTGATATGCAATAAAGAATTGAATTGAATTGAGCATAACTAATCGGCTCAGTTCAAAAGGAATTTTCCAGAATGTTCGAGCCGAACATTCTGGCAGTTTCTAGTCGCTTCGGGAACAGTGAGTTCGAAAGTCGATTCTTCTGGCAGATTCTCGAATTATCTAGAACAGTATGGAACGTTCTAGATACATCTTCCGTGCTATATAAAGAACGGTCGGGTTTGTCGTGAGTTAGTTTTTGGGCGCACGGTTGGCGCAGTGGTTGAGCGATTGACTGCTGCGCTGCGTGTCGCGGGTTCGATTCCCGCACGGAACAAATATTTGTATGACCTACAGATAGTTGTTCCGGCTCTGGGTGTTGTGTATGTGAGTTTGAGTTTATATAAACGCACCCACGATACAGGAAGAAATTCCTAGAGTGGGGCAAAGTTATTTATAAAAAAAAAAAAAACGATTTGGGAGCGACACAGAGTGATCGAAAAAGGAAAAATAGTGCGAAGTAATAGAATTGTTTAAGAAGTGTTATTGAAATAAAGTGTGATTAATTGAAGTGTTTCAATAATTTATCCCTGAACCCCAGCTCGTAACAAATTGGTGTCAGAAGTGGGATAAATTATGCCGGTTCTACCAAAGGCAGAAACGGAAGGGATGCGCACCAGGAGTCAGCGCCAGCAAGACGTAGACCAGAGGCGCTTTGGAGACGCTCCCTCACCGTCATCAAGTGGACAACGAGAGTACGGATGGTGACCCCTGACCTCGCCGCCCTTATGGCATTCATGCAGGAGCAGGCTCGCAGATTGGAAGAACAGTTGCAGCGTGACAAAGAGGAGCAGGCTTGCCGTCAGGAGAAGCAGGCGCGGCGCTTGGTGGAGCAGCTGCAGCGCGACAAGGAGGAGTAGGCTCGCCGTCAGGAGGAGCAGCTCTTGGTGATAAAGGACCTCCGCGGAGCCATCGGGAAGGAGTTGAAAGAGGTAAAGGACCAGGTCCAGCAACATGAGACCCGCATTATCGAGATGGAGAAGACAATAAGTGGGCTCAAGTCTGGAGATAGGACCGTGGCAGCTGCGGTAGTGGCACCTTCGCCTCGTGGTTTTAAAGTGCCACCATTCGATGACTCTTCGTCGTGGTCCACCTACAAGATTCAGTTTGAGGCCGTGATGAAATCGAAAAGCTGGTCCGGAAGGCTTACCAGTCATCACCGGTGCTGATCGACGGGAACCTCGTACAGGTGTTCACGGATAGAATCCGCGACCTGGAGGTTAGGGCTGCCATAAGGCTAGAGCATTTCAAGAACCTTAAGGACGCCCTAGCCCACGCTTTGGAGGTAGAGGCAGTACGGCGAAACAAACAAAGTCACCGAATCAGGGCGATTGCGACTTCACCCCGATGCTATGGCTGCGGAGAGAGAGGCCACATCCGATTAAGCTGCCCGAAGCGAAATTCACCCCACGGTAGTAAGCAGCCGCCAGTCACCAAAGGATCACCAAACGTCCCTGCGGGGAACAGCACCAGGGAAACGAATAGACGCCAGGACTAAGGGGCGGGTGCTGGCTGGTAATGGAAGAGCCCCAAGGATCTCGATCTCACAATCCTGTGACGGGAACAGCCTGATCATCGAAGGCGAAATTAACAGAACACCTTGCAAGCTGACATTGGATACTGGAGCCTCTCGGACAGTTGTCAGTTTCCAACTAGCAAGACGGTTTCTTGGGGACTTCTTCGGGAGCCATGAAGGTACATCTGAGAACAGCCACCGGTCAGCACATAACCGTCCGAGGTGAGAAGGAGGTGGATATGAAGTTAGGGAACAAAGTTTATCGCCACAATGTTATCGTGGCCGACATAGTGGACGACTGCATTCTGGGTTTGGACTTCATGCGAGAACATCACTGTGAGATCGACGTTTATCAAGGAGTATTGAAGTGTGGCTCAGAGGAAGTCTTCATGGAAGGTGCATCATCGGGAAAGGTGTACTGCTTGGGGAAGGTTATTCTTCGTCCAAGGTCAGAAACAATCATACCAGTTTGTCTACCAAGGAATTCTGGTCAGGAAAATCGATGTGTACTTATAGAAGGTTTAGATAACGATGCTTCATTGAAAATTGCACGTACATTGGTGAGGGGTACTAGTGTTTCATCGGTGGGTACGTGCACTCAACACAAGTGACCAGGACCTGGGTACTCAAGAAAGGCACAATGTTAGGTACTTGTGAAGGAGTGGTTCGGATGCGTAAATGCCACGAACACCCTACCAGCGCCTAAGTTCAAAGTGCAAGATACGACGTGTCTTCGCTTTTGACAGACTCCCAGAATAACTTGTCGGATGAAGAAAAGATCAAGATAAAAAATATTTTGAACAGGTTCGCCGACATTTTCTCAAAAAATGATGCCGACATAGGGAAGACTGCGTTAGTCCAACATAGAATAAATACAGGAAATGAGGTACCAATCCGCCAGCGACCAAGAAGAGTGCCAGTGGCACCAGGAACGTGACGTTGACGACATGATCAAGGGTATGGTGAAGGACGGCGTGATTGAACCTTCATCCAGTCCATGGTGTTCAACAGTAGTATTGGTGAAGAAGAAGGAGAGCAGCATGCGCTTCTGTGTAGACTATCGCCGACTAAACGACATCACGAAGAAGGACAGTTATCCGTTGCCAAGAATCGATGACACGCTGGATTCGCTATCGGGAATGAAGTGGTTTTCCACCTTAGATCTAAAGAGTGGCTACTGGCAGGTCGAGATAGACCCTCGAGATAAGGAAAAGACAGCATTCTCTACAGGAAAAGTATTGTGGTAATTCAACGTCATGCCATTTGGATTGTGTAATGCTCCTGCCACTTTTGAGAGATTGATGGAGCGGGTGCTTTCTGGACTGATTGGAGATGCCTGCCCTGTCTACTTGGATGACATTTTCATCGTGGGTCGGAACTTTGGAGATAACCGCCGCAATCTGGAACAAGTGCTGTCGAAGGTACGAGGAGCCAATCTAAAACTAAGCCCGAAGAAGTGTGCATTGTTCAGGCGGCAAGTGAACTTTTTAGGACATGTGGTTTCCAAAGAAGGTATTCAAACAGACCCATTGCTGTCAAGGATTGGCCAGTTACGGAAAACAAAACGCAAGTCAGGGCATTTCTCGGTTTGTGCTTTTACTATCGGCGGTTTGTGAAGAGCTTTGCTGACATTGCCCGACCTCTTCATTAGCTAATTGAAGACAAGATACAGTTCTGCTGGAATGAGAACTGTGACGTCGCATTTCAAAAGCTGAAGGATCATCTTAGGCTATCCTGACAATAAAAATGAATTCAAAGTTGACACAGATGCCAGCAATACTGGAATCGGCGGGGTGTTGTCTCAACGAAAAGGAGATCATGAGGTTGTAATTGCGTACTTCAGCAAAGCCTTATCCAAACCTGAAATGAACTACTGTGCCATTCGAAGGGAGCTTATAGCTGTAGTAAAAACATAGCAGCATTTCAATAAATATTTTTTGGAGCGGAAATTTCTCCTGCGAACGGACCACGCTGCACTGAAATGGCTACTGCAATTTAAGAACCCAGAAGGACAGGTAGCAAGATGGATTGAGCTACTGCAAGAGTTTGATTTCGTAATTCAACATCGTAGCGGAACGTCGCATGGTAATGCTGATGCTCTCTCGCGAAGACCGTGTCCAGACCAATGTAAACATTGTACGAGACAAGAAGCTAAGCAGGTAACGCTAGTGCGGGTTTTGAGGACGGATCTTAGCGAAGAGTGGAAGGAAACCTTGCAGAGTGCTCAACAGGAAGACAGAGACATAAAACCGATCCTTTAATGGAAGAAATCAGGTGCTCCTAGGCCTCACTGGAGTGATGTCGCAGCAACCAGTTCCATCACCAAGAGTTATTGGGCACAGTAAGAAAGCTTGGTTATTCAGGATGGAGTTCTGTGCCGGAAATGGGAGAATGCTCGTGGTGACCAGTGTCATCTACAAATGGTCGTACCTAAGGTTAAGGTGCGGGAGGTTCTACAGCTCTACCACAATGGAAGTTCAGGGGGACACATGGGAATTAAGAGTACTTTAATCAAGATCCGAGAACGATTTTACTGGATCCATTGTCGGGTGGACGTTGAGGAGTGGTGCCGCAAATGCACAAGTATTGCGGCTGTGAAAGGACCACAAATTCGTAGCAGACGGGCACTAAAGGTTTACAATGTTGGTGCAGCTTGGGAACGTATAGCATTAAATTTTGCTGGGCCATTTCCGGAAAGCCAATGCGAGAAAAAGTACTTTTTGGTCGTCATGGACTACTTCACAAAATGGCCGGAAGTGTTTGCAATCCCCAATCAAGAAGCCGTTACGGTGGCTGATAAGTTAGTTCACGTTGTGTTTTGTCGGTTCGGGGTACCCTTAGAAATCCACAGTGACCAAGGCCGGAACTTCGAGTCAGAAGATTTCAAGGAGACGTGTCGAGTGATGGGTGCTCACAAAACCAGAACTACTGCTTATCATCCGCAATCAGACGTGATGGTTGAACGACTCAACCAATCGCTAGAGAGGTACCTGGCAAAGGTTGTAAAAGCAGACAGAAGGATTGGGACAAACACATTCAACCATTTCTTCTGGCATATCGCAGTGCTGTTCATGAAAGCACAACAATAACTCCAGCTTTTGCTAATTTCGGCAGAGAACTACGATAACCTGTAGATCTAATCACCGGCATTTCACCTAAGTCTCCATGCAGTGTAACAGATTATGCGAATGAGCTACGAAACAGGATGAGTGATGCATATGAGCACATCAGACAGACAGGTCAACAGATATCTGAGAGGATCAAGACCCGTTAATGTTATCTATATATATAAGTAGTAAGTATAGGTAGGGTAGGGTAGGGTCGGCAGTTAGGGTAGGGTAGGTAGGGTTGGGTAGGTAGGGTAGTGTAGCTAGGGTAGATAGGTAAGGTAGGGTAAGGTGGGTAGGGTAGGTAGAATAGGGTAGATGACTGTTTGGTGTCTTTATGGCAAAACAAAGTTTGCCGGGTCACCTACTTGAATTATAATTATACATTTAAAAAAATCATTATCAATCAAATCAACACTGTAATTGATAAAAAAAAGTAAGTTAAGCTTAGTTTTTCTACAGCATGCCAAACAGCAGTTAATACTTGTAACTCCATGATGTAATCATCATTTTCAATTTGGCATTTTCGTCTGCTCAGAGCTACCTTTTTTGTAACTTCTCTATTTTTGCAAGGGTTGTTATTTTTCTAACACGTTTAGAAGCCGCAACATGTTGACATTTTTCGTATTTAAAATACGACTCAGTTTTGCATGCGGCCCTTCCAAAACATTATTTGTTCTGTATCTTTCACACACGCTGAAAACACGCTTAAAAGTTTACTAAAAAACACTACAAAGTGAAAAATAACTTCAATTTCGGAAGTCGGTGTCAAACAAAGAAACGAAAACAGGAACACCGGCTTTCGAAATTGAAGTTATTTTTCACTTTGTAGTGTTTTTGTGTGGAAGTCGGTTGTAATTTAAATTATACTTGTTCCAATCGCTACCGGGACGTTTTCTTTGGTAGAATGTCAGAGCTTGTACCTCTTATTTAATTTTCGACATGAATGAACTTTGACACAGATTGTCGCCGAGATGAGATTGTGACTTTTGAACGTTTTTTAATTACGAGTTGGCTCTCTTATCGAAATTAAAATTCTTTATTTTTCTCGACATCATAATTCCAGTTACTGTTTTACAGAATTCGCATTCGCGATCTTGGATGGAGGAGGTTTTATGTAGTAGGATGTGCCCTGTGTTTTTTTTTCTCTTTGTATACCATGACTTTTCTTGCTTTTTAGGAGAAAAACTTTCTCCATATCTATCTCATAATAATAACCAGCCTTATTGTTCCCACTGCTGGGACACGGGCATCCTCTCTATGAGAGAGGTAATGGGCCTTATCAACCACGCGGGCCCAGTGCGAATTGGTGGATATCACATGTCTTCGAATTTTTGGTTCTGGGATGTGCCGGTTTTTTTTTTTTTTTTTTTTTTTTATTATAGATAGGCTCGCGCTTGACCACTATCTCACCTGATGGTAAGTGATGATGTGGTCGACGGTGTTACACGCTTGCCTAGAAGTAACCTATTCACTCTTGACTTAAAGACCCCGAGGTTGTAGCTATCTGGAAACACAGACTCCGGCAGGGAATTCCACTCCTTAGCTGTACGCATAATGAAAGTATTTCCAAAACGTTTAGTGCGTATGGGTGGGATGTCCACCATGTATCGATGGCGCATTGCCGTACGTCTGGTAGTCCGATGATGAAACGGACTGGGCGGAATTAGATTATGCAATTCCATCGCACGCTCCCCGAAATGCAACCGATAAAAAACCGACAAGCTGGCAACTCGACGACGATGTTCAAGGCTTTGGAGCTTTGACTCGACCAATGCCTCATTGCCGATGAGCCTCTTGGCCCGTTTTTCGATCGACTCTAGTGCATCAAGCTGGTATTTGGCCGATCCGTCCCAGAGATGAGAACAGTATTCCATGCAAGATCGAACTTGCACTTGATACAACTTAAGCAGCTGCTCTGGCGTGAAGTACCGTCTCACCTTCGCAAGGATCCCCAACTTTTTGGCAGCTAGTTGAGCCTTTGCTTCAATATATGGGCCAAAATTGAGTGTCGATGTCAACGTTACGCCAAGAAGCTCAAGATGGTCCGTTATCGGTACGGTTACACCTCGGAAAGATGGAGCCGGGTGAAATTGGCTCTTTTTCGCGGAGAAGAGACACGCCTGTGTTTTTGCGGCATTGAACTTGACCAGATTGGCATCGCCCCATTCGGAGACTGCCTCCAAGGACAAGTTCAAGCGCTCCACCATGGCCTCACGGAGAGACCGGACCTGAGCCCCAGTGGCCCGTGCATTTGACAAGTATCTCTCAGCAACAGTGCTGTCATCTGCATACCCAAAGGTGCCGGGTTTTAGCAGTTCATTTATGTGCAGCAAGAACAATGTCGCTGACAGTACCGACCCCTGAGGGACCCCGGCATTAATATTCAATAGGTCCGAAGAGCAGCCATCGATAACTACTCGAATGGACCGACCCCTCAAGAAGTCTGCAATCCAGTCACACAGACCACCGGGCAGACCGAATGAAGGAAGCTTACCAATAAGGCTTTCGTGCCAGACCCTATCAAAAGCCTTCGAGATGTCGAGGGAGACGGCAAGCGCTTCCCCATGTCTCTCGATGGCCTCACTCCAGATGTGAATGGCATACGCTAGAAGATCCCCAGTAGACCGATTTCGGCGGAAGCCGTATTGGCGGTCGCTAAGGATGTCGTTGGCTTCTAGGTATACCAGGAGCTTACTATTAAGTACGCGTTCCATACTCTTACAGAGTATGGACGTTACAGAGATGGGTCTGTAGTTGGCCGGGTCAGCACGACTGCCCTTCTTGGGCACGGGCTGTACGTTGGCTTGCTTCCAACCATTCGGCACTTTTCCAGTCTGATAAGAAAGGCGAAACAGGCGTGTCAAGATCGGAGACAATTCAGGCGCACAGGTTCTGAGAACAATTGCTGGTATACCGTCGGGTCCGCTAGCCTTATTCACGTCGAGGTCGCGCAGCACCCTACGTACGTCCTTTTGATGGATGCGAATGTCCGACATACTCGTCCCGCATCCATCAGGAGAAGAAGGGGGGCCTGCGCCACCAGGATTCAGACGCGAAGATTCCGCAAAAAGAGAGGCAAACAAGTTTGCTTTCTCCTCAGCGGAGTGGGCCAGCGACCCGTCGGGTTTCAGCAGTGGTGGTAGTGAGGGACGGCAGAAGTTCGATTCAACCGATTTAGCCAGGGACCAGAACGCTTTACTACCGCCGGTTTCCTCACGATGTTTTTCTCCACCGTTTTAAGAGCAGTGTTGATGAAATACTTTACACAAAGTAAAGCGCCTGGGTTCGAACTCCTTCTTCTTCTTCTTTCGTGTGGCCACCTCTGGTGTCAGAGTTAATTAAGCCGCCTCTGGGAGAACCCCACAGGCATGGTCGTGAATGTGACCTTGGCATCAACAGTGAGCCCTATCAGAATATCAGCGCATGCAATGTTATTTTCTTTTTAATATCGTTGCACATGCTGAGATAGGAGCCTTTTTGGTCTCGCACGGGGTTATTTATTTTTATTTTTTATTATTGTTTGTGTTTTTCTTATCTCGTGTCTCCTGTGCGGGTCACAAATAAATATTTTTCTTTCTTTCTTTCTTTCACAGGCCTCTGACTTGGCTATTTCAGACTTACATTAACTATGTAGTAAGTCCAGGTTTCCTCACGATGTTTTTCCTTCACCGTTGCCTGTGATGTTCAAGATGAACTTAGAAAGTACATATGAATTTGAAAAAGTCACATTGGTACTTGCCCGGATTTGAACCCACGACCTCAAGCACGAGAGGCGATGTCTTAGCCACTGGGCCACCACGACATACACAAACTCCTACACTAAAGTCACGTAAGTCGGGGCCGTTACCACTGGGCCACCACTGCTCATATATCTATCTACCTAGATATAATACAAGTGTACCTACATATAAAAAAAAAAACATTTTTACAAAAATACAACCGACTTCAAAATAAAAACACTACAAAGTGAAAAATAACTTAAATTTCGGAAGTCGGTGTTCCTGCTTTTGTTTTTTTTTAGTTTTTTTTTGACACCGACTTCCGAAATTTAAGTTATTTTTCACTTTGTAGTGTTTTTATTTTGAAGTCGGTTGTATTTTTGTAAAAATGTTTTTTTTATTTTTCCCTTTTTAGTTGTGGTTCATAATAGACCAGTTCTATAGGCTAGGTACCTATAATACCCAAAGAAAAGACAAAATAGATAAACCTAATAACATGAAACTTGAACAAAACCCATGGAATAAGAGTATACCAGGGTGAACTGTTCACACCTGAGTACCTCTTTAGAGCGTACCAGTGTGATGTTATGTTATGAAGTGGTGTAAACAATAAACAGAATTGCTATTGCAGCTATCCCTAGTGATTTGCCGTAATTTTTTGAAGAGTTCTGATGAATATCTCCGAAGTTCTTCACCAGATCTTGAAGAAAATTAAATGGGACCAGACGACAAGCACCAGCTTTCAAATAAAAAAAGAATCATCAAAATCAGTTCACCCAGTAAAAAGTTCTGAGGTAACACACATAAAAAAAAAAAAAAATACAGTCGAATTGAAAACCTCCTCCTTTTTGGGAAGTCGGTTAAAAACAGCACAGATGCACCAACACTTTTCACATTGCAAAAAAGACTTATTAGAATCCTAGTAAATATAGACGATACCGATAGCTGCAAACCTCATTTCCAAGAACATAAATTACGTACCCTCCCCTGCCTATACATTTTAGAAATGTGCAAATTCGTTCGAAATAACCAACACTTTTACACGACAAGAGAAAATATACAGTCAAGATATACATTACGCCATAAAAATAGGTTAAATCTACCAAGCTCTAAGCTAAAAATGCACTCAACAAGTACATTAGTAATGTCAATGAAAATATATAATAAATTACCAGAAATAATTAAAGGAGAACAAAAATTAAATTCATTCATTAATAAATTAAAACAATTTCTATTAGCTAAATGCTATTACAACGTAAATGAATATTTAAATGATAAATTCTAAATTTAAATTATTGCAATCTAATAAATAAATATAAATAAATAAAAAATTGGAAAATTAAAATAACAAATAAATAAAAATCGGTTAATTAAATGCTATTATACTATGTTAGTGAATATTTAAATAACAAATTTTCAATTTAACTAATTTTAATCTACTAAATACATACTTTGTCAAATAAAAGCCCTCTTCCTCTCTCCTACTTTTGCAGTGCCCGACAGGGTCCACAATGGTCTAAATTTGTACCTACCATCTAAGTTCACATGTGGAAGCAATAAATGTATTGAGTATTAAATTTGGACATTATAGTTGGACCACGACCCGTAAACGCTTTTGATAGAGTGAACCAATTGCGATGTAACAACAACTTAATAATACTTCATGTTACGCACAATTTTTATATATAAATGTTACCTACATTGGTTTCGTACATTTCACGCACGCAAACTAAACAAACAAACGGATAAAAAGAAAAACCGATAAACAGACGAAAATTCCAAAAAGGCTGGCAATAGGTCTGTTGGTTATCCTATAACACCCTGGCATTTTTTTTGGCAATATTTTCGATGTACTAAAACGACTTTTCTACAGATTTATTATGTGTACATTGGTTATCAGTGCTGCAAATTAAATAATAAATGTTGTTTGACAAGAAGACAGATTGCCGCCTACTAAAACTATTGTACTCAAATACTCTTAGAATACTTTCGTGTAATACCTGATTACAACCTGACACCCCATTTGACCTAGTTAACCCACTTTGGACCAAGTTTCACCCTCTATTTCGGCTTTTAATTGCAATGAAACCAACAATAGGTATTTTTATCCAACTGCCGAAGGAGGGTAATGTGTTTATCAGTCTATGTATGTATGTACGTATGTTTGTTCCTATGTGGCGTTCTAGAGACCAAACACGTTGGCCGATTTCGATGGTTCTTACGTCAATCGATTCGTCTTAACCCTGCGAGTGTCACTGGCTACATTAAAATTGGAAAATAGAAAATTGGCGGCTTTTGGGCGCCATATTGTGTGGGCCTAATTTTTTCAAAATAAAGGGTTTTAAGAGGTGATTTCAAAAATATATTACACTTATATGTTTAAATGTACCTAATTCTAAAAAAATACATCTGGTTTTGGTCAGCCAGCTCGCGAACATGTATCCTCCGACTGCACAGCATGATTTTCTTCTTGTTGCAGTCGGGTATTTGATTTTTTTAATTAACTTTTTTTTCACTTTTTTTTTATTTGAGATGGGTTTGCTCTTGACTCTAGTCTAGGTCAGAGGTGACAGAGACAAAGTCGACGATTGAGTGAGCTTACCCAGAAGTAGCCTTTGTATATAAGTGGGCTAGTTTATGTATTGTTAACTATTTCTAGCAGATATTGTAAACTACAACCACGAGCAACCAAATCGACTCAACCCTTACACCCGCATACCTACATATAATTATGAATTTTTCGGCAAATACAATTTTATTATTTATTAAAACCATATGTCTGTAGGAAACCCGCTTGTCCTAGAACCAAAAATTCGAAGACATGTGACATCCACCAACCCGCGGCCCTTTCCCTCTCACAGAGAGGAGGCCTGTGTCACAGCAGTGGGAACATTAATAGGCTGATGATGATGATATGTCTGATCTTCTTCTTAGCGTGTCGATGAAAAAGTTTTTAGCTAAATCGAATGCCCAGCACAGTATTAAAGTAGTATAGATTATTATGAACTTCAAATTTGGTGATAATGTTATTATTAAGTATATTTCCTAACAAATACAAATCAATCATCATCATCATCATCAATCATCAATACATATAATAAATCTGTAGAAAAGTCGTTTTTGTACATCGAAAATATTTTCAAAAAAAATAGCCAGGGTGAGAAAACCAACAGAACCCATTTCTAGCATTTTTTGCATTTTTGTCTATTTATCTGTTTGTTTGTGCATGCATCACGTAAAATGTACGAAACCAATTTAGATAACTTTTATACATAAAAATTCTGCGTAACTTGAAGTATTACTGAATTTTTATTTCATCGCAATCGGTTCTCTCTATCAAAAGTTAGATGAATTAAAAGTGTTCAAGAAGTAAAATATCGCAACATACGCAATTCAAATACTCGAACTGTTGAACTCCTTATTCGATAGATGGCATTGTGCATCATGTTCACCGATATCTCCGTCAATTGTGGACTGATTTTGAAAATTATTTTTTGTTTGAAAGAGTATGTTTCCAAATTGGTCCCATTTTAATTAGGTGAAGATCTGGTGTAGTACTTCGGAGATATAAAATAGAACTCTTCAATAAATGACGGCAAATCTTTCGGGATTGCTGCAATCGCATGTCTGTTTATTGTTTATATCATTTCATAACATTACGCCAGTACGATCTAAAGGGGTACGCAGATGTGTACAGTTCACCTTGGTACACCCTCATTTCACTGGTTATGTTCAAGTTTAATGTTATTCGGATAATCTATTCTGGCGTTATAGGTACCTTACTAAAGAACTTGCCTGTTAGGATCAACAAAAAGTGAAAATTAAAAAAAAAACCTTTTTTCAAAAAAACACTGCCGATTTCCACTACTGGATGGCGCGCAGCAAATCTGTCCTTACTTTTTTGTATAAAGTCGATATTTTTCGTCCTAGAGTAAATAGTATTGTGTGCAGTGAACGCTCGATCTAGGTAGGTAGGTAAGTAGGGTAGGATAGGCAGATAACGGGAGCGAGCCGCGGGCACAGCTAGTATATATATTAAATAAACATTTTTCTTGAAAAAGCCCTCATTTTTTCTATAACAACCAATTTAATTTTGCGATCTGGTACGGAACCCTAATTATGCGAAGTCCGACACGCACTTGGCCGTTTTTTAGGGTTCCATACCCAAAGGGTAAAAGCGGGACCCTATTACTAAGACTCCGCGGTCCGTCTGTCTGTCTGTCTGTCCGTCTGTCATCAGGCTATATCTCATGAACCGTATAGCTAGACAGTTTAAATTTTCACAGATGATGTATTTCTTTTGCCGCTATAACAACAAATATTAAAAACAGAATAAAATAATTATTTAAGTGGGGCTCCCGCAAAAACAACAAAAAAATCACGTTTGTTGTACAAACGTGATATTTTTGTTGTTTTTTGCGATAATGGTACGGAACCCTTCTTGCGCGAGTCCGACTCGCACTTGGCCGGTTTTTTATTCCTATTACAACCAACTTGACTATGCTGTTTGGTACGGAACTCTAAATGTGCGAAATTAGACAAGCACTTGGCCGGTTTTGTTTTTCAACGAGTTTTACTGTACATCAGCAAACAGTAGGGTTAGTTAATAATTACCCCCGACAGTTAGTTGTCTCTTCACCTGACCAGAATACTTTTCTTTTCATTGGCCAAAGAATCAGTATTGCCATTCAAAGTGGTAATGCTGGCAGCGTTCTGGGCTCTTTTCCGACAGCAATGTAGACGAAATTTTTGATGCCCAATGAGTTATCACCAGACACTTAATCTTGTTTTCAGTCATTTACTTCACTTAATATTGTTTTCAGTAATTTTTTGGTGTTAAAAATAAATGAAGGTGTTTGCTATTTAAAACGAACTGCCGTATTTTGTCTCCTTATAGATTTCTAACTTGCTAAAATATTAAAAAAAATCGGCCAGGTGTGTGTCGGACTTTGCATATTTAGGATGCCGTACCAATTTATCAATATATTGGTGTTTGTTAATAAAATATACGTATTAATAAACCTAATCACCAAATTTCAAGTTCATAGGTCGATGGGGAGTTAAAATATTCTTCGGAACAAAATGTGTGACAGACGACAAACAGACAGACGGACAAGTGTGTGACAGACGACGGACAGACAGACGGACAAGTGAGTGACAGCGATAGGGCTCCGTTCGGACCATTCGGGAATGGAACCCTAAAAATTGAAGCTTTAATCGTCGTCACAGGTTTGCTCAAAATCCTCAGGTATTTAGAGCCGAAGCTGTCCTCATGTCTTTAATAAAGTGAATTGCCGCCCTAGAAATATGGGATACACACGTACATGATAGGCCACACAAAGCACCCGTTAGTTCAATGAAGCCTCTCACATTATATTTTTATGCATGCAATCGAAAACAGTTACAGGTGGAATAAAGAAATGTTTGTTGTTGCGCTGCGCAGAGAAAGCTCTGGGCGGGCGGGGCGGGCGGCAAGCGGGCGCAGTGGGCGCAAATAGCGGCAGCGCGCGTCGCCGACTCGAGCGAACAGTCGGTGCCACGCTCGCGCTCGCCAGTAAGCGCCCGACGCCCGACACCCGCGCGTTCATGCCGCTCCGCACACTCAGCCACGCACGAAGCGACCTCCGCGACCTGCCGCACTGAAATCATCACTCGCGCGCGAACCCGCCACCACTGTGAACATCCTCGACCACTCGTGATCCCACCCCGACGCTACCTCCCGACCACCAGTGTGTTAAACCCTTGTTGTGCAACTGTGACCGCTTCACGTAATCCTGGCCTCATCAGCGCTGGTGATTCAACTCTTGGCTAGCACGTGGCTCCAGGATCGATAGCGGACAGCACGATCCTCATTGTCTCTCATATCTCAAGGTCACAACGACAGGTAAACATTTCACTTTCATTCATTATTAATATTTCCAGTGATCGAAATGAATGGGAACTGTTATTCGGTACCTAATGGATATGTAATGTTTCAAAACTGTTTAAACGCCGCTGAATGTTTGTTATTGAACAATTTCGTAGATAAGAATGTGAGCACGAATTACGAATGATATTGAAACAAAAATAATCGCATCCACAAATCCCGCTGGCAGATTCTAGCGACGTAGGTACATAGATATTTATTAAGAGGAATATATAGAAGAAATTTGCATCGATTGTTATACACTTGTACAATACATTGCATGGCATCTATTCCATCCGGTGACCCATTTTCGCAACTTTGACATTCGGCAACAACGGTTGGCAATAGGTAGACGGGACAATTTTATTTTCTGCTATTTTCTAAAGATATTTTGAGAAAACAAAATGTGTGTTACGAGTACTTTGTAATACCAGACTGAAAAGAACGATGATTTCCGATGATGTTTTGTAAACCATTCGGATGTTATAGGCTGTAATAATTGTTATTAAGTATTTGGCTAGTCACCAATCCGGTATTGAATAATAATAGTATTATTTTATGTTTCAGTTTTATGCTTACAGCTTTTTGTGTCTGTGAACTTTTAAAACAGTTCCCCAACGTTTGCCAAATTGAAAGCTTTTGTGAAGCTCGGCATTTTATATGAGTCGAGAGCTGGCTTTTTGTTAATAAAAAAAAAAAATATATCTCTTTGTATGTTACGAGGATCCGTAATCCGCTGGATGCGAGAAGCACAGGGTACAGGACCGCTCGATGTGGTTGGGGGAGGCCTATGTCCAGTAGTGGACGTCTTTCTGTTGAAATTATGATAGTGACGGTACAAGGAAATATGGATTATACGAGTGATAGGTTAGTTGAAAATGTATGTTAATATGGGCTATAAATATTTTATTGTATATAGTGGATGGTTAAATAACCTTTAGTTTAGGACTATGTTACCTAATACAAATTTTATTTCTTAATAGGTAAACTTACCTCTATGTAAGTAAATTAATAATCTACAAAACTTAAAAAAAAATACATCTGGACAGAGTTCACGAAAAATAAATTGTAGTTCTAAAAACTAAAAAACACGCTTTAATGGTAAATTGTACTAAAAAGTCGCTAATCCTGTAGATCCTGGTAAGGATAATGGGATAAACTATTTAAATTATTGCATTGTCATCGGTCCTTGATAAGTGTGCAAAGTTTCGAATCAATCCAACATATTGAAGTGGGTGAAAATCACGTTCAAAGATTCCGTTACATTGATACATAGATACATACAAACAAAGCTAATAAAAGCGTGTTAAAAACAGAGTGCTTGAATTCGCTCCTTTTCTCATATACATACCAGCTACCATACATTATGTAAATAAATAGAATTGAAGTTGCTGTTTTAAAATGTAAATAACAGGTTTTTAGTAAATGCATATTAAAGTACTCACTTACGGTAGATACGGTACGTAATTACGTACAACAAAAAAAATCTGTCTCAATTTTTTTTATCTGTCTGTTTGTTTCTGGTAATCTCCGAAACAGCAAGACTGATTTTAGCGGCACTTATTTTTGTAAAATAAAATAAGGGATCCGTGAAAAAAATTAAAACAATTTTTTTTGCTTCAAAGAGTTTGCGGACGAAGTTGCGGGCAACGGCTAGTTTTGTATAAATTACGTAGTGACTCGTATAGATTTGTTGTTGTTGTAGATAATTTTTCTCTGTCTTTTCGTAATTCAGTACTCGGAACTATTATTTATCGTCGGTGGTGTAGCAGCCCCGATTAGTTAGGAGCGTTCGCTCGATCAACAAATTCCTTTGAATAAACGCCTTCGGTTCACCGAAGCTCCCTTTTGTTTACACGACAGTCGCGTGCACGGCTGTTATAATTATGCTTAATAACGTAATATACAACACTATGGCACCGAATATTTAGTTATAGATGAGTTACAGAAGTTGGAAGATTGTTATTTATTTAATCTCAAAATAACTAACTTTCCTGAAATACTTTTTTAGTAATATTTTTGTGTCTATGAAACTATAATGATGGTTCTTGTAAACTTTAAAATGCAGTTATCATCAACAATACAGTAATTTTGTACATCGAAAATATTTCAAAAAAAATAGCCAGGGTGTTAAAGGATAACCAACAGAACCTATTGCCAGCATTTTTGGAATTTTTGTCTGTTTATTTGTGCACGCATCACGTGAAATGTACGAAACCAATGTAGATAAATTTTATACATAAAAATTGTGAATAGAATTACTTAGTTTTTGTTTCATCGCAATCGGTTAACTCTATCAAAAGTTAGATGAATTTAAAGTGTTCAAGAAGTAAAATTAACACAACACACGCAATTCAGATACTTTGACAGTTGAACTCAGTATTCGATAGATGGCGTTGTACATTTGAAGTCATTTTCTGAATGGCGGTAAGCTAGTAGCTAAGATTCTCCGCGAAACAATGATGACCATAGAAAAATAATTGTTAAGTAGGCAAGTAGGGTTCGCGGGAAGGTATAGGTAGGGTTGGCAGACAGATGACGGGAGCGAAGCCGCGGGCACAGCTAGTTCAATAATATGTATGAACCTAGAATAACATATTTCGATGATTTGCAGTATTTACCTACCGGTTTAAATCTCGCGATCTCTGCGAATTGTGGATCAAAGGACCAAATGCAACAATTTTCGTAATATTTATAGAAAAAAATCCCATGTGGAGTTTTGCCAAGAGCTATTCACATAATTTATATCTACGTGACGCTACATTTTATGATGTTAACATCCTCTAATTACGATAGTGTCCAATATGTCACCAGATGTTAGAACCACATTGACGGTATTACTATTTAAGACGACGGCAGTCGCCAACGATCTTGAGAGAACAAAACGCGCACTCGTTTCATACCCGCGCGACCCAAAATTCAGTAGCGAACGATTATAGATTTTACCACAAACCTAAGTCCAGATAACCAGACGCTTCAAGTAAAACACCCGTATAGTAGGTTAGAAAAAAACCTTTTACAGAAAAAAAAACAGAGAGACATAAGCATGACAAGTTTATTTGAATTTATGATTCTTAGTCAAACTGTAGTTATCACAGTTCAAAGTGACTCGTTTCAAAAAACGCGAATTTCTTAAGTAAGGACGCAATATACCTAATTCAACTAAGTAGATATCTATTTCGAATACTAGTTGTAGTATATAATATAATTTATTATATTAGAGCTATTATACTAAAGCTAAACCTAGCCGCAATACTTATTGCAATGTTAGGGTAAATATTACAAAACATATTTTGCATATTGAAGGAAACTATTCGCCACAGTGCGGACAGTTTTTACCCGGTTTGCAAATGTTCTACACGTATTTAGAACTAGCTGTCCCCGCGGCTTCGCTCGCCTCAATTTGCTACCTACCTACCCATCTACCGTCTATTATATATATATGTATTTATTTTATATATAAATAGTACCTACACCAAAGACCACCTACAGTACTGTCTTTCCTTCCATTTTTTTTAAATCCATCCAAAGGTTGTCTTGAAAAGATCGCTTTTAGCGATAAGGCCGCCCATTGTCCATTGGTCTATACTTTCTGTAACTTATATGGTGTACATAACAAAGAGTATTCTTTTCTATTCTACCCTACCTACCTTACCTACCTACCGTAATTTTAACCGTTTACGCAGCGCTCGCAACGGAAGCTCTCAAAAGGAATAAGTTTTCTCCGTTTTTACACCATTTTTCATTAATTGCTCGTAGCGTGATGTTATATAGGCTTCTTCGATAAATGGGCTAACAGACAAAAAATATTTTTTCAAATCCAACTGGTAGTTCCAGAGATTAGCGCGTTCAACAAACAATCAAACTCTGCCGCTTTATTAATTAGTATAGATGATTATAACAAAACATACCATTTACAAAATTATCATTTTTGAGTCAACAGCTAGTAGAGTAGGTATATAACCTACTCTATACTAGCTGTTGCCCGCGACTTCACCTGCGTACCATTAGTACTTTGAATAGCCATTTTTTTATATCGGGCCATAATATTATAGGTATGTGGGCCGTCTTACTTAACGTCTACTGTAACGTCAAACTATCCTATATCCTTTCCAGGGTCTCAAACTGTCTCCATACCAAAATTCATCTAAATCAGTTCAGCGGTTTAAGCGTGATAAGGTAACAGACAGACATACAAAGTTACTTTCGCGTTTATAATATTAGTATGGATAATTATATCATTCCCGGAAAGGTTATGTAGAATACTCCTTCCTTTTAGTACCCCCATATTGAATGATTGATCGATCGAATACTTATGTACCTTACCTATTTCATTCTACATGGTTTATTTAATATATTTGTATGTAGTGGTGGGCTCCACGTAAAATGGATTTACCGGCTTTGGCTGGATAGTGGATACGCTTCATAGGAAGTGGATTAATTAAACCGCTATTGAATTAACTTTCGATACTTCAAAGTGAAAAACCAATTAAAGGCTTTACAAAACGCCAATTTTAAGTGTATTTGTATGAAATTATAGTATTTTATAAACTGTCATATTTTTTACATTTTAAAATAAATGATCCAGAGACGTAGGTATATTAAAAAATGCCAATATTCCTTGTATTAAAAGCAGTGCCGTATATTGAATAAGCAAAATTCAGGCCTGAGTAATCTAAGGGATGTTTTAACATGATCGACAATCACAGACCAATAGGTTGACGGTACAATATATGGAATATGTTTGTCTTCTTATCTAATTCTAAACAAATGTTACACATAAATATATAGACGAAAAAAAAATTGTCTATTTTTCGGTTTAAATATCATTTATTTCTCATAAAATTAACATATTATAATCGCTTAGCGAGAAAAAAAATTTGGGTTTAATAAAAACGTAAGTTATTATTAGAAAGTCCTGCCAAATCACATGCGATATGAAAGACGCGATTTGGATTTCCGTCTGTGTTGTGCCTGGTCGATTGTTCATACTCTTTTCGCTTTGCCTTGCCAAATTCAATTACGATTACGCAATTAGGCTGCAGGACGCACGAGGCACATTCGAGTTTCATACGTGAAAAAGGAAAGTTACACACCGATATTAGCCGGACTTTATTTATGTCGGCCCCAAAAAGTAAGCGGTTATTATGACTCCTGTCTAAATGTTAAACGCCAGAATCATTTAGGTACGATATCGCAGCGGTAGCTATCTAAAATTATGATGTTCTTGTGCATTTAGCAGTAATGGAAGCTACTCCGGCCGTGATAAAGCAGGAATCTTATATGCCAGCCGGTTTGGGGAACACGTTCGGAAAGTAAGAGGAAATCATTAGTTCGCTTTTTTCGACCCTCCTTACAAGGGATCACATTTACATACCAACATAATGTATTTATGTAAGTTAGTACTACGAATAAAGCGTCAGAATTTATCTTTATTTTAATTTGGTTGCGGACCAACAGCTTTCCAATTTATTCTCCGCTAGCTTCTGCAAGCGGCTTCGCCCGCGTGATTGTCGAAAATTATCCCAAAGAAACATATTCCCGAGATAAAAAGTATCTTAAGTGCTATTCCAGACTATAATCTATCTCTGTGCCAAATTTCACCCAGATCCGTCCAGCCGTTTGAGCGTGAAGAAGTAACAAACATACAAACACACACACAAACACTCACAAACTTTAGCCTTTATATTATTAGTGTGTTAATCTACTGAAAATGTTACATGATCTTACCGACACTATTCGCCTTTAAGAAATTATCATCATCGGAAAACTTTATCCTGGCTTTACTAAACACAAAAACTAATTTAGTGTAAATACTAACATAGGCACACCTTCTGATAGTCGATCTACGTAAAAAGCTTCGGATCCCGTGACACACGGCGTGCAACCTACATGAATACCAACGTAAACCAATATTGATCCAACGTCTTACGTGGCCGCCAGCGTGCTATCTATTATTGATTAGTTTCGTTACTAAACACTTAGCTGAGTATACTGTACAGTTACAATACTACCTGCCTGGAATAACTAGAATGTTACAGCAATGTTGCTGATAAAGATATTGAAGTTTTGCATAAATAATGGCATAAGGTTTTGAGCAAGTTACTCAGGGTTGTGTCAGCTTACTTACAGGCATTGGTCTTATTTAAAAAAAAAATAACCATATGGTTAGCTTAAATACTGTTTAAATCCTTTATTCAAATTCACCTTCGAAAATTTGAATTAAGAATCTACTAAATTCAAGCCACAAAGTACGTAAGCGGCGGCGTTCAAACTCTCCTTCGAAAATTTGTTTTTTTTTTATTAATATGGCTTAAATGCTGTTATAAATATGGCTGATTATCGCGTGCACATAAGTAGAACTATATGCCTGTTCAACAGAGCGAAAACTTCTTTCATCTGCCTGCCCTTGTCACATCCTATGTACGATAGGTACTTAGGGTCGGCGCAAAAGGTTTTCACTTCAATTATATTGTACCCTATTAGCCGCCACGTTATCATTCACAACATTTTCATTCATATTTCATCCTCACAAGTTATCAATGCATATTTTGCTCTCCCTCTAAACTATATGTATCTATATTCAAAAAACAAGTCAAAGAACACTACCTCTCCACTATTTTGTAATTTTATATATTGAGTATATATATATATATATATATATTTTTATTTTCTATATTTATTTAGTTAAGGTAGGTATATGTGTAATTTATAGTTTAGTTAAGTTATTTTTGTCTATTTTAAGTTTCCTTGTTTTTCTACACACTGTGTCTTCGTTTATCATCCAACTTTCCTGTCGCAGGTCTGCTGGAAGAAATTTCATAAGAAATAAGCAGTACCTTTGTGCTCTTCAATCTGTATTATTTCTTTTCTCTGTAAAGTGTGTTTGTGTGTACATAAAATAAATAAATAAATATTTCCTTGAATCGTTTCGTTTTTCTGACGAAGTATTACATAAACATTACTACAAGAAAAAATGGTCGCTCCTCCAGTGACTTTCTCCTCTGTCAACTCGTAATTGAGTCGAGCGGATTTTACTGGTTTTATTTAATTTTTAGCGTCTGAATCTAAATAAAAATAGGTCTTTGGTCTTTCAAATATTCGTACATACATTGATGAAGATAAACTACTCTGCGAAGTTCTGCTTAGGGGATAACTCTGAACTGAATTATTCGCATAAGATGGAGGTGCTGTGTGTGACATATTCTGCATACTTCCCGCACGGAGGCGTGGTATTATTGGAAGCTCAGTTTTCCGCATACGGAACTCTCATTCATGTGTAAATTAGTAAGTTTATCTACCGGAGTTGTACCGCAACAGCTTTTGGTATTTCTTAGGTGGATATCTATTAAAGAAAATATTTTCTTGAGAATGATGCATTATATTTAAAAAATACAATCGAATACGTTTATTTACATCTATCTACATTTTATTAGCATATTTTCATTGCATTCATAAACTGCAAAACCCAACTGTTTTAGCACAAGGCTCTGGTGTAAATTAAACCCCATACTTATCGGTGCGATCAATCTTAGAGGCTAGCACCTAGCAGTAATCGTGATAAGTTTCTCGTGGGGTAGTATAGATAATACACAGCCTACTACACAAATACATACGCAAATGTATGTGTGTACTTGGTTATGTGTGTTCCACATACTTGAATGTCCATTATCTATTGCTAACTACGTCAACAGACCTCTTGTAGGCGGAGAGAGCGATGATCGTTTTAATCTGTCTGCTAATATAAACAGCCATGTTATTATTAATTAAATATTTAAATGTTATCATCATCAGCCAAACCAGTTTGTCCCTGCGTTTAAAAGGATGTAGATAAATAAGGAATATGTCAATATGTCAAGTAATAAATGTAATTGACCGCCTCCCCGTCGTACCTAAGCTTCCTCGAAAATACGTTAGAGGTCAAAGAAAATCAGTGACACCGAGGTTCTATAAAACTTCATTGTCACGGCGAAGGTGTTAGTGCTAATATCTACATATTTTGTGGATGAAAGGCGACACTAATTCATTCTAATACAGCTTATACTCTGTAATCTCATAATTTCTGCTAAAATAGAAGAACTATAAACATTTGAGCCGGAATATACAAAGGTGCTCCAAAGTTAGATACGTGAAAATTTAATATAGCATTTTTATGTATATCATGTGTAATTTTTGTTAGCCGACTTGCGGAAGTTCCCGGGGAGGCTTTGGCTGGCAAATATCCAGCAAGTCAGCCATGACATAATGTCTTGTTTGCCAAAAGGCTTTATTTTCGGAGTCTATATGAAATAGGTTCTTGTTTATTTGTGCTAGTAGGTCTTCTATGTGGGATAAAGTAAGCGCTCGTCCTAAAAGATATTATCTCAGTTTTCTAGACTTGGCGTCTAGTCTATGGAGAGGTGATTAACATTTCGTCGATTCCTTTTCTAAGTGGATTTTTTGCGCCAATATGGAAGCATCACCCACCCTGACTCATAACTGTGCTCATAATTCTCGTTTGTATTATTTCCTTCTCGATAATGAATTATTTATTTATTATACGCTTTATTGTACACCATAAAATACATTAATAAAAAAACTTAAGTCTAAAACACATACAATGGACGGCCTTATCGCTTGCCGCGAAGTCTTCCAGGCAACCTGGTATGGACAGTAATTGCTTGGACATTAAATGGGGCGGTCATTGGTGTAACAATAACATTGCTTAAATTACATAATCAAGCTGAAATTTTTGTGACGAAACATGCTCGAGCAGTGGTGGCCCATGAATGTGTGTTACAAATTGCAATTTGCAAATGTAGTGCACTACATTCTCATTCCTCCGTGTAAAAATAAATTACAACAATAATTACAGAGCGAGCATGTCCGTTAGGATAGGATAGGATAGGAAAGGTGGACCCCTTTTTCGCTCTTAGACTCCCATTTGGTCCGTTGTGCGTGCAGGCCTCCTCTCTGTGAGAGGGAATGGGCCAATAATGGCAATAATCCACCACGCAGGCCCAGTACGGTATGGGTGATGTCACATGTTTTCGAATTTTTGGTTCAAAGGCATGCCAGTTTTCTTACGACGTTTTTCTTCACCGTTTTAGAGCAGTTCAGAGCTGTGGTCATGAAATAATTTTCACATAGTAAAGCGCCTGCCTGGGTTCGAATCGACGACCTACAGCTTATAAGACCGTTACCACTGGGCCACCACTGCTCGAACATGTTTCGTCACAAATATTTCAGCTTGACTATGTAATGCGCGAAATACAAAAAAATATATAAATCCGGCGAATCTCAAGCTGATGGTAGCAATCAATTGAATGTTTTAATAGCCACATAAATTCGGCATGAAGGTTCTAATTGTAACCTATTTATTGTGAGAAACCCATATCAATATACCATCCAATTAAAAATAAATAATGCTGGGGTTATGGGCTGAACAGTGAACAGTCATACTCAATCATAAGCTGAAGTGTGTACTAGGTTGCGTGTATTATGTCCTATGATTCACTTCACATTTATCATTCGTTGAAATAATGTACGAAAATATTGAGGTGTATTCTGCCCAATAGTTGTAAAGTAATAAATACATCAGTTCACACTTCATTGTAATAACCTCCCACGGCGATGTTTATAGTTGTATGTCACGTGTTAC
This sequence comes from Orthosia incerta, assembly GCA_948252205.1. Lineage (NCBI taxonomy): Eukaryota > Metazoa > Arthropoda > Insecta > Lepidoptera > Noctuidae > Orthosia > Orthosia incerta. The sequence goes on from OX411760.1 coordinate 17,062,699, forward strand.
GTCGGCTACAACGTTTTACGACTACATAACGCTATAGCTGGAACTTGTTGTTATAGACATGTTTAGTCAACTAATTAACTCGTATTTAACTCCTTTAAATTGATGTTGTTAATTTATTATAGTTGATTATGCATCGATGCATCAGAAAAAAGCTTATCTGTGCGTCTAGCAGCGGTGGACTGGACAGTCACCTATTCTCGTGGCTTGCTTTCAATGGTGCTCATATGTGTGAAAAATTGAGTATTCGCCTCGGTGATAGAAGTGTCTTTGCCTTGGGTTAGATGGAATCCCTTGCTGCATTCAGGATTCTAGTAATTACTCCCCCTCACTCCACTCGGGAGTTAACTCTGGAATCCTTCATTACTCTCGGGATTCAATGTGGCGCCTGTGACATAACACTGCTTGGAAATCCCTTATCCCCTCAGAACATAATCTACCACTTATAAATTAGATTCAAATAAGAATGAATCGTGAAAAACTTACGGAAAAAAATTCGATATAAGAGGGCGTTAATTTTGTATGTTTTCAGTGTATTACACAGCATCAGACTGAATAAAACACCAATAAATCAAATTAAAACTAAAAGAAACGTGTACTTCCTTTACAGTGTTTACTTTCACTGAAGGATTTATAGCTCGTAGTGCATCGGTGTTTAGCTGTCATAATAAAAACATAGTACAGTTTATTACGTAGTAGGTATGTGACGTAGATACTTTTTAGGGTTCCGTACCCAAAGGGTAAAAACGGGACTCTATTACTAAGACTCCGCGATCCGACTGTTTGTCTGTCTGTCTGTCCGTCTGTCACCAGGCTGTATCTCATGAACCGTGAGAGCTAGACAGTGAAAATTTTCACAGATGATGTATTTCTGTTTCCGCTATAAGAACAAATAATAAAAATGAAATAAATATTTAAGTGGAGCTACCATACAACAAAGGTGATTTTCTTGCCGCTTTTTGCGAAAATGGTACAGAACCCTTCGTGCGCGAGTCCGACTCGCACTTGGCCAGTTTTTAATCAAATTATCTAGTTAGATTTATCATCATCACCATTTCAGCCAAAAGATGTCCGCTGCTGGACATAGGCCTCCCCCAGCGTCGCCACACTGATCGGTCCTGTGCGTTTCGCATCCACCTGACTCCCGCAGCCTTGTCCAGGTCGTCGCTCCACCCAGTGAAAGGCCTTCCAAGTTTCCAAGCAAAGTCTTCCGGTTCGCGGTCACCACTCCAGAACTTTTCAGCCCCAACGGCTATCCGTTTTGCATGCAATGTACCCTGCCCGCCACTTAAGTTTGGTAATTCTTCGGGCTATGTCGGTAACCTTGGTTCTCTTGCGGATGTCTTCATTTCTGATTCGATTACGCAAGGAAACTCCGAGGATAGTTCTCTCCATAGCCCTTTGTGTGACACTAAGCCTTCTGAAGGGGCCTATTGCGAGCGACCGAGAAACGTGTATAGATTTATTACTAACTGATAATAGACAACTCAATTTCTGGCATATGATGGCAATGTTATCAGCAGCCGGATATAGAGCTATATATTATGATATTCATGACAGCCGTATGTCAAACTAATAAAATTTGGTTAATTAGTTTGTTTGGTGATCAGTTCGCGGGAGATGCGCGAAAGACGGCCGGAAATTTTGTTTTAATTAACTGTTCACTTGGAAAAGAAAGACGGAGGCCTTTGCCCAGTTGTGGGACAATATAGGCTCGTTAGATTAGATCCACTTAATAATTACTAGCTGCCGCCACGGCACCCGCGTAGAATTAGTAGGTACTTCTCCCTGCAATATCTTTATTAATTACAGCCTATTTGGCTTATTCTGCTGTATAAGCTACGTGACTTAATCCGTTCGAAAGTTTTTTCGTAAAAGAGTAATAAATCCATCCATACTAATAATGTCTCATGTATGAAGTAAATATCTTTTATATTATAAGCACGAACGCTTGTGAGGATGGATGCATCGATGCATGTTTATTACTCTTTCATGCAAAAACAACTAAGGGATATGGTGATACTTATAACTTAGCAGTCACATATGTATCAAAAAGCCCACAAAGTTACTAAGTAAGGATATTATCCTTACTTACTTAGTAACTTTGTGGAAGTTTCCTAGCACTTGTTTACTGCACCGATTTACCGTATTTCCTCAGATTTGAAGTAGGTAGTACTCAATCACTCTTTACTTTTTACGCCTTTCATTGAAAGCATTACCAAGCTGTTGTCTAGTTCATACTATTGGACCTGTTGGTTATAGCAGATAGATATTATTTCGGCATAGAGAAGGTTAAGAAAAGTAAGTGATTCACTGAGATTGGTCAGAAGAATCTATCCCTTTTCGATGAATCACTATCACTTACTCTAGTAGGTAGGAATTTTGGGGTAAAAAACAGTTTGATTTTAAAAGAATTATTATTTAGAAAATTAAGAATGTAAAAGTGTTGTATAAAACTTTACAATGCAAAAAACCACTAACTGGGCTGTGATAACGTGGTTTACGTGCTAGCTTGTTGGATTGTAGGCATTACTGCAATGCACGCATGATTCGAGTTCTATAGACTAAGTATAATTGGATTTGCTAACGGGGAATAGTTTTATATTGTACTGCATGCAAGCCTTATAATACTAAGCCTCAACCCAGTCATCGTAAAATAGAAAACAATAACGCCATTTATTACAATATGATTTTCATTTAAATAAATAAGAACGGAAGGAATTGGTGTTTGTGTTTCCTTTTAGTAAGTCTGCCAAAGCATGCAAGTCAATTCCATTGCAATCTTTATTGTCCGAGATTAAACTGATATAATATTATGTGTGTCAAAAGTTCAAAACTGATACGTGTCCAAATTGGCCTAAATGTCAAGGCAGTATGTATCTAGTCCGTAGCCAGTACATAACGTGGCTTGAGCCACATTTGGCTATTTTCCAGCTGTCTATGTAGCAGTGACGTGATCGATCCGGCGCCGGTCCGGGATTTAATGACAAACCCACGGAAGGGAACATTCTGATAGGGAATTTAATCGGTGGTTTGAGTTATCTAGTTACCTGCTCACTCGATATTTTCACATGCTGGGCTTGCGAAGTGCTTTGCGACAGTTGTTTGTTATCTAAGCAAATTATACAAGCGATCTTATTTATAAGGTTGATTGCAATCACTGAGACATCTGGCAACAATCACTGAGGGCTTTTGTGTCCTATTTTCATAACAATAACAAAGCTTGAGGTCGTGGGTTCTAATCCGGGCAAGTACCAATGTGACTTTTTCAATTAATATGTACTTTCTAAGTTTATCTTGGACATCGGTGAAGGAAAACTTCGTGAGGAAACCAGCAGCCAGTAAATGAATTCGGCAAAGTACTGCCAAATATTATTGGACGCTTTCATTGGTGAAGATACTCTATTTGAAAGAGTCAAATAATTTTTGGCAATAGCTTTATTTAAAGAGTATTTGTCATACTCTTTCATGGAATCAAACCCTTTGCCTTGCCAAATTCACTTACGCAATTAGGCTGCTAGACTTATAGTTAGTATTTGTAAGTTTGTGCTCCATTGGTGTAATTGCTGCAAGGCTTCCAGTGCGAGGATAAATAAACAAATAACACCCTGTGCAAGTATTTCGGCTCAAGTCAATGAATGCAGAAAAAGTTGTGTAAGAGTTGGGGAAGGGGAGGGTAGAAAACGAGGGGAGGGTTCTAGGTAGCAGGTGCAGCATCCGAGGTAGATTGCTATTAGCACACGAGTGGAGACGCGGGTGAGGTTTACTCTTCAGAACTCTAAATCGAGAGAAAATCGTCGTAGTTTTGTAGTTTCGAAGACGACCGCGACAGTTTCTATTTCAAATTGAAACTTACTTATGTTAAGTGTCTCAACGTCTCGCATATCTATGTAGATAGATCTTCTACGAGGTGTGTGTGTGTGTGCGTTATGTTTATATTATGTAGAAAACCACTCTGTTATATTAGTAGGTTTACCTATTGTTTTGATTATTTACTTCATAATGTGTTTATCTACAGAGAAATATGAATAGGTACGTAACAAAATATTATAATCAGAATTTGAAGTACAAAGCAGTTATTTCGAGAACTTGGGGTTATTAGAAATGAAAACATGTTGTGTGAAAAGGGGATACTACCTTATCAGGCGGTATTCCGTTTCGTGTTACTAACAAATACAAAATTATATCATGTCAATGTAACATTTCGAAAGCCACTGTTTCAGTTATATATATCTATTTGCACGTTGTTTTTTTACATGTTCGTAACGTAAACAACTTAATGTTTTGACTGATTTGTTATGAATAGATTTCATGTGATCCATCCGCGTTCCCGCAACGATAAATAAACTTATGATTTATACGAAAACATTGATTTAAAACGGAAAATTACGATATTACAGTAGCCAAGGTGCATGTTATAAATACATTAAGAACTGACACTGACACCCCTACTCCAAATAAAGTTATATTTCACTTCAATAAACAACTTTCACTAATTAGGCACTTAAATTAGTGTTTTGTATATTTATGGCGGAGGGTTGAGTTCTCACTCAATGGAAATCACTCTAGCTAATTGACCTTTTAAATGAGATTTCCCTAACTTGAGACAAAGCTCGTTTTACCGCTTGAATGAATTCCTAGAGCGTCGAGGGTGACAAAGTTTCCTTTTTAGACCTACAGGGTAAAAATATTACTACCAAAATTTTCTTAATTAGTGGGCTACTCAGTAGGACATTCGGAAAAGCATAATGAACTTACACTGGACAAAAGAGTATATCTTGGACTTGGAGTGAATATTGATCGCGTGTCGGCCGCGGGCGGCGAGAACAAAGGGCGGGCGGCTTTGTGCGGCCCACGCTCGCTCACGCTCGTCACCCAGTGGCTAGTGCTGCCTGCCTAGCCCAAATACGCCGCTTATCCTAGCGTTTAGTAATTGCCTTAGGGTTAGGTACATCAAATATTTTAGCACTGCATCATCGATTTCCACATCTTAGTTAATATGAGGTAGTGGTAGAAAATGTTTACAAATTGGAATGCCGATCTAAAAATATTTGTAAACATTTAAAATCGCAATAAAATTTATGATTGCGAAGTGGGGAATCTGTTAGAAATTAAGTGTTCTAAGACAATGTAAAGCCATAAAATCGATTGCCAATAATTTACGGTAGATCCGTAGAGATAAAACAGACGGCCGGCCGGTGCAACAGTCAAACTGTTTCAGAACTCATTGGACGTACACAATGTGTTTGTTGGCCCAATACACGCACACAGGCACATCACTAATAAAGATTAGGGGTTTGATAATGAGTGTTATCGCTTCCCTATTGATGTCTGTGGACTGAACTACTTACTGAAAAGTAGGCGGTGAACCAGATGAATGAAAACAACATTTGATAAGATTATTTACAGATAGTCTGCACACACGAAATGTTAATTAAAAAACAATAAACTTACAGGTAGTATCCCTGTAGTACTTTTGGTTAGGTTTTGTTCTTCTACTTGTACTTGTTTGTATACAATGTAGGTACCTATATCGGTTCTGCGTCGCTGCTAGCTGACTCAGGAATTTATTATAATTTTTGAAGTACGCTTATAGATTATTAAATGATAATGGTGTAACGCGTTAATAGATACTCATTATAATGATTGCAATTTCAGTACATAATGTCGTAATTCCATATTGAAATGTAGCTTCGTTACCTTCTAAGCTCATTATTTATACATAGAGATAAATTAATGATTCTGTACAGCCGCTACAGACGTCAATATTGTGGGTGAGACCAACGAAAATAGCTCTTTGTTTGTTACAAAGGGTAAATAAGGGTATATACATAGGTAACTTAATACTAAAAATTTATAAATCTAAACTAATACATATAGCGGTTAAATCGTTAAGTACTGGTTCGATAATGAAAATTTTTACAATGATTGAAAACTCAAGCTAAATCGCTGAGTGTCACAGTTTATTTTTATTTGGGCAGAATTAATGTCTCCTATTGGTGGAGCAGTGGTGGCCCAGTGGTATCGGCCGCGACTTACAAGTTGTAGGTCGTGGGTTCGAACCCAGGCAGGCGCTTTACTTTGTGTAAATTATTTCATCACCACTGCTCTCAAAAACGGTGAAGAAAAACATCGTGAGGAAACCGGCATGCCCTAGAACCAAAAATTCGAAGACATATGACATCCACCAACCCGCACTGGGCGCGCGTGGTGGATTACGGCCCATGCCCCCTCATAGGGGAGGAGGCCTGTGTCCCAGCAGTGGGAACATTAATAGGCTGATGATGTGTGTGTCAGTGTGTGTGTTGGTGTAGATAGCACATGGTAGAAAAGCCGCGGGGAAAAGTTAGTGTTCGCCAGATAACAAAAAAATAAGTCATTGATCCGACTTGTACCTAAAAGTATAAATACGTAACTTGAAAACATGATTTTTTGTTTATAATTTTGTTAGAGATATTTTTATAATTTTATCCGTTTAAATCATGTAAATCGGTCCACGCGTTTATGAGATATTAACTCATTACTGAATGCAAAGTGAAACGGTCAATGACGCCCCTTAATTTATTTATTTAAGTATGCATGTAGAACTTTACAGGTCACACCTAAGGCGTTATACAATGAGATAAAAAAATATACACAAACGAAACTTAATAGAATTAGGTAAAATTAAATATAAACAAATAAAAACTAATTTAAAAAAAAAACACGATACCAAAAAACAAAGACAAAAAAATACAAAAACGAAAAAAAATACGGAAAAAAAAAAACTTACAGAAGTGAAATTTTTTTTTTACAAAGAATACATAAACAATTATTCACTAATCTAACTTTCATCCATCTTCTCACAAAAACTTAAACATTCACGACACACATCTATCCACCTCCCAGCAAACAAGTCACACTCCGGTGCTGATGTCAGAAGGGCATTTAGCATTGTGAGCGCCAGAACTAGAGGCGAGTTAGCTCGGGACACCGTACGTGCCGAAGGTACAGCCAAAAGCCGGTGACTTCGTGGTCTAAGCTGTTGTTTGGGCACCACAGGAACAAACAGCCTCAACAACTGCGCCACGAGCTCCTGGCAATCGGACTCTCCCCGCATAATACGGCAGGCAGAGATAAGCAAGAAGTAATTACGCCTTACTTCGAGAGAATTAAAATTTAAAACACCAAGTAGAAATTTGGTAGGGTATAGGAAGGGGTAATATCCAAAGAGTTTTTTATAAAGAAAACGAAGAAAGGCTTTTTGGATCTTTTCAAAAAGTAAGGCGTAAGTACTCTCATACGGGTTCCAGATCACTGCTGCTGATTCGAGTTTACTCCTGACTAACGCCATGTATACAAGTTTAATGGCATGAGGATTGGTAAACTCGCGCATATTTCGAAGGACAAATCCTAGTCTTCGATATGACTCAGCAGCAAGTGTCCTCATATGCTCATGAAAGGTGAGCTTCGTGTCGAACAGAACTCCGAGATCCTTTACAGAATTAACGCGGGCTATCAGATCACCGCCTAAAAAGTACTCTTCATGCCAGGGATTACGCGTGCGACCGAAGGTCATAACGCTGCATTTAGCAATATTGAAGAGTAATGCGATAAGTTTGTTTTGATCATTTAGCGACACTGCCTTTACATTTTTTTCGTATCGTTTTGAAATATTGGAATACATTGGTAGACAGGTGTTAACGACCTTTATTTTTTGTTATCTCGCAGTGACTTTAGTTTAAAAATAATAACGCCCCGCTTTTACACGCAGCCCCGAATTTCGACAGAATATTATCTGATACGATCTACAGACGTCGTAGCATGCGCCATAACATAACGACATTACAAGCCCAATCAGGCTGCCACTTACACCGAGCAGCTTTCGCCTTTTGTTTGTCATAAACCGTGTCTGTCGTGTAAAAGGCCGACTTTTAGCCGTAACGATTAATCCTGCAACGGTTAAGTACTGATTAATATTTCTGCTAACATTAATAGATTACGATCAACAAAAGCTGCTGCTCATATTCTAGCAACATCACAATCCCCTCAGTCTGCTATTCACACCGATACAGTCGCATGAAGCTGTCGACAGTCGACACCACCCTCGCCGCATCCACTTGTTTATCGTTAACCACGTTTGCTTTGATCGGGACCGCCATTTTAAAATCAAATCAAATCAAATCAAAATATTTATTAACCGTTATTTATTTTAACCGTTCTGATTAATCCTGCTTCGGTTAACCGTAACGATTAATTCTGCTACGATTAATCGTTTCATGAGACTAATATTCAGGTACGCGGAACAGTAATTTACAGGAAGGTAAACATTTTACTGAAACTATTAAAGTTGAGTCGATCATCAAAGATTCTCTTTGGAAGGACTATAAACGGAACACAATGCTTTTGCACAACTTATTAAGTGCTTTTCTAGATCTATAAAGTTCGTATTGTTTGAGAAAACTTTTATCATTAAAACAAGTATTTGAAAACTTGTTAACGGTTGTGATTGGTCCTTTTATTGAATCGTTTTGAAGCTTTTTATGAATGATTCAGTAAAAAAACTCGTTCGTCAGCTAATTTTTTCAATATTTTATAATGGAAGCACTTCTGAGAGGATCTAGTTATCTTTCTGCAGCAAGCTTCGCACATAATGGAGGCGCAGTCCTGCATACAAATTTTTGTATTACCTCTCCATCTTATTAATGATTTTGAATCCATTTTCCTGACCCAAAACGGTTTGAAAACAGGAAAGTAGTTAATGCTAACAAAACCAACCAAATGCGTGTCGGACTTCGCACATTTAGGGTTCCGCACCAATAAAAAAACAGGTTTTTCAATATATTGGTATTTGTTAGTAAGATATACGTAATAATAAACATTATCATCAAATTTCAAGTTAATAATAAGGTCAATGGGAAGTTAAAAAATACTTCGGAACAAAATTGTGTGACAGACGACGGACAGACAGACACGTGAGTGGCTATAGGGCTCCGTTTGGAACCTTCGGAACCCAAAAAATTACATATTCTCTGTGATGTTTTTGTTATTTATTAGTATATTAATTATTATTGTATGTATGTATTTTATGTTATTATGTCTTAGTATTATTATTTAAGATTTATTGTACACTGACAACCCTAAATTCCTCTCCTCTCGTACAGTCGATCCATAGGTTGTCTCTAAGAGATTGCCCTGTGCGATAAGACCGCCCATTGTACACTTGTTTTTATGATTGTTTGTCCTGTTTATATATTTGTGTGGAGTACAATAAAGAATATAATAAATAAATAATAAATATTCATTTTATATATATTTTAAATATTAAATAAGTATTTCTTGTTTAATATTTAAAATAATGGCACAGTTTTGTTAGTGGCTATTAATGAGTTCATCAAACAAGCTCTAATGCCGTTAATTGCCGATGAGCGCTGAGTGAGGGTATTCTCGTTAATATTCCACGCAGAGACGAGTGCCAAACAGCTGTTTATACGCAATCACCAAGGATTTTAAAGAGTATTCGATTGAGGTACATCTTGTTTATTCAGTGTGACCGTATTTAAATGAGCTCCATTTCTGTCACCCATGAGCCAATAGATAAAATTAAAATCCAGTCAAAACTATTGCTGTTTCTCCTTCTATCTTGAAAAAAATATTATTGGTATACATAGTGGGAGCATTTCCTACATTTATCAGTATGTTTGATGAAACAAGAAACAAAATCTCCGTAAATAAAGCTAGCGTCATGAGCGCTTTCGATTACCGACTTCAAATTGATACGAGTGGGTTAGATCATTGTTTGCTTGGGTATGTGGTTTAAATAAATACGGATTTTGGGGTACCTACCTACACAGAATGCTCTCTCACTGATGATCTAGGCTAGGCATTGCCGGCAACACTTCTCACGAACGTAACAAGACGGAAATAACGTTATTTTAAGAAAATAAAACGTATTTATATATTTGAAATGACACAATAACGACAATAATGTGTCTATAGATTTATGAAAATCGGTACAGGACACGGAACGTCTCAGCGGGGCCACCTGCGCAGAGGTTCCGTGCCTACTCTGTGAACAGCGCTCTATCTGGCTTGGAGCTTCAAGTCAAGTAAAATGATTTTCTTCAATTGACTTGACCTAAGCTTTTATTGTGGGCTTATCGGCACCATAATTATTATCATTACAGTTAACATGACGCGATAAAACTTCATGAAACTTGATGAAATAATGTTTGATCGAACTATTCTATCCTACGAATAATGACCCGAATTTCAGCACAATGTACTTATTTTCTACTAGTTCAGTTCTATGATAACCTTGTTTAAACGTATGATATAACTAGTTACTTATAGCAAACACAAACTGGAGCGCATTTAACGTTCCCGCTATAGTTTATTTCGATATGCATATCAGAAAATCATTTCCTCCATGCATTTAGAAAATGCCGCGTTCTCCGCGCTCAGTGAGGATCGTGTGTCATCCTTTGTAAATTCAGATTTCGAAGTACTTGAATATTACGTACCTATCTACTAGCTTTTTCCCGAGGTTAATCCCGTAGGAATCTTAGATGGATAAACTTGCCGCGATATAAAAGTATAAATCCTATCAATGACAGAATTTCGTAATCAGTTCAGTTTCCAGAGACAAAGGAAAGCGCGGAAAGGTTATCTCTGGCAGAGAAAACCGCGAACATAATACCTCTTTATAATATTCATTCAAATAAAGAAGGGTTGCCACTACATTCGCGCAGCAGCAGTGCTCCGCGCATCTCCTTTGTGTTTGCATAAATTCAGCCCCCACGAGAAAGCGAAGCACAGGTGGAGTTGCGGACATAATGGACACCCAGATTTAGAGCACACGTAGCTGTACTTAATATACATTTGATTCAGATATAGAGCAGTTGATAACACGGGATTGCCTGTCAGTGAACAGCCAAGCGTTCTGTTATCACACCATTAACAACTGATAACACACAGTAATCTTAGTACACATCTAATTAATCGATGGGATTATGCCGCACAAGTGTTATTTGTCGATGTCCCAATGATTGATTAATGGTCATGAACAGTAAATATTATCATTTTGCAGATGCCAGTTGGTGATTTTTTATTGCTTTAACTAATCATGTTTTAGGCAGACGAGAAGTGGGTATCTTCAATTGCTAGAGTCATACTTAACGTGTTCTTTGACTCAAAACGGGACATTGACCACAATTCGGATGTTAAAGTGTTTTAGTAACAGCGGACATTTTTCAATGCTCAAAAAGTAGTTTTTTAATGGCTGATACATTTTTGAAATCCTTTTCAAGGCAGGCATAAGAGCAAGCCATCTGGTTTTGCTATAGCGGAGCATTTGTTGATATTCCGTTTCAGTTTCAGGCGCAAAACTCCTTTAGAGCTTCAACTCGTTAACACATGCAGCGGCCGTCCGGCCGGCTCGACTACTCAAATTTTCGCGCAGTTTCAGAAAACGGGACATATTTGGGTCCCATAGTTCATTTCGCGGACACCGGGACACGTAATTATAAAAAGGGACAGTCTCGTTCAAAACGGGACGTCTGGTCACGTTAGTCATATATATACTAATAATGATGACAGCAGCCGTAGTTTAATATCCGGAAAGCTTTGATATCCCATCATTTGTAAATGTGTTTTGATAAATCTCATAAAAGGAGAGGAGGAAAACTTCGGATGGATAAAATATAAGGTGGTGTAATCCCCTCAGAGAGCAGACGTCAGCAATCTAATAAATATCCCCCAGCGAGGATATAATATTATGTCGTAGATGGAGATATGTGCTGATGATAAGTTAGAGGTACAAGCATGCGCAGTGCAACAGGGAAGTCACAAAGGGACAGAACTCCCACTTAATTAGTTTTATTAAAGGAAGGCCTCGCTCTACAAGCCAAGGTAGTATTTCTTCGTACCTATAGTTGGTAAGGTAAGATATTTGTTATTCGCTGGCGCCAGCCCCCGAGTCCGTGACCTATTTCAAAAAGCCTTCGGTGATGTTTCACTTCAGATACGAGTCGAGCCAAACAATTTATTACCCTTTTCCGCTACCGCTCGAGTTTGCCATCGCTAAACGATGATCTTTCACGTTTACTCATGCAAAGTACCAATCGGTGCAACGCATTCTCGGCGCCTATCGCTACACGCTTCTATAAATAGTCTTTGATATTTGCCCTGTTTAGAAATATAGGAAATTGAAGTAATACCAATATTATCTTAAAGTTTCAAAGTGAATTTAAATATAGTTCACATTTTGTATTCAATTTATAGCGAAATGTCGGAACACGTCAACACAGTGTTGACATTTTGTGCTGGCTGCGAAAGGGGTGGCAATGGCGGGCATGTTGCCGGTACCTCGTCAATTTCAAGCGCTGCTCCAGTATTTTATACGCAGTTACTATAAAAATAAATAAAAATTGAATACACACAGTAAGCTTAAAAAGTTTTACGAGTGTAAACATCATAGGTATTTAAATAATATGAAACGCCAGGAGAGCTTCCTAAAGAAGATTTATGTATTTAGTTTTATTCGCCGAGACTGGTAGTTATGTTATATTTTTGAAGTAGGCACATTATTTTAGCATGGTTATGATATTGAGCGATTGTGGAGTCGGATGCGCCTGTTCACCCAGTTGGCAGGCCAGGCTGGCAGGTCACCAGCGTGCTGCGCCCGGGGTGGTTCGCTTGCTGACGGTGTATTTCTGTGGGCCGCGTCACCGCTAAACTGTCCGCGGTTCCGCTGCGGCACGCGTTGCATTATAGCCTCACATTTGGCTGATGCGTTCGTTGCGTCATACATGCGGCTGTCAGAGCACTAATTAGAGTCATGACTCGCATAGTAAGTAGGTGACGTAGCTGTAATATCTAGTTCAAAATTATCTGCGGCTCTGTGTATAGCTGGCTCACTCGACCGTTCTTGAGCAACTAGCCTTTGATTTATCGCTAAGATTTGACTCCATATAATAAGAAATAATTAAAGGCACAGGCAACAAAGTTTAGGTTGAATAGTGTATAAACATATCGTGACTAAACAGAGTTGAAACAACCATTTTAATACTTAAGTGCTAATAGAACAGTTGATTACTAATCTAATATGTATCGCGGGACTGATCAAAGCCGAAAAATGTATGTAGATTTAAAAGCATTAATATCAAATTAGCCGATGTTGAGTTGCTAGGTTCATAACATGTACATGAGTCACTGAACCCGAATTTATACGATACAAAAGCTGTGTTGAGCCAAGTGAGGCGGCACGAATATATCTACGTATATAGGTGATTATATTCAATGTTATGTCAGTTATGTATCGTCACGCATTGCTTCACTGTCGACGGCGAACTATCTGAAAAGATTAACGTTCAGCAATATTAATCATTAGCTGATGAAGTGACGATGAATAACTGCATGCGTAGGCCGTAGATTGATACATTATTATATAAATCGTGCTCTATAATTATAATTCTGATCTTTCTTGTAGCTATGGAAATATGATTATATGAACAAAAGGGATTAACTACTTACTCTACAAATCCCAATCAGCTTAGCGAGTCTTTTTGAGAAGATTACTTTAAGCCACTAATAAGTCGACAATGTGTCTACACTTTATAACCAGGTGGTTAGAATATCAAATACGCTATACTATATATATATATAGAGGCCCACCGGTATCGGGAACAGAGAGAGGAACCTCCTAACAATGCGAGCCGTGCCCAGCAATACTGCTTTCTGGATCAGGCCCTTGATCCAGCCGCCTAACGAGAGCCTACTGTTGGTCGAGGCTCGTGGCTATTAAGCCATTGGCTGACACGACTATCGGTACAATGATCGCTGTGTACACATCCTATATATATGTAGTATAGCTCTACGTGAGGTGTCGATAAATCGATCAATAGTTCAAAAACTTTAATTGGACCATGACTTTCGTTTTCAAACAGTTCGTAAAGACGAAATTCGTCAAACAGAGCTATATTGTAGCACTGTAAAGCGGCCGCCACTTAATTTAACTTTCAAATACTCCTTTGAGCTGCGGCTTTATGAAAGGGAATTCCTTTTTCCGGGCGCGGTCCGTCACAAATGGAAAGCCACGTTAACTCGAGTGGAAAGCGTTCTACGGCTCGCTCGGCGGTCGCGACACGTTACACAGAGAACAAAGAAAACTATGCAGCTTTTTACAGCAGCTTATAATTGGTGGAGCATTTACATATTCTAAGTACAAATTCTATATATTTATACGTGGTGAAAAAACTTTGTGTCCTTTTTTAAAGCATATTGCAATATGCTGGGTAGAGTGGACGGATGGGTGTAATATTTGGCATTGATAAAGTTTATATGCAATCTTTGTGCAGATTTTTATTTGTTATCGACCACTTTTTATATTATACTAGCTGTTGCCCGCGGCTTCGCTCCCGTGGAGCACCCCAGGACCCGTTTCCGGGATTAAAAAATAGCCTATGTTACTAAGGAATAATGTAGCTTTCTATTGGTGAAAGAATTTTTCAAATCTTTCCAGTAGTTTCGGAGCCTATTCGGTACAAACAAACAAACAAAAAAATATTTCCTCTTTATAATATTAGTATAGACATATAATACGAGACAACGTTATCGTAATGTTTGTAAACGGAAAGTAGAGCAAAAATTTATTTTATTCTGCAGATTTCTGGTAGTATTTTATTTCAACGGTAGCTTGGGAAGTCGTGTGACAAAGTTCTTGCATTTATATTCAAAATCTACACGTTACTTTATTCCTGAGGGTAAGATTTTCCTCAAGAACTTGGCCGTACTTTGCAAGTGGTAAAACATTCAGAAAATACGTCATTTTTTCGAGAGGGATTTCTATAATTGAGTCAAAGTTCCGGCAACTATCTGAAGTTTTAAGGAATGTAAAGCTGTGTGAAAGTGGAGTTTGAAGTGTGACAGGAACAGCTCGAGCTGGCTGGGTGCCAGATGGAACCAGCTCACTTCCGACCACACTTCCCTAATATTTATTCCACAACGCAGTCTCTAACGCCCCGTGATTTGCGAAAATAAACTCAAGTTTTATTGAACATCAGCTCAAACGAGAATTAAATGCCCATTACCTACTTCTGTTTCTTTGAAAAATTGAATTTATTCAACGCAGGTATCATTTTGTTCGCGCTGGTTTGTGGGTATTGTTTAGTTCGTCGTCGTACCTTTTAATTGCATGCCACTTCAATTTCCTGCTGTTATTAAAATTTGTGACATTATTACGTCGTTATATTAATTGAAAACAGCACGTTCGCGTTGTTTGAGACTACGGTTATGCTATCCTGCAGCAACTTTTTCTATCACACAGTAAAACAATCTAAATAATCTGTATACATATTTGTATTGAACAATTAAACATGATACATTGTACAATGATGCTGTTAAGGCGACTACAGCTAAAAGTCGTTGATCTTGACGCGAAATATGCATTTTCAGATTTCTTGTACTTCTGATTTCAGAAACTCAAGCAATGCGTTTCGTTTATGATTTTAAACATTCAAAAATATTTATTCATTTGGTTATTTTATTCTGAACTTTTCATTTTACACCGCGGGAATATAAATAGTGATTCATTCGCGATAAAATTATATTTAGATTGCAGAAACTGATGTTATACGTATTGATGTGTATTTTATGCATATTTATTTAAGGAGTATCCGGGGAACCGAACTGAAAACATTGAGTATAATGTTGAGAAATCGTTTGCGTCTAAAATAATTTCTTTGTTTAGGGAAAGGATACGTTGAAAGATATAAGGAAGAGCGTTCAAATATAGAATGTTACATAATTCTGTGCCTAGTAAGTCGATGCCCAGTTTCGGATCGCTACCGCTTTAAATGTCTTGGCTCGGTTCAGACGAGGGCGACCAAAGTGTAATTGGGGCTTTCATAAAGACAAGTAGGTAGAAAGTTATAGGCCGGGATTGGAGCCGCCTGATAAATGGCGAAGGACCCGCTGTCTATAATACTGAACTTAATAAGGTCATAGACAAACGGTGAGTGAGTAACACTACTGTCCTTGCTTCCTAAAATGTATACATGTGTATTATTATTTAGATACATGTACGTATAAATGTTAAAAATTACGCAAGCTTTTTGGATATTTTCTCCTCCTCATTGATCGAATAAACAACATCTTGAAGCATCCGGTTCAATCACTTGAAAATAAACACTTCTTTGTATAAGCTTAAAAAGCCTGGCACGGAACCGACAAAACGCCGTGAAAAATAAAGAAACACTTGTGCACAAACAAAGCTGACTCGTAAGAGCTCTTAATTATTCATTAGTAGTACCTTTTCAGGATAATCGTAATGTATAATACCGGTAAATTTTCCTAATTTGAGTACGTAATCGTCGTGTCGTGGTTTCAACGATATATTTTCATTAAAGTAACACAGTAGCGATTGGATGGATGTTACATGGCTCGAGCTCCCTTGACACACAATTGACACTTTCTATCCTCTACCTACGTCATATACCCACTTTGTTTAATTATAAAATAAACCGATTATGTTTTAGCAATAAACTTTGGGCTATAGGGGACTATTTTAGTCAAAGGCATATTTAAGATCAGTATAATCCTAATTCAGTTCCAAACAGTTGATTGTGAAGGTTTGAAAAATGTCACGCTTTGCTATTCATTGAGTCCCCCTTTTTAAAGTCCGTGAAAAACAACAAAAGTTATGCACTTGTAAATAATACGACAGAGTGGAACAACACATGTTTTTACCGAAACATAAAAATGTTTCGTTGTTTGTTGTGAAATGCCAAGAATTCGGTCCACTTAACGTTTTCGGTATGCCGAGTTCGTATTGTAAAAATACTTAAAATATACGTGTGGAATACCTACACTTGGAACGAAGAATTAAATGCATTTTGGAAGTCATGTTGAATGTTTGAAAAATCTAAACAAGTGCGTTGATTCAAAGCATTGTTGATTTTTCTTAATGCCTACGTTGTGTTGTATTGACAGGCATCAAGACAGTCTATCCTTCGGTTAAATGCTTTGCTGGAAATATGCTCTTCTATGTTACGTCATCATAGCACTCAGTCTGTGACGTCACTAACAGATTGACTGAATCTGTTCTAGGAATGTTCGATAATTTGAGGCAGTTTAGTTGTTTCGAACGATAGTTTAGATTTTGAACTGAAATTGTAGCTTAACTTCTCCCAAACGCTACATCTATATTGCTCAGTAGTTTCTCATCGACTCCCCAATATGTAATATGTCACAGTTAAAACCGTTTTTCGTTAGAACTCGTTTTCCCTAGTTAAAACTAGTCACTAGAGAATCTAATCATGGCTCAATATTGCTACGTTACGGTAGGGCAATTTAATAATTATGGTCAATGAATTAGTCCAAGAGCGAGCTCGCGGGAGCTCAGGGTACCCCGAAATGGTTAGGTTAGGTTCGAAGGAGATGACCCGTCATCTCCTTCATGTTAGGTTACTTTAGACACTGCTGCCAGAAATAGGAGCCCCGTTGACTTTGTTGCTTAAATAGTATTCGTACTTACATATTCTATATTCAAACCAATGTCAACATTAAATTATAACATTATAATAGTTTCTGTCACGTCTACTCATATTGGACATTTAACTGATATTCAATTTTGAGCAAACGAGTTTTAACAAAGAAACTAGTTCTAACTAGGGAAAACGCGTTCTATCTAAAAACTGGTTTTAACTGTAACATATATTTTCACATGTTTGACTGAGTCGCGTAGTTTTTTCATTGCGAGTATAGCAAACTGCCAATATGGCCAGTCACCGTATATCTATAACATTAGGTATTTCTATAATCATATAGGAACGTACTTTCAGACACGTAAAGTATTAATTCATCCCGAGGCTAGATCACTATCCTAACAAGGCCAGGTACAAACTTTACGGCACTAATCGAAACAACATGTGCAACGCAATTAAGGTGGCGCCCTATTCACAGTTCCGGCCGTATGTTTACATTAACTATTTCCTTTAGAAGCCGGCGCGGACGATGGCAAATGGCTGAATGAAAAGAAAACAAAGTTCCGGTTGCCGAATTTTCTGATTTCTTTTTGAATTTTGTGTACACGTCAATCTCCTCTTTCATTTTCGTGCCAAATCTCATAAATATCCAACTTTTCGCGTTATACAAACGAATTTATGAAACTCATTTACAAATTCATATTTCATTGATTGTATCTAATGTGTGGAACCCAAATTCATAGCAAAAGGTTCATTCTCATTTGACTAACGACCTATTCGAAACCCATCAAACAACATGACACTTAATTAACGATTGATTGGCTGAAGCGTGGCCTTATTTAGGTTAATTCCGTACCATGAGCAGGATGGTAATTTTTCACATTCCCATCAGTTTGAACACATCGATTTCATATAAAGATCCTCATAAATCACTGCAATTTAATAGGGTGTTGCTCTAATCATCGAGCTTTGTAGAAGCATTGGTGATCGCAGGTGACCTAAATAAATAAACAGTTGCACTTTGCTAACCCATCCCCATATTTTATTAGTATTCCGATGTATCCACTTAATCGCTTCGACCGGAAGTAATGGGATGTTCTATTCAACACTGACATGTATGGGAACGATTAACGACGACATTCTTTAAGTGCAAATGGCTACTGCTGTATTCATTTTGTTTCTACAAGCTTTCATTCAAATAAGCCGCCCTTTTCGTTTTAATCGAAACCTTTGAATAGTCATTTTGTCGGAACAACGCCGACAGTTAAAAACACTTTTCTTTACTGAAAGAACAAAAAAACACAGAAAGATACGTTTCATTTTTCGCTCTACGTGCTCCAGGATAACGTATGAAAATAAACTGAACCCGATATTTGAAACAACGTCCTGTCAACCATCATGTAGCATCACCCTTACTTGCGCTACTATCGTGACCCGTCTGCAAAAAAGGATGAGACGGCGACACCGATCCAGAACCCTAATATATTTGACGCGCATCTGTCCCCACTATTTACATAAGTTCCAATCTCGTCTCATCTTAAAATTAGAAGACATTCACACTGACCATCGTAAACCCTGATATAAATATTTACGACTGTCAAGGTCGGCTCTATTAGCGTCGGATTAACAGTGAGACGGTTAATTCTGTAGAGAACGGAACTGGGAACCAGTCGCAGTCGGTTCATATTCTAAGAAAATGTGCTCCGCGTCGCACTCGCGGTGAGCGGTGCTGCCGCGCCGTTGGATGCCGGTGTGCTGTTTACAATGTCGGAGTGATCGAGTTTCTTTGATGTTAAAGGAGCGAATATAGCTCACTTTATAATACAGGATGCATTATAATTAAACTACACTGCAGATGCTATATCATGCATTCAGGATCGTTGATCTTAGATCATCATGATAAACTTAAACCGAATATAACCTGGCCTTCATATTTTACTTTAACGAGTGAGCAGGTATTACCTAATAGTTTCAAGAGTTATTTAGTTGATGCTCGCCGTGACAAGGTTAGGTCCGATGACCTTTGGTTTTCTGACGTCAAGTTTTCTAAAGCTTTATTTTTCTAAGCAGTACCTAGTTAATTTTTTTATTTTATGTACACATTACAAATCATCGAAATGTACTCGCATATCCGTATATTAAAATATCAACATCATTCGCACATAAATTATTCTGGAGCAACGTCAGTGACAGTGAATGAATCGAAACCGAAGCCAAACTTTAGTTTGTGGAAAGTGTGAAAACAGTTAAATGGAAATGTACAAACATTTTGTTTTTTTACGTTGGCTTTATAGCTGTCAATTAGGGTGTAATTGTTGGCAAACATACAAAATAAACCATTATTCCACGTTTCTTTCTGGTATAAGTTTCAGATAGCTTTTGCCCTCCCGATCTTTGCTTACCTACAGCAAAAGTTGCCTCGTGGTGGTCGTTAAAATTTAAACAAATTTCATGAAGCTGTATTTTATAGAGATGAGAGCTTCGGTACATTAGATGCAGATCATTCGACGTGAACGTAAGCAAACACACTAAAGTGTGCGCGTGGTACGTTTTGTTCGATACTACTGACGTACACTGTCGTCGGCCGCCACTACAATACGTAATCCAGACTGTACTTTTCGATTTACATCGAATCCATTGCAGTTTTTAGGTAAACTTACAATAGACACTGTAATATGAACGCCGTATTGAACTACTAAGTAACAATATAGTAGTAACACCTAGAACCTCGTATTAAAGACCCAATCGTCCAGGTCGGTCATTCATCAATTATGTGCTCGAACTGGCCAAAGCTTCGAACACCCGTCAATAAAAGATACGAGTCGTGCCGTATCATTTACCAGCAAATAATTTATGGCTTACTTTAATCTGGCACAACGTGTTAGTCAAAAGTTCATACTCGGTATAATTTACTAGGTTTACTCCGGTAATACACAAGTCTGACATACGAATAGCCATAAAGATGTTTAGGGAGTAGCCAACGCTGGGAGTAGAGCATAAATCACGTGTCTAGTAGGTGCATACAACGTTTGCCGACTGGCTTTATCTTTTGTAAACGCAGTATCGTAGTTGTAGAAATTGAAGCTGTCCGTCTACGAAAGCCTACGAAGGCCTACGCGGCTACGACGCTACGGCTACGAGCGACCGCTACGATTTTTTCACATATTTTCGTAGCGCTCTTGCCCGGAGCGCCGATAATGACTGCTTTCATGCAAGTCAGACTTTTTGAAAGCTTTAGTTGGTTCGGTACATACCTAAGTACATTTTTTAAGTAGTCATTCGTCTTCACTGTTTGGTAAAATAAATACTCCGAGATATAAGATAAACCAACACAATACTCTTATAATATTATGGTCACTGTCTGAATATCTGTTTACTGTACTGGCTGTAGGTGTGGGTGGTGTATTAGCTAAGGTAGCGCAGCCAGGTGATCAAAGGGTTAACAACCCTTCGCCCTACAGTCCCTCGCTCACTACAGCGATCGTCTACACATATTGTAATGTTGGTAATTGTCTCGTTCACAAAATTAACAAACTCGATTTATACGACGCTTGTGTATAAAATAAACGGTAAACTGTTACGTAACTCGATCTCTGAAGTTAAGATGTTCATTAAATGGATTTTAATCGGGAATTCTGTAGTCTAGTGATTCAGAAAATCGGAGGTGATGAAATTTAAAGTAGCTGTTTGATTTTGAGCATTGGCTATTTATCGATTTAATGCATAAACACCTATTTTATATTTCATCACTTAGTGAATGCAATTGGCAATTACTTTTCGTGTGTAATAAATTAAATCGAGAATAACAGTGGCCTTAGTTTGTTGGTGTTTGCTACTTACAATTAATATTGAAGCCATCGTTTGTCGTAAGACAATGAACACGCACTATATCGGCTGCTTGCCAATATGCCGTAAATTGGTAGGATGGCTCGTAAACTTGGCCATTATTGACAGCCATTAAATTGGAGTCTTTATGAGACGCGCGGTGACGGCAGCCCATGGCCCGTGTCGTGGCAGGGATTACAAATTAAGAGTTTTTCAATGTTGCCCTCTAGATGTGCTCTTCAAAGGAGCTATTTATGGTATCTATGCGCTTGTCCTTCCTAGTGCTGGACAGTGGCGACTTCTAGAAAAGGAACGAGCCTTGATCAATCTTCACCTAGCTATCTACTGCTTGTTGGCTATTTCAGATTATTAGTGTAGTCTATGTTTGCTCAAGATGTTTTCCTGCACAGTCACCAGTGAAGAAAGAGAAAGAGTCGCATTAGCACTCGACTGGTTCGGATCTGCAATCTCATGATTGGAAAACAGTTCAAGCAATCACGGTATTTAGGTCAGTAATCCACCAAAGTTAAGCATGTTCAGGCAGGCTTTTACACGAATAGAATATAAGTACCTACATACAATTATTTAACAGGTTTGAGAAATGTCAATCTATAATAATAACCAGAATAATAGCGAATATGAAAAAAATACATGAAAGCTGTAATTTTGGAATCGCACGAACACTTAACTTAAAATGGCGGAAACTTTTCTACGAAGTGCTTTTTTACTGGTTAACATGAAATAAATATTTTTCGAAGGTTCACGATATAAATCTATAACAAGCGAGCAAGCACACTTACTTACGAAGGTACCTTTTTGTTTGCTTTCCATTTTCCTGCTGACTTAATGAAAAACTTATTATTTTCCTTATCTTGATATGGAAATGTTACAAGTGGATGAAAAATGAACGATGATTATGATTACTCTACAATATTTTATTTAGAATCTACTATACGTAAGTAGACATTCGTCTCATTGGTGCGTTATGGACTTTCCAATAATAAATATATGTTTATTGCTAGGTTAGTGTTGTGTGGCCGACCCCGCCAAACCGTCTAGAGCTCTAGAGACATTATACCGACGTTTATACAAGAAACAAACGAATGCACTCAGAGGTAGTACGTCACTATGTTTGTTGCTGTTTTCAAACGGTTCACGTAGGGGAAACAAATGTATCCAAAACATACACATCTGGTCTATAGGTTGGGCAGCGTAGGAATCAAATTGCTTATTTAAACGTGTCCAAGTGGTTTAACCCAAAATATAACAAGGAGTTCTTTTATTCTTTAACAGATTAAGTGCAGATCTATCAGCATATTTATTTATTTAAACTTCATGCACAAAAGTACAATGGCGGACTTAATGCCTTAGGCATTCTCTACCAGTCAACCAAGAGTGGTGGAGAGACAACATGGCAGGTGCATTGTTTAAAACGTGGCAACAAAAAATAATAATAATTTAAATAATGCTTTAAATACACATACATACATATTTTATTTAATAAATACCTATATAAATATATATATATTTAATAAACGAATAAAAATAAGTTACCGAGATGACCCTCCCCCCTGCTGATAATAAAACCGCAATTTCTGTTTGAAAGCATACCGACTGGTGGCCGTCCTGACTTCGAGAGGAAGCGCGTTCCAAAGAAGAATAGACTGAATATGAAAGGAAGAATGAACAAAATCAGTAGTATGAGAAGGACAGAGTAGGAGAAGATTGTTGGAAGAACGCAGATGCCTAGTGTGAGAAGTACTTAAATATTGAAAGTGAGACATAAGATAAGAAGGTGGGGTGGGAGAGTACATATTCACCAAATACATTTAATCAGTATGTTTTGCTACAAATAAATTCAATTACGGTCATACTTTTGTTTACGACCGGACGGCGTAAAATCTATTTTATAGTGTTATAAATACAGGTTGTAATTTATTGGCAAATCATATTCGACGACCACGAAATGTTTATAACTAAATTATTAACATTGTGAACATAATGTTGTGTGCTTAGAAATAGAATACCATGTTTCTGGGTAGTAAAGAATTTAAAAGCAAATCTGATTATGAGATTGAGTTGTTGAAGCACGCATTCCGCGGCGATGAAAGTCCGGACGTGTTACAGTTTGTGTTCATTTCTTTGAAATATAGCACTAAGCGTTCCCTCACTCGGTATAACTTTTACGTTACGCCTTTCCTCCTTATGTATAATATAACATATACATATGTATATAGGGCATAAATAATGATAGGTTGCCCGGCAATCGGTTAAGGGTCATGTTCATACTTATTGGTTCTCGTTCGACATGCTTTAGTATCCACTGATGGATTAATAATAACGAAGTTTACATATAAAATGCCAAGAATGGACAGCTTTCAGAGTCTTTGTGTGATATACACAAAGATTATGTGAATGTGAGTGAAAATAAGCGGTGGATTCCCCAGCATAATCGCCTGCTCAATTTGTATGGAAATACCCCAGTAACATGAAATATGAAATTATGATATGAACACAAAACAGAATATTTATTTAGTAATATTAAGCCATATCGCAGTCCGTGAGGAAATAATAGGCAAGCTATACTCGTATTCATGGCAATAAAATCCTCCAGAGACTCTAGACAAGGGGCAGTCGATGTCAGCGAAGGCGATTAAGGGATTGATCACGTGATTTTGGATATCGCTTGTCAATCCCATACAATTTTATCTTCTTAACAATCGCTATCGCCACGCTTTCATGATAGAATTTCAATTGTCTAGTACCTCAGAGAGGTGACCATAAGCTCTTAGAGCAAGGTTATTTTGGGTGTGCGTAAGGGACAGATGTATGTGATTTGTATACATCTGTCCCTTTTTTACAGTCGAACTATGATAGTTTTGTCATGCCAGGGTACTGGGGCAGGTATAGGTATTCCTAAAAAAAATTATCTTTTCTCTGAACTCCTAAAATCGTTTACCTAGGTGTGTTTTGGCTAGGGAAGTACAACCAAAAGGCAGGTGAATATGATTATTTATCACAATAATTTGCAAGGAGCACCTGACTTCTGACCTCCGCAACCAAATTAGTGCAAGTAGCCAGTATATTAGGCTTGCATTGATGTATCGACGCGTACACCTAGGTTTACCTAGGTGTGTTTTGGCTAGGCAAGTACAACCAAACGGCAGGTGAATATGATTATATATCACAATAATTTGCAAGGAGCACCTGACTTCTGACCTCCGCTACCAAATTAGTGCAAGAAGCAGTTTATCAGGCTTGCATTGATGTATCGACGCGTACTCGAATGCGTTTATACCATACCGCCTCAATATTTACATTAAGAGCGTTCATTTGCACTCGGATTCGCACTCATTAATAAACATTTAGGTAATCAGAATAAAAATGTTCTAAAGCTGTAAGTTCGCAGAAAATGTGAGAGTAATGTTACAGAGAGAGGGGAGTGTTTAATGAATCGCCTTGCACTTTTAATTTAAATTAACCAACACCAACAAATCTTTAACAGTTTACAGGTTCTATTATTAAACTTTGCCGGGTTGGTTATAATTATAGTAAGTAGTAGTATCTTGTTATCAGAAGGCTGAATAACCAAAATAGATCTATTGTGGCTATTCAATTGGATATGTGGCTATAGAGTGATATGCTATGGCTATGAGAGCAGTGGTGGCCCAGTGGTATCGGCCGCGACTTACAAGTTGTAGGTCGTGGGTTCGAATCCAGGTAGGCGCTTTACTTTGCGTCAATTATTTCATCACCACTGCTCTCTTATACGGTGAAGGAAAACATCGTGAGGAAACCGGCATGTCCTAGAACCAAAAAATCGAAGACGTGTGACATCAACCAACCCGCACTGGGCCCGCGTGGTGGATTATGGCTCGTCCCCTCTCACAGAGAGGATGCCCGTGTCCCAGCAGTGGGAACATTAATAGGCTGATGATGATGATGATGATGAGTGCTATGAGAGAACTTTCATTGCCATATAATAAGTGCACCCTGCTGAATGGTAGTGTCCTTAGGAATGCCGAGCGTGTTATTAATACACACGTGACATTAAAAATGTAGATGTGTAATGTTTACATGGAAAGTTTGCAAGGTTCAGTACTCAGTACTCGCTCGCTTGTCGATCAATGCGTGGATGTGCCAGATGAGTCGCGGTCGCATGCTACAGCTGCTCGGCAAAAATATCTCCACTCGGCATATATTCGTAATAGCTCGCTACGCATGTATAGACGTACGCGTTCCTAATGCCGATAGTCGGACAAATAGATAGGTCAATGTCTCGAGCCGGATCGAGCGCATACCGCTCACTCTCATCTTATCTATGACAAAGTTTAACCGTTTAATATCATAGTTTTAATCATGGAAAGTTTTGAAATGATCTACGAAGCAAACGGACCGAAGATTAATATCGGATGATATAAGACATAAAACATCGGCGCCGCGTTCAACGTGACTCGCTGCTTTTTATAAGTGGGCAATACTTGTCTGGAAGTTGTCAGTGGGATTGGAGTTCGAATAGGAATCGGAATATCGGCATGCTCCGAGAATGACGGTATAGTTAATATTAAACTGCCGCGTATGATATGCGGTAGCCCTGTATCAAGGCGAGGACGAAAATACTCGTCTTGACCTACGTCGCCGGCGCCACACGTATCCATGTTATTTGGAGACCAACATGTTGTAACTGACGGTGTCGATGGACTTTAACATAACATGGCTAATTGGTCATACGCGTGTAAGACATATTTATGATTAGCAATAACTTGCCTGACTATTACAGTACTAATGGAAGCTCTTAGAGTCACCTACTTTGTTATAAAGAGATATACCTAAAACACTTTTTGATAGCAGATGAGATCTGTAACTTACATGTGTACAGATTACATTCGATCATCGCTAGTAACGCCTAATTAAACGTAACTAACGTAATTCCAATGCTTCATAATTAGCTCGTTTGAAACGTGAATCAACAGTTTGTTTCTGAGCTATTTAATAAGTAGACAGGCTGGCTCATTAGCGTGTGATCAAAGACAGTCAACCTGTTGAGGCTAACGACGGTCGCCCGGCTGCCAGCTCGGTTGCCCATGCATAATCGACTATTTGTCTGTTTCTTTTGTCACCGTTCTGTTGGTCTGTAAAAAGCTTCCCTTCTTCGAATACGAGCACGCAACGAGGGCTCATGCAATCGTAAATTCCGCCGCTGGGACGCTCACGATCGCCGCCTGGATCGTTATACGGGTTGACATTTTGTACACTGTACTTATTTTTGCAAAATTAATGTACACAGCCATATGTACATGTAAAAAATACAGCACAAACATTATAAAAGCAGACACAGGAACATTCAAGTAGCACGGACGATGACTGAACAAAGAATCATAAAATAAGCTAAGTATTGTTTACGACAAAACTCGCAAAGACTCGTTCGGTAAGGCTTAGTCACTCAGTTGAAGATCCTCTAATGATGTTATGATTGTTTTCGTTGTCATCTTGCGTAGTAAACGTTCTGGAGCGTGGTGGCTGAGTAGCGGGAGACAAACGGGAAGAACATCGTGCGTCGTGCCAAAAACACTGGTCGTGCTAAATGTGGCGGGCCACGTCACGCGAGAGTCCCGCGCGAACTGTCACGCGTCGCCACCAGCGCGCGCTCCGCTCGCACCCGCGCCCGCGCACTTCTTTATGTTAATTTCATAATTACTTGCGTGTTTATCCTTGTCGTATGTGTGACATGTGTTTATTTAGTACCGAAATCAAACTAAACATAATTGTTTGCCTTGAGAAACTAATGGATTCTCTGTTGCTTCCTGAAGCAAATATTTTTTAAGATCGTGTTTTTATTTTTATGTCAAGCATTAGTGTTAACGCCATGCTGGTATTCAGTTAATTTCTGTAACTGAATGAATACAATTTCACAATGTGTAATTCATTTTTGACGACGCGCAGGGAGCCTTATCATGAAATCTATTGGAACGTTTCCATCTCACATACATTTTTAAAATGCTTTCGACGTGCGTGCGTACGTCAATAACAGGCTACATGTGTCAGCCACGGCCACTTTACATGCGTGTCACCCCAAAATGGACTGAAAATTGTACTTCGACTTTCTTTATTGCTCACACACATAAAAACGTCGATTTGCCCGTTACGAGGAGTGTTTGTATAGAGTATTTCTTATCCATTAATTCTACTTAAAATGAGCCGAATGAGGCACTACATGAAACCTGTAATTTTCATATTCTTTTAGGTAAATTTTGATTATTTTTTAAACAAAACTAGTTTTGGTATTATCCTTCCTGTAAATGCCTTTAACTTAACGAATCTTCGAAGAAAAGTGTAACGTATTTAAATTACGCCCAATCGTCCTGTAGGAACTTTAACGTTTTGGTCTCCATATTTTAACGTTTTAGCTGACTACCGAAGGAGGGTAATGTGTTTATCAGTCTATGTATGTATGTATGTTTGTTTATATGTTGCGTTCTAGAGACCAAACGCCTTTGCCAATTTTGATGATTCTTACGTCAATCGATTCGTCTGAACCTTGCAAGTGTAAAATTGAAAAATAAAAAAATGGCGTATTTTTGGCGCCATATTGTTGGGACCCAATTTTGTCCCTAGTTTCCCTGTTGGCGTCCTATGGGGTATCAAATTATGGTTATATGAGGTTATTTCAAAAATATATAATACTTATAATATGTTTAAATATACCTAATTCGAAAAAAATAATGTTAACAAAAAGCTTATAAATAAGCATACTAAAAAGACGTAAACAAGAAGAAAATAATGCTGTTCAGTCGGTCTTTTTAGTGCGCTTCATAAGCAGTCGGCTTTATTGACTATTTTATTGTACCTATTCTACCTAGAATTAGCAAAGCTCAAAAGCTAGCGCCTTTATACTACAAACATTTGACATCCATTCAACAGCTGCACAGTTCAGTTTGTATTTGCTCTGCAAACTCCAGTCAATACGAATTAGCCGAGAATGCTGCAAGCTGTAGCGATGCTGCTTAAACTGTTTAAGTAGTGTTAAACATTCATGAATGTCCTTTAGTACCATCTAAGCTTTTTAGAAGTACTTACATGGCATATTTATACCCGACTGCGCGACACAAAGGACGGTAATGTGTTTATCAATCTATGTATGTATGTTTGTTCCTATATGGCGTACTAGAGACTAAATGCGTATATCATTACATATATCAATCGATTCGTCTTACATTAAAAATGAAAAAAAAATTAACAAAAAAAAAATACAACCGACTTCCAAATAAAAAATATTGAAATTATTTTTAACTTTTTAGTGTATTTATTTGAAAGTTGGTTAAATTTTTTTGTAAAAAAGTTTTTTTTCTTTTTTGTAATTTAAACAATATATACAACTGAATATTTCTAATCTTAGTCCTAATAACAAAACAAACTTACATACAAAGGGGAGATGTTTTTTTGTTGTGATACATATCTATAAGGTATGCCAAAATAAATTACCCGAATAACATGAAACTTGAACACAACTAGTGAAATTAGAGTGTACCAGGGTGAACACATGTAGCGTACCGGCGTGATGTTATGTTATGAAATGGTGTAAACAATAAACAGACACTCAATTGCAGCAATCCCGGGAGATTTGCCGTAATTTATTGAGAGTCCTGTTGTATATCTCCGAAGTTCTTCATCAGATCTTGATCAATTTAAATGGAACCACAGATAAGCACCAGCTTACAAATAAAAAAAGAATCATTAAAATCGGTTCATCTACTAAAAAGTATTGAGGTGACACACATAAAAAAATACAGTCGAATTGAGAACAACCTCCTCCTTTTTGAAGTCGGTTAAAAATAAGAATAATGGTGGCTTTTGGGCGCATTATTGTGAGGGGCCCAATTTTTTTGTCGGTATACACATGGTTTTGTTCAGTCAGCTTGCGATTATGTATCCTCCGACTGGACAGCATAATTTTCTTCATGTTTACTTCTTTTAGCTCGCTTCATAAGCACTCTGGTACTTTTTTATTTTTTTTCAAATATTTAATGTATACTCCAAGCTTCAACGTGAGATCCTTTTTTCAAATAAGTTTGCTGAATTGGTTGGTTCTTGAAATCCCATTGTGGATTGATCCAGTTTCCAACATCAACCATACCGACATTCACCAGAGGGGCAATCCTCGTATTCACATTCTAATCTGTCTCAAACTTTCAAGAGGCTCTAGCTAGACAAGTGTCAATCGATGTCAGCGAAGGCTATAGTAGAAATGGCAAAATATGGCATTAATCTCGTGACATTTGTATAGCGCATGACGATCACATACATTTTTGATATGTAAACCCCGACGGAAAAAGAGGGGTGTAATTAGTTTAACGCGTATACCTGAGTGTTTGTGTATCTGTCTGCAGCATCATAGCTCCTAAACGGATGAACCGACTTTGATTTCGTCTTTTTTAGAGTTCCGTAGCCAAATGGCAAAAAACGGAACCTTACCTTATGGATTCGTCATGTCTGTCTGTCCGTCCGTTTTCAGAAACTATAAGAACTATGCTGTTGAAACTTGTTAAGTAGATGTATTATGTGAACCGCATTAAGATTTACACACAGAAATAGAAAAAAAAACAATAAATTTTGGGGGTTCCCCATACTTCGAACTGAAACTCAAAAAAAAATTTCATCAATCCATCCTATCTATGGATAGGTGTTCAAAAATGATATTGAGGCTTTTATTATATTTTTTTCTAAACTGAATAGTTTGCGCGAGAGACACTTCCAAAGTGGTAAAATGTGTGTGTGTCCCCCTGTAACTTCTAAAATAAGAGAATGATAAAACTAAAAAAAAATATGATGTAAACTTCCATGTAAACCTAATATGTAACCTATACCTAAAATAACCTATACCTAAAAAACCTATACCTATACCATAAAAACTACCACCGAAAATTGGTTTGAACGAGATCTAGTTAGAAGTTTTTTTTTAATACGTCATAAATCATAAACCGCAATTTTTGTTTGAAAAGTGTCTTTATCGAGAGTTCTCTTAGCTATGTTTGATAAAAAAAAGGTGCCGCCGTGAATCGGGGTGGTTTTGCAAGGTATCGTGTCATAATTACGTGTTCAATAGATTGTAGATCGTAGTGAGTCTACTACTAGATAAATCATACACACATCGTGAGGAAACCTGGACTAATAGTGAGTTTATTATAAGATTGTGCTCCATTGGAGTAATTGCTGTAAGGAATTCCAGTGCGAAGATAAACTAATAAATAAATGAAATAAAAATGTGTCGGTATTTTTAATTTTTAAATTATACTTGTTCCAATCGCTACCGGGACGTTATCATTGGTAGAATGTCAGAGCTTGTCTAGAGCTTAATAACACCTCTTATTTAATTTTCGACATGAATGAACTTTGACACAGATTGTCGCCGAGATGAGATTGTGACTTTTGAACGTTTTTTAATTACGAGTTGGCTCTCTTATCGAAATTAAAATTCTTTATTTTTCTCGACATCATAATTCCAGTTACTGTTTTACAGAATTCGCATTCGCGATCTTGGATGGAGGAGGGTTTATGTAGTAGGATGTGCCTTGTGTTACAGAAATGTTACGATATGTGATAGTTTTAATAATTATAGTCCACTTGGTTGTTTGAGTTAATGATTTTCTTGCTAGCTCCCCCTAATTATTACTTTTACTAGGAGTCGTTTTTTTTCTCATTGTATACCATGACTCTTCATGCTTTTTAGGAGAAAAACGTTTGTCATGCCCTCCATATCTATCTCATAATAATCACCAGCCTTATTGTTCCCACTGCTGGGACACAGGCATCCTCTCTATGAGAGAGGCAATGGGCCTTATCAACCACGCGGGCCCAGTGCGAATTGGTGGATATCACATGTCTTCGAATTTTTGGTTCTGGGATGTGCCGGTTTCCTCACGATGTTTTTCTCCACCGTTTTAAGAGCAGTGTTGATGAAATACTTTACACAAAGTAAAGCGCCTGGGTTCGAACTCCTTCTTCTTCTTCTCTTCTCTTCGTGTGAGGTGTGGCCACCTCTGGTGTCAGAGTTAATTAAGCCGCCTCTGGTAGAACCCCACAGGCATGGTCGTGAATGTGACATCAACAGTGGGCCCTATCAGAATATCATTCTGATAGGGCCCACTGTTGATGACACGGCGTTGGCGCAGCGTTATTTTCTTTTTAATATCTTTGCACATGCTGAGATAGGAGCCTTTTTGGTCTCGCACGGGGTTATTTATTTTTATTTTTTATTATTGTTTGTGTTTTTCTTATCTCGTGTCTCCTGTGCGGGTCACAAATAAATATTTTTCTTTCTTTCTTTCACAGGCCTCTGACTAGGCTATTTCAGACTTACATTAACTATGTAGTAAGTCCAGGTTTCCTCACGATGTTTTTCCTTCACCGTTGCCTGTGATGTTCAAGATGAACTTAGAAAGTACATATGAATTTGAAAAAGTCACATTGGTACTTGCCCGGATTTGAACCCACGACCTCAAGCACGAGAGGCGATGTCTTAGCCACTGGGCCACCACGACATACACGAACTCCTACACGAAAGTCACGTAAGTCGGGGCCGTTTTCACTGGGCCACCACTGCTCATATATCTAACTATCTAGATATAATACAAGTGTACCTACATATCAATACTAGCTGTCCCACGCGGCTTCGCTCCCATCAACTGGCTACGTACCTACCCTATCCTACCTACCCTACTCTACACCTACCCTACACATACACTACACCTACGCTACACCTACCCTGCACCTACCCTACACCTAACCTACACCTAACCTACACCTACCCTACAACTACCCTACACCTACCCTACACACATGATTACATAACTGAAACCGTTTACGCAGCGCACGTAACGGAAGCCCTCAAAAAGTAATATTCTTTCCCGTTTTTGCAACATTTTGCATTTATGTTCCGCTCCTATTGGTCGAAGCGTGATGTTATATAGCCTATAGCACTCAGGAATAATGTAGCTTTCTACCAGTGACATTTGTTTTTGAATTGGATCATTAGTTCCTGAGATTACCCCCTACATACAAACTTACAAATTTTACCTCTTTATAATATTATTAAGTATATTAAGTATATAGATAAAAGGATGGAACAAACCTACAGAAAGACAATTCAATAACATGTTTGTAGCTGAATGAAAATAATGAATAAATTCATTAGGAATACAGAATATTATGAATATAAACGATTATTAAATTCGAGCATAATATTCAACTCCAGTGAAACTGTCCCATATCATATGTCCATATAATAATAATTTATTGGCTACTTACTGTGTGTCAGTGGTGTTGTAAAGGGCCAGATAAACAATGCGGTAATTGGTGTCTTTAGGTCTTCAGCCACTCGCTGTTATTCAAATCAATTTAATGGATTATTAAATTCGTGTATAATATTCAACTCCAGTGGAAACTGTCCCTAATAATATGTCCGTATAATAATAATTTATTGGCTACTTACTGTGTGTCAGTGGTGTTGTAAAGGGCCAGATAAACAATGCGGTAATTGGTGTCTTTAGGTCTTCAGCCACTCGCTGTTATTCAAATCAATTTAATGGATTATTAAATTCGTGTATAATATTCAACTCCAGTGGAAACTGTCCCTAATAATATGTCCGTATAATAATAATTTATTGGCTACTTACTGTGTGTCAGTGGCATTCTAAAGGGCCAGATAAACAATGCGGTAATTGGCGTCTTTAGGTCTTCAGCCACTCGCTGTAATTCAAATCAATTTAATGGACCAGAAAATGTATTCTATTGCCCTCGGAACTTTCGGGTGTACACATCGAATAAAATAAGCGTAAATTCATATTAATGACGGTATACCTACGTAAACGTGGCGCGATAGTGTTTGCTGTGTAAGTCTAGATTGAACTGATAATGCTGAATAATTCTGAAAGCTTTCCTTTGTATTCACATGCTGCGCTTATCTAAATAACCATTATCTTATCATTATTGTAATGTTAAATATAAAGCTCATATAATATTTATTGCGCCGTTATAGATATGAAATTATTTAGGTGAGCCCATAACACTACTGCATTTGTTAGTAAAAGCATATTTTATTTTATATGTGAGCTTGCAATGACAGGGGCGTAACGACATAATGATACTACCCGTGCAGGATAGAGGCAAATTGACCACCAATTTAAAACATGATACATAGGCCCGTAATTGGCGCTCGATCGGTATTCATTATATTCACATTACCCGCTGGAGAATTTAATAGCCGCTACATTTTACGCGATGGTTCTGCTGATGTGTATTCGAATGGTTAATCATTGGTGGTGTTACATTTATTGGGTGATCTTTCGATGTTATGGTAGGTGGTAAAAGGTTATTAGCTGTTTTAGCAGGTACTGCGCGGGTGTCGTTCAAAGGCTGGTATTAAAATGGTTTATTCATGCACACGTGCTCTGGATTCAATTACTGGAAGCTCAGCGTGGAGGTGTTGTGGGGCCGGAACGGGCCGGTGGGCGTCGATAAAGGTCAGAGGTTACGGGGAGCGCGTAGCACCCTGCTACGAGCGCTGCGCTACGCCGCGTAGCAGCCTGTAACGAGCATGCTACGAAGCAATCATTGCGCTGATGGCAGCTTGAATATTCCACAACGGAGGTCGGCAGTTTGGGCTGGCTGTAACTGCCGTCATTATACATGTTACGCACGTATAAAATATATTTTGTTGATTTACTAAATTGTACTGTTTTTGGTTTTTGATTATCGTAGTATTTTATTGTTGCGGACCTAATAATACATTTAGAAAAGAATATCCTTTTTACTCAGAGGTCTATGAAAAACTGTGGTCCAGTGGGACTTATTTTAGAAAGAAGGATTGATATCCACCCCAGCGTAAATAAATAACCACTCTCGCCATCCGCAAACTTGGCAGAGGGTCGCATGCAATTCTCTATAACGTCTTACAGCCTCATCGTGCACAATAGTCGCGTTTTCACATAAAGAGAACGATTTAGTGAAGCGTGTATAGCGATATGTATGTAGCGCTGTTGACGCGAGCAAATAAAAGTAGTAAGGCGATGATAAAAGTTTGTGAAGCTTTGGCTTATTTACTAGTGGCGGCGACTGTCCCGTTCACGACTTGAGATCAATACGGAGCAGTCTCCACCCTCGTCCCAGCAAGCCTATTAAGCAGTTACGTAGTTCCGTCCCGCTCTTGCCAACATAAAATACAGAAAGTAACAGAATTACTCAACTCATAATATATTCCGAACAGTTTATTTGTACGTCAGGTATGTATACTGGCGGTGGTATGCTTGTAAGTAGCTGTGTGCGACGGTAGCGACGGTAGGCCTCGCAGACGGAGTGGCGTCGAGATAATGGCTGGCTCCGGATATAAACGTCACGTGACCTATATTCTAGCTGTAGGTATATATGCCAATAGCAACTTTCACCGCAACCGAACCATTACCAGTACAAGATACTACTTTATTCTCATTGGGTGAACGATTTTGTGGTCGCTCGTGCTGAAAGGATATGTTTTATCATAGTAATTGTATTTACGCTAAAAAACATTTATTCCAGACACAACACAAGGAGGAAGTCGCTAGCTTGGACAGGCCGTCACATTTGTTCCCACGAGCGCCATTAAAGTTATTAAGGGTTATATTGGGGTGAGCTGCTACATGAACTTTGGTAGTGCGATCACGATTACAAACCCTTATAAATGATACCATAGCAATATTGCAAGTTCTTTGTAGTACACTATAAAGGAAAAGTTGAGAGCGACTTCTGATAGGCAGCCCAGCAGTGGACAGCGTCGGACTGAGTTCATTGATCGGATGGCCTTTGTTCTACAATAGAGCTTTATCGTCTGTTAAGTGACATATATAGACATTCCAGTTTTCCGGGGCGACTGAGATAATAAGGGACCGTACATATACCTTTTATTCCTCTCAGCTGTGTTCGTAGTTACATAACAGGAGCACACGTCCAATATCTCACATAAAATCATGTTTACGATTCCCGCATTGGGACCCGCAGCGATATTTCAATAATATTTTTATGGAATTTTATGTTTACGTACGAAATGGAAATGGTAATTTTAAGTAAATTGGTGACATAATTTTAGTAATGAAGGCAGCAGTCGAGGCGTCGTTAATTAGTTTAAATATGATTTTGTAAATAAGTAATTTTATACCTGCAGCCCCAACACGCCGTAGTTTCGTTTTTAACACGCTTTTATTAGCTTGGTATGTATCTATGTATCAATGTAACGGAATCTTTGAACGTGATTTTCACCCCCTTCAAAACGTGGGATTGATTTGAAACTTTGCACACTTATCAAGGACCGATGACAATGCAATAATTTAGTCAAAGTCAAAGTCAGAGCCAAAGTCAAAGTCAAACATGTTTATTCAACTAGGCCAATAAGCGGCATTTTTGAACATCAAACAAAAATAAAAAAAAATACCAATAATGAAAGTTGATTCTACCGGGCGCGTTTGAATAGTTTGTTTGTGTGTTTGTTTTGCCTTACCAAGATCTTCAGGATTAGCGACTTTTTAGTTTAATTTACCATTAAAGCGTGTTTTTTAGTTTTTAGAACTACAATTTATTGGATTAAGAATTTGAAGTTGACTATTTGTCAAGCTGTAGTTTCGCCTGTAAACCTGTCATATTTTGGTATTAAAGTAATGTAGGTTTTGACATGTCCAAATACTCAATTCTGAAACCGGCCTTAAGTTATCAGGTATCTATAGAGTCTGGTTCTCACCATGATCATAGCCATTTAATAGCCAACCACAGGCATTCGAAGTTGGATAAAATCTTCCTAAAAACGGTCCATAACTTTAAGCAACCCTAAGTTTAAGTTGGCAAATTGAATGCATACCCCATTTGTCGGTTGTCAGCGGCGGTGCCGGTTCGGTTTAGTATGTCCGACCGTATGAAGAAAGACGTTTCACAAGGTTACTTGTTTCGCTTTTCTTATGCTTATTTAAACTTATAATTCGCCAGAGTTATTTCACTTTGTGGGTCCGAATCCGAGTCAAGAACATGCTACAATAGTTTGTAGTGTGATACAAAAATAGCCATTTTTCACTAATAGGTAGTGAATAATAAGCTATTTTTTTCAGCACCAGTGAATGGTGCCTCTTTTCTGAATATCATGTTAAATGTGGTAATTTACGAAAATGATAGCAGGGATTACCCTGCTATCAAACTATGATTATCCTCGTGCCCTTTCATTAGATACCATCATCTAATAATAATACGGAACTGGAAGAAATATGCTACATTACATAAGCATTAAGCATCTCGTGTTTGTCCACCGTTGAAGTTTTTGTACCGGCGGCGCGGCGGCGGTACTTATTGTAATACAGTATAATTTCACTACTCCGGACTGTCTTGTGGAATTTCAGTAGCTTGTCTATTTTTCTTGTCTGTTTGGTTTTCTATTCTATGATTTAAGACTACCCTTGGCAACATTTGGCCTCTAAATATGCACACATACGGGGACCCTGTGGTATTTCCAAATTGTTTCCTACACAGGTAATTTTGAAACAAAGAACCGTGCTGTTTTACCTCGCAATCGTTGTGATTATTCTAGCATTTAAGCTGGAAACGGTCCACAGTGTGTAAAAAGCTACAATAATGCGCAAGCAGTAGCCAAGTAACGTTATTACGCGAACCTTAAACTAGGTTACCTATTTTCCTCTCACAGTTTGTGCGGAAACGGAAACATTTCTTCAAATAGCAAAATTTTATAAATGTTTCGCAGTTCGCGTTGTTTAAGTTTTATTACGAGGTTTATAGTTCCCGACTTTATTGCAATTGCAAACTTTCAAAGAAAATGTCGATGGAGTTTAAAATTTTATTTAATTTATATTTTAAACTGAAAACGAAAAGCTTACATCGATGCCTACACGTATTACCTATGTAGGTGCGCTACAATATTGATTACAGCAATTTATATCAATGTTTTCTAAACTAGAACGCAAACAAAGGGTAGACAAATAACGTTTGTATGGAGGACGTTACCATGATGTCTATTATTAGATTAGGGTCGGTCAGAAGGCTTGATAAGCTCGGGTCGCGGGGTGCGCCACGCGACCCAGTAATCGATTGCTGGCCACCCACCGGCTCTCACTGCTCTCGGACTCTCAGCAAATATAGACCTAGCTGACTTTTATTTATTTTACTTCGGTAGTTTTATGACGGCTCCGATTGAATAGTAAATTAGGATCTGGTTGGACTTGTTTATCCTACGCCTGCCGATCCTGACCCCCTATGTTATGTGACCCATAATGATTTTTGTTTTTGTTATTCCAACATCGGGATCAGAGTCGAGCGAGGTTTTCGTTTGAGATATTTCTGTTAACATATGTTTTTATTTCAGCTACATTGTATTATACAAAAATATGTTGGTATTGTGCAGTATAACGAGTATATGTACCAACAGATGTTACGCGGAGACAGGTGTTATGAAGAACTTGTTGAGCTTTCAGTGTCGTCACGGTTCCATATGTTCAGCTGAATGAAATGAAAATTATTTCTGTGTTCTATTACAGCATATACATCACGTAGGTGTATTTGATTGAAATACTAACGCAAACATTCATAATTGCTTTAAATCTGCCAAAAGAATGTTGGTAGTTAAATATAAAAATGAAAGCAACTATTTATGTGTTTCACTTCAATCTATTTGTTTTAAATTTTCAATTCTATTAGAGTACGAGATACGAGTGCTTGCTGAGTATGTCTTTCAGTACGTATTGATGTATTCTGTTCGCAACAGACACTGATATTTCAAGGAATAACAGCCGTAAAGTTCCAGGCGATCGATGCGGCCGGACTGCCACGAATTTATTATTTAATAGCAGCGCCTTTGTTGAAGTGCTTTACCGTTACATAGTGGTTCGTGCCGTACTGTGACTTGACAGTTTTATACGGTCGTTACATTTTGTTTTGTAATTTTTTTCATACAATAAATGATTTAGCTTTTTTGTTTTTGTAATCAAACCGTTAACACGAACGTCTACCGAAACATTGTTTCAGTTAAGAGCACCGAACTTTCATTGACATAGTTTTAGTTGAGAATTATTTCACATCACATCACATAATCAGCCTATTAATGTTCCCACTGCTGGGACACAGGCCTCCTCTCTGTGAGAGGGAATGGGCCGTTATCCACCATGCGGGCACAGTGCGGGTTGGTGGATGTCACATGTCTTTGAAGTATTGGTTCTAGGACATGCCGTTTTCCTCACGATGTTTGCCTTCACCGTTTTGAGAGCAGTGGTGATGAAATAATTTACACAAAGTAAAGCGCCTGCCTGGGCTCGAAACCACGACCTACAACTTGTAAGTCGCGGCCGATACCACTGGGCCACCACTGCTCTAGTCGCGGCCGATACCATTGGGCCACCACTGCTCTTAAAATAGAATTATTTACGAAAATACATTAAGAGCGACGGCAAACCTCTAGCAAAAGATATCATATAAATTACCTTCGGTTGGCTGAACTTGTAATACCGCTTTCGGGGTGAATAACCTTTTGTTTTTCGAGAGACCTCCTTCCTACGAGATTTATAATGGTCCTTTGGTTCACAGTCTCGGCGAT
The DNA here is from genome assembly GCA_948252205.1 of Orthosia incerta. NCBI lineage: Eukaryota > Metazoa > Arthropoda > Insecta > Lepidoptera > Noctuidae > Orthosia > Orthosia incerta. Next base: position 17,101,591 of record OX411760.1, read on the forward strand.
ATTAGTTTTGAAACGTTTGAAGGGTTTCTATTTTAAGCAAAAGTAGTGTTGAAACTTTTCGATATTTTGGTTAGCTAGTTATTTAATAACACTTTGCGGTACAATTCTTTGACAGTGACAATTCTTTAATCTTTAAAAGTCATTACGGGTATTCAGAAGCCTGAAATCTAACACCAGTCTGACCATAACTGGATTGTGGAGGGCAGATAGGCAGTCGCTCCATGTAAAACACTGGCACTCTGCTAAATCCGGTTAGACTGGAAACCCCAATAAAGTTGTAAAAAGTCTTCATATGGGAAAACACTTCTTCTTTACGTGGTTTGATTTTGAGTGTCTTCGTTCCTCACCTCTGCAGCTGGTGGCAGATTAAAGCTATGCTAAGGTAGTTTAAGCTTACCTCGTTTCTCTCCCTAGTATGCAGACTGCAAACGATGTGCACTAAGCTGTGTAAGTATGAAAAATTATGTCAGTTACGTGAGCTAATTTACATTAACTTACCCGAGCTCTAGGTCTGCAACCGGCTTAAAAAGAAACACTGCAACACACTTAGTTTGTTTAAAGCCTTACCTACCGACAGTAAACTTGGTTTTAACGTTACATCCAATCATATGCTAGGAAATAATAAGCTTATCCTCACTCCAACGAACTAATGTAGTTATTAAGGTCCGAAATCTGTGGGATGGGATTGAAGCCAATTTCGTTTACCTTAAAACATTGACCGTAGTTTGGACTTCGGAAGTAATCCATCAATGTTTGTGAGTGAGTGGGTTTCATAACGAAACGACGCGAAGCCGGGGCCGCGGCGCCTCTCACGAAAGTTTCGCTGAAATATAGTGGCTCTACCTACATCAATTACGTTCTACAGTTATGTAGGTACCTATAACCTTCACTTTCTGTAGGTCTTGTCACTACTTGCAATTAACTGTTCATCTAATATTATCTTGAGACCCATTAAAGTGTATGTGTTTAAGTTTTGGTGTAACTATGGCATTGGAAGAATAGAAAGTTTCCTTGAGAAATCATTCGAAAGTAAAATAACATGAGTACTCCACAATCTTGGCAGTCAAATCAAAATACTACTAACTCGCATCAAAACTAGTATGCCGTATTGTTAGTACTGTATTAAGAAAAGTTTATAAAACACATTTTAATACAAATCGTTCAAATACGTATTGAGAGCTTGAAAAGGGACAGGACCTATTATAAATGAATGAGGGAGAGGTCAAGGGTAGTAAATTTGAAAGGGAATTCGTACACCAAGCGACGGCTCGACACAAACGACTGTAGCCGTACCGTACACAATGTAGTTTGTCAGCTTAGCAGTCCTTACAGATTTACGTACCCCGGATGTATGAAGGGTATACATTTTTCTGAGATGGAGCCTAAGTATTTAATGCCCATTTATCGAATTTAAAACATTGCCCAATAGTTCAATAATATTATAGCAAGATTTACTTCTATATTTCTTATGTAAATACTTAAATGAAAGAGTCCACAGAATAGAATCTAACGATAAGAGTACCTATAAATAGAATAGGGTTTTTCTACGAGGACAAATAGATTTTCGTAGACTGTGCTACGCCGTAGCACGCAGAGGCATACGGCGTAGAGGCTTCAGGGTAGAAAATAGGCTTACATAATTTGTTATTGTAATATTCATAAGAAGGGCCACATATCAGTTAAGACTGGACAGTCAATAAAAGAGGGCTTCGCTACGTGAAAAGTCATTTATAGTGTTTGCTATGCCGTAGCACACGGGGGCCTACAGCGTAAAGGCTCTGGTTTGGATCATCGGATTTTATGTAAATATTTTAATATGTTAAGTGAAAAAGTCCACAGAATTGTAAAAAAGGTCTATCAATTCTGTAAAAATTAAGCTATCTAGCTTCGCTACGTAAATACAGGTTATTTTTAGAATGCGCTACCCCGTAGAGCCTGCAGTGTAGCTAATCTAGTTTTATTTGTATGCATTATGTTTTTATTATATTATGCTAATATTCAAATGTTGGAATCTTCAGAATAGCAAAGATTGGACTATCAGTGGCAGACAGCCTTGCTTAATGAATATAGGTAATTTCGTAGACTTTGCTACGCCATAGCAAGCCAAAGCCTACGGCGTAGAGGTACTGCGGTCGATTACCAAAGCGTGCGTTAGCTTTTGAGGTAACTTAACTGAAGCTCTTTCTTTGCTATTATTATAGGAAAAGAAATCAGCCATGTCCGGTGTCACAGATATCAAACATAGGTTACGGTCTATTGGGTAGTTCCCACAATAAATGTCTACGAGTCATGTCGTTTTGATTCCCAAGGCTTGTCAGTTTCTATTGTAATATTCTATCTGCCGCTGCTACATGTTATTATTTTTATAATCTTGACACAGATACTGCGAAACAGCATCAATCACTAAATTACAGAGATGAATATAAATTACAATAGTAAGAAATTGTGCTGAGCGTGCCCATACCCTTTCGTTATGGGTACGCTCTGCTGGGTTCCCAACCGAGCAATTGAAAGGCGTTAAACACACAGCCCTAGTATTCAGTTGGCACCCCGCAGTGACTCACGGATGATTGATCACGACGAATAACCGGAAAATGTTATTACTTCCAGATTCCTGGAGCACATGTGCACAGTTCGGAACCGATGAGGCGACGGCGCCTGGCGCCATGAGCTAGCGGGAATGGGGGGCGAGGGGGCGGGCCGCGGCGCCGCGCGCTGGCACGTGGGCGACTCGCCCCCGCGCGCGCCCATGGGCTTCGCGGCGCCCGCGCAGGAGGCGCCGCTCGACCGCGGCCTGGCGCCGGCGCCCGCGCCCGCGCCACCCGGTCATGCCGAGCTCCAGCGGACGCACTCCAGGTGAGCCTACCTTCTATTGTTACACGTCTTTGCTAAGAAGCAGCCAGAGAAGTTTGTAGCAGTATGCGAAATCAAACTGTTAACGGTTCAGTAGATAAGTAGGTCATCATCATTTTCCTGCCCTGGGCTACGCAACACGTTTCTTTTTCATGTTGGTGGCGACCAGTTATATCATCCGAAGATGTTACTGTAGTGTAGGAATGACATGACTATTACAAATAAAGAAACAGATAACGGAATACTCATTAGTGTGCTTATGGGTTACCCCATAAGCACACTAATGATGTTTGGATGGTGTGGATATCGGTCTGTAAGTTAAAAACCTATACTCGTAGAACGATAAACCTTGCCTGCCTCAGGACAAATTCCAATACATCACTCGCGGAGGCTGCAAAGGGCGTCCCTCGGGGTAAGCCCCCACTACCTATTCAGGGAAATATGTCAAGGCTACACAGTTAAATTGAACGAGACAAAATGCCTGGGTTTCGTTCGAAAAGATCAGTCTATTAAAATACCGGGAAATTGCTATATACTCCGCGCCATGCAAAATACCGATCCGTTGCAGTTCCCCCGTCTCCGATTGATTTTCCCGGAGCGTTCGGGGAATTCCGTCTGAATGCCAACCCTATTATAGATAGAGTGGTCCCTTATTCATTCGTTCGACGGTTCTTTTGAATGAAATTATTTGTATTTTCGTTTCAATACATAAACTCACGCCTTTTTCCCATGAGGGTAGGCAGAAAATACAAAACGCCACCGGCCACGACTATTTAATTCTTAGGGCTCCGTACCCGAAGGGTCCAAACTGAGCCCTATTGCTGTCACTCACGTGTTCGTGAGTCTGTCTGTCCGTCGTCTGTCACACAATAGGGACCTTTCTTGGGTAGAAAAAAAACTATTCAGTCTGTCTGTGAGATTATCATATAATATAGGACACGTATTTTTTGCTTTATCAAATAAATAAAAATTGACAAAGATAACTTCGTCATATTTTGTCTATGTGGTAAAAAAATAAATACGTGTCCAATATTTTTAAGTAATCTAACTGACAGACTAAATAGTTAGTTTTTGTCATCATGCCTATTTTTTCCGGCAGAAATGTTTAACTTCCCTTTCTTGAAATTTCGTGATAATGTTTATTATTACGTATATTTTACAAAAAAATATCAATATATTAATAAATCAGATTTTCTTTGGTACTCTTGGCCGGCTTTTTTGTTACAATTTAAAAGAATTAATGTGAATCCCCTACAGTAACAGCCGTGAAACTTCAAATCATCATAGAAATCATAGATTCACAGCAACAATTCAACTACTTCCAGGTCGATGTCGTCGCTACCACCGGAGCCGTTTATGATGCTCCGCGCGAAGGCGCTGAGCAAGCGGGTGATCATCAACGTGGGGGGCGTGCGGCACGAGGTGCTCTGGCGCACGCTGGAGCGGCTCCCACACACCCGGCTCGGCCGCCTGCGCGACTGCAACACGCACGAGGCCATCACGGAGCTCTGCGACGACTACTCCTTACAAGACAACGAGTATTTTTTCGATAGGTACGTCGGTTTTTGTTAACTAGTGTACTATTAGAAGGGTCTACTGCGTTTAAAAGCACTTACAGATGACAGATGGGGTTTTAGTTCGTAGTTACGGGTACTTGGACTAACTTATAAGTTTTAAGGTTACACTAGTTGACGGCACGAACTATTTTGAGCGCGGGGTTAAAATGCATTTTTTATCAACACGTGCGGAAGAGATAGATGCTGTGATGAGCAGTAGGAAGCTAGTTCGCGTACGAATACACACTTTTGCAATTTTTTTGCGAAATGGATAATGATTTAGGACGAAACCGAGCGCGCGAAATTTTATAAACAGACCTTTGGCAGTCTAGATATCATGAAAAAACGACTAAATCTATCTGTTCAAAATAAAATTATTTGCATAGTTGAACTACTAATCTATCCCTGTATGGAGGCCGTTTTGCAATTTTCCGTCTTCTTATGGTATTTATTTGCGCCCAAAAATGCGTTAAAATTAGTGTCGAAATGTGGAACTTTCGACGCTCATAACTTTATTTTTTTACTTTTTCGCTTCCATACAGAGCTAGATAATGATGAGACAAATTGATATCACTTTTTATTTTGAACGTACATCGTCAAACAGTGGAATAATCCCTAGACTACGTTTGTATGGAAGAATTTTCGACTAGTGTAACCTTAACGATCAGTTGGGCTTCCTATGAGTACATCTTGTTTGTCAATTTTATTATTGTCATTACCAATGTATGTGTCCAGAACTCGATTTCAACACAACTCTTTAATTTTTCCAGGCACCCGAAGAGCTTCAGTTCAATACTCAATTTTTATCGGACTGGAAAGTTACATTTAGTTGATGAAATGTGTGTGTTGGCGTTTAGCGACGATCTCGAGTATTGGGGCGTGGACGAACTGTACCTGGAGTCGTGTTGTCAGCACAAGTACCACCAGCGCAAGGAACACGTGCACGAGGAGATGAGGAAGGAGGCCGAGAGCCTGCGCCAGCGCGAGGAGGAGGAGTTCGGTCAGGGCACGTGCGCTCAGTACCAGAAGTGGCTCTGGGACCTCCTCGAGAAGCCCACCACCAGTATCGCAGCCAGGGTAACGTATTGCGACGTATTCAACCAAAATAATAACAAGTTACCGATCTTATTAACCCTGCCACTCTAGCAAGCTGCCGAGGATAGTTTAGTGTAAGGGTACCTAAGGGTTATAGAGTTTATTTTTCTAAATCTAGTTAAATTTTAGATAGATGCTTTTGTGAATTGTGAGTTTTGAGTAAAGCTCTTGAAATGTCCATGTGCGCAAGATTTGTACTGTTACTGGTAGATATTTGCAGAAGTAGTTTTTTTGTAAAACTTTTAAACGTAATGATACCTACTATTCTCACCTAAGTTTTGGTAGGTACACTAAGCACTGTGAGCACTCAATAGTACTCAGTAGTACTGTTTTATGAACATAAAACATTCTGTATCTGTCATTCCACCACTGTAAGACATCGTGTTTACACATACAAATATGAAATACTTACTTATAACTGGTATACAAACACCTACTTCCTAGATGTACCATAAAAGGCTTGTTTCGTAATCCGTACACATTTCACTTTGCTACATATTGTTTCAAGGATCTGACACTTTCAATACTGAGCTTCATGAATAAATGCATTTAGGAAACAAGCTTGGTATAAGAGTTTATATTTATATGTGTTGTGTTGTGGTGCATGAATAACATCTATCGCTGGCTCCCTTCAGTGTCGCAAAGTCGGTTTGTTCGTTGTCTTGTAATGGAATGTGGTGTTGTGATCCTTGTGAATGTACCGTGTTTGTGATCGTAACCTTTGATCGCTTTTGTCGAATCGATATTGTTTTGTGTATTGTTTTGTTTGAGCACCTTGCAGCTTACTTCGTAGCGTTACTATTCAACTTTCTATTTAAAATTTCGACAACAGCGGTGCATCCATAAGCGTATGTAAGTACAAAATTAATATAAGTAGTTTGAATATTTTTCCCTTTTTTTATATCTTTGCTAGTTAATGAATTTTAACTTCTTTGTTCTTTCTACCTACTTTATTCCACACGATAGTTCAGCAAACACTGTTAAAGTGCATTGCATATTACTTTTTTATGTATTATTAAGTATTTTTGATTCTATGTATTTATTAATGATTGTATAACTATTATTTAATGCCTTGTAACATTAAGTTTTAAACAAGATATTGAAACAATTTTTGTTGTTGTACTATATATGGCACAGTATTCTACAACACAAGATCTGGACTTTGTTCAACCGTAGTTATTGTGCTAACATTTGTGATAACACTGAACGTTCTATCTAATCATATTGTTGTGTTGTGGTCTACCGAGGACCGTGTCACCGTGTCGGTCATAATTAACGATTTGAAAAGGAGTTTCTCGTAACCCTACGTATTTAAAGTTAAGGTTTTCTAAAATGTATTTTTCATTTGCTGTTATTCAAAGACTGTCAACTTCTTTTCAAAGCTGCAAAAATATTTTATGCTTACTATCAAGTCAAATGTTTCACTTCACGGCAATCTTCAGGATTGTAAATAATATTTTATTACAGTAAATTTTATAAATGTTCACAGCCACGTCGAAAGTTCTCTATAGGGAACTTTATAAAAACAAAGCTTAATTGTTGTCGCAAAGTTGCAAAGATGGGATGGGCTTACGCGATGTGACCAGCCGCCGCACCGGCGGCGCACAGTGGCCGGCGTGCGGGGTGGCACGGGACGGACCCGGCGCTCGCCGGACGCGGCCCTAGGGGTCCGGCGCGCGCCGCCTGCGCCCGCGCCGCCTCCCACCACGGCGAGGCGCCGCCCGCCGGCGTCCCTCCACCCCCGCCTGCCCGCTCCTGCTCCCGCTCGCCTCCCGCTCTTCTCCTACTCCACCAGCGCTTCCGCTTCGATACTGATCCGACTAACCGAGCGACGCGGGCGATGGACGGACGAGCGTCTGCTTCGTTCCGCCTCCTGCTATAGGCGCATAGACATCGTCGTTCAGACCCGGACGCGCGTCCGTTCACCCACACTTTTTAATATAAATTACCTACTTATCTACACCAAAACCACACAACACTACTAACATAGTCACACGAATAGATGTTATTTCTACACCAAAATTTAAGATTACTCTTAAGACATTTGTTACATACGATATTGGCTTCTACCGTTTGTCTGTAAATACATACCTCATGACATATCTATCTTACGAATATTTAAGTAACATACTACCGATGTACAAACATGTAGGAAGAGTAGTTCTGTATAAACACTGCATATAACTGACTGATCTGACACATGTGGCTACATGTGACACTAGGTCCGAGGCTTAGTTGCACAGTGTGGCGCGGGCGGCTAGCGCGGGCCCGTCGCTCGCCGCTCACTAGTGCGTGCTTGCAGGTGATCGCGGTCATCTCTATCCTCTTCATCGTGCTGTCCACGATAGGGCTCACTCTCAACACGATACCCCAGATGCAAGTGTACGACGAGAAGGGTGCGCCCATGGATAACCCGCAGCTGGCCATGGTCGAGGCGGTGTGCATCACGTGGTTCACGCTCGAGTACGTGCTGCGGTTCAGTGCTTCGCCGGATAAATGGAAGTTCTTCAAGGGTGGACTGAACGTGATAGACTTACTAGCTATATTGCCCTATTTTGTATCTCTCTTCCTGCTCGAAACAAATAAGAACGCCACCGATCAGTTTCAAGACGTGCGGCGTGTTGTGCAAATTTTCCGTATCATGCGAATATTGCGCATCCTCAAACTCGCCCGGCACTCGACCGGACTGCAGTCGCTCGGGTTTACGCTCAGAAACTCCTATAAGGAGCTCGGATTGCTCATGTTGTTCCTTGCAATGGGAGTACTCATATTCTCCTCATTGGCATACTTCGCTGAGAAAGAAGAGCCGGGAACTAAATTTATTTCCATTCCGGAAACGTTTTGGTGGGCCGGCATCACCATGACCACAGTCGGATACGGTGACATTTACCCCACGACTCCGTTGGGCAAGGTCATCGGCTCAGTTTGCTGTATTTGCGGCGTGTTGGTAATTGCGTTACCCATCCCCATTATCGTCAACAATTTCGCCGAGTTTTACAAGAACCAGATGCGGCGCGAAAAGGCGCTCAAACGACGAGAGGCGCTGGAACGCGCCAAGCGCGAGGGCTCCATCGTTTCCTTCCACCACATTAACTTGCGCGACGCCTTCGCCAAGAGCATGGACCTCATCGACGTCATCGTAGACACAGGTCAGTACCGCGTAGGCCACTCGCTTCGCCGCTTCTCCATGTCATATGTCTCTTGCTCGGATGCACGTTAACTCTATCTATCACTGTGCACGCATGCCTTTCGTGCTCAAACAGTGTCTGTGTTATTGGATGCAATGAATGTTGAATGTGTGCACGTCGCATCGATATAGCTCTCCGGACTCGCAGACATCTTGAAATCAAACCAAACAGTTCACGATACATCGCAGCTACAGCTATGTTCACTCGTTGGTTGCGGCGAGGTGCACTCAGAGAGTTTTATTCCTTGTCTTCAGGTGACAAGTGCGTCCTCATTGAGGCGAGAGACGACGCCAGATGAGCATCTTGCCACTCTCACAGTGGTCTCGCTCGACCCCTTTATACTAAGTCTGTTACTCGGGGTCGAGTGCGTCGCGGTCGCGTGTAGCTAGCGATGTGCGACGAAGACTATAATCTAAGGTCGATTACATTGTCAGCGTAAGCCTAACGCTTCTTAGAACTAACATTCCTCTTCTGTGGACTGTCTGATGTGTGTATCCGGAGGACGCTGGATTCTGTGTACTGTACTGTTCGTGTGGAATGTGTGTTGTGTAGTTCACGCCGTTATTTTTGTCATGTTTTAACTGTTTCTTCATCTATTAATAAATAAATAAAAATATACGGGGACAATAGTGGAGCATATGGAATACGTCGCTACTCACAGTGGTATGTGTCTTCAGGACACAACTTGTCGCAGGCGGACGCCACTAGCCTGGAGGGCGAGGCCCCGGCCATCACCGGCTGCTACAAACAGTACGAACACTCCATCACCACTAAGCTGCCACAGAGTACTGACCCCGGCCAGGTAATAACACTTGCTCACAACACTATGGGTACGTCCAACGATCATCTTGCCTATCGTAGGGTGAGTTGCAGCAAGCCTTTAAGTAGTCATTTTTACTGCCAACTAGTCATTAAACCTTGCAATTTCACGACACAATCTGTTTTTGCTTCAGCAGATATCAGCAGTGCGCTAGAGGAGGGGCGACTCAATATTCTAAATTATTTTCGCTTTAAGCTTTAAGCTTTGGACGGACCCTTTTGAAGCTGTAGTCACATTGCAGCAATAAGCTTTCCGCTAACACTGTAGGTAACAGTTTCAGAGCAGCCCTCAGAAAGAGCGTCGTTACTCGAACGAGGGGTTCGGCTCGCCGGAGAAACGCTTGCTCATAAATCCTGAACCTACACCAGTAAGCTATCACCTGTTTACATCTATGCTAACACTCGTTGTCGGACAAAATTAATCATTGTAGAACTTTATAGTTGCCTGTTTGTCAAAGCAAAATTTAAAACGCATCACAGATTTAAGCTTTCATGAACCGTCGGCGATCACCGATTGCTTTTCCGAATCATTTTTTCAAAGCAATGCAGCACTTCGTCGACGGTTTGGACGACTCACTACTTATTCTCTAACCTTAGTCTAGGAACGAGAATAACTAGTTACTAATGATTTCTCTTTTTCTAGGAAAAGAAGATGGCTGACAAACAGCTTGACTTGGATCAGCTGCCTTCTGAGTTTGAATGTTGTTTTTGCACGTTCAAGGTACTAAGATACTAACGCATTCGTGATTTTGTAGACGCCTCATATTAATTACTAAATACGCGATTTTTTTATTATTTGGTGTATGTAATACTTTACTAATAACAATATTTCCATCCAGCATTAACCTGTAAGTATTTACTTACTTATTGTTTTAAATTAGTGTTATAATTATTAATTACCCATCCGCTGGTTTTATGATTTCCTTCTTTCGGTTTAAATGTGCAGCTAATCATTTTATTAACATAGGATACTTGAAGGTAACTTTTGTCATACGTACAAAATATATCGACCCCAAATTTTGATGAAGTCAAAAACTGGAATATAAAATCATGGTCTTTGAAAGCCTGCAATACTGAAATGAAAAGTAAACGTTCAGAAACGTGAGACCGGAGTGAAATCAAAGTTATCAAACAAATGCAGTTGCATCATATCGGAGTTAATAGTGTGTGTAACGCTTTGGTGTAGGGGTACAAGGAGTTCATTGACGCGGAGCAGCTGATGCCTATGTCAACGTCGGACCTGCGCCAGCCGGTTTGCGTGGAGCTGGCATGCCTGCAGCGGCACCCCGCGCCCAAGGCGCTGCCCGAGGCCACTCCTAACAGCCTCGACAGCCCAGGTACACACGCAATTTCATATATTATTATACTATGTTTGTTGTATACAACAAACGTTCTTTTAAATTTTCTTTTGCATTAATTATAAAATGCATTGAATTTTTTTATCAATGTTGTTTGCAAGACTTGTCTTTTTTATTTAAAAGAATATTTAGTTTTAATGTATTTTATGTGTGCAATCAACCCGTAGTCGTAGAATCAAACATATTATGTCACTATCTTGTCCTTATTCGTTCACTGTTGTAACGTCGATGTCCTTTCGGCACACATCATGTTCGTACTCGTACTGTACTTACTCTAACCATGCGTATTGTATGATATGTAAGAGCTGCATACGCCGGATGTGGTCGTGTGCGGCTCCATGTACGTATTATGTCTTACGTTACAGATACATTTGCATCATGCCTTACGCACCCTTTTCCTTCAGAGGGCGACATCGCATGCGAGAACGACTCATCAAACTTGTATGTGAATCCTCTGGACGGTAGCGGCGGTGGCGGCGCGGGTGGGGGTGGGGGCGGGGGCGGGGTGAACACAGACTTTAACGGAGTGCGCAGGAGTGCATCTGGGGATGGGAGCGTGTTGTGTGCCAAAGGTTCACAGGGCGAAGGGTCGCCGCTGGGCTCGCGAGCCAGCCTGGGCGGCGGGGGCGTGGCGCCGGCGGCCAGCGCGGTTCCTGCGGCTGGCGCGCGGCCGCTGGACGCGTCGCGCACCAGCTTGCCGCAACCACTCGAGGAGCCCACCTCGGACGACGCCAAGCCCAAACACAGGAAGGCTCGCTTCCAACAGGTGAGCGATGGCGACCCGCAGCGCCGCTCACCAGCAACACACAGCTTTTTAGGTTCGGTAGTGTGTCCGAATGACCTCGTCTTCCCAACCTTGTCTGTCGTCGTGTTTGCATGATGTAGACACAGTTATGACTTCTACTTCAATGTGTTCTAAATGCATGAGTTGTTTAACTGCTTTCATATTCTAACGATGCTTATTTCAATGGTCATGTGGGTAACGCGAACGTGACCGTTTGTCCCACAGGATTGGACGGAGGAAGAGAGGAAGCCGCCGAGAGGGATTGCTACGAGGATCATTAATCATCACATCCTTTTTGGTTCGTCTCATTTTAAATACGTACCTACCACCTATACCTACATAAGCTTAAATACCTACGCTTTGCAGTCTAGTGGAAACGGCTTTAGGACAGAGACTGCAGGGTTCCATTGTTAGAACGCAACCAATGAAGTGCGTTTGTTCGTGGGCAGCGCATACAATTGGAAAGTTACTCTGAAAGTACTACCCTTATAGCTAAGAGCTTCTCCATACAAATGCTAAAAAGCAACAAGTTTGTAGGTACGACGACTCCACGAACGAGGAATCATTAGAGCTGATTTTTGCTTGTGCGGTTGATTGTATTATGGGAATAGGTAGATTAATCACCACATAAATATGTTGGAAGGCGATGAGATGAGCCATACCTACCCATCATTTGTGCTGTGTTGTATCACCAACTTAATAACAAAACGTTTGAAGTGTGGTTTTATTATGCAGTAACATAAGTAACAAATATTTTTAGACCAAAGGGTGAGGATGACTATTGGGGCCATTCGACTGAGTCTACCATTTGAATTGATTTCTCCAAGGCGTGATAGAGTGGCCATAGATGCCAGAAATTAATGAAAAAAAAAGTAATAAATAAATGAGTAGTGTTGTAGTCAAGCAAACAGGGTTTTCTGTTAGGGAATGCAAGTATAAGAACCTGCAGCAACTCAAATTGAGGTAAAAAGTTATATCTCACGCTTCACGTAACCTTAAGACCCGTTTTATAGCAACAATGGACGTCCGGTCTGTAAACTCGTTATCGGACCCTTCAACCGGACCGAAATACCCGGCTCATCAACAAAGCGCTCTAAAACAGAAAAATGATCCTGTAAATCTTCAATATATCGTGTGGCTATGTGTGCATATAGGTAAGAACGGCAACAAACGCGGCGGCGGCTGGCCGCTAGAGGGCGACTCTCGCTCACGCTCCATCCTCAAGAACAAGGAGGCCCGAGGCACCGATAGCGAGCTGCTACTCCAGGAGACCACCTCGCTCGGTGCTAACGTAAGTATACCACATACCACACCACACACATAGGATCCCTTTCAAAATGGTGTTACTGTCACTGGCCAATGAGGACGAATCCTATATGCTATAAAATGCGATGAGGGCATGCTGAAGTGATCTTCAATTTGACATAATTCTTCAACAATGAACTCTAGGTATACACAGAACTGGACGTACCAAAACGCCCTTCAGGCCGCTGTAGCCCAGGCTCATAGCACGATTTAAACGTTTTCGGAGGTTTGAAACTTTTTGACCATCTGGAGTGGTGTTCAATGTGTCGACTAATTAGATGATGGGAATAATTTCAATGTTTCAGGGCGATTCCGGCAGCGAGTCATCGCCAATTAGATTGAAAGACTTCAAGGGCCAGAACCACAAGGGCAGCGCCTGTGAGAGAGACAATCTAGTCACGTAGTGTGTAGAGGGCGCTTCTTGCTTGACATGGCGCGAGCGACGACACTCGCGCGCCCTAGCGTGGAGCGACTTGTGCTCGCCGCCCACACACGACGCGGATAATACTTAGAATGCAATAATATTAAAATTATATACAAATAATTTTAACATATCATTGGGCGATTGTGACTGCTTGTTGAATAGAGTTTTCATTTCGTAGAGTTATAAATATTGTAAAAAAATATTACTTATTGTAATAATCGTTCATTCCAATCGAAAAGTTGAAGAAACCTATTTGTTAAGTTTTTTTACGTGCAATTATTAATTGCTAATTCTAATGTAAGCGATATAGTTTGTACAGCATAGTTGATGAAAAATGAAGCAATTATTAAAATTAAACATTTTCTGAAATTGTTACTTGACTCTTTCATTTTCAACCATTATTACATTTTAAACCATTATTACAGTCTTATTACAAAAAACTAAATAAACCTTGGTTTAAACCTGTTCTATCAAGTCCAGGCTTATCTGCAAAACCATGGTCTAAATTTGTCCATATTACAAAACTTAAAAAAAACCGTGGTCTTCTTAGTACCGTTGACCGTAATTTAAACCAATGTCTATAAATCAACCACAGATTAATACAAATATCATTCGTTCACCATAATATCATTATATTGCAACGTTCCGTATGCACAGAAAAGAAAACGTTTTGATAATACGATAAGGATTAAGTGATGTTTAGGAGTGTTAAAAATATTGAGACTTTGTTATTTTGCATGGATATAAACATTAGTTATTTATCGATGTCAGTTTTGTTTAGGTTTAATGTCGTATTAATTACTAATAATTCATCTACGTACGTGTAACGAAACGTAACATTCTCGCGCGTTATATGAAACCATAACATTAAACAAAACTATCGCAAGTTGAACAAAGTTTATTAAGCTTTAGAATTTTTAAGTTATCCAAGACTCTAATATAATAGAACAATTGACTCTGTTAATAATGTATTGTGATGGACCAACAAAAAAAAACCATCTGAGAATTGGAGTAGGAAAAATTATATCCTCAATATCAATTAAATCCACCACGTTAATATCCATTTTCGGGTAAAAACAACAAACACAATAAAAAAGATGCTAACCTAAAAGAGAAACTGACAGATACGATTTAGACCATCGTTAAACTAGGGACCGGCGAGGTTTAGCGTTAGACCATGATTTGGTCTATGGTTTATCGATAAACCACTATTTGTAATATAATTTTTGTAGTAAGTTTATCGAGATTTAAACCTGGGTTTTTAGTTAAACCATACAAACGTAGTCTAGGGATTATTCCACTGTTTGACGATGTACGTTCAAAATAAAAAGTGATATCAATTTGTCTCATCATTACCTAGCCTTTTATGGAAGCAAAAAAGTAAAAAAAATATATATTTGAAAGTTATGAGCGTATAAAGTTCCACATTTCGACACTAATTTTAACGCATTTTTGGGCGCGAATAAATGCCATAAAAAGACGGAATATTGCAAAACGGCCTCCATACAGGGATAGATTAGTAGTTCAACAATGCAAATAATTTTATTTTGAACAGATAGATTTAGTCGTTTTTTCATGATATCTAGACTACCAAAGGTCTGTTTATAAAATCTCGCGCGCTCGGTTTCGTCCTAAATCATTATCCATTTCGCTACAAATTTGCAAAAGTGTGTATTCGTACGCGAACTAGCTTCCTACTGCTCATCACAGCATCTAACTCTTCCGCACGTGTTGTCGGTTGATATAAAATGCATTTTAACCCCGCGCACAAAATAGTTCGTGCCGTCGCCGCGTCGACTAAAGGATATCTTTCACAATTATTGGAAACGCAAACAAAAATACAGTTTAGTCAACAATGATATTTATTTGGAAGCTAAAATCTTTTCCTATTTTAGAGTATTAAACATAGAATTATAACGTAAAATTTCCATTTAACATTAGGAACGTGCTATATTATAGAAAAAGGACAATTTAACACACAATGTCGACCTTATTATTATTACAATTTAGCAAAACTTTAGAAAATAATTCGAAATAATTACCTATATAACTGATGATAATATCACAAATTACAAAACGTAATCAACTATCATGACTGCTTTTAGGAATTTATACAAATAATTTAAACTGGTCCAAATAATAATACTCAATTTTTAAATTAACGATTAACATTAATTGTATTAATACTTAATTAAAAAAGAATAAAACATCGAGTGTACGAGTGATAACAAAACTAAGACATTTAAAATACTTTGGTTCATGTGAGTACATTCATAAATCTACGTACACTGGTTCCATTGAATGCAGAAATAAATTGTTCTTAAGTGCCCAAAATATACACGGTAGACAGACAGCTAATTTAGTAAAGCCATTTATCGGCTAGGTAGTGTAAAATTCATTAAAAGCTTTGAGAGAAAAAGCCTCTCTAAGGCTTATATATCAACTATTGTAATCAATGCCATGTATCGGAGAGACTGTTCAGATTCATAGTTTCACACGTTTATCAATAAGGATGATGACTAAAAAAATATAATTTTAGTCCGTCAGATAGATTTCCAAAAAATATTGGACACGTATTTTTATTTAGTCACAAAAATTTATGACGATACAGTGCGTTAAAATATCGGATGACGTCATGCCTTGGTACATCTTTTACATAGAAGTGACGTCACAAGCCCCAACTCCCGCAGGTTTTTTTTTTTTGGAGTTTTTCATGGAGTTTCTTGCCGGTTCTTCTCAATAGGAAACGACTAATCCGAACCGTGCCCCTTTTGTCGACGTTTTATAAGTGCCCATATAGGCCTATGTAAAATAAAAATAAAAATATTTAGATTTTTATTACGTATCTTTAGCAATTTTTATTACGTATTCTTGAGCAAAACGATAGCGATTTTTGCACAATAATTGTTCTTCCATACAGAAGTTTTAGAGTTGTTGGCGGTTTTTTTTTTAATAAGTGCATTTGACAAACAGCAAGCGATTGTGTAGGACCTACCATACCTACACTGCAGGTAATTCCGACTTTTATGACATAAAGCGTTTGATCGCTATCGTTTTGCTCTTGCAAAAGATACGTAATAAGCCTGCCGAACTATGATGCGCTTTATCTTGGTGAATTTTGAATAAGCAAAAATACGTGTCCAATATGATTTTAATAATTTAACCGGCGGACGAAATAGAATTTGCTGTTTCGTACCCCGTCATCATCCCAATTGTACTGAAGAAACTGTACAAACTGAACACACTGTTAATATCTTACTGTAATACTTCACAAGACTTGGAGACGTTCAATAAAGAATACGACAGCCTTCTTTGATAATATTAAATTGTATATTCGTCTTATTCGTAAACTGTACAATGCCTATTTATAATAATTCGATAAAAAACTATTTACATAAATTACTAGTTATTTTTTTTAATTTACAGTAACTTCAAAAAGTTTCTATGGAATTGTGTAGTATTAGAGTACTATATTATACACTAGAGAAGCGTTTATAATGGACATGCTCTCTGGCTCACAAACAGATATCAGCATTAATATTACACATTCAGACCACTGCTTTATTTTACAATAACATAAATTTAAAGGCACATTATAATTATTATTTAGATATTTTGCACTTAGAACGGTTTCATACCATAAAACAGTTCATTATGACTGAATGACATTCCAGACCGTTTTAACCTTGCTCGTAGTGTATCATGCGACTCCGCGACAATGTCAAAGGTCTGCAATATCAAAGCAATTAACCATGACTGCACTGGTCATGGTTTTTGCTGTAGGCACTTAGGCCAACAGCAGGGGTCACCAAATGACGGACCGCGGTCCGCGTCCGGACGCCGATCTATTTTGTGTGGACCTTAAGGCAGATATCCCTCACTAGCTGATTTTAAAATGAGAATCACATCTAAACGGCTAGTCGTAATTTTTTGGAAAAGTAATGTTATATCAGACCATTTTCTTAATAATTTGATCTTTATTCGTATAACATAGTGTAAATAATTTGTAAAGTTATGTCTAACACGGACAAAAAAACGACAATCGTACCAAAACCGCCGGGCGTATTTTAATGAAATTGTCACCATCTCAAAGACAATTTAATTATCTACATTTTGATCTAAGGATTTTTTTAACTGCATAGAGTAGTAAGGCAACTACTGAATTTAAGGTAGCGCGGGTGTGAAACGAATGTACATTTCGTGACTTCAAGGTCGTTGGCGACTATCGTCGTCTTAAGTAAACACTACATTACTTGTGTTAATTAAGTACGTAATATAATCATTTAATCTGCGCTGTCTTTTTGCTGTAGTCGATTCGACAACGGAACGGACGAAACAGCACATCAAAATCTTTATTGATATTGTATCTATATTTAAGTTTATTATTATTTTTACAAAGTATAATTTAGACGATGTAAAGGCCGTGGAGAAGGGGCGGGAGTTGTTTTCTTTTAACCTTACGGACCGCCACGGTCATATTAATTAAAAAAAACGGACCCCAAAAGAAAATAATTGGTGACCCCTGGTTTACAGTATGTCATAATAAAATGCTTTTATACACAATTCGTATGCTTACCTACTTTATCCTGAGATTACTACCGTGGTGACGTGATCTGAATCCGCCAAATACGAATGGCCACTGATAACTGTTCCGCTCTCATTGGATATCTCTCCGTTTATACAGGTATTGCTCATAAATAATAATGTTATTGTTACAATATTATTGTTTATCCGTACATTATGTCTTACATTGAACACACAGGCACCTTACTTTAGTAATCTTGGCAGTATATCATGGCACGTGACACTTTGTTGTATTTCTGTAGCATTCGATGCCGTCCTTAATACTCAAACAAAAGCAAAATTATATTCTCGTGTAAAAAATGTGTCAAATGTTTGTTCGTATAATATGAAAATACAATGAATTGTTAAATTTAAAGCTTTGAGTAATAAAAATATCACAAATAACTTTGTCAGTTTAATATTTGAAGCCAAATTGACGTTCCCTAGGGATACAATGTTTGTTCGAGTTTGGTGTTTCTCCTTTTATTCTAGTTACGTACAATAAAAATATGCACAGCGATCGTGTTATTAATTGTTGTGCAAAAAGACTTTTATCAAACTTGGCTTCACGTCAATGTTTAAAAAAAATAAACAGTGCTCTCTATAAATAATCCATAACTTAGTGATATTTAATCAATTCTCTCGTTCAATCACTGCTTTCACACTGTACTTCTACGTTTTGTGGAAATTTCTGAAAACGTACCAAAATTGTAAACCAAATCAGTAAAATTGTCCAATTATCATATTCTCATAATGAGTGAAATCTCACGGAATGCGTAGAGTTAGAAAAACAATGCAAAATATTTTAACTTAACAACTAAAATAGTAATAAAAATAATAACAATTCCTTTTACAAAGTG
This sequence comes from Orthosia incerta, assembly GCA_948252205.1. Lineage (NCBI taxonomy): Eukaryota > Metazoa > Arthropoda > Insecta > Lepidoptera > Noctuidae > Orthosia > Orthosia incerta. Next base: position 17,120,396 of record OX411760.1, read on the forward strand.
CCAGCTCTTTTCCTGTACATCTAAGGAAAACATCAGGTGAGTTTAATATTTGTTCGACGGACGTATTCAACCACAATCAAACATGCTTTGACGAATGACAAAGTAAAACTAGATTTAAAAAAAACTATCGAAAATATTGCATATTATTGGCTTGTTAGAAATTACTGTATTGCTGAACATTGAACCTGCGGATGTATACAATCACAAACAACGTAACAGACACATGCCAGACGCAGCCAGTCGTACACGTAATCGCAAATACAATTTCTGGACTAGGTATTTACATAATAATCAATCCGAACACTGACGAGACCGAACTGAAGCAGCTCGCTCGAGGCTGAGCCGTCACACGCGGGTGTGTAGAGTGCAGTGCACACGCGGGGGGCGCTACCTGTGCCAGGCGATGGTGAGCGCGGTGCGCAGCTTGCCCCACAGCCAGGGGTACAGGCCGCCGCCGCGCCACGCTGCGCGCGCCACGTACTTCACGTAGTCCACCAGCCCCCACGGCGCGTGTCCACCGTTCACGTAGTACACGTATGTGAACCCGTCTTTACACCGCCCCTTGATCGAGTAGTAGTACGGCAGAAACGAGTGGAGACGGAATCTACGAAGGAGAACATAGTATATTTATTACAAAAATTGGCTTTGATTCTCTCGGTCCTGGGTTTCGATTCCAAGACCATAGCAGTCAGATGATAGCGTATGGAAATGAACTGTTAGGGACCTTCCTGATGGGTCATGGATAAATTTGTTAAAGAGTTATCGCGACCCTGGCTCAAGCAACTTAAGGAAAGGAAAAAAAAACGTGGCCTTCCTGATGCCGCGGCTTTTTAATCACGTCGATATGCGATATCGCGCACGTAATTTCTTCAACATCAATCGATTCGTCATCGTCACCTTGCGAGTGTCACAGAAAAATATTGGCGGTATTTGGGCACCAAATTGTGGGGCCGAATTTATTTTTCTTTCAAACCCTTCGTGTGGTGTATCAAAAAAAAGAGTTTTAAGAGGTGTTTTCAAAAATATATAACACTTATATATTTAAATGTAGGTTCATAATTCGAAAAAAAAAGATTAGCTAAAAAGTTATAAAAAAAAAAGTTAATTAAAAAAAACAAAAATCCCGACTGCTTAGGAAGCGAACTAAAAGACGTAAATAAGAAGAAAAACATGCTGTGCAGTCGGAGGATACATCTGGTTTTGATCAGCCAGCTCGCGAAAATGTATCGTCCGACTGCACAGCATGATTTTCTTCTTGTTTACATCTTTTTAGTTCGCATCGGCCCGTACGCAAAATACGCGCTTGGTCGTGGAGTTGCGGCAACCAGCAGCCTAATTGCGTAAGAGAATTGTCCAAAGCAAACAAGTCGATTCTTTCCCAAAAACGACTTTACACATTGCATATTACACTCTGAAACGGAAAGGTTATGCTCCTTTCCATTACCAATATTTTGACGTAGAATTAATTGTAAAGAATGAACGAAAGCGTAAGAATCGAGATATAACTTCACTATTGGTATTGTGTATGAGTAATGTTCGAGTTTGATGAAACATAACGCAGTAGATGAACTTCAACTCAAAGGGGCATGTTTGTAATCTTTCCAAATTAGTTTCGCAATACCGAAAAAGTTGAAAGAAATGATTCTGATTCTTTGAAGGAATCGACTCGCAATTAGGCTGCAGCCCGTTTTAACCTACTAGGTTAGGTCGCATCGGGGTTTTTGATTTTTTTAATTAAGTATTTTTCTTCCCTTTTTATATATTTTAATTATAGTTAGGTATTTGTACCGAAAAGTTACACACATCTCTTTCGTAAGTATTTATTACTATACAGGTCAAGGCAAAAATAACCTAGGTACCCATAGATATAGCCGATAAGATAAATATACGAACATGCTTACAGATAAAACGGAAACGTTTAAAAGAGCAGATACACTTATATGATGAGAATAATATTATACTTGAGATAACGTCGATACTTGCAACAACTAAATACATTTGCTACGTACAAATTGTTTATTTATCTTTGCGAAATCTCGTGGGCCTCTTTGCCAAAGAATGCATGAATGCAGTACCGATACAAGGTGAGATCAACTGAGAAATTCAGTAAACTTTGCGTAAGTATTTTATTTCGAAAATACAGAAGACAATTTTATTAGAGACTAGCTGACCCGGCAAACTTTGTTTTGCCATAAAAACACCAAACATTTCTCTAACCTACCTACACTACCCTACCCTACCTACATACCTACCCTACCTATGTAGGTAAGGTTACATGTTTTTTTAAATCTTTTTTTCATAAGAACCTTCTTCTAACAATAACAAACACAACAAAAAAAGAATAAACGAAATCGGTCCAGCCTCACGCGTGATGCCGTGACCAAGGGAAATAGGGATTAATTTTTATATATATAGATTTATTTATTAGAAGAAATTAGAGATTTATTAGAAGAAATACAGAAGCTAATTAGGTATCCAACGTTCACAATATGAAAATGAACCTTCATTTAGTAACTATATATTGAGAAGATATATGTACAGTTATCAGTACCTATTCACTAAATTAGTGACACCTTTTTTAGGGTTCCGTACCCAAAGGGTAAAAACGGGACCCTATTACTAAGACTCCGCGATCCGTCTGTCTGTCTGTCCGTCTGTTACCAGGCTGTATCTCATGAACCGTGATAGCTAGACAGCTGAAATTTTTACAGATGTTGTATTTCTTTTGCCGCTATACCAACAAATACTAAAAACAGAATAAAATTAATATTTAAGTGGGGCTCCAATACAACAAACGTGATTTTTTTGCAGTTTTTTGCAATAATGGTACGGAACACCTCGTGTGCGAGTAAGACTCGCACTTGGCCGGTTTTTGTTACCTACGTTCAAACCTGATAGTTTGAAAGAAATAAAACCCATTTCAAATTGAAGTCTTTGTAACGACCTGTTTAACTAATAAGGGCATTATGATTAATGTTTCGGCAAATGAGTTAATTGGAGGGATTTCCTTCCTTAGTCGGTGTAGGTACCTCTAATAGGATGAGAAACTAAATGGTCGGTTGCGTGTGAAACTTCAATAATAGCACTGGTTAATGATTATGAAAATATGAAGTAATATTAGCATCCATAAGTAGACTAGCTGAGCCCGCGGCTTCGCTCCCGTTAACTGCCTACCCTAACCTACGTACCCTACGTAGCTTTTTATTAAAGTTTTTTCTAAGAATTGTGATAAGACCCCTAGCTTGTTATACCTTGTTGGGTAGCTAATAGAACAAAGATATTATTTAGCATATCTGCAGCACAACTGCCATACATTTTTTTTTAAATTTTGCTAGAAGAAAAAAAATGTTTTTGTAAATTTATTTCTTTTTTACACTTTCAGTCCTCTACTATGACTCCTGTGGTTCAGATATTTGGACTTTTTGCATTTAGAATAATAAACGAACTTCTCTAGTACTCAAAAATCGGAATTAGAAAAAAAATAAGGCCATACAAGACAAAAAAAATGCCAATTCTTAAGAAATTGGCATATTTTTTTAAAAAACCTTCTAAGTCCAATATCTCAAAAACGGTTAGGTTTAGGCTGGGGTGTTTCATAGTCAAATTAGTCAGAAATGATGGGAACTATAACCTCTTAATGGATCTAGGTCGACTTAACCAGTAACCCTGTTTATAGAGAAATATGTGGAAAATTATTTTTATGTTGATGGAAATACGCCCTGTATTGCCATCACATCAACTGGGCACAAGTACCTACTAGACATGTAACTTAAACATAACGGATCAAATATGAGTGCAGATACCTACTTTATGTACACTTCTAAACTTATGGGGCATACTGGCGTAATGTTATGTTATACAACAACGTTTGTAAAGCTTAAAACCGCACGCACCCTCTAACATTTTAAAGCATTCTCCTTAGTAACGGCTAAGTTAAAAGGTTTGAAATAAATACTCGTATATATTTATTATTGATTCATGTACATTATTTGTGAAACATGGTTTTTTCGTATGACGAATACTTTTCGTTTAAAACAATAATTAACAACACGCCAATTTTTCGCTTCTTTTCCTCCAAAACGACTTGGATGTTTAATTTTTTTTTACATTTTTTTTTTACGTTTTTAGGACAATAAATAAATGCTTTGCATACAAAACTGTCAAAAACGAGAACCAATATTGATATTCTGGCACCGAGCGGGCGCACGGCCTTTACCGCGATACCATTAGGGAATATATACGCCTTAAGAAAGAGCATAGAAAATAAAAACGCATGCTAGCTGACATGAGCGCACGGTTGGCGCAGTGGTTGAGTGATTGACTGCTGCGCTGCGTGTCGCGGGTTCGATTCCCGCACGGAACAAATATTTGTATGACCTACAGAGTTGTTCCGGCTCTGGGTGTTGTGTATGTGAGTTTATATGTTTGTAAACGCACCCACGATACAAGAAGCAATTCCTAGTGTGGGGCAAAGTTTAAAAAAAAAAATGTTTACTCATGATTCATAGCAAAAAATCCCAAAAAAAATACACTACACCCACATAATATCTATTATCTACCCTGGTATATTAAAACGCTGAATAATTCGGCAAATTCCATGGCTATATAACAAGCAATATAGTTCATTACATAACTCATTTTAACTACAATCTGATAACATCTGATAAGATACGTTTCCGGCGACTAAGTTTTTGGGTAATTCTACTTAGTTATATTATTGAATGAATGAAGGTAGATATTATAGTACATTATAGTACAAGTGTGCAATGTAGGTGATTACCGCTGAGGCGCCATTGAGACCCGAGCCGTAGGTGATGGTCTTAAGAGAGCCGAGGACGGTAATCATCAATACACACGTGTATCATACGACGTTTTTCAACACACTTGTGAAGAAAATAATACAAAAAAAAACATTTTCTACAGTAAAAACGAGTTGTGAATTTTTTTTTCACAATGGTGGGCATAATTAATCAGTTTTCCTATGCGCGCGCATCTAACAATGGCGATCGGCCATAGACTAAAAGAATGAGGTTTCTTTTATTTTTGGCTTTTCGTGGATAGTGTTTTGGCCACGTACAAAATAGGGAATTTCAATTTTTCTTAATTACAGAGCTAATAAAATTTATATTTGAGTGACAGTTTTATTTATTAAGCACGTACAAGTTGAAATTAATACGAAGTTGCATGAAATGAGCAAGCAACCATACATTACATTAATTTATTTGTACTATTGAGCACGATCTTTTTTGCATCGAAACTTTTTTAAGAACAAAGCAACTCAACCAATAAATAAAAAAAAACTCTATAACTCACTTGTGAATAATAGCAATGAAAAAGTCACAGTTTGATAACAGGTATCATTATGTGCCTAATTGCGGTGAAATTAGAGCCACTTTACGAGCAAGTGTGTTGAAAAGTACTTTAATAGCCTTAAGTATAATATGAATGAAACAAATTCTAAGAGCTCTCGCATTATAATAGAGATGTTTGCTGGGTAGAAAAATTATAATTCTATTTAGACCGTCAGTGAGATTATCAAATAACTAGCTGTTCCCCGCGGCTTCGCTCCCGTGGACCACCCCACAGGACCCGTTATCTTTCCTCTTTATAATATTAGTATAGATATTGGACACGTATTTTTTGCTTTACCAAAACAATAAAAAATTACAAAGTTAAAGCGCATCAAAGTTCAGGAGTGGGGGCTTGTGACGTCACTAAGGCAGTATAAAGTGTACTAGCGGCGTGACGTTTCTCGACATTTCAACGCATTATATCGTCGTAATTTTATGTTTACGTGTCAAAGAAAAAATACGTCCAACATTTTTTAATAATCTACCTGACGGACAAAAAACATTTTTTCAATCATACAGTTAAACATGGCGTACTTTCAGAGGCTATAATTATGATTCGAAAGTTAAATCTTACGCATAGGCATCTTTCTGTTACGCGGTCGTGACTTTTGTTTACGAGCTCAATCATTATGTTTGCAGTTTAGTTTTAAATTTATAAGTCAATTTAAAAAAGTTTAGTAGCAAGGAGTTTTCAAACATAGAATAAAATGGGATAGATTTTCTAGGAGGAAAAATGAATGATTCCGTACGTTTTAGCATTGAATTCTTAAAAGTCTTTTAAATGGTTGTTTAATATATTTTATTACCAGTTTTAATTTAACTATTTTCACATCAACATTTGTCAAAAATCGAATAGGCTGTTTTCGTTGAAAAAAATAATGTCCAGTTGCAAAAACGCGCCATAAGTCAATTTAAAAAAGTTTAGTAGCAAGGAGTTTTCATACATAGAATAAAATGGGATACGATTTTATACGAGGAAAAATTAATGATTCCGTACGTTTTAGCATTGAATTCTCTTTTTTTTTTTAATAGTTGTTTAATATATTTAATTACCAGTTTTAAGTTAATTATTTTCACACAACCTTTGTCAAAAATCGAATAGGCTGTATAGGCTGTTTTATTTGTAAAAAATATGTCCAGTTGCAATGTCCGCCATATTGAAAATTTTATTTTTTGTGAATAAATAAATCTAATTCTTTGATTTGTTTTTACTGTTTCTCACAACTGTATTGAAAAACGTCGTGTGATACACGGGTGTGTAGGTTATTGCAAACTCGTGTCATTAAAAACCTTCGCCTTCGGCTCGGGCTTGTTAATGGCAGCTCGTTTGCAATAACCTACTTTCCACCCTTGTATCACAATGTACTATTTCAGTAAACTACCCTATTATATTAGATAATATTATTTTTAAGCAAATAAATATTGCTTTTCTTCATATGCCAACCGCAGATTGTTAGAATCTTAGAATATCTACATGATGTATTAGTTGAGAACGATTCCAACGCCTAGCAATGTATTTATAAGTATCGATTATTCTGTTTTGTACTACCTGAGAAATATTAGTCAGTGTGAATTAACACCTGTAATGAAAGACCTTTACAAGGCCAATGCTAACGCTGTCGACGATATAAACTTTTAGAGGGTGCGATTAAGTTAGCTAGAGAAACTCCGTACGTACATGTATCTTTTATCTATTTACGATTAAATAAATAAAAAGATTATATAAACTTATAATAAAATTACATGTAACTGCTCTTCCCAGCGAAAATATTATAAAGAAAATAGAATGTTGCCCACACTTTAAATTTCTCTTGTACTGCATTTACAAATATGTAAACTCACATCAGGGTTGGGCAGTATTTTAGCAATTGACCCCGTAAATAAATTGTAATGAACACTTACCTACCTATCTATTTCTTTGTTTTATCGTTTTAGGATATCGATACTTATCATGTCAGTTAAGTCTCGCTAGGTAATATAATTTGACAGTTTGATTGGTGTTAAATCAGTTTGCAAATGAACTTAAGCAGAATGATTTACCTCCTCACCTATATATCAGTGTCGATATTCTTTAAATTTGTAAGTCGATATAAAACATACCTAGCTAATCTCAGATTCCCAGTAAAGATAAAATATGAGATTGTCGTATTACACTCGAGCGTGGCATCATTGTGGACTTTATGTAATTCAATCGACGACGCGTCATCATGATATTCAATGACTGGGAGGACACTTTGGGTACAGTTATCCATTACTCATCTCTAAAAATTGTGAATTTACGCTTAAATTAAATCAAGCAGAGAAATCTACAAGGAATGCTAGAAGCATTATGACGATCTTTTTAGTAAGGACATTAAAATGCGCTACATGTGTTACTAGAGTGCGTTTGTCGCACCTAGGCTAAGCAAGGCCGACTGCCTTGCTTACTAATGCGCTAATTAATATTTCACCCAAATTACCAATTGTTGGATGAGCCATGACACGAGAGAAAAATAGAACATTCAATAGCTAATTCTTAAAATAAACAAAATAGCTAGCACACGTCAAAACGTATTTTGATCAAAGGGTCAAACCACAAAAAAAAATTGCAGAATGCATAAGCCAACTGAGTCTACAGTACTTACCTTCTGTGTTCATAAAATAGTATAGCTTCTGTGTTGGTGGTGAGTACGTGCAAGAAGATGGCCTTGACGCGGTGCTCGTGAGGCGGCTGCGGCAGCGGCCCAGCCAGGTGGTTGATGAGCACGTCCAGCAGCATGGTCGCCACGCCAGAGCGCCGGAACGAGCGCGTCACCCCTGGAGCGAGACATAAGGCACAGATACATTACGACCATAGACAATAGTGCGCGCGGAACTAGTTGGCCGCGCCTTATGTATGTGAGCGGTGGGACGGAGAGGCGGAGACGCCAGTAAAACCCGGGATGACACATTGACCCATTGACATTGTCAATTGTCCATTGTCCTAACCCGCCCCCTCAACCCTGTCGCCACCTAAGGCGCGGCCAACTAGTTCCGCGCGCACCTATAAAGTAAACTGGCAATGATATTTAACTATGGCATTAGGTATTCAGACTGGTAAACATCACACTTTGTTTATTTAAAACATAAATTACCCCAATACAAAAATATACATAGAATACCGATAGTGTTAGTTTTGTTTAGAAGTTCTTACTGCCTACTACACTTATGGTCAATGTTAATGCTATTAGTGCTATTTATCTTAACATAATTAGTTAAGAACTATGAGTCATTGTTGTTTACTAATCTATTTGTTATGCAATACAAAAGCAGGCCCCCTAGCCAACTTACATGCGTTTCGTATCGAATCTCTTTCTACAATCGTTAACACCTATTTGTATGGTCTGACCACGTGATTTAACGTTCAGATGATTGTGTCATCCCCATACATTGATTCGTTTTCTACTAGTGTTATCGACTGTAGATTGTCAACTTGACTACAGGAGAAGGAGCAAAAAAAATTACCTAAAGACAGTATGTAAGCAACAAGTGTGTCCTTTGACGCAAACCATCTTGATAGTATCCCTCGGTCCTCTGCATTGAGCTTCAGGTAAGGCTTTATTTCGGCCACAATAAGGCCTATAATCTCACTTTTGTGCACTGCGGCTAGGGCAAAGAACCTATCTGAAGAAGTTATGTCCTCATACCACGATTGTGGGTATTCTATAGGAAACCAATCTCTGCAGAGAGATCTCACCTGAAAAATTGTAACAATAGTTTAAACTTGCATATTGGCATCCTTGGTAAATTATATCACTTACTGATATTATAAACTAGCTTCTACCAGCGGCTTCACCCGTGTGAAAATCGATAATTATCCCGAGGGAACTTATTCCCATGATATAAGTGTCCTATGTGCTATTCGGTACTATAATCTATATCTGTGCCAAATTTCATCCAGATCTGTCCAGCCTTTTGAGCGTGAAGAATTAACAACATACAAACACACACACTCACAAACTTTCGCCTTTATAATATTAGTGTGATGTGAAAGTTTGGATGGATGTGTGTAGATGTGTGGATGTATGTTTGTTATTCAATCACGCCAGTACAGCTGAACGAATCTGGATGAAATTTGGCACAGAGATAGATTAAAGTCTGGAATAGCACATAGGCTACTTTTCATCCTGTTATAATGTTCCCTTGGGATAAGAAAACAGTTTTCACGCGGGCGAAGCCGCTGGCAGAAGCTAGTTATATCATACATTATATCATTTTTGCTTTAGCAGTATAGTGGGCAAACTGAAGATTATTTCTACAGAATTGAAGGAACAACAAAGACATATTTCAAAATATGTGAAATATATGTCAAACTTTGAGAATTTTATAAGCTGCTGAATTATGAATACAATGATGTCATTAGAAAACTGTGACCTCTAAAACACAGTAAAATTATGTTAAATGTTAATAAAAACCCATAACAAATGAGTATTGAACATGAAAGACTCTTTGACCTTCAGTCTTGAATTAAAATTCAGAAACAGAAAACGAAAGCTAAGTACCTACTGAGAATATACAAATTTTTGAGACCTGAATGCAATAAATAATGACTATTAAATGCATTTACTTCAAGTTGTTAAGTTTTACCAAAATTCTATGAATTGGCAAGACAAATAAATGATTCATGTTGGTTGCTCATTTGAAATATTTAAATCACTGTAGCTTATTACTCATATGGATTAACCCACAAGTAAAAGAATATTGCAATAATATAACAATTCTACCTGTACATAAAATGAGCTTTGTAATAAAATAAACAATTTAGTGACAGTGAGGCTACAACTAACTAGTTTAGGGCTCACTGGCAATTGATATTTTGTAACCCAGCATCTTACTAATATTATTAGAAATGTGAAAGTTTGGATGGATGTGTGTGTGGATGTATGTTTGTAACTCAATCACACCAGAACGGCTGAACGGATCTGCATGAAATTTGGCAGAAAGATATAGTCTGCAATAGCACATAGGTTACTTTTCATCCCGGTTTAATGTTCCCCTGGGATAAGAAAACACTTTTCACACAGTGGAAGCCACTAACAGAAGCTGGTTAGGAAATAATTTATGCTACTCATGTCCATTGAACAAAAAGGCTGATTATGTCCATCTCTACTAGTTTTAAAAACCTGAGTACCTTCTTACTTTAGATAAATAATATATCTACTAACTAATTAAATTATATTTAAACATAAATTATTTTGTTCTAAAAACACACTTATTTCCATTAAACTACACTTTGGATTTGCATAGTTTTTAAAACTGTTATGAAACTGCATCAAAAGTGTTAATGAGCAGGATACACTCAAAAGTAGCATGACCTAAATTGGTAATGTCTCCATGAATTCACAGGGTCAAACATTATTTTGGGCATATCAGATATTGTGTTAATTAATACTAACCTCCTCTAGGTCATCAGGGCACAAGAAACGCAACTGAATATCTTTTAGAGAGCATTTTGCATCCTTTGACGACTTCTCAATTATTACTTGGAAGCCTTCAGAAAGGTACCTGAAATAAAACATTTTGTGACCACACAGAACTTATTTTACTTTGAATCAAAACTTGAAAGGTTTCCCTTAACAAGAAATCTTTTTATTGAGATCGCTTTTATAAACTTTGCAGTGAGAATTAGCCGTGAGTTTAAATAATGCATTTCAATTAATTCAAAAATTAGTTAAATAAGTAATAAACATGCAACAGTACACAAAGATTGCATTTGAATCTAAAAAAAATATAGAGTACCTTGCCCGCTCAATTGAACAATTTATCCAATTATAGAGTTCAAGGAAGACAATACAGGCACACAAACAACTGTGAAACACTATGAATTGAATCCCGATAAATAAATAGGAAGGGTCAATCGAACTTACCAGGTGAACCCAGCCATTCGGTAAATCGGCCATTAATACTATCACTCAATAATCTTTATGAGTAAACATGTTATCACTTCCAAAAACTTTCATACTATTGCAATAATTGAGAACTATAATCACAAACCCGCTATCATTTTCCTTTTGACTAAATTAATTCCAATTCGATTTGTCAAATAGTCAATTGACAAGTTTGACAACCCAAGCCTTTGACAAGACTGTTTTTTTGAGAATTTAATGACATAGCTACTAAGGCTTTTAAGTCACGTCTTTAGTTTTTTATAGGCATTTTTTTGTATTATCATATGGATGTAACACATTTCATTGTTTTTTTGCTAAATACTTTGCCAAAAAATATATCGACGCAGCCTTCTAGGCATCTTCATATCATCGTTGCTGAGGCAATCACAAATAACTATACAATTATCAGCTAAAGAACAATGGCAGGCATAAATTGTTTTAGAGTCTGGCAAACGAAAGTAGACACTCGAATTATTTGCAAACTTTTATATGGCAATGCTATACTAATGTCAACCCCAATTTTCCGTATGACGCTCCTAAGTTGATACTTTGTTTTAATTCGTAATCACTTTTTAAATTTTTGTGAAAACATTTTCTCTATTTAATAATTTAAAAAGTTTCATTGTTAATGTAGAAAACAATGATTCCTGTGACTCTTAAGAATCTTTTCACATGGAAGTCTTAGATTCAGATTTTGATTGATATTGAATAAACCATAATTATTATAGAATACTGTTGCTTTTTTTATTCAGATTGATATATCTAAAGTATTACCTACTTAAATGTACCTATAGTATTTTTATTCAGACGAAGTAATATAAATAATTCTAAAGTATCAAATTAGGTTATTCCAGGTATTGCATACTAGTTTTTGGGGTTACTAATCTAATATTTTTTAAATTTGCCGCGCTTTTTCAGTCTCTACTTTTGTTTGCCAGACTCTAGCTGAGATTAAATTCCTACGTCATCAAATGAAAAATATCTGGTTTAACTCAGGGTGATGTTCTGAATTAGTTTGTGCAAGAATTTTTGTTCGAGAATGCAGAGAATAATAGATATTCAGTCGTGCACTTTTGTAGGTTATGTCGGGGTAACTTTTAATAATGTGTTTAATAGGTAATATTATTCAATTTCGTAGAAGTAAAAGGGCAATATCGCTATAGTATTTCTCTTACCTAGTTATTTCAGTATGAAATGTATAATATACTCTTTGTAAAGAGTATATGTATTTGCATTACAGTATTAACTCATTTACTGCAATAAATACAATAATGATATAACTTAACATAGTAACTAATTTTCACTTAGCAGATAAAATGTAAAATGGCAACACTATGCTAATTAACTTTTTATTTATTATGATTTTTTTATCCGTTTTGAACCAGCCTAATTATACTATAGAAAACATAGACAATTAATAGAATTTCTTTCGTACACTCACTTTCAGACGCTCAAATTTAAGTCAGCTAAGATTTCGCCATTGTTCTTTACCAAGATCTCGCCTATTTCAATGAATCAACATATTGTACAGTTGCAACACTTGATTCATGACGCGGCCAAACAGTCTTGAATCCAGGCGGGTAAATAAAAAGGAAACATACCACCATCCACTTATATCAAAATTAAATAAATGGTTAAAGTCTGGCAAAAAAAGCGCGGGAAACCTCAAATTTGGCGGACGTGGTTTTTTTTATTGTTTCTTTAATTAATTAATACTATTGGATTGGATTAAGTTTTTGTATATATTTTATCTTATTATTTAGTACTTTAGTTAGTTTTAGTGTTGTTATTATATTTGGTAAGTGTTTTTATTTGTATTTATAGTTGTTAGCCATGGATCCTCCGGACGACCCCGGAGGAACACCACCTTCAGAGATTGGTCATTATATTACAATTTCTAATAATGATACTAGTGTTGATACTGATGGTTCAGTAAGTTTAGCCAATAATTCTAAACGTAAAAGGGTTTCTGCTCGGCCCACAATTTGCAAACATTGCAACAAAAAAGGCGTAAAAGTGGCGGGAAACGCCATAATGATTGTGACTGTGGCGAGGTGGAAATGGAGGCTGAAACCAAGGATCTTCCACTTACTTCTCCATTGAGGGTTGAAGTTGATTGGAAGAACGGGTCACCGCATCAATCAGTTTCTAGAGTTTTATATAATTCCTCGGATGCGGCTCCGTTTTTAGTCCATATTCAAAGAGAACAAACCGCTTCCAATGAAAATACATACATTTAAATCCGATATCTTTTGGGTGATTTTTAAAAAGGAATTCTTTTAATAATATTGTTAATGGTAGTCTTAAGAAAATAGGCCGTAACAGACTTGTAATATCTTTCTCTAAGTATCAAGATGCCAACTCTTTTATTACTAGCAAGTTTTTGGAAAAAGAAAAGTACAAAGCTTTTATTCCATCATTTTCCGTCACTCGCATGGGTGTCGTCAGAGGTGTACCCATGGAGTGGGCGAATGATGAAATCATGGATAACATCTCTGTCCCAATTGGTTGTGGGAGGATATTGAAGTTGAGGAGAATAAAAAGGAAAATTTTAGTGGAGGATAAGCCTCAGTTTAAAAATACTGAAACTGTAATTTTGACATTTGATGGGCAAATTCTTCCTAAGCGCGTCTATATGTGCTATACAGCACTTTCTGTAGACCTCTATATTTACCCAACAATCCAGTGCTTTAATTGTTGCAGATATGGCCACATGAAAAATCAGTGTAGGTCTAAACCTAGATGCTTTAGGTGTGGACCAGATCACTCTGGGGATGGGTGTACTGTCTCTGGGGACAATTTATATTGTTGTCTATGCAAAAGATTTCATGAAGCTACAAGTAAAAAATGTTTAAAGTATGAGAGGCAGAAGAACATTAAGGAATCAATGGCCAAATCTTGCATCTCATATGCTGAAGCATCAAAGCTACATCCCACAATTTCAAAAATATCATATGCTGATGCCTTACTATCCTCACCCTCAATTTCAAGCCATATAAATGCTTCTGTTCCTCAGGATTACTCTCCTTCAAAACATAATAAAACTTCATCACATAAAAAAACAGTTTTTATTAAACCTCGCTCCCCACCTCACTTTTCTAAAGGTTATGATCAGTAATTCCATAAGGAACTTGTCAAGGGCTTGCCTCAATCAAAAGATGGCTGTGCTCTCATCCCTAGAGATGACTTGTCTGCTGTATCTGTAAGTGAATTAATTATTGCTTTAATAAAATCACTAACTCAAACTCATCATCTTTCACCGTCCATCGCTGCCACTGTATTGAACACAGTTAATGAACCAAATATTAATAATGGACAACAAAGCCAAAGTATTCCAATGGAATTGCCGAAGCGCAATAAGTAAAAAATCTGATATAATATATCTTGTAAATAAATATAAACCTTTTGTTTTTGCTCTTCAAGAGACATGGCTTAAACCAGGGTTTTTGTTCAAGATCCCTGGTTATGCTTGTCTTAGAGAAGACCGCTCTGATGGGTATGGCGGCGTCGCTTTACTCATCAAACATCATCATTCATTCATAAGGTCCTCAGGTGAACAGACAACAGGACATGCGGCACAAGACGAAAGGTGGGCCATGGTCTGCGGAGAGACGCCGCACAAGCACCGAAGATCATGCCGTGGCTGAATTCTGGGCCAGGCAAGGCATTTAACTAAAAAGAATGTTTGTTATCGACACGCTAAGAAGAAGATCATTCATTTTCACTTTTCACAATTCCACCTCATAATAATGATTTTTCACACAAGGACAAGACACAAGCAGGCCCGACCCCAAATAAATTGGGAAGGGGGCAGGAAGAAGAAGAATAATGATTTTTCTTTTATTGCAGCAGTTGTAGATAATATATGTTTTGTTTCTGTATATATACCCCGTCCTTCTTCTGTAGTTTTTAATGAAATTGTAAATATTTTTTTCTATTCTTCCTACGCCTTTTATAGTTTTAGGAGATTTTAATCCCCAGAATGAAGTCTGGGTTAGTTCGTCAACAAATAACTATGGTAGCACTTTAGTAGATATTGTAGATAACCTCAATCTTTGTATATTAAACACTGGGTCCCCAACTGGACGCACTTCTCCAAATGAAGGTGTTAGTGCCCCTGACTTGTCATTATGCACGGATAAAGTAGCTTCGCGTATGAGTTGGGAAGTTATGCTTTCCTCTTATGGTAGCGATCATTTCCCTATAGTCTTATCATTTCCTCACAGTCAAAAACCTTATCCCAATCGCCCTCCGCGGTTGAAGTACAAACTGGCGGACGTTAACTGGCATACTTTTAGGGAACACTTAGATGAAATAGTTTCTGTTCTTCCTGAAATTAAATATGGTAATGAACAGTCCTGTGCCGATGCTTTATCCAAAGCCATGATAAAAACAACCGACAAACTCTTTCCAATGAAATCGTTACAAAATAAAATTCCTTCTCCACCATGGTGGGACAAAGATTGCACAGATGCAATATTACAAAGGAAGCAGTGTGAACTAAATTGCCTTGAAAATTCTACCGAAGAAAATTTCAACATTTTGAGCGTAATAGTATCAGAAACTAAAAAACTATAAAAAAAAAAAATGAAAGTTGGAGATCATTTTGCCTCTCCATTTCTCAAGATGTACAACCATCTGTTGTTTGGCGCAATATCAGAAGGATTTAGATCAGCATTCACAGAACCATCGAGCGCATTTCTTCCATCTCAGTTAGTAAATATTTTTTTAAATAAATTGGCTCCCGCATATGTCCCTGAAAATTTTTCTACCTATTCCATTCCCCGTTCAATGGTGGATTCTCTTTGTGAATTAAATAATCTATTTACGCTCGAAGAGCATAAAGTTGTTGTATGTCATATTAAGGACTCTGCACCAGGTTCGAATGGAATTCCATATTCTTTTTTGTCAAACATGAGTGATCTATCTCTTTTGTACTTCTTGGAACTAATAAATAAAATTATGTTAACCGGCAATATTCCCAATTCCTGGAAATCCCAAGACATTCTACCGATTCTCAAACCTAACAAAAATCCATCTAGCAGCATATCCTACCGACCCATAGCTTTGTCTTCAGTAATGTTAAAAATCACAGAACATTTAGTTAAAAATCGGTTAGAATGGCATTTAGAAAACAGGAAACTTCTTAGCGACAGTCAATTTGGCTTTAGCGAGGTAAAAGTACTTTAGATAGTTTGAGTATCTTTGTCACTGATATAAGGTTAGCATTCTCTTCGAATCATTCCGTAGTTTCTGCTTTTCTAGATATTACTTCGGCTTATGATAATGTGGAAATATCATCATTAAAATATAAACTTCCGCAGCTAGATGTTCCTATTTTACTCACAAACTTCATTTTAAATATTTTATCCGAGAGGTGTATAAATCTTACACTCGAGGATTCTGTGTGTGAATCTAGACTCGTGTGGAAAAGTCTTCCTCAAGGATCAGTTCTTAGTCCTTTATTATATGACATCTACACTCATGATCTTGAATCCTCTTTGAACAATCAAGTAAAAGTGCTTCAATACGCTGATGATCTTCTTTAAAATGCCCTCATAGCTCTGTTGCATCGGCTTGTAATACAATGACATCGGCCCTTGGACTTTTAAAAAAATGGTTGGACATCAATGGTCTTGAGCTATCTACTTCCAAAAATACAGTTGTGCTTTTCTCTAGAATGCGCTTTCCTCCTGTTTTTATATATAATGATGATGCTTCCATTCCTGTAAAATCTTCGGTAAAATTTTTAGGTGTGATTTTGGATAGTTCTGTGAATCTGGGATTCCACACTGTGAATATATAGTGGCAAGGTGTGAACAAAGATTAAATATATTAAGATGTTTATCAGGGGTTTGGTGGGTTGCCCATCCCTTTTCATTAAAATTAATCTATAATGCAATAGTTAGAAGTGTGCTTGATTATGGAACATTTTTATTAGAACGTTGTAATTCGGCCGCATTAAAAAAATTGGATAGTATCCAGTCCAAAGCATTACGAATAATGACGGGAGCTATGAAATCAAGCCCAATAAATGCCCTACTGGTTGAAACTGTAGATCCTCCTCTTTCTCTTCGACGTCAGTATCTTTCCGACAAATTTCTATTCCGTTCGTTACAATTTTCCAACCATCCTTTACACGCAAAACTTCAGTCACTTTTAGATGAAACCAATTCTTCTAACTATTGGTCTCACAAATCTCTTCCATGTCTTGTTGTAAACTATAAAAAGTTTATAGCTTTGCAAGCCCCAATTTACCAGTCCCTTACATATCCACTCTTTTATCATTCTTATGAATCATTGGTGCACACTCCGGATGTTATCTTGAATTTAGGTATTAATAAACACGATGATTTCGTAAAAGAGTTATTTAACTTTTCCAAAGACTTGCATTGGGAGAGTTGGCATCATATTTATACAGACGCCTCTAAACATTCTTCTTTAGGGAATGTTGGAGTTGGAGTTTTTCACTCACAATACAACATAGTGCAAACAATTTAACTTCCTCCTGAGTCATCAGTGTTTACTGGCGAATGTTATGGTCTGTTCAAAGCCTTAGAATATATTTACATCATGAAATTGGGAAAAACAGTAATATTTACTGACGCTTTAAGTGCATTGCAAGCCATTAAAAGAAATCCTTTTAAATGTAAACCAGTATTTCCTATAGTTATGTTCATTAGAAGCCTTTTGTACAAATGCATAAAATTCGGTCTTAAAATTTCTTTCGCTTGGATACCTGGCCATAGTAATATCACGGGAAATGTTAAAGCCGATAACCTGGCTAATGAAGCTGTAGACTGCTGTGATTTGTTTGCCTACATCAATTTTAGCCACGACTTGGCGAATCTGCCTATGAACTTTCTTTGGGAAGCTTGGAGCAAGTTGTGGGCGGATAGCAGCGTTACCAAAGGAAATTATTATTCACGCATTCAGACATATATTCCCAAAAAAACATGGTTTTCGAAATTTAACTTCGGTAAGGCTGCTACCAGTTGCCTTATTCGCATGAGGTTGGGTCATAATTGTTCCCGAGTCCACCTTGCACGATTGCAGATCGTTTCTAGCGACCTGTGCGATTGTGGTGAAGTGGGTGATTTAAACCACATTTTCTTTTCCTGTCCTCTACTTAGGGCGAGGCCCCATTAGTGCGTTGCGCTGCGTTGCGTCGCGTCGTCGCAACGGAACAACGCATTGTATGCCACACCTGTGTTGCATTGACGCTGCGACAACGCAACGCAAGAGGGTATGCACGCCCTCGCAGCAGTCTCAGTTCAGTCTTCGCAATGGATATATACAAACGTGTTTTTTGTTGCTTTTATCACGCCACCGCCGAAATAGACGTAGAAACCATAGAAGATTCTGGATTTCTCCTTTGATAGCATTAAAATAGTGATGGTCAGTTTTGAATGCAGGAATACTCGTATAGGGAGTTGGTGTTAGAGGAAAAGAACTTTTTTTTTTTAGAATGAGTGTGGTCAGCTTTAATACTTTGGTTAAAACCTTAGAACCACATTTAAAGAAGCAGTATACCAGTAGGATATAGGTATTACCAGTAGGATCACAGTCCGTCGTCGCAGCGGAGCTCTGACAACGCAGCGCATCACCCTCCCTCCCACTTCGTCTCTTGTCCGTCGATCCGTCAAAACGTCGCGCGCGACGACGCAATGGTCTAATGGGGCATGACATAAAAAATATATGGAAAACGACGCAGCGACGACGCTGCGACGACGCAACGCACTAATGGGGCCTCGCCCTTAACCATGATCCTTTTATTACATGTTTACTTTGCTATAACATTCCTTTTCCTACGTCTATCTCTATTTTACTTGCATCTAATGATTTCAAAATATACATGTATTTATCTTCATTTATCACTCTTAATAGTATACGTATTTAATAGTTATTTTATTTATAATATCGTTCCTAATAATCCTGTCCAATATCCATCCAAATTCCGTATCCTAAATTAAATTATATTTTCTACCAAGTTTCCCCGTTTTTGTATGTGGCATTGCGCAAATAGCGACTAGCCAAAATTAAAAAAAAAAAAAAACTGGCAAAGAAAAGCCTGAGAAAACCATTGAGATAATATGTACTACATACTTCAATGGTGAAAACGCGGCTCTATATCTCTAGTCACAGATAATATAATAATAGCATACTCTAGTTAAATATGCGAACGACGGCACAAAATAGAAAGTATACAGAAGGGCCACTCCAGCCGTTTCGAAAATTGACAACTAAAAACTTGACGACATACTACCACTTACTACTATACTGATTCTGAATATTGAAAAGGATTAGATATTATAAGTTTACAAACACAAATGCATCGATTCGTCTAAACAAACATCACATCATGCTTCCATGCCTTAGAGGGTAGACAGAGCACCAAATATCCAGATCACGACTCTACAAACGACGAAGATTGGATGGTAGGTAACTAGACGTAACAATGATGTAATAATGATCCCACCAAAAACATAAAACTTTGAAAAGGCACCAAGCTACAACAAAATTGTTCAGGCATTCAGGCTGTGCCAGTCGACACATGCTGAATTTTATTCAGACGATACTCCACTTTAAATCGATTTAAAAACATAGTTGCATAATTATGTATTATTATTTTTTATATTTATAGATAGGTATTCGTATTTATTGTTTTAATATTTATTTTATAAATATCTTTGTATATATTATTATAACAGTAGGTATATTTAATTTGTTATCAGTATTGTTTACTAGTTATTACTTAGTTTTGAATCGTTTTGTGTTAATTATTTTTCAACTCTACACACTATGTCTACATCCCTTTTTTTCATCTTTCCTTTCGCAGGTATGCTGGAAGAGATTTCTATAGAAATAAGCATTACCTATGTAACTATTTTTCTGTTTCTTCATCTTGTCTGTATATTATGTGTGTGTGCATAAATGGTTAAATAAAAACGTAATTTTAGTTTTTGGTTGCCTGACCATCTCAAACTGCCAGAAAGTCTCTTGACTACTAATGCAAAGTCCTTAAGGATTTTGATGCATCTATGTATCAAGTATGATGCTATATAGTTCTCGACAAACTTCTTGGCCGCCCTGCAGCCGTATTGCGTAAGTGAATATGGCAACGCAAGATGATGCAGAGATGAAAGATGCGATGTGGATTACCGTCTATGTGTTTGGTCGACTGATGGCGGTCAAAACCCTTTGCATTGCCGAATTCACTTACGCAATTGGGCTGCATAGCGGCCAAGAAGTTTAGCGAGTATTATACTTTCCTACTAGTCTGAACTATGTAGATAGTATGCGATTTACATAGGTTTTCTATCTGTATGTGTCTGGTATACCGATTTCAATGTAAGGTTCTGTAGTTATAGTGAGCCACAAGCTTGATTTTGTGTAAATCAGAATTTACCCACATACTTATATTTATCTCCGAAATCACCATGATCGACTCGGTCCATCTGCATCCAGCTGCCACCAGCCACGCGAAGATCGTCGCTCCACCTATACTCACTTGCCGGGTATTTGGACCATTTTATTTTTCATTATTTTTTTTAAGGTACGATGCTCTATGCATGACGTCCTGCTGGATTTCTAATTTCTACAGCAGATTACATGAAATCTTTTTCAGATATAGAATGTACTTATACTTAATCTATTTTATTGTACACCAGAATAGTTAAATAACTCCTGTGAAGCAAAATATGAATTCTATGGGTACAATGGCACTTATGTAGGTATGTTAGTAGACTGCGAATACTTATTTAAGTATCTACCTACTAATGATTCACTATACCATTTCGA
This sequence comes from Orthosia incerta, assembly GCA_948252205.1. Taxonomy (NCBI): domain Eukaryota; kingdom Metazoa; phylum Arthropoda; class Insecta; order Lepidoptera; family Noctuidae; genus Orthosia; species Orthosia incerta. The sequence continues at coordinate 17,141,454 of OX411760.1, forward strand.
AAATTGAAAAGCTATGACAAAAAAAAGTTGAACATTTTGGTTACAAGAAAAAAAGTTTTAAAACTGTAACTCGTCTATATAAGTATCGCGATCTGAAAAGAATGAAATAAGAAAATAATCTTAGAAGATAGCCGTGATCATAAGAAAAAATAAAATTTTACTATCTAAGAACAAAAATCCGGACAGGAGGCCAAATGCCCGGACATGTACGGACAAATCCGGGCGGATGGTAACCCTAGACGAGATTCGATGTGTTACAATCAAAACCATACATACGTAGATTGTGTAAGTAGTGTAAATAATTGAAAGGAATGATTCCACATGTGTTGGTATCAGCGGGTACCTACTTACATTGTGGCGCAGGATTTGATTCCTCGATGCTCACCAGACGCCGTGGTATCGCCTTACACTGAGCGGGCTACAGATGGACTATGTTCACACGAAATGTCGCTCGATGACTCCACTTGAGTTGGACTGTTTAGTTTTATACTGTGCCGGAACGCTTTTCTACTTTCCAACTTGAGCCGAACACTTTCGTATGCATTCAGATACAGTTTAGACATGTTTAAAACTTATAAAGTTTCAACTCTAACTTCTACTTTATTTGGAAGAAAGACAGAAATTGGATTCCATTATGTGCGGTTAAATGACGTTAGGGCTACACCGATATAACTACTTAACTCGGCATGGAAAAGCAGATGGATCATTATTTTTCTCCGATGGCATCACCATCGACGAGCTTTGGTTTAACTTTACTTTTTTTGTTAATCTCCGTTCTAAGATCACTGTTTTATGTTAATGTGGTGGTAATCCGCACGACGACGGATAAGAACAAAAAACACACAAGATTAAAGCGTAAAATTGAGCATGCTGCTCTCCGCCTCTGTAATTAATATCTTATGTGTTCGCGCACAAAAAGTGTGTTAGTCAAAGTATAGGGTATCATCGTCCGCCGGTCGGCCCATGTGTATCGTATGTGTAACGCGAGCCGCCGCCCTGCGCACGCGCCTCGCGCTTCATTTGCACTCAATCTTAATATTGCAGCCTCGATGCACCATTACAAATTCATAACAACCTTTTTGTACAATGTTTTTGTTTCTCTGGAAGCTTGAAATCTCGGAACTGTAACATTAGTCATGCGATGATAAATTAACAATGTTAATCGATAAGGGTCTGGTGACATGTTGCTAGAGTTTATTTAATTAAAATATTAAATAGGCATACAACACCATTCCTTTATAATTTGCATTATTATTCTGCATCGATAGCAAAAGGATGGTAGGTCCATAGATGATTCCAAGCTTATCGGTAGTCGGTAACATCATAAAGTTCGCCTGCGATAAATCAGCCTTAGGTACTTCTCATAAATTCTCGTAAAGTATCATAATTACATAATTTGCCGATATGTTTATTGGCCTCATTAGTGTCGGTCGCGAAAAATGTGAGAGTGATAAGATAGGGGTGAGAACAAGAGCAGCGTTGTGCGCCGGGGCGGCCGGGCGGTCGAGCGGCCGGGCTGCGTGCGCGCCGGAAGCGGCGGCCGGCCAGGGGTCGCCGCCTATCGCGCGCATCGCCCCATATCGTCCGAGGACCTGTAGGTACGCCCAGCACTTCGCAGAAATGTCAACCATTCGACTGAATTAATTTATATCAGCGAGATACTTACTTTTTTGGGACTGCAACAAAGAAGGACTGATGCAAAACATGTTTTATGGTCGAATTATTTAGTTCAAAAAATGCTTTAAAAATAACGTTACAGTTTAAGAGACGTCATCACTACGTTATATTTTTCTAGCGTGACAAAATTATCAGATACACTTTACCAAAGTCAAACCGAGAGAAAAATTAAAACAACTGTAGAAAACACTAACCTTAGGCGCAGGCCACGCAGAAATGGTGTCGGGCGCGGACATGGCACGGGCGGATTCCTGTTCCATTCAAATTTCATACAAAATGCATGGAAATAAAGCGCAATTTAGGACACACGGCACGTCGGTGCTCGGACGTGGTTATGACGACATACCGTGTGTCCTACATTGCACTTCATTTCTATGCATTTTGTATCCGCGCCCGACCCCATTTCTGTGTGGCCTGCGCCTTATAGATCAGATTTTATATGACTTACCTCCAGGCTGGTAGAACCATAGTTGTTTAAATTATTGATTACTAGCGGACGCCTCGTGGTTTCACCCGCGTAATTTTTGTCCCGTGGGAATACAGGGATAAAAAGTAACTTATGTCACCCGGGGGTAGTGTAGCTTCCCAACGGTGAAAGAATTTTTGAAATCGGTCCAGTAGTTTTTAAGTTTATTCGTTACATACAAAAATACAAATCGAGATATAGAAAGGTAAAATAACTTTGGATAGAAGAATTTCATACAAAACAATAAGAATTTTAGTGTAGAACATAGAAAAATATATTTATTAACCAACATAATTGTTATGAACTACAACTATAAATCACAACAATAACTTATCAGATATCATAGTCTCTATATTATTTACTTAATTATGAATAACCTAACCTAACTATACTACTTAACATAGTAAGCTTTGGAAATTGAGGAATTTCGTACAGTACCAAACTAATATAACACATTTTATAAGTATTTTAGCGTATTTAGCCCTGGTGAAATATTTAATTTGTTTTTTGTAATTCATCCTTTCCCACCGCTACATCACTAGTATGTACACTATAATCATAGATAATAAAATATGATCTGTGACTATATAGATACTGAAAGAGGGTCATAAATATTGCCGAGGGTTTGTGCCTGAAATTTTAGACATATTGGCCTGAAATAGTTTGTTATAAAGTTCTGACATATCGAACTGATTAAAAGTACCATCGTATATAATAGTACTCTGTGAGTACCATTAACATTATGCTACCTACAAACATAATGTAGGCAAGTAACTAAAACATGTCTGTGCGTCAAAAAGCTGAAAATGGCAAAAGTTTTTTCAAAATCATGTTAAAGGCCTTCGAAATCTTTTGTGAAAGTGAAACCGAAGAAGAACTTAAATTTGAATGAAGTTGGCAACGAATTTAAATTGTTTTCAAAAAACATCTTTAAAAATTTTTGAGGGAGGTACCGCATGGATATTTTTTTGATTAAATATATAGGTTCTTATTATTTTTATCTGTAACTTAATATTTGCACATTTATGGTATTTAGCCACGTGGACAGCATGACATTTTGGTCTGATATAGTTTAACAAAAAATAATAATTTACACAAAATTTAACCTAATAAATATTTATTCAGCTTACACAAATTAAACGCACGTGCGCGCCGTTTCGCATAGCACTAACATGTCTACCCAATTATATTTACAACAGCTACGTGACCTATTTTTATAAGTTACAAAAAAATATGAGCGGCGATAAAATATTTTGATCTTTTGATAAGTAAAGCTTATAGATATTACTAAAAGTCTTTGAGACACCAATGCGCGATCACTGATTTAAAAATAGAATTTAATTTTCTTTTATAGATTTTTAGGGGTGTCCCGTGTAATGTTGCCAATCACACGAAGGGTGGAGGTGGGGTGGTACGGGCGCGTAAAGCGGCGGAGGTGCGTGGTGGAGACTGTGGGCATACCGCGGTTGAAGCTCGTGGTAGTCCGGACCCGGCTTCAAGTATTGCTCGAGCTCGGCATTGTCCGGCGGGCCGTCCGCTAACAGCGCCGGTGAAATGTCCGGCATTCCGGCGAAGTCAATTTGATCCCTCTCCGGGGAAGGCTCCCTCTTCGGCCGGACGGCTGACGACGGCTGAGGCTTGCGACGTCGCGGTTGGTACTTGTAATCAGGATACTCCTTCTTATGCTGTGCCCGCAGCTTATCAGCTTCTTTAATGAACGGCAACTTCTCGTCTTCGCTCAAATTTCTGTAAAGGAAGGCGTCGGTTATTTGAAATCAAGATGACTTTGATAAGTGAAACGAGTATTTGAAACTGCTTAGTCAGTGCGTTTTTTTTTTAAGATACGTATCGACGCGGTTATTTCCAGATGCACCACGTCACTATTAATGTGCCGCGTGAGCTCTGTTCCAATGCCACTTAACTTGTCTTGCCAGTACACAAACACATTCCATACAAAGTGTATGAGAGTTGAATTATGAGCTTTCGATAGGTATTATTTGTCGTTTCAATTAATTGCAGTTGAACGTTAATTAAGGTTACACTAGTCGATTTTTTTTTCACACAAACCTAGTCTATGAATTATTCCACTGTTTGACGATGTACGTTCAAAATAAAAAGTGATATCAATTTGTCTCATCATTATCTAGCCCTGTATGGAAGCGAAAAAGTAAAAACAAGGAAATATTTGAAAGTTATGAGCGTCGAAAGTTCCACATTTCGACACTAATTTTAACGCATTTTTGGGCGCAAATAAATACCATAAGAAGACGGAAAATTGCAAAACGGCTTCAATACAGGGATAGATTAGTAGTTCAACAATGCATGTAATTTTATTTTGAACAGATAGATTAAGTAGTTTTTTCATGATATCTAGACTGCCAAAGGTCTGTTTATAAAATTTCGCGCGCTCGGTTTCGTCCTAAATCATTATCCATTTCGCTACAAATTTGCAAAAGTGTGTATTCGTACGCGAACTAGCTTCCTACTGCTCATCACAGCATCTACCTCTTCCGCACGTGTTGTCGGTTGATATAAAATGCATTTTAACCCCGCGCACAAAATAGTTCGTGCCGTCGACTAGTGTACCCTTAAAACGATTAATTATGCAGATTCGTTAGTTACAACTACATATTTAGAGACCTATGCCAAAGTAGAAATGCCACTACATCAAACGTGATCCACGAGCATTCGTTCCTTAAGTTGTTGTTGTTAATTTTAGATTCAATTTCACGAAATATATGAAGGTAATCGAGCATCTCTGAGCTCTGACCTTTGACCTTGCTAATCTACTTGATCGAGATCTGCATCTCGAGAGGTGAGCGCGATGACAGTGTAAGAGAGCCCACCAATCACAACACAGCAATCAGGCTCACTTCACCGACTGTTTTCTTTGATGATTCGAGAGTTTACTCCGTCGCCGGGTGTATAAAAAAGACGTAGAGCGCGGTCCACCGGCCGGCAACCCGATGAACTTAATAATATTCGCTCTCTCTTGCCGATATTGGAATATGGCAAGTCATGGTGCCTAAACAGTTTATAAAGAATTGTACTTTTTTGACAAAAAATAACGTTTTGTGCCTATCCAAGAAATCGTGTATTTATCCGAGATTGTTACCAGTTTAGCAATGCTTTCTGTCAGCAAATTTAAGAAATCGGATGAGTACTTCTCGAGATTACCTTTTCAAACTTAAAACCATTATTTTATGATGGGTTCTGGATGTTGTATGTTTTGATTGGCTACAACATACATACCCTTTTTACCCGGCTGCAAGGAAAGGGTTATGTTTTTCGCGCGTATCTTGTATACATGTATTTATGTATGTAATATTCTTTATTACCTCATATCTTTCAAACTGCTTGACGGATTTTTATAATTTCATCGTCTTGACCGCCCAAGTGTTCTTAGATAAGTGCCGTTAAAAAAAAAAACATTTTGGGCGCCATATTGTGAGGGTTATTTTTTTTTCTTCCAATCCCATCGAGTGGGGTATCAAAATGAAGTGTTTTTAGAGGTGATTACAAAAATATCAGTAATTCGAAAAAAAATTATAACTAGAAAGTTGTAAATAAAGAATAAATAAAAAAAAACAAAAACACACCTTCGTAAGAAGTGAACTAAAAAGCTGTAAACAAAAAAATAATCATGCTATGCAGTCGAAGGATACATATTCGCAAACTGGCTGACCCCCTATCCTCCGACTTCACAGCATGATTTGTTCTTGTTTACAGCTTTTTAGTTCACTTATTAAGCAGGTGGGTTTTTGTTTTTTTTTTATACCTTATAAATATTTTTTATTGTTGCAGTATGCTTAACATATTATTGTTTCAGGTATAACTACAGCTACATTAACATCAGCGCTATAATTGCAAAATAAAATTCTATTCTATTCTATTCTATAACTTATTAATACTTTCACAGTCATGTCATTCTCGTCATCGTAGCATCGGAGAGCGCGCAGTGCGCGGGTGGCCTACGACAAGTTGCTTTTACGATCGTTGAGCAGTACTTAGTGCTTATTTGATCCCAATGTTCGGAAATAGTACTTGCTTCAAAGAATTCGCATAGTCATGCTGCATGTAAGAGGGTATCTAAGTAAAATTGTGAAAATAATTTTGGTTGCTACGAACTTGCTACGACATTATTTCGTAGACCGTGGCCTACAGTAACGTCTATGTATTATAAATATATTTTTGTATAGTGTCCACTTTCTATTTTACATGTAAGTTTATTTAGTCAATTCGTGAGTCCAATATTGATTTTTAGGGTTCCGTACCCAAAGCGTGAAAACGGGACCCTATTACTAAGACTCCACGATCCGTCTGTCTGTCTCTGTCTGTCTGTCACCAGGCTGTATCTCATGAACCGTGATAGCTAGATAGTTGAAATGTTCACAGATGATGTATTTCTGTTGTCGCTATCACAACAAATACTAAAAACAGAATAAATATTTAAGTGGGGCATAAAAAAAAAAAAAAAACAACGTGTTTTTTTTGCCGTTTTTTGGTAATGGTACGGAACCCTTCGTGCGCGAGTCCTACTCGCACTTGGCCGGTTTTTTTTTATTACATTGAAAGTGAGTAGCAATAAACATTTAGAATTTGTATTTTCGATAAAGCTTGTATTTAGCTACGCAAAAGTACCCACACTCATCGTAAAGTTACCTACAATACAACAATCTTGATCCCAAATAGATCTCGGTGCGAATTTGTTCCACAATTTTCTATTTGAGCGAGCCGCAGCCGCAGAGGGAACAGTTAGAGATGTTATCTCGGCAGTTAGCGGCGATAGCATTTTAATGAGTAAACAATCGATGCACGCCGCGCGGTGGGACGCCGCACGCGCAGCGCCCAGGCGAATGTACCGCGGATCGGATATTCGGGTTCATAATTTCATATTATCGTAATATCGAGTAGACTTGGATTGACTCGTGGCATTTGATGAGAATAAGCTAACCCAAAGATAAAATTAAGCTTATTTACATAGGCATATGTATGTAAGTTTTGTTATGGTATTTAATTTGAGGAATCTACAAAACCTAAATTGCACGTCGCCCGGTGCAATTTCGCCACCTTAAGGTTACACTAGTCGAAAATACTTCCATACGAACGTAGTTTAGGGTTTATTCCACTGTTTGACAATGTACGTTCAATATAAAAAGTGATATCAATTTGTCTCATCATTATCTAGCCCTGTATGGAAACAAAAAAGTAAGATAAGAAAATATTTGAAAGTTATGAGCGTCGAAAGTTCCACATTTCGACACTTATTTTAACGCATTTTTGTGCGCGAATAAATACCATAAGAAGACGGAAAATTGCAAAACGGCCACCATACAGGGCAACAATGCAAATAATTTTATTTTGAACAGATACGTTTAGTCGTTTTTTCATGATATCCAGACTCCCAAAGGTCTGCTTATAAGTAAAATTTCGCGCGCTCGGTTTCTTCCTAAATCATTATCCATTTCGCTACAAATTTGCAAAAGTGTGTATTCGTACGCGAACTAGCTTCCTACTGCTCATCAAAGCATCAATCTCTTCCGCGCGTGTTGTCGGTTGATATAAAATGCATTTTAACCCCGCGCACAAAATAGTTCGTGCCGTTGACTAGTGACCTTAAGTAGGTACCTATTACCTAATTTACTTGTTTATTTGTTGGGAGATACCTACTAAATCTTAAAATTGTATTATTAAGTTAATAAACTCCCTTGCTATGATCCTAACGTATCAGTCTCTAACATTCATTAATTTAAAGCTCAGATGAGATGAGTCACTGTGCTTCAGAAATTGACTAGAGATTTTGGTAAAGTGCTTAAAAATAAAAAGAAGTATTTTTTTAAACCGTACTTATTGTCTTTGCTTGCCAGAAAGCGATCCCTATTATTGAAAACTCAGATGGTGTAATAAAACAGCTTGCTTTTTTTTCCAGAATAATAGTTTCAAATCCTGGCAAAGAATATTAATATATCAAAAACCCAATGATGCAGTTTTACTTGTCATTAAAATTGGAACCGAGACTTCTTTGGGTTTTTATCGCTATTCCTCATATTTTCCTTCCATGCCCACAAAAAAATCACGCTGGGTTGCTGTGTATGTTTAATTTACTTACTTCCACATAGATCCTAGAGACTTGCTGAGCTCAGCGTTGTGCAGGGCAGGTCGCTGTTCAGACAGGCGCCTGCGCATCGCCTGTGCGAATACCATGAATGCGTTCATGGGTCTTTTGACGTGCGCGCGTCGCATACAACCTCCACCCCTGTAGGGACAACAATGATATGTGATTACTTAATTTGATCGGTCTGTATGATATCATTGCTTGCATTCTCTCGTAAGAGGGAGCGGTCAGCAATGCACCACGAGGATTCAGTTAGTAGGTACATCATAAAATTGTTTGTTTACAAGCAAAATATCCTTACATAGTATAAAACAAAGTCGCTTCCCGCTGTCTGTCTGTCCCTATGTATGCTTAGATCTTTAAAAATACGCAACGGATTTTTAATAGATAGAGTGATTCAAGGGGAAGGTTTATACGTGTAATACACGCGGGCGAAGCCGCTGGCAGAAGCTAGTATACTATATATACTATAAATCTATACAGTACAAATATACTCATAACTACTTTAACTAAATAGGTATAGTTAAGTAATTTAAAAAATATAAACTCATTACATTTAATGGAGGCCAAGAGAAAGATTTAAGTAGTTAATATTGGTCTCAATTGAAACTTTTGACTGTTATCTAGATTCGTATTTTTTTTTCAAACTACGCATTATAACCTTATTTGTCTAGCAAGAGCTCAGATTCTTTCGTAATTTCTTATCGGCATCTGAACTTTCGGAAAATCTGCATAAACTATTATAAAGCTGTGGCAAAATAGGCCTAATTTGTTCCGTATTGTCCAGAAAAGTACTCAAGCATGAACTTGGATTAAAAACAGATGGATTTGGTACTAATGTCTACTACAATCTAGATGTAATTTAAGTCATTCCTGAACACGGGTCTACATCTCTGTTAAGGGAGCGATAATTTGACACATGCACTGACTCATCAGCTGTAGACACGATGGCTCATTCAAAATAGATAGTTATATATTGAACCCCGTCTGCGTTTAAGTTGGCTCAATCGTAGAGTCTAGAACTTAAGGTTACACTAGTCGAAAATTCTTCCATACAAACGTAGTCTAGGGATTATTCCACTGTTTGACAATGTACGTTCAAAATAAAAAGTGATATCAATTTGTCTCATCATTATCTAGCCCTGTATGGAAACAAAAAACTGAAAAAAGTAAATATTTGAAAGTTATGAGCGTCGAAAGTTCCACGTTTCGACCCTAATTTTAACACATTTTTGGGCGCGAACAAATACCATAAGAAGACGGAAAATTGCAAAACGGCCTCCATACAGGGATAGATAGTTCAACAATGCAAATAATTTTATTTTGAACAGATAGATTTAGTCGTTTTTTCATGATATCTAGACTGCCAAAGGTCTGTTTATAAAATTTCGCGCGCTCGGTTTCGTCCTAAATCATTATCCATTTCACTACAAATTTGCAAAAGTGTGTATTCGTACGCGAACTAGCTTCCTACTGCTCATCACAGCATCTATCTCTTCTGCACGTGTTGTCGGTTGATATAAAATGCATTTTAACCCCGCGTACAAAATAGTTCGTATCGTTGACTAGTGTAACCTTAAGCTATAATGGACGATAGCGTTCTCTAGGTAAGTTAGGTACTGAGTGACTCACACAGCAGTTTGTGTAAATACCGTCAATACCTGTAGGTTCTGCATAGAAACTTTAAAAGGTGTTCCGTACTTAAATTAAATTGATTCATAAACTGTAAAACAAACTAACTAAAATCAAACAGCAGCGTGGTGCTTTGTTTGGTAACAGAGCTATAAATAGTTGAAGTTTAGACCCATATCCCAACAAAAAGCTGGTATTGACATAAACAATAAGAAATGCGCACTTGAGCGGGCGCGCGCTGAGCCCGACGCTACTCTTGAAATTGGTTTAGCTTTCGGCGCGCGCCCGATAATTACTAGGTAACCAAACCCATCAAGCTTCGACAACCAACGACTATAAAGAAAATAAGTTACGATTTACCCTTTATGTACGGCGCAGTGAGCAGCGTGCGCCTGCGCAGCACACATGTAAACAGCCCAAGTGGCGCGGCACCACGACTCACGTCATTTTACGCTCGTAAACATCTCTTAGTTTATTACTTTTTTATTTTCTAATGCCCGTTCGGGTTTCCTTGCGATCTGAATGCTGACAATAAATTATGTTTTTTTCTTCAAACACTGACACGCCACTAAAAGTCGATCGATTTCTAACGGATTACTCTCGGGAAGTAATCTGAGGAGGAATAATCACCTCCCGCTTCGCCGAACTTCAGCGGTTTCCTTGTTTATTACTCAGAACGAGTTCTCATAATGTAAAACATTTTTATTATACTAATACTAAACCGAGGAATGAGCAGACTGTAAATGCTTATTTGTGAGATATAGAAGCATAATGGCGCATTGCCCTGATGCTTTTTGAAAATCCAACAGCATAATAAGCAAAAACTATATAGGCAAAGGAATTCATATTATTTAAAAAAAAACCACTAGGTAGTATATTCTCAAAATAACCAATGACTAACAATGTTCATCTACTTAAATACGCAACAAAAAAATCTTCAAAGAATGACAAATTAAAGCGCGTAGTTTATCTGTAACTTTGTCTCGTTGTATGGGCGCATTCTTTTGTATTACAGATTGAGTACTAGTTTTTGCTGCCACAGACCCTCCGCGCGACGCCATCTGGTTAGTAACATCGGCCTCCTGACAATCACTGATACCAGCTCCTGCTTTAATTGCTACAACTTACATTATGTTCTCAAAGTGGTACCCACTGTGATTTATATGGCACCGTTGTCATGATAGAAATGAAATTAGAAATTTCATCGATGTGTTAGCTACTTATAACTGGTATTGATGGATCTACACTAGACGCGTTTCATACTTAGATACAGAATGAAAGCTCTGTAATATTTCATACAAATCTACTCTAGCTTTGCGGTGTTTATAGGACTACCAATGAATGAAATAATAATTAGCACACTGAAAGCTGTTTTTTCACGAGTGTAGGAAGGTATGTACAAGCTTAGATAGGAGCCTTTTTGGTCTCGCACGGGGTTATATTTAATTTTTTACTATTGTTATTTTTTGTGTTTTTGCTTATCTCGTGTCTCAAATAAATACTTTTTCAATACAGTTGTTAAACATGGCGTACTTTCAGAGGTTATAATTATGATTCGAAAGTTAAATCTTACGCATAGGCATATTTATATTACGCGGTCGTGACTTTTGTTTACGAGCTCGATCATTATGTTTGCAGTTTAGTTTTAAATTTATAAGTCAATTTAAAAAAGTTTAGTAACAAGGAGTTTTCATACATAGAATAAAATGGGATACGATTTTATACGAGGAAAATTAATGATTCCGTACGTTTTAGCATTCAATTCTCAATTATTTTTAAATAGTTGTTTAGTATATTTAATTACCAGTTTTAAGTTAATTATTTTCACATCAACGTTTGTCAAAAATCGAATAGGCTGTATAGGCTGTTTTCTTTGTAAAAAAATATGTCCAGTTGCAAAAACGCGCCATATTGAAAATTTTATTTTTTGTAAATAAACAAATCTAATTCTTTGATTTGTTTTTACTGTTTCTCACAACTGTATTGAAAAACGTCGTGTGATACATGGGTGTGTAGGTTATTGCAAACTCGTGTCATTAAAAACCCTACTACTTTCCACCCTTGTATCACAATGTACTATTTTCTTTCTCCCTTCTTTCTTTCAATGTAAGTTATTGAAAATCATTATGAAAGCTCTCTTGCTTTCGTCGTACGCTGAGTCAAGCATTGTATTTTACACAATTTTATATTTTCAAACTTTACAATAGCTTACAATTCGTCACCCTTTACGTAATAATAGAAACTAGCTATTACGCCATTAAGTTTAATTTAAAAATATTAACAGCTCGACATGTCAATGACAAAAAGTTTTATAGTCGCGCGCGCAATGATTTACAACCAGATTTCACAGTCATCCGTCTGCCTTATACATGTGTATATGGTAAGGATTATAAGTGCCATAAGTATTAGTTAACTATACGCACCTAGATTATCTACAAGTGCGTCGGTTTTAGGCACAGAGGGCACGTGTTTATTATATCCGCGTTACTCAATCTTGTTTAAGTATGTTTTTGTTTTGAGCTGCAGTCGGTTACTTTCAAAGTTGGTGTTGATGAATATGTTCGATGGTTTTTGATAAAGAGCAGAGTTATGATAAGGTTTTGGTTTTTAAAGTGTCTTCTGTAAAATGGTGGTGGTGGACTTATGGGCTCTAACTTTATGAATCTTGAAATATTTACTTTGATTTTACAGGAAAGTGAAATAGGTCAATTTAAAAGAATGTCCGTGGAGTTTCTTGCGCCTTCTCCTTCATAGAGATCTACGCTTCGCTTTGGAAAGAGAAATTAGCTTCATCTTTTTAACCGACTTCAAAAAAAGGAGGAGGTTCTCAATTCTTCGGAATCTTTTTTTAATGTATGTTCCCCGTTAACTGACCGACTCCTTGACAATTCAAAAGTGCATGTAAATGGTTTGAAACGGATTTATTAGACTAAATAAAATTGAACAGCAAAGTTTCGAAAATTGTGTTTTTAAATCTTTTCTATGTTCCGAATTGTACCGATTTTCAAAACAAAGGCACCAAGATGGCATACTTTAGAAACAATTGAACTAAAAACATTTACTCAAGGCTACACATGCGACCTGACACGTGTCGAATTTAGACAAGCAACAACATTATGTTGAACACGGGCATGCTTAGGTGTTATTACTGTTATTGGCTATTGTTTAAAAAAGCTCAGCAGCCCGAATGTAGAACCGGTGGTAGGCAGTAACATTGATTGATGTGTCCAAACAAAGATACGGTTACATTAGAAGCAGTAGCTACCTATTGCCTAGTTCTAAACTATTGTTCTTACTTGCTGACAAAAACAATCTCGTTGGCGCGTGTGTTTACAATGTAACCGTTATCGCTGTAATTTAATGAGTTTTAGGTCCTCGGGTATACTTAAGGTTACACTAGTCGAAAATTCTTCCATACAAACGTAGTCTAGGGATTATTCCACTGTTTGACGATGTACGTTCAAAATAAAAAGTGATATAAATTTGTGTCATCGTTATCTAGCCCTGTATGGAACCCAAAATGTAAAAACAGAAAATATTTGAAAGTTCTGAGCGTCGAAAGTTCCACATATCGACACTAATTTTAACGCATTTTTGGGCGCAAATAAATACCATAAGAAGACGGAAAATTGCAAAACGGCCTCCATACAGGGATAGATTAGTAGTTCAAAAATGCAAATAATTTTATTTTGAACAGATAGATATAGTCGTTTTTTCATGATATCTAGACTGCCCAAGGTCTGTTTATAAAATTTCGCGCGCTCGGTTTCGTCCTAAATCATTATCCATTTCGCTACAAATTTGCAAAAGTGTGTATTCGTACGCGAACTAGCTTCCTACTGCTCATCACAGCATCTATCTCTTCCGCACGTGTTGTCGGTTGATATAAAATGCATTTCAACCCCGCGCACAAAATAGTTCGTGCCGTCGACTAGTGTACCCTTAAGCCACATCATCATCATAATAGGGAATGTTTCCTGGGTAGAAAAAATATAATTCTATAAGTTTGTCAGTGAGATTATCAAATAATATTGGACACGTATATTTTGCTTTACCAAATCAATAAAAATTGACAAAAATAAAGCGCATCAAAGTTCAGGAGTGCGGCTTGTGACGTCACTATGTCAATATAAAGTGTAGGTACTAACAGCGTGACGTCAAACGATATAACAACGCAGTATATCGTCGTCACTTTATGTTACGTGTCAAAAGAAAATATGTGTCCAATATTTATTATTAATCTACCTGATGGACGAAAAAGTAATTTTCAGTTAACATCCCTATTCTCTTGCCCTTAGGTACGCTAGTATTATACTATCAGCTGCCTTAAAATGCTTAAATTTATTTCAATTACCGGAGCATGTCGTCTTGTTCCATACTTCTCCGGTACTCGTCATCTCAGTCGCCACCGTGTTTCTATTCTAGCCATGCTATTTTTCAAACAGTCGACAATTTCTTCTCCAACTTTTATAGCTATCGACATTCATACTCAAAATGTACACTCTCTACACGTTGTAGTATTCTTCTTTAGGTACCTTCCTCAGCCGGCGGGGTTTGGAAGGCAATTTTCATGAAAAGATTAATTAATAACTAAGCAACTGAAATAGTTTTAATGCCCCTTAAACTGGCGGTCAAAATTAGTACCCAAAAGCATTTTAAGATGCTTTAGTTGCTACTAAAATATAAAATTGGCCTAGGCTAGGTATGCACTTGCGTGTGCTTTGAGGCCATTGGCTGAGGAAGTCATAAACAGAGCAGATAGCTGTCATCTGTGAAGAGCCCGCCCACGCTATTTCTGCTTTTCAGAGTTGCGCCGACGCAGCCGCCCACCGCACTTAGGTATTAATGTATTATTGCGCATAAATTTGCTAAGGGAACGTGCATTGGACAGTTTGTTGCCGCCAAAGTGCATTTGTTGCAACATTCCGGTTGAGGATTTAGACTTATGTTAACTCGTAACTTGGTACGGATCTACCACCAGCAGAACTTACATGTTTTATTGTTGTACTAGACTAGAAGGTAAATTGTGAAAGTGAAACCGAGTACGTCTTTCTAATTGGCATCCAGTGTAGACTCACTAGTTTATTCCCAAAAAATGAACACAGAGGGTAATGTGAAATCAAATAAATTCTTAAGAATTGCACTGGTTGCATCTTGATCACTAAAAACGGGCGAGATTCAAGTGGAAAATGAAAACCATATGCTTTTTGTAGAACGGAACGTGAGAAACATTACAATATGTTCGGTCTTATTAATCGTAATGTACACCATGTATTTCGAGCCAGCAAATGATTTCAGCCTACAGTCGAATTTGCCTGAAAAACATAAAATGTGCAAGTATAAATCAGGGCAAAACATCAACAGGGTTTTTTTTGTCCTAAATATCAATTTTATAAAACCGCGACATTTGCTACGCCAACGAGCACGGAAATCCTGATTGGTTTGGTTCAAGATGCCCTTCGCCGAAAAACGATAAACTATTAAATACCGAATTGGTTCTAGTCATAATAAAAGTGTGGAGTAAAATAACGATTTGAATTAGCTAGATTCGTTTATTTTTAAGGGGATTTAAATTGTAGGAGACATTTCTCGTAGGCTCGTAGCACTGTCTACGAAATGGCTACGATAAAAATAAATGGTTACGAATTCTTTGAATAAATTGGTTTTCAAATCTTTTGTTACAATTTCTTGCTTTCTGATAGAAAGTCACAAGTTAAGCTTGTTTTTCAGAATCCTGTATTAGCAAATCAATGTCAAAACAAAAACCATCGTGTTAACATTCAAGCGGCACTAAAAGTCTCCCCTTCAGTTGGTCTTGAAATCTTATAAACATCCCCACGACCGCAGTTATCTCCACAGTGGATGTAACAACGGCTATAAAACAATTAATGAGGCTGTAAAACCCGACGGTAGCTGAAAGATGACTTTCAAAATCATTATTGTGGCACTCGAGCGCGGTTTATCATCATCCAAAACGAATAATTACCTAGTGATTAGATTACTAGCACCTGGCTCAAGTGTCCCTGGGAAAATCGGTATCAATTTATTATAGGGGTGCTGCTAGGGATCGATACCGTGTATTGGAATCCAATCGTTCGGTTGAAAAGGGGAAAATTTTCTCACAGAATTCCCTGCAGAGTAAACACATTGGTTTTGTAGAATTATCGCGGCCTGAATTGAATTCCGATGAAGGGTGACGGTCTTAAATACCTATCTTTCGTCGGGCTTTGAAATGGGAATGTGCAAGTTACTTTTAGAAGACAAAAATGTTATTCATAAACTGTTACGTTGCGATACGGATTCCGCCCAAATGAACTGTATTTTTCAATGGAATTCACAGAGCATTAACCTAAAACTATATTCTCATTAAAGATCATAGTTTCGTTTTCCGACATAATATGACATGACGATGCGATATATCGATACGACCAAGTTCGCAGATAATAATATCTAAGTCTAATTTTGCATATTATATTTTTCTTAATACGTAATTCTCATCATCTTGAACATGATGTCGGCTTTGTTTGAACACAGTAGAGACAGGGCGCGCCTACCTACAGATGCGCCCTGTTTATACATGATAAGCCGCCGCCGTTCCGCGAATGCAATCTGATTGGCCCTCACATCCCGGAAGTGGAGGAATTCTATCATTTATAAATAAATTAAAAAAATGCTATTCTACCAAGCTGGGCAGTGAGTTAGGTCAGGTCATGTTTCAAAGCTGGAATTCTACTTGTGAAACTTTACCTAGGTATCACTTTTGTAACATAAATAAAATTAAAAGCTCTTTCAATGAAAAATGTAATACTAACCTACCTAAGCTACACTTAAAATTGAAGCTTAGTAAAATATAAATTCAGTCTGTGTTTGTTTCGATGTTTCTTCTCAGAATACCTAGTCAGATAGGAAACACCGGCCTCATCTAGCTATTTTTTTTATATTTATTATTTAATGGTTCGCATTTCACCACTATCTGACCTGATGGTAAGCGATGATGTGGTCGACGATAAAGCACGCTTGTCTAGAAGTACCCTATTCATAAATTCATTCATTGACAAGAATATTGATGTTAAAAGTGTTACTTTTAACCAACAATACGATAGAAATAAATACGACATACAAAAAACATACGAAATATCTACTTTTGTGTTATTTGGTTTTTTTTTTGTATACATATATACAAACCGTCTGGCATTAGCTCTTGCACTGCAATGGAAGTGGGCTGGGCACGTATATGCTTGCCTCCAAGACCAGCGATAGAAATTCTTATTCTTTATTGTACACAACACATAAAAACATACAAATACAAAAAAACTTTTTTACAATAAAATACTACCGACTTCCAAATAAGAAAACTACAAAGTAAAAATAGGTAACTTTATTTTTGGAAGTGTAGTTGTTTAGTAAGTTTCCTTTAAGGCCAGAATAGATTACCCGAATGTCATGAAACTTGAGCAAAACCGATCAAATGAGAGATCTGCTTACCCCTTAAGAGCGTATTGGCGCGATGTTATGTTATGAAATGGTATAAACAATAAACAGACATGCGATTGCAGCAGTCCCGAGAGATTTGCCGTTATTTATTGAAGAGTTCTGTTGTATATCTTCGAAGTTCTTCACCAGATCTTCATCAAATTAAAATGGGACCAATTTCGAAACATACTCTTTCAAACAAAAAAAAAATATTTTTAATCGGTCCACAATTGACGGAGATATCGGTAAAAATACGTAAAAAAACATACAAGAAGTCGAACATAGAACCTCCTCCTTTTTCGAAAGTCGGTTACAAAGGCGAGCTTAACCCATAGTTGGTCATTTATCTCAATAAATATTTTACTAGCCTGCATCGCCTAGTCCAAATGTATAAAATAAAAAAAACCCATGGAAAGTTTGCTTTATTTTGCAATCTAAAGGTATTTATTATATTTGCAAAAGATTTCAACAGAAAGTTAAAGATATTCACCGCAGTCATTTCCTTATAAAATTGACAGTATGTATAGTGTTCAAGCTATGTTATTAATCAATCTAATGAAAATATCTTCCAATAAGTCCTTGACTTACATTAGGACGATCAATTACCAGCACAAGAAGGGTGGCGATGCATGGGAACCCGCAGACCACATCTGTGTCCACAAAACACTGATAACGACCACTCGGCCGATATCTTTGTCAATAAGCAACTTAGGTATGGGGCTTACCTAACTTCGTCGTACTTCCCCAAGCACGTCAAAATGTAATTGCAAAACATAACTTTATTTTTCATGTTTGCTTTGATGAATAGGAATTTTCCACGATTTTATTCACGCTGAAACTTGTGTACTGTAATCTGTGCACGTAACAGTTCCTTTTTCTAGTTTTCTCGAGAACTCTATCAACTTAATGGATATGATCATTTTGAGATTGAATGTGTAAATAGGCTTAAGTGTAAAGAAAATTCATTATGCTTTAAGGCGATATATACGCCCCAATGTTAACGCAGTACTGGCCGTGCGCCCGCTCGATGTTAAAATATCAATATTGAACCTCCTTTTGAACAGTTTTGTTTCCAAAATATTATTTGATTTACATATGCTATGTTAGTTATGAAGAAATTCCAGCCATCAATTTTTCTATGTAAAAATATTTTTAAACATCCAAGTCGTTTTGAAGGAGTATCCAAAAGTAGCGAAAAAATAGGATGTTGTTATTTTTTTTTTAAGTTAATCATTTGATTAGATTTCTCTTAATCTTTTGTGAACTCTATCTTCTTTAAGTTAAGCTCGCCTTTGTAGGTACATAAACTTTATTTTGACCTTGAATGTTTTATGTTGTTTTGTGTACAAATAAAGAATTAATATTGGCGTAACAAGGAGGACTTTTCACAACTAAAAGATATCGTCTCATTTCGTGTTTACGACTAAAAATCTCTTAAATATCTACAAACCCATCCAATTACTGTATATGGGCAAAGGTTGCACTGGTTACGCAGTCCGTAGAAGGCATCGCGAATAACATTTAGCGCGTAGTGTTGTACCAGATCTAGTAGGTCCGCGGTAATGAGCGGTGCGCAGACGCAGGCCTCCGCGCGTTGCGGTGTTAACCGAGCACATTACCAGGGCCCCGCTAACCAACACACGGTACCGGCCAGATTACACTCTGTCAATATTTGAAACTATCCCGCACTCCCGGAACACTTGATGCGATGAAGTCATTCTGAACTGTGTCAGTTGCATAGTTGAAAACCAGTTCTCGATCCTTATGATCGGTCTTAGGTTTTATATGGGCAACGCGTATTAAGGATCCTTGGAACAAAATCTTAACACTGAAAAAGCAGTGGTGTTTTAATTTTTGATGGTCTGCTTCACTATAGGTCTATAGTAAATTTCTCTGAAGGATTTATTTGCAAGCTATTTGTAGAAATTAGTATACCTATCTACCTATATAATTCAATTAGATACAGCACAGCTACAATTCATGTGTGCTTATCAACCGATCCCGTCACTCCAACAAAAGGGATCGAAAGCAATAAACACTTATCCCAATCCCAAACGCATGAATGAAGCCGAGGCCAAACTTTGATTATAAGTTCAAATGTCAAGAAGTAACAAGTGAGTCGGAGGGCGCGAAGTGGCCTGTTCAAACAGGGGTTGTGTTCCGGCGGCACTGTGGCACCCGCGGCACCTGTGAGTCTGTCTGTTTGCGCACACACTTACACGCCAGGCTACAACCACTGCGCAAACCAACGGGATGTTTGCTCGCACCGGTGAGATCAACGCAGGCGAGGAAATCTTAATCTGGCGGAGCTTTGAACTTACTCAATGTGGACGATCGGATCTAGTAATTGATCGAAGAATTCGATGGATTGAATTTTTTGTAATTGAAGGCATTGACGAAGTTAAAAAAGGTTTATTGGACATCACACAGATGTGTAGTAGTATTTCAAAAGGAATTGATGTTCAAGGAAACAAATCATTTGTGAATCAAATCAATCGCCTGTGTGGAGCAAGCCACAATGCAGCCATAAAATGTTATTTTAGCCTAAACCTAAGCCAAAAATAAAAGGTTTTGTTTCCAACCAATACAAAAATAACATTAAGTTCAATCTCACTTAATTTAAAACACCAACACAACAACCTGTGAAGCTAATAATAAACGGAAATTGTTATTATGCTGTCGAAAATGACTCTTTCGCATGCGTGGTCTAATTTGTAGTTTATACGAATGTATCCGATTCTCATACAAGTCGATGATTTAAAGCGAGGCAAAGTTTGGCAGCGGGCCTGCCGGAGCCCCGGGGACTCCCTGCCGTCGGTGGAGATAAGCGCCCTAAAGACCTATAGTGGGAATGTTTGCGCAGGCGTATTTATCGCTACGCCACGCGGAAATAAATTGGTACCAGGCAGGAAGGGAACATGACAAATATTGTCACATGATGTTGCGTAGAATAGTGTAGCCGAAGCTTTTAAGTTGAAGGGGGACGTCACGTATATGTATCTACATCAGAATCTTTGCGTAGTGGCACTTAATTTTGGGAAATCTTAGATAAAAATACTGCAGAATCAGCACTAATCAGATGAGCCCACATGTAGGCCTTTTTTAACTTGTTATAATCCTCATGGATGCCCTCCGCCCTGGAGCTAACTCTAGGGTGTTGGAAAGTAATAACTAAATTATAACCTGGTCACCCTTTTTAACTGGCAATCCTGTGAGCAACAATATAAAAAAGAAAATCACTGCAAATAAAGATGGCCAAAAGCAATACTGTGTTTGAGGTACGTATTTTAAAATATAGAGTTTAAGTGAGGTTTGAACGTTTATTTCAAGCAAAACCATGCGTCTTCTCGACAATCTCTCTTCTCGACATAGCCGGGGAGCTGTAGCTCCCCGGCTATGTAGCGGCTCCTACAGGAGCCCCCATGTGCTTGGCATTACGAAGAACATCCAGCTCACTCACACATCAGTAATTTCGTTAACTGACTAGCCGATCGAGTCAGCAACAGAACACACGAAGAGATTTTCTCGTCTCGTATCTTGGAGGAAACTCTTCATGTAAAGCTCTATTATAAAGATTTGTCGCGGTTTATGGGAATTCAGATGTCAGCACTTCCATGGGATGACATCATTATTGATCAATATCGCTGTCTATAGTAGATACTTTGATTATAAACTAACGGCCAACTTTATCTTATCTTTAAACTCACTTTCAAAATGTTGAATAAGTCAGTAAAGCGCAATTAGATCACTCCGTTGTTTCTGATAAAATGGCATCTTAAAAGAATAATTATGTCAATACATATAATAAATCTGTAGAAAAGTAATTTTTTTACATCGAAAATATTTCCAAAAAAATAGCCAGGGTGTTAAAGGATAACCAACAGAACCAATTTCCGGAATTTTTGGATTTTTTGTCTGTTTGTCTGTTTATTTGTGCACGCATCACGTGAAATGTACGGAACCAATGTAAATAACTTTTATACATAAAAATTGTGCGTAACTTGAAGAATTACTTAGTTTTTATTTCATCGCAATCGGTTCACGCTATCAAAAGTTAGATGAATTTAAAGTGTTCAAGAAGTAAAATTATCACAACGCACGCAATTCAGATACTCGGACAGTTGAACTCGATATTCGATAGATGGCGTTGTGCATTTGAGTCATTTTCTGAATGGCGGTGTTAAGATTCTCCGCGAAAAAGACTATAGAAACAAAAATTGTAATTTGTAGTTAGGTAAGTAGGGTAGGAAGGAAGGTAAGAATAGTAGGGTTGGCAGTCAGATGACGGGTTCGAAGCCAGCTAGTTTTAAAATAATCTAATATTACCCCCTAATCAAACTCGGCAAAGAAATTGCTTCCTTAAAATATTGATGGCCCGCTGGGGCAATCCCAGAAGACAAAATACCTTATGACTTATGAATCTTATGATTACATAAGTATTAACTAAATTATTCTTGTCCCGTTCATTATTGATGATTCGGATTAATTTCCATATTTGCCGAAAATAATTGATTGCATTTCATTTGATTAGATTGCATCGTAGCTCTCTCCACATTCTAGTCTTTTATCTTTCGACATCAAAATAACTTTTTGTTCTTACAACAGCTTCTGCTTCTCTTGCTGTATCTTTATAGGGTTGCTTTAAGCTACCGAGTGATAATTTTTGATGAAGCTTCAGGAAGTAGGTTCCTTTCTAAATCAAGTTCATTAAACAAGAATAAAATTACGCATTAAAGAATGCGGTCTCAAGAAAAATAAACTGATCCACCGCTTCATGAAAGAAGATAGCGTCAACAATTAACATAGTCTTGTATTCCCGAAAAGGGCTGGATGTAAAGAGACCGACGCGGTTGATAGGAAATTAATAAACAAGGACCAGATAACATAGTGCCTATTCAATTAGAGGCGGTAATCGCGTGTCTCTTCATGTACACCGCCCTGCTGACCCCGGGTCGGCATTAGCTAGATATTGCTCTATCTATTTAAGCATTTTAGTATAACTAATTACGGAATAATTCATGTTGTACGGGGTCACTTCAGCAATAAATAATATTACGATAAACAAATGGGCGTTTAAAGCGAATTTATTGTTATTTAATTATTTCTGTACCCACTAGGTACCTACTCGTATCGTATTTGTGCGAAGGTAACCTGTTATCTTGGGAAAATAACTGGGAGTTGAATTGATGTCATCGTTGGTTTATCGTGATATTTTTAATGCACGAGATGTTGGTCAAAATTAGGTAGGTACCTACTTCATTGAGTTGATGTTAATGAGCATTTAACGTTTGCATGTTTTATGCAAAGGCATAATGTCATCCACCAACCCCCACTGGGTTTGCGTGATGGATTACAGTCCATTCACTCTCATAGAGAGGAGGCCTGTCTCAATTTCCCAGCAGTGGGGAAGTTATAAGCTGATTGTGATAGGCTATATTGTATCAAAAATTTTAGTATAGGAACCAATTCGTGGGCATTTTTTCATGGCTTCGGAGTTTTTATGAAAAGTGCTCGGCTGCAAATAAACGTTCGGTCTTCCTGGAGTTTCTTCTTTTAGAGGCTTATCCGGTAGTTTTTGGTTAAGAAAATGTAAGTGCGTATGCGTACCTATAATTTTTCCAAGATTCAACAAGAGTCTGATGATACCATCAGACTCTTGTTGAATCTTATATAATCTATCGAAGATATTCTGGACCGCGGACTTAGTTTTTATAACGTCGGTATACGAGGATTGTGTCCGCTTTTGATCAATGGTCTACATAATAATAACACATCAAAACGCACACACATCACGTTTCTCTCAGATTTGCCGGAATACCTACCTATTTTGACACATTTTCAGTAATTTTTAACCGACTTTTCAAAAAGGAGGATGTTCTATGTTCGACATTATGATTGTTTTTTTTTGTTTATGTTCACCGATATCTCCGTCAATTGTAGACCGATTGAGAAAATTCTTTTTTTTTTAAAGAATATGCCCCATTTAATTTAGTGAAGATTTGATGAAGAACTTCGGAGATATACAACAGAACTCTTCAATAAATGACGGCTAATCTCTCGGGATTGCTGCAATCGTATGTCTGTTTATTGTTTATACCATTTTATAACATAACATCACGCCAGTACGCTCTAAAGAGGTACAAAGATGTGTACAGTTCACTTTGGTATAGGTACTCTCATTTCACCGGTTATGTTCAAGTTTCATGGTATTCGGGTAATCTATTCTGGCAAAGTTGCCTATTAGGTACAACTACAAAGTGAAAAATAACTTTCTTTTTGGAAGTCGATGTCAATAATAAAAAAAAACTACTTAAACTCAAAATGGGCCTCATCATAAGGCTTAAAGTCACCCAAAGGGCAATGGAGAGAGCTTATATAAGCTCGGAGTTTCCTTGCGTGATCGAATCAAAAATGAAGAGAACCAAGATTATTAGCCAAACTTAAGTGGCAGTGGGCACATTGAAAAGAATAACGAATATAAATGTGGAAGGATTTCATGTCCAGGCTATCACTGTCCATTCCAGGTAGCCTGGAAGAGATCGCGGTATGCGATAAGGCCGCCCGTTGTATGTATTTTAGTTTTAAGTTTCCTTTTCTTTGTTTCAACTTGGTGTACCTTCAATAAAGCATATATAAATAAATAAATAAGGATGGTGAGGGAGGCGAAGGCCAAAGAAATGATGGATGGACTGTGTGAGGTGTGATATGAAAGAAAAGGGACTCAGTGATAGCGTAACGGGAGACAGAACGGTATGGAAGAAGATAACGTGTTGCGCCGACACCAAGTAACATGGGACAAGGGCAGGCAGATGGTTGATAAGAATCTGCCTAATAGATCAATTACAAACAACGGGAACTTTGCGACAAGAAAGAAACCTAACTGCATCACTTTTGGTTTACACATCGCCCGAAATCGAACCTAACACCTCATTCCTGCATTTACCTATCTGAATAAAACGGCCAAAACATAACTCAAGGAGTTACCTAGTTCTTACGTTGTAACTGTAGAACGGGTTATTTTACTTAATTGCCGGTCTTTGAATAGAATAGAATATACTTTACTAGCTGTTGTCCGCGAATTTGTCTGCGTAGCGTACTTTAAATAGCCTATTTTTTTATATCACGCCATAATATTATTGGTGTGTGGGCTGCCATACTTGAGAAATTATTTCATCATAAAAACATCTAACCCCCTGTCCACCCCCTAAAGGATGATTTCCGGTATAAAAATCCTATGTCGTTCCCAGTGTCTCAAACTATCTCCATACCAAATTTTATCTAAATTGGTACAGCGGTTTAAGCGTGAAAAGGTAACAGACAGAGTTACTTTCGCATTTATCTATACTAATATTATAAAGAGGAAAGATTTTTTTGTTTGTTTATACCGAATAGGCTCCGAAACTACCGGACCGATTTAAAAAATTCTTTCTTTTGTTTTCTTTCACCAATAGAAAGCTCTATTGGTGAAAGAATTTTTTACATTATTCCTGAGTGACATAGGCTATTTTTTAATCCCGAAATTGGGTCCTGTAGGGTGGTCCACGGGAGCGAAGCCGCGGGCAACAGCTAGTAATATTATATATTAAGTATGGATTGTACACCAAAAAGTTACACATCTCTTTACAAGAACATAATACTATGGGTACCTACTAAAGTGGTCTTATTGCTAACTAGCTTCTGCCCGCGGGTTCGCCCGCGTTTAAAGTTAAAAAAATGCTCCGATCGCCACGAAATTTTACAAGATTATCCGCTGGGTCAATCTAAAGATTGTCTAATAATTTCATTAAAATCGGTCCAGCCGTTTCGGAGTCTATACGGATCATACATACATACTTTCTCTTTTATATATATAGATAGACAGACAACCTTTGGATAGACTGAAAGAACTTAACATATAAAAGAGGGTAATCTGCTGTGTACCTACTGCTACATTAAAATATAAACATATAAAAACACAAACAAAACATACATAAACTTACTTGTAAACATACATACATAATTGGCATTTTTGGGGTCTGAAGGAAGCACAAAATTAATTCGGCAGAATTCAATGGTAGGTTCCGCAAATGTAACGGCAGGAGTGGGGAATAAAGTCCCTCAGTAATGAGGCACACGATGCGAGGAGGAGGAGTGCCAAGGAAGAAAAGTTGCTTATAACTTTTTATATAAGTTACCTAGGCTTTCAAGCCATGGCTATAAACCTTCGATCAACAATACCAACTCGATGTACAGTCGGCGCAAGAAATACGTCTAACAGCTCACTTGAAACGGGAGCTCTCATTTTGTTCAGTTTGTCATAGTAAGTTTTGTTAATGTTGTGTAGTAAGTTTATATTCACGCGGACAGAATTTATCATTGATTTTGTACGTGACCCGTTATCTAGTTGGTTATTGTCGATCGAAGTTATAAACATAGGAAATGACTAGCATCACACACAAAAAATCCATCTCCTTAAGGTTACACTAGTCGAAAATTCTTCCATACAAACGTAGTCTAGGGATTATTCCACTGTTTGACGATGTACGTTCAAAAAAAAAAGTGATACCAATTTGTCTCATCATTATCTAGCCCTGTATGGAAGCGAAAAAGTAAAAAAAGAAAATGTTTGAAAGTTATGAGCGTTGAAAGTTCCACATTTCGACACTAATTTTAAAGCATTTTTGGGCGCAAATAAATACCATAAGAAGACGGAAAATTGCAAAACGGCCTCCATACAGGGATAGATTAGTAGTTCAACAATGCATATAATTTTATTTTGAACAGATAGATTTAGTCGTTTTTTCATGATATCTAGACTGCCAAAGGTCTGTATATAAAATTTCGCGCGCTCGGTTTCGTCCCAAATCATTAACCATTTCGCTACAAATTTGCAAAAGTGTGTATTCGTACGTGAACTAGCTTCCTACTGCTCATCACAGCATCTATACCTTACCGACAACACGTGCGGATCTTCCGCACGTGTTGTCGGTTGATATAAAATGCATTTTAACCCCGCGCACAGAATAGTTCGTGCCGTTGACTAGTGTACCCTTAAGTACCAATCTATCTAATTACCGACAAAGAAAGAAAAAAGAAAGAAAAGTATTTATTTGTGACCCGCACAGGAGACACGAGAAATAAGCTTAAATTTTAAACAATAGTAAAAATAAAAACCCCGTGCGAGACCAAAAAGGCTCCTATCTGTGCAGCGATATCCAAAAAAGGAAATAACGCTGCGCTGATACATACATATATATCAAGTCTTATAAGAAAATTAAAAAGAGCTAAAATTATATTGTTATTGTTTTTCTAGAATCCAACCCGTATTTTGGCTACGTAAACTTTCCTGAAAATGTCTAGGAGCACACATACATAATTTGTACAATTTTTCTTCAATTTTGTAATTGTCCGAAAATATTTTAATTGAACCAAATCTGTAACTTCTGTACAGGAATGTGATGAGCCTACCCATCAGGAAAGGAAAACCAAAACGTTATTTAGCAAATAAATGTAAACAATAACTTACCTCGTCGGTTGTGGTACAATGCTGTCATAATTGAAGCTTTCCAACAGTTTCCCGACCGCCTCGTTGATTTCGAGCTTGTCGCAGGACCGGTTGCGATCTTGATCCCAGTTCATTGTCAACACAAACTTATAAAAAAAAATATAGAACAAATTCAAATACCGCGAAAGGTTTTTTTAAACGTCGCAAGATGAACGCGCGTGCGGCCGACTCGCGCGCATAGACTATAAAGAGTTCCTTATGCTCCGCGCATAACTATAAAAATGTTTGACAGAGGGGCGCGCGCGCCGATCGCTGATACGTCGGGCTCGTATTTGTTTACTTATCGATTACTCATTATTATATTGCTTTTTAAAGTTAATAAACTTATAAAACGCAAGCAAGTAAACATTATCGTCTTAGCACTTTTGAATGGGTAGACTATATTAATTATTCAAGTGCCAAAATTGATGATTAGGGCGATACATTACAATCCTAATTCAAATGTATTTAATCCACATATTTTATGTAGGAATCTGCCAATAAATAATTATAAGTAAACGAAATGGTTTTTTATAAGTAAACGAAATTCGCAACCTACCGCCCTAATCACCGACCATCATTTTCATAAATCTTTTTGTTTACGTGTCAACGCGAGAGCGTTATAACTTTTCCAAGTTTTCCTTCAGCGGTGTAAGTGGGCGGTGCGCGCGCGCATGTAGCGCCGCCTCGCCTTTTCATTGGCGCGCGCGGCTGGCCGCTCTGACGTCATAGCGCCCGGGCCTTTATCTACGAGACTACTGGAGAAGCTTGGCCGACCCCAGATAGCGAGGTTCGCGTCACTTCACGTTCAGTGTGTATAGAACTCGCTGGCTACCTACACATCTCATAGAATTTATTCTAAGAAAATGGTATATTATTCGAATCTTCTGGATAAACTGTTCCACAGTGAAAGTGATACAGTATTTTTTCAGGCAGACGTTTTTACAAGACAAAATATTACTAAAAGCGTTGAGGTCAAGTGCTAACATCAGGTACGTGTTACGGCCACGTTACATGATCGACGGTCCACTAACACATGCAATTAGTTGCTTTTTATTAAAACTTCCACTTCGTACAATTAGCACGATCTAATTTTGTGCCCACTTCGCGCAATGTATCCGCTAATTGAGTTGTCAAGGTATGCGGTAGGTAGGTAAGCTATCGTCTGACACGTTAGCTAAACATGTTCCAATTAAGTACTGCATATATACATACATATATACATAATTATATACATAGGTACATTAAAAATTCTTCCTTTTGCTTAGGTACTCGTAGAAGTACCTAAATAGGTAGGTACGTTCAAGAGAAGTTAGTTAGCTTATTAGCCTTGGCGGCAGAAGCAGATAATTATATGCGGTTGGATTTGGTGATAAGTTACCAAATTCAACCGAAAGAGTCCAAAAGAGTGTCGAACCAAAAGGGTCTACGAGACGATCAAGTGCACTTGACAAGTCTACGTGATTGAAGCGAATTTTGATTGTTTACCGCGCTCACTTGACGCTACCGTCAAGCGGGTTACGGCTTGATCGCAATTGATAGAAATTTTGACTGACGGCACTTGATGCGCTTGCGCTTGATGGGAATTGACAAGCTTTTTTCATTTGTGCCCGCAACATTGAAGAATTCAAAGAAAATACCGAGCGTGATTTTGTCCTATTGCTAATATATCTCAACAAGGGTTTTAATGTACTATGGAAAGTTAAAAGTAAGGAGTATGCTGACAAAAACAAAAGGTCGATTGCTCCTTTATGTCATAAAGTCTCCTGTAGAACCGAGTCACCCCAGTCTACATTAAGTCTACTTAGGTCGCAGGTAAGTAACTCGGGCTTATAATTAAGGTTCTTGATCATAGATTTAAGTCTTGATGGCCATCATCAGCTTTAGGCACCAACCCCACAAATTAAAAAGTCGGCTAAGTGCGAGTCTGACTCGCGCACAGAGGGTTCCGTATAAGCAGCTACATTCACCAAAATAAGGTTACATTACTAACGTTCATAAACAATGAAAGCACCGAACATTTATTTATGTATTTAATACTTCATGCACAGAAACGTACAGAGGCGGACTTAATGCCTTAGAGCAATGTTAAAAAAAAAATGCCTAACGAAGGGACAAAATTAACTTTGTCGTTCGAAAACTGTTGTAACCTCATACATCAATATACAACATTTTTACTCACCAAGTACAGTTGGTCAACTATTACTCGTAAACGTGTAAAGCCTACTTAGCTGTGATAGTTTTCACATATCTAAAAGCAACCATTTAGCTGGCAGGGGGGCGACACATGCCTCTAACAAAAATTAGCCATTTAAAGCTAAATTTAACGCAAACGGATCTCTGAATCGAAAAATGTTTTTTACAGACCTGTAATATTTTTGAATGGCCTATCCAACGATACCACACACCATGGGCTTGACGAGAAAACAAAATATTCCCACTTTACGTGTACAGTAGGTACCCAAAAAATATTTTTATTTCATAGTTTTATTTTACCACTTTGTCAGCGTGATTAATATGTATATCCATGCCAAATTATAGCTTTATAGTACTAAGCTAGTGTCTGAGCTAAGCTGCGGACGGACAGACGGACAGACGGACATGGCGAAACTGGGTTCCTTGTTGACTATGGAACGCTAAAAAGTAGATGGGATTTTTAGTGCTGCAAACCATAATAACTTACCTTTTTACTAATGCCTATTCTACCTATAGTTAGCTACTCAAATTGAAGAGCTCATGAAAATCATTAAAATGCTACCTATGATGCCTCAGCAAGCGCTACCTATAGTGGAGCTATAGTGCAGGGAGTATGATCTACCAGTAAACTCCAATAAAATTGAATTAGTCATGTTCACACAGAAAAGGCCACTTTAGGCCCCTTCCGCCTGCCTAAGTTGTTCAATACAGAGCTCCAGCTTTTCAACGAGGTCAAGTATTTAGAAGTCATACTTGACAGTAAGTTGAAATGGAGCAGTCATTAAGACAATAAGTTAGACAGGGTCTGCATCACCTTCTGGCAATGCAGGCAAATGATAGGTAAGAAGTGGGGCCTATGCCCCAAAACTATACTCTAGCTGTAAAGCGCGGTAATTAGACCCAGAATCACCTATGGGGCCGTGGTTTGGTGGCCGCGCACTAACTACAGCCGTGAACAAGATACAGGGAATGCAAAGACTGGCCTGCATGGCGACAACGTGCTGCATGAGGACTACCCCGACCGCAGCGCTCGAGGCCATGCTTAGACTCCCTCCTCTGTATCTATTCATACAGCAGGAAGCGACGATGGCAGCCTAGCTGTACGTCTAAAGACACTGGATCCCTGGGGTAAGAGAGAGACACAACACAGCGCGTGTGTTGCCCATGGTCCACCCGCCTAGTTCACCTAGGTGGACTATGGGAAATTAGTTTTGCCCATAGTTCACCAGAAAGTCCATATGTTTTTTTCGTAGTATTACAAAAGAATAATAGTGATATTATCCTAGGTGAACTAAGCGGGTGGACCATGGGCAACACACGATTAAATGTTAAAGCCAGCGGGAAAATTTTGCAATCTATTTAGCTGTACCTAATCTTCGTTAGACATTAAAAAAATAACTCAATTAATTATATAGGCTTGCCTTTTATTAATTTATTAACAATAAGGGTAGTTGACTGAAATAGTACATTGTGATACAAGGGTGGAAAGTAGGCAAACTCGTGTCATTAAAAACCCTCGCCTTCGGCTCGGGCTTGTTAATGACAGCTCGTTTGCAATAACCTACACACCCGTGTATCACACGACGTTTTTCAATACAGTCGTAGGAAATATGTAGTATAAACAAATCAAAGAATTAGATTTGTATATTAAAAAAAAAAAAAAAAACAGAAAATGGCGCGGTTTTGCAACTGTACATATTTTTTTTACAAAGAAAACAAGGTAGCAAAATGTTGCCTATAAAATTCATTCATTGGCGTGCGCCGAGAAAACTATTGATGATAGATAGAACATTATTAGGTAGGTAGGTAGAGTAAGTAGAGTAGGTAGAGTAGGTAAAGTAGGTAGAGAAGGTAGAGTGGGTAGAGTAGGTAGAGTAGGTAGAGCAGGTAGAGTAGGTAGAGTAGGTAGAGCAGGTAGAGTAGGTAGAACAGGTAGAGTAGGTAGAACAGGTAGAGTAGGTAGAGTAGGTGAAGTAGTTAGAGTAGGTTGAATGGGCAGAGTAGGTAGAGTAGGCAGAGCAGGCAGAGCAGGTAGAGCAGGTAGAGTAGGTAGAGTAGGCAGAGCAGGTAGAGCAGGTAGAGCAGGTAGAGCAGGTAAAGCAGGTAGAGCAGGTAGAGCAGGTAGAGCAGGTAGAGCAGGTAGAGCAGGTAGAGTAGGTAGAGTAGGCAGAGTAAGTAGAGTAGGTAGAATAAGGTAGAGCAAGTAGAGTAGGTAGAGTGGGCAGAGTAGGTAGAGTAGGTAGAGCAAGTAGAGTAGGTAGATTAGGTAGAGTAGGTTGAGTGGCTAGAGTAGGTAGAGTAGGTAGAGCAGTTAGAGTAGGTAGATTAGGTAAAGTAGACTGAGTAGGTAGAGTAGGTAGAGTTGGTAGAGTTGGTAGAATAGGTAGAGTTGGTAGAGCAGATAGAGCAGGTAGAGCAGGTAGAGCAGGTAGAGCAGGTAGAGCAGGTAGAGTAGGTAGAGGCAGGGTAGGCAGGGTAGACTGGATAGGCAGGGTAGCCAGTTGACGGGAGCGAAGCCCCGCGGGTCAGCTACTTGACTTATAAATTTAAAACTCAACTGCAAAACTAATGATCGAGCTCGTAAACAAAAGTCACGACCGCGTAATATAAAGATGCCTGTGCGACATATTTAATTTTCGAATCATAATTATAACCTCTGAAAGTACGCCATGTTAAACAACTGTATTGAAAATTAGTTTTTCAATACAGTTGTTAAACATGGCGTACTTTCAGAGGCTATAATTATGATTCGAAAGTTAAATCTTACGCATAGGCATCTTTCTGTTACGCGGTCGTGACTTTTGTTTACGAGCTCGATCATTATGTTTGCAGTTTAGTTTTAAATTTATAAGTCAATTTAAAAAAGTTTAGGAGCAAGGAGTTTTCAAACATAGAATAAAATGGGATAGATTTTCTAAGAGGATAAATGAATGATTCCGTACGTTTTAGCATTGAATTCTCAAAAGTCTTATAAATGGTTGTTTAATATATTTAATTACCAGTTTTAATTTAATTATTTTTACATCAACATTTGTCAAAAATCGAATAGGCTGTATAGCTGTATAGGCTGATATCGTTGTAAAAAAATTAGTCCAGTTGCAAAAACGCACAATAAGTCAATTTAAAAAAGTTTAGTAGCAAGGAGTTTTCATACATAGAATAAAATGTGATACGATTTTATACGAGGAAAAATTAATGATTCCGTACGTTTTAGCATTGAATTCTCAATTATTTTTTTTAAAGTTGTTTAATATGTTTAATTTACAGTTTTAAGTTAATTATTTTCACATTAACGTTTGTCAAAAATCGAATAGGCTATATAGGCTGTTTTCTTTGTAAAAAAATGTCCAGTTGCAAAAACGCGCCATATTGTAAATTTTATTTTTTGTGAATAAACAAATCTAATTCTTTGATTTGTTTTTACTGTTTTTCACAACTGTATTGAAAAACTTTGTGTGATACACGGGTGTGTAGGTTATTGCAAACTCGTGTCATTAAAAAACCTCGCCTTCGGCTCGGGCTTGTTAATGACAGCTCGTTTGCAATAACCTACTTCCCACCCTTGTATCACAATGTACTATTTTGTACGTCAGGTAGATTGATAAAAAATATAGGAACGTATTTTTCTTTTGACACGTTATAATCAAGTGACGACGATACAATTACGCGTTAAAATATCGGATACATATGGTTTTGGTCATTCAGCTCGTGAATATGTATCCTCCGATTGCATAGCATGATTTTCTTCTTGTTTATGTCTTTTTGATTCGCTTTTAAGCAGTCGGGTTTTTTTAATTATTATTTTTTTACCTTATTAGTTTAAATAAATTCGTAAGGAAGTCAACTATTTCTTTTAAATTAAACAACGTGTAAATATTTCTGAATTCCTATAAACAGCAGAATTATAAATTAGTTTAATATCATAAGCCCTAGAGTCGAAGGTCCCGCGCGAACATAAGCGGTCCAACCATTTGACATGCTTTCATCGCGGTTTTTAGACATGGCAGTCAGCCGCATCAGGCGACAGGCCGCTCAAAAAAACCGCCTAGGCGGCCAACCGCTAATGCGTAATGGGCTATCTATCAAATTAATAATAAAAGAGATAATAAGATGACGATGCGATGATTATCTCTATAAGTAGCTCCTTCTTGAATATTCTTCTTCTTCATCGTATCAATGATTCTACAATTATATAAGTTTTTACCAGAATTCAGCCAATAAATTAACTTATGAATTTTAAATATAATAATATAATATAATGTAATATAATATAATATTTTTAGCGACCAGGATGGAAAAACAAATAAAAATAACAATTCGAACAAACTAAAACGAATTTATTTCAGAATAGACTTAATTTTAACAATTGTTCAACGTATCATTAAAATTCGAGCAATCACAAACAACCGTTTATATTCAAAACGAGAACCAATAACACAAAAACCCAAATAGCACAATATGGAACGAACTTACTGCAAAGTAGCGAAGGTACCGATAACCTTACCGTGCGACGACTCAGGAGAAAAAGAGGCGACACTCGCTCGAGCGCACGCTTTTATATTAATCGGTAGGTACCACCACTACCAACAATAAGTTCTGCTTATACGGCCTCTCCTGATCTGGCACCGTCCTCGGCTGCACCATGTACTTCTTCGGAAGCAATGCCAGGTACAGCGAGAGCTTGATCGCCGCTTTCGTCCGACTTTGTCCCGTCCGTTGTCGAAGCACCAGTAGAACCAGCAGATGCACCTGAAGGCTCACCCACATCCTCCAGAGTCATCATCCAGCAGAGGCATAGACGGGTCAGCCACGCCACACGCCGTGATCCGGCTGCAGGCACCGTCTCATCTGATTCCGCATGCTCACCTGGATACAAAATTACATTAAGAAGACAATTCAACAAGACTAAATGAACACATTTCACCATTCACAACTTTCTCTACGTCATCTTTCAATTAATTCACATAATATCATCTATCAAAAGATTCACACAGCAACCTCACATTCATCTCTTAAAAATTCAAACCCGACTGAGCCCTTTATTTTGAAGGTCTCCGTTGTCCTCGGGGCAGCTCCCTGCACCTCGTGCC
Source organism: Orthosia incerta (assembly GCA_948252205.1). Taxonomy (NCBI): domain Eukaryota; kingdom Metazoa; phylum Arthropoda; class Insecta; order Lepidoptera; family Noctuidae; genus Orthosia; species Orthosia incerta. The sequence continues at coordinate 17,175,626 of OX411760.1, forward strand.
GACTGTCCTTGACGACCAGTCTTAGTTATCTGAAACAATGCTTGACGCAGATCGTATTCATACGTCAAGCTGCTTGACACGCAGACCGTATTCATACGTGCAAGCCTGTCCAACATGCAGGCCATGGTCCATACATGACAAAAGGACAACTTTGATCAAGTGCAGCGATAAACGCCAAGCGACGAACGCCCGAGCGACTAGTACCACAGCGACTAGCACTTTCACTTAAGCAAATGCTTGACACGCAGGCCGTATTCATACGTGCAAGCCTGTCCAACATGCAGGCCATGTCCATACATGACAAAAGGACAAAAGGATCAAGTGTAGCGACAAACGCCAAGCGACGAACGCCTGAGTGACTAGTACCACAGCGACTAGCACTTACACTTACACACAGGCAACGACCAGGTGCAACAGTGCGGGGCACCAACCAGGTGCAACAGCGCACAGGCACTGACCAGGTGCAATAGCGCACAGGCACTGACCAGGTGCAACAGCGCACAGGCACCGATCAGGTGCAACAGCGCACAGGCACCGATCAGGTGCAACAGCGCACAGGCACCGATCAGGTGCAACAGCGCACACGCACCGACCAGGTGCAACAGCGTGCACGCACCGACCAGGTGCAACAGCGCACACGCACCGACCAGGTGCAACAGCGCACACGCACCGACCAGGTGCGGCAGCGCACTGGCACCGATCAGGTGCAACAGCGCACAGGCACTGATCAGGTGCAACAGCGCACAGGCACCGACCAGGTGCGACAGCGCACAGGCACCGACCAGGTGCGGCAGCGCACAGGCACCGACCAGATGCTGCAGCGTATAGGCACCGACCAGGTGCAACAGCACACAGGCACCGATCAGGTGCAACAGCGCACAGGCACCGATCAGGTGCAACAGCGCACCGGCACTGACCAGGTGCAACAGCTCACAGGAGGTCTCTTTTCAAGGATTTAGAGATCTGTCTATTGAGCTGCCGGTATTTGCCCGCCTCATCTGAAGACTGAGGATCATCTCACGCCTCTCCTTCATAAGCTTGAGAGTAGGATCAGAGAGCTTTTTGTTTCTATCTGTACGATGAGTCATGAAAAACTTGGACCCGACCGTATGGACAGCTTCCATGAACCCATCGCTGTATTCGCCCACGGAGCTCCCCAGGCACTTGAAACGATTTTAGATTTCGAGCTGAAAGCTCTCGGGGTTTTGGACCTGGATCTGTGCTGGACGGAGCGTGGACTTCATCAGTCGAGACCTTTCAAGCTTAATCGTAATGTTCAATGTGCCATGCGGTGATCGCTCCCGGTTTTTACCGAATTGATTACAGAGACATCATTGAACATTTGCTTCTTGGTTGACATGATGAAGTCGATCTCGTTTTTTGTTGCACCATCGGGGCTCTGCCAGGTCCACTTTCTGTGTTCACGCTTTATGAAGAAGGAGTTCATCATTAGGGGCCCTCCTTCTCCATAAAACTGGCCAGTAGGTGACCCCAGTGGTTCCGTCGTCCTACTCCAAATTGCCCCACATGCAGCTCATTCTCGTCTCGTTTGCCCAGTTTCGCGTTGAAGTCCCCCATGACAACGGTGAAGTGAGTTTTGAAACCATGCATGGCTCTGAAGATATCCTCATACATGGTCTCTACCTCGTCGTCGTCGCGTGCCGAGGTTGGGGCGTAGACCTGTATGACCTTCAGCGAATATCTTGAGGATATTCTGAGTATAAGCACAAAATAGAAAGTATACAGAAGGGCCACCCTCGCCGTTTCGCAAATGGAAAGCTAAACTTGACAGATTCACTAGGGTTGCTACTATATTGATTCCGAATTTAAAAAAAAGAGTAGGTTGTTTATGTTACAAACATAAATACATCGAGTCGTCTAAACACTCTACGGCAAGTAAGCACGATGTTAAAAGCTTACATGAGTTTAAAGATGACGCTAAAAAATACAACACAATAATTTCACTGACAAAAAGTTCTCAGAACAATTATTTTATAACACTGCTGTTAATAAATCTAAAGCAACGTGGAAAGTTATTAACGACGCTAAGTATAAATATAATTATCCTAATGAGGGCATTGAGAAAATAATCATCAATGACGAGGTAATTACTGATCCAAATACTATGGCAAATACGTTTAATGATTATTTTGCTGACATTGTTAATAATACTAATAATACTATTTATTCTGACTCAACACGATCTTATTCTTCTAACTTGACATTTAACACTAAATCAATATTTATGCCTCCATCAATTCCCCCAGACATTCAAAAAATTATAAGTTCTTTGCGGAACACAAATAGCGCAGGTTATGACGGTATTACCACATAACCTTGCTGCTCCTTTAAGTTATATTATCAACTTGTGCATAGAACATGGTATTTTTCAAGACATGCTGGACACAGTTTTGCACCAAAGCATCTTTTGTATGGGCCCACGTATCTATAATAATCTGCCGCCGTTTTTCAGAACTATGAGCAATATTAATGCCTTTAAAAAAAACCTTCAAGAATTATTGATAGGAAAGTGTTATTACTCGATTATAGAATTTCTAAGTGACAAGACACTGAAATAGCCGGCTTATTACAACAAACCAATGGGTGCATAAGCATGAATTTGTAAACTGTTACTCACAAACTGAAGAGACACTATTTATTTGAATTTACTATTTTGTAGCATTAATAATTTGACATTACATATTATAATTAATTAATTTTTATTTGTATTGCTTTGATGATTTGTATTTTAGATACCATGCTGTTATGAATTTTGTATATGGCGGGACATAGCAGATCTACCTGTAACCAATACAACATCTTATGTACCTATGATCCACAATAAATTATTTGAATTTGAATGATATGATCTATCATATCATGCTTACATGCTGTAGAGGGTAGACAAAGCATCGAATATCCATGAAAGATAACGAATCCACATACGGCGAAGATTGGATGGTAACAAGACGTATCTAATAATGTTGTAGTAATAATCCCACAAAAAACATTAAAATGTGAAAAGCACCAAGCTCGACAAAAATATAAATGTAAAAAAAAGGCTAATAAAATCAAAAAACCCGACTGCTTAAGAAGCGAACTAAAAAGAAGTACTTAAACAAGAAGAAAATTATGCTGTGCAGTCGGAGGAAACATATTTGTGAGCTGTATAACTTAAACCATATTATTACGGCAAGTTTCAAAGCCTTTCCAATTTCGTCTATGGACTTAAAATAATCTATTATTTTCCTAGATATTGAATTTCTAACTTGTAAAATTTTATTGACCTTTATAACTTAAAAATCAATGAAAGAACGAATATAAATAATTAAAATTATTAATGTAAAGTATATTCGGTCTGTGACAAAGGTAACCCAGGCAATGCAACCACGTTACAGTACTTCATGTATTTTATTAGCACAAAGCACTCGTGACAGCCGCGACTGAGCTCGGTCCAATATTCCCTGTAAAATCACAATGTCAATGTGTGTGTGCAAAATGACGCTTTGTTCGTAGTGGCCTCTCTGTCTGCCGCGCACCACCGCTTACATACTTTGTTAAGGTACGCCACCCTGGTCGACACACTCTCGATCTTCACCACGTTGTTCACAGGGACTTGTGGACGATAAACCCGACACTACCCTGGGACTGCCGGACACCCTCTCGGAAATAGAGCAAGTTACCGGATTTGAGGATTATCGAGCCCTTCCCCTCTCTTCGGACTTCAGATAACCCTTTATTACTCCATCGCAACCTACTCAATTCCTCTTCGAGTTTGGTGATCTTTTCTCGTCGGTCTGAAGTGTGCGCGTGTTGTACGTTGCCAGGTCCAGTCGTCGGTGCTTGTTGGGGTAGCCGGATCTCATTCGAAGATTCTTAGCACCCTTTGCCATGCCGTAACCTCAACCGCTACCGTAGTCGAGGGTAGGCAGGCTGCCGGGCACTAGGGGCCATTTTTTATTTGTGCTATTCATGGGGTTTGCCGTAATCGCCACGCTTGGCAGGTGGGTTGGCGATCGCAGTGTCGCGAACTTACAGAAGATGTAAGCCGCGAATGTAAATATAACAATAATCAGACATAGCAACATTACAACAATAATTTTATGCAACGGCAACATCGATGAGACATCGCTGCGCGTACCTGTCAAATCAGTATTGGCGCGGTAAGAACCAGTATTTGTATTGTTGTGTTTAGCTTAAGTTTAGTAAAAGGCCGTGTTTATCAAGGAGAGTTCGTATCGGGGTTGGAGCCGTCGGCATCCCTGGATTGAAAGCTGAGTGTTTTATGATTTAAGATTATTATTATTTGTATACACTTATATATGCTATCCACTGAACCGAACTGTCTTTCTTGAGAATACAGAAATACTGATGAATAGTGTTTACATATAAACCAACGATGTTGGCAAACGTTGTAGTTGTATATTTTAATGAAGCTTTTTGAGATCTCAATTAGTGCTATCAATTAGACTGAGGCGGCCGATAATACTCCGCCGGCCTCAGTAGATGAGGGGCGATAATACTCCGCCAGCCTCATGAGTGTTCTGGGAAGTGAGCTTCCTAGGACGGAAACCATACCGGTTTCCAGCTGTTGAGCAATGTAATACAAAACTGAGGCGGCCGATAATACTCCGCCGGCCTCAGTAGATGAGGGGCGATAATACTCCGCCAGCCTCATGAGTGTTCTGGGAAGTGAGCTTCCTAGGACGGAAACCATACCGGTTTCCAGCTGTTGAGCTATGTAATACAAAACTGAGGCGGTGATAATACTCCGCCGGCCTCAGTAGATGAGGTGGTGATAATACTCCGCCAGCCTCATGAGTGTTCTGGGAAGTGAGCTTCCTAGGACGGAAACCATACCGGTTTCCAGCTGTTGGACAATATAATACAAGATCTAATATTTGGCATTTGGTTTCAGTGTATACCAATAATATAAGATGTCCATAATATCAAAGTCTCAGTATCATCGATGGTATCTATAAAAGAATTAAAGTGTCAGTATCATCGATGGTATCTATCTACAGATGGTGGAAGTGGTCCTCTATGTTCAAGCTCTGTTGCTCTGCGTTCCTTGCTCCGTCTCCATGAAGAATTAATAAGCGAAGCAGATAAAGTAAACCCCTCAAGCAACTGAAGGAACACGGGTGGGTTTTAGTCAGTAAAAGTCTGACACACCCTCCCGCCTCACCCAGAGCGGGAGAAGTCATTGGATGATTTCCCACCCAAAAAAAAAAAAAAAAAAAAAAAAAAAAAAAAAAAAAAAAAAAAAGGTACAAATTGGAAATAATAATTTTTTTCTTATTCGCTACGTCTGCCTAAGGTTACTTCCCTCAGAAGAGATCAACCTAATACTCAGGTATCATACGATTCCTTTGAATAATAGAATCCCTAAATATTAAGCAGACGTCGCGACATGGTGGAGATGCTGGGATTTGAATCGGTTTTAAAAATGTTATGCGTGTCAAGAGACCCTAATGCATGGCATGGCAGCAGCATCATGACTAAGAGAGAAGTGAATGGACACAACTAGTATCCCTAACAATGGAGAAGAGCAATTAGATACTTCAAGTTATATAAACCACTCCACAAGTTGTGAATAAAGATTTAGTTGCAGTATGCACTAATGTAAACAGAGCACAGGATTGAACGGAGGCCACCGACACCACGACGAACCATAATTTTCTATTAAGCTATAATTATCTAATAACCAATAATATATTGTAGTTTTTTATGATTACTTGTTTGTAACCAAAGTTTTACGAATGAATCACTAGATGGCGCCAGTTGCATCAAGGTGTACATAATTAACGTGAACTATCGTTTAAAGAAAACCATTAATTAAAAAATGTATATTATTTCTTCATTTATATATATATATATTGAATCGTAACGGATGTTCCTACATCCAGTTCGTTCCTACGCGCCAATTCTCGAATGGAAAATCCATTCAATTTAAGAAATTATCTCGATTAAATACCGCATTATAGGATTAAATAATTCTTTATTAACTTCTTTGTTGTTTAGACAAAGTGTCCTCTTTGTGAATAATAAGTTAAACATGTTAGAAAATTAAGAGTACTTCAACTGACGTACTAGTCCGTAGAGATGTGCGACATTGAACCGAATTTGCCCTCGCAGAAATCGATTGAGGTTCTGTTTAATTTATGTTTTATCTTTAACGCTCGATTATCGTGAACTTGATGTCTTGTTATATGATTAATTTGATATTTGACATAAAGTTAGGAGCGAGATACCGTTTAGTTTGGAATATTAATCTAATCGATTAATTAGAAATCGATCATAGACAAAAACCGATTGTTTTTACGATTTATGCAGTTGACCACCCCCGCAATGTTTTCCCGGCAAAGTTCCCGCGAAGTTGTGACGCTTGGAACGACGAAAAAAAGTTTGAATACTTTTCTTACTGAAATATTGTCATTAAATTTAGAAGTGAGAATCTATTGAAAGCAAATCGACCAACTTGGGCTAGTGTTTGTGACTCCACTACCTATCGGAAAGGACAGCTCCGAGAACGACCCCTTGTGTAGTTGGAAATACGGATACCTACACAACCAAGAGGTAAATAGACATTTACTAAGATTTGTTGATGAAATTATATCTGTCACGTTTTATATGCCACGAGTGTACATACAAATTTCAAATTCAAAGATCGGTTTCGTCGAATAAGAATACCCACTTACTCACGTGTTTATAGTAAATAATTTACACTAGTAGAATTCTGACGAATTACCGATTTGAAAGTTCACCAAGTAGGTACCCAACTATGACTCTTGACTATTCCGACAGATATGAAATAATACTACACTCCACAGAACGTGGACGGAGTAAAAATCAATACTAAAAGTGAGATTTATCACAACATACCTAACGATTTTATTTAAAGTTTTGAGTAACTATATCTGGTGAAAGTAAATAAATGTTTCTCAATTGGAAATAAAAGAGGTAGAGAGACATAGTATTTAGTGAGTACCACAATAAGAACTTAACTATTGGTCTTTTAATATTGTGTTATCTGGACACATTTAATTGTAGTTACTGAAGAATAGTTTATAGCATGGTGATGAGAATGTGAGACAATTTGTCACAAAGAGACATTAATCAATTTAAAGCAGTGGTTGGTCAGTGGGTCGTCTTAGGCATGAAGTAATTACTTCTTGAACTATAAACCTTATGTTTTCTTATTACATATGTTATTCATTATAGAAATGAACTTGTCTGTGCTGAATCTGTTATCTATAACAGGATCCTAAAGATTTCTGAAACAAAACACAGTAATTTAGTTATGTCAAATTTAACATTAAAATTATAGAACTTGTTAAGTTCTTACATTACTTACCTTTAAAACACATGTCAACTATACTTTCATAGTTCAACGGAAATTAAATCTAAACATTTCAATACATAACAAGGCATGGTCTATACATTTGTGAATACATTTAAGATATTTAAGTTTCTTGTAAACTTAATACATTTGAAAATAAAGGGAAATGATTACCTTTACACAACGGGGTAATAATTCTGATAAAGGAGAATGACAAAAGGCAGTATCAAGAAGTCTCATGGTTCAAGATAAAAATATTTTAGTAATTATTTTCATATTTTGATGGGATTTTTATATATATATGAAATTTAATTTGAAGTATAGAAGTATGAGTATTTCACTCCCTGTATATGAAAATATTTTTTTATTTTCTTACAATTTTTCCTTTTGTATTAAATGAGTATAACATATCCTTCAAAATTATATGTATTACCTCTTGTTGAATAACAGTAACATTAAGTACATACTGGATGTACATGAGAATCAGTTGTCGGGACTGGGAATCTTTTAGCCACCACGGTTTATATTAATAACATTAGTTTTTAAATTGTTGATTAAATCTTCTAATCTGGACTCCTTTGATGTGGACATCTTTGCACATGGTTCTCACATATATATATATAATCTCAACATGAATGATGTAACCAAGGATTTATAACAATAATGTTGATTTAAAAGAGTGGCCATGGATGTTCTTGCCTGTTTCCTCTCCATTGTGATCTACGCTAGGGAATGGGAAACTATAGTAGTTTCTCAAGTTATTATACCTTGGGACTGGGACAACAACTTCTTTTCTTGACATTCAAAAGTGCCGTATTGGTCTGATAGAAATGAATGATTTGAGTTTGAGTACTACCATCATTCTTGTAATACATTGATTTAAGATTGAATATACTTTTCACAATGTCTGACTTAATTTGTTACATAAACTCATACACTTCTGGAGTAATTCTATGATAAAGGTGGAATTATTTTATTATTGTTTGCCATAATAAAACAATAATTACTAAGTCGATAACGCTATACATTTTAATAAACATTACATTTTTCGGTTACAATTTTCGGTTACAGGACTTGTACGAACATGGAAGAATTATTGTTGCACCGCTTGCAATTATTAGCAAATCAAATCGAACATCAGTCTAGCTTATCCTCCCGCCTCTCTATACATAACGATGAGACAAGATATGACGCAGAAATTATAAAAGTTAAACTTGAATCTTCATTAAAGAGATTTAACGAAGACCTCACTAACTACTTTCGTATGATAAATAATCCTTCCGCTGACGACATAGGAAAAATGAGTGAAGTTCAACTTGAAGCTGAACAGAACCTCGCTGAACTGAATGTAAAAATTAAAATGTTTTCTACACGCGACGACACGGTTAAACAGGAGGCCAACCAAGTCTGCAGTACTTCTGGCCGCTTGCCAAAACTAAGTTTACCTGAGTTCGACGGGGACGTATTGAACTGGCATCAATTTTGGGACCAATTCAGTTCTAACATCGATGCCAGAAACATCACTGAGGTTGATAAGTTACTGTATTTAAAAGCATCTTTAAAAGGGGAAGCCAAGCAGGTTATTGACGGTTTCGACACTACTAACGCCAACTATCAGATTGCGTTGAGAACATTGATAGAAAGATATGGGAAGACTTGCCATTTAGTTGACGCTCATTACTCTGCGTTGTCTAAAGTAAAAACTGCCGATAAAACAACAAACGAGTGCAGGAAAGTACTAAACAATGTAGAACGGCATTTAAGAGTCCTAGAGTCTCTTGGTGAAGATATAAACCATAATCATTTGAGGCATTTAATTTTCGAGAAATTTCCCGAAGACCTAATTTACGAACTTAAATTAAAATCGTCTGATAACTCGATTCAAGAGCTGAGGAAACTCTTGGAAATAGTCATTACCGCGCGTGAAGATGCGAGTCGAATAACGCAGGAACGGACCCCTAATTCAATAGAAAAATTCACCGTGGAAACGCTACATGTTACACAGTTAAACGAAAATCATCCCATTGAGGCGAAGGAAAATATGAAGCGAAGGGAAATAGGAGAACCCCGAAGGAAGAAGAGGAAGTTGACCTGTATGTTCTGCAATGGTAACCATTTCAACGACCAATGCGAGAAATACAAAACCACTACAGATAGAAAGACTGTGATAAAAGACAGGTGTTATCAATGTCTTCGTCCTGGCCATGACATCCGAAGTTGCACATCACAGAGGTCATGCGTTCATTGTAATGAAAGTGGAAAACACAATAGAGCATTATGTCCCAAACGATTTCCTTCTCAAGTAAAGTCATCTACACCTCAGACTAATAATACTAGTCTGAGATCCACACTGTCAGCCATAAACAATAAAAGAGACACTGTGTTGCAAACGGCGGTTGCTATGGCCTCAAAGGAAAGAGATATCTCCCATCAGGTTAAGTGTCGAATCTTGTTGGATTCTGGGTCACAAAGATCCTACGTCACTCAAAAAATTGCACGTAAATTAGATCTCCCAATTGAAGAAGAAGAAAACTTATCTGTTTTTACCTTCGGTACAGAAGCTCCCCGAGAGCTCAAAAGTGCATTAGTTAGACTAAATTTAAAAACCCGAGACATGTCTAAACGATTAATTTATGCAAATGTAATACCAATTATATGTAAAGGAATACCAGTCGCACCACGTGAGTTAAGTAACTGGAAACAAAAGGAATTACTAGCTGACGATGGTTCATCTGACCAAGTTGATATTCTTATAGGTAACGATTACTACTACACTTTTATGAAAACTGAGAAGATTCAAATCAGAGAAAACCTGTATCTAGTTGACTCCAAGTTCGGTTGGATATTATCCGGAATAATGAACCCGGAAAGTAAAGAAGCTTTAACGGTAACTACATATTTCCAAACAGAGCTAGATGTGAAGTTAACTAAGCCGGACCTACCAATGGATCAAGTAAACATATCCTCTCTGTGGGACCTTGAATCCATCGGGATAATCGATTCACCGAAGATAACAAAGGAAGAAGAAGCTATTCGAAGCTTCAATGAGACCACCAATCTTATTGAAGGAAGGTATTACGTGCACTGGCCTTGGAAAGAATTTCCACCTAATCTGACCACTAACTTCGGAATGGCATTCGGCCGCCTCAAGGGCCTAATCAAACGAATGAATTACGAATCAATACAGTCATATGATGAAACTCTACAAGACCAGCGACAGACAGGAATAATTGAAGAAGTTTCCAAATTTAGTGAAACTACGAATAAAGATAGACCTATACACTACTTACCACATCACGGTGTTCAACAACCAGGAAAGCCGACTAGAATCGTATACGATGCCTCAGCTAAAGTTAATGGATACAAGAGCTTAAACGAATGCTTGTATTGCGGGCCGATGTTGCTCGAAGACCTAACCAAACTGATAATCAGATTCAGATCTCATCAAATAGGATTATCAGCCGACGTAGAAAAGGCATTCCTTCAAATAGGATTACACGAGGAAGACAGGGACGTTACACGATTCTTATGGCTTAAGGATACTTCTAAACCGGTCACAGAGGATAATCTGTTATGTTTGAGATTTTCTCGAGTTCCATTTGGAGTGATATCGAGTCCATTTTTGCTTAACGCCACCATTAGACACCATCTCATGAAATCAGAAGATCCCGTAATTAAGAACGCGGCTAGTGACATATACGTGGACAACCTAGTAACTGGTGCACAGACAGTGCAAGAAGCCTTGATTCTTCGTAAACGCTGTAAAGATACATTTCACGCTATATCTATGAATCTAAGAGAATGGAGCTCGAACTCTGAAGAATTCATGCAGGAGATTTCTGACACATACTCAAACCAGACCATAAAGTTATTAGGTTTAGAATGGCATTTAAAAGACGATACTTTACGACTACGTTTTTATAATAACAAACCTAACGCAAGTACTAAGAGAGACATTCTAAGAGTAATAGCTTCAGTCTATGATCCTTGCGGATTTGCCACACCTACATTGTTACCAGGAAAGCTATTGTTACAAGAATTATGGAAAGAAAAGATAAAATGGGATACACCAATACCTGAAAATTTCGCATCAAAATGGAAAGAAATCAACAACGACCTTAGTGAGATCTCTGAAATCGCATTACCAAGACGTTATACCAGATTACCTAGAGAGGACTGTGACTTGCATTGCTTTACAGACTCGTCAACACAAGCATACGCTGCAGTAATTTATATAGTATCCAAAGGTGAAGTATCGTTTGTAATAGGAAAGTCTCGCCTAGTTCCAATAAAGGACCAGGAACACCTAAAAATACCTAGATTGGAATTGCTAGGAGTGCTAATTGGAAGCCGTTTAATGAGATATGTAAATGATTCTCTAAAACTAGAAATAAGACGACAAATATTGTGGACTGACAGTCAAATAGTTATCGACTGGGTTAATACAGACAAATTATTGCCACCGTTCGTTGCACGAAGAATTGAAGAAATCAAGAGAAACAAAGAAATGGCAATCAGATATGTTCCATCCGAACTTAATCCTGCAGACGTGGCTACAAGATCAGTGAGTACAAAAGAGGACAGAGATAGATGGCTAGTAGGGCCTCAATTTCTGACGCGAGGATCTGAAACTTGGCCTACAAGCGAGGTAAAGTCCATAAACCTGTTGTCCCGGGAGGGTCTCCCGAGGGAACCTCGAGTCGAAAAACACGATAATGAAGAATGTCAAGATACACCAGAAAAGAATATTAACATGCCGAGAGAACGAGAAAGAAACTTGCAAGCCCAAACGAGCGGATTGTTAAACAAGCTGGAAACGATTAAAAAGTTACAAGCCAAATATTTCCCACAAGAATACAATGATGAGGAGACTAACTTAAGTCGCAATTTGAGATTATTTAAAGACGTAGACGGCATCCTACGTTGTAAAGGTCGTTTGATGAATGCAGATTGGACCTTTGAAAAACGCTATCCTATTCTCATACCAAAGGAGAGTGAATTTACCAATAACATTATAACAAAAACACACAATGAAAATTATCATGTGGGTGTAAATCACACCTTGAGCATTATACGTCAATCCTACTGGATCCCTCAAGGAAAAAGTCAGGTTCAGAAACTTCTGAGACAATGTCCGAATTGCGTGAAACATGGTGGGGGACCCTTTAAGCTTCCACCTACACCAGCGCTACCACCAGAAAGAGTGAACTATAGTACACCGTTTACTTTCGTTGGAGTGGACTACATGGGACCACTTTTGGTGAAAGGAGAAAACGGAGAAACCAAAAGATGGATTTGCCTTTACACCTGTCTAGCAGTAAGAGCTATACACCTAGAAGTCGTTCAAGATCTAACGGCAGAAGAAGGCCTACTATCATTGAGGAGAATGATAGCTGCCAGAGGCATTCCAACACTCATAACATCAGACAATGCCACGCATTTCAAACTTATGTCTGAAATACTGTCAAAACAATACTGTATCGATAAAGAAATTCAGTGGAAATTCATACCCCAACTTGCACCGTGGTTCGGGGGTTTTTACGAGAGGCTAATCGGTATAGTTAAAAATTGTCTGAAAAGAACATTGAGAAAACACATGCTGACACACAGTCAGTTAACTACAGTTTCAAAGGAAATTGAAGCATCTGTAAATATGAGACCACTCACTAGCGTAGACACAGAGCTAGAACACGTTCTAAAACCAGCAGATTTTCTTACAATGGGAAAATGTATAACAGTAGAGAGCTCACCTGAAAACTTTGTCAACGAAGGTACCGTAACCAAAACCGATCTTATTAAAGGTTGGAAGAAAGGTTTAATCATTTTACAAGAATTCAAAGAAATGTTTCTAAACAGATACTTGCCAAGTCTTCGTGAGAGATACCAGCATTCACACAAAGAACCAAGAGTAACTGCGAGAATCGCACCTGTAGTGGGCCAGATCGTTCAGTTGCGAGGTGATTCTAAAAATAGAGAAACCTGGAAAGTAGGAACTATAGTCTCACTTCAAAAGGGAATAGATGGACTATGTAGAGTAGCTAAAGTAAAAATAGGCAACAAAGAATTCATAAGATCTTTAGCACATCTATATCCTCTTGAAATAGAGGACAGTCAAGATGAATCTAATCAAGTATATAACGAACCTATAGGTGGAAGTGAAGGATTCTACACACAAGACATTCAATCTTTAGACGTACCTATGGAACCTATAGACATAGGAAAACCCAGTGAAACCTTAAATGATCAAAGAGACGAAACCAACTGCGTTAGAGATACATCAGTACATAGTGAGGAATCACTAGAGGTCAACGGGAGGATAGATGACGATGAGATTGATGACGATAAGATTGATAAAGATAAGAATAATGAGTATAAGAAAATCGAGAAAGAAGTACCAAAGGAAAGAAGAGGTGCGGCCACGAGGGCTCTGCAAAGGATCAGAGAGTGGACGCGAAATCTAATGACATTACTTTAATTCCCCGGCCGGGAGTGTCGCGAACTTACAGAAGATGTAAGCCGCGAATGTAAATATAACAATAATCAGACATAGCAACATTACAACAATAATTTTATGCAACGGCAACATCGATGAGACATCGCTGCGCGTACCTGTCAAATCAGTATTGGCGCGGTAAGAACCAGTATTTGTATTGTTGTGTTTAGCTTAAGTTTAGTAAAAGGCCGTGTTTATCAAGGAGAGTTCGTATCGGGGTTGGAGCCGTCGGCATCCCTGGATTGAAAGCTGAGTGTTTTATGATTTAAGATTATTATTATTTGTATACACTTATATATGCTATCCACTGAACCGAACTGTCTTTCTTGAGAATACAGAAATACTGATGAATAGTGTTTACATATAAACCAACGATGTTGGCAAACGTTGTAGTTGTATATTTTAATGAAGCTTTTTGAGATCTCAATTAGTGCTATCAATTAGACTGAGGCGGTCGATAATACTCCGCCGGCCTCAGTAGATGAGGGGCGATAATACTCCGCCAGCCTCATGAGTGTTCTGGGAAGTGAGCTTCCTAGGACGGAAACCATACCGGTTTCCAGCTGTTGAGCAATGTAATACAAAACTGAGGCGGCCGATAATACTCCGCCGGCCTCAGTAGATGAGGGGCGATAATACTCCGCCAGCCTCATGAGTGTTCTGGGAAGTGAGCTTCCTAGGACGGAAACCATACCGGTTTCCAGCTGTTGAGCTATGTAATACAAAACTGAGGCGGTGATAATACTCCGCCGGCCTCAGTAGATGAGGTGGTGATAATACTCCGCCAGCCTCATGAGTGTTCTGGGAAGTGAGCTTCCTAGGACGGAAACCATACCGGTTTCCAGCTGTTGGACAATATAATACAAGATCTAATATTTGGCATTTGGTTTCAGTGTATACCAATAATATAAGATGTCCATAATATCAAAGTCTCAGTATCATCGATGGTATCTATAAAAGAATTAAAGTGTCAGTATCATCGATGGTATCTATCTACAGATGGTGGAAGTGGTCCTCTATGTTCAAGCTCTGTTGCTCTGCGTTCCTTGCTCCGTCTCCATGAAGAATTAATAAGCGAAGCAGATAAAGTAAACCCAGGTACAAATTGGAAATAATAATTTTTTTCTTATTCGCTACGTCTGCCTAAGGTTACTTCCCTCAGAAGAGATCAACCTAATACTCAGGTATCATACGATTCCTTTGAATAATAGAATCCCTAAATATTAAGCAGACGTCGCGACACGCAGTATGGTTGTTATAGAAGCACAGAGAACGCTGCTGCCCATTCTCTTGTTTGTCCCTCAGTCGCCTTTTACGACATCCACGGGAAGACATGGGATGGTTAAATTCTTTACGTCCGGCACTATGCGGAACTTACTTGAATTACTTTTAAAGTTTCTTTTAGCTCTTTTATTGTGCGTACAGCTAAGGAGTGGAATTCCTTGCCGAAGTCTGTTTCCCGACAGCTACAATCTTCTTCAGGGGTCTTCAAGTCAAGAGTGAATAGGTTTTTTCTAGGCAAGCGTGATTCACCGTCGACCACATCATCGCTTACCATCAGGTGAGATAGTGGTCAAGCGCGAGCCTATAATAAATATTTAAAATAAATACAGAAAAGTAAAAAGCACTAGTGAAAAAGTGACAATTTCCGCACAGTTTGGCTGCATGGAAACGCTCTTTACGAGGACATGCGTTGAGCGATTTCCAAGAAGACCCATTGTATGGCACCCTTGGTCCCCCTTTGACGGGTCAAGTCAGTGGTCCCGCCGCGCCCGCCGCGGATAGGGAAAGCGGCCGATGCTATACCAACACTCTTCCGCGGCCTCACCGCGTCCGGCATCAGACTTTGACGACAACGTCCAGGCCGCGGAAGGTAGAGAGAGCGGTGGCGGCGCACCACAATATCGGCACTCCTCTCCCGCTGCAGCCTCCAACCATGTGGCACCGCAACCTACTTGTTTGCCTGACGAGCGGGCGGCTCCTCGGTTTCCTCTTCGCTTCATCGTGGGTGACCAAGCCAAGGCTACTGAGCCACCACGTCTCGACAATGCGGGAACCCACCGGGGGGGCAGCGCATACCTCCTAACCAAAGTTGTTGGGAGGTCAACTCAATTTTGTGGGCCGGGGGTTGTTCAGACTGTGTAGAAGGGGTTTAAATGTTAAATAATTGTCAAACTCACCATTTGAACTGTAGATTTTCGTAATTATGAGTGTTTTCATTCTGAAATACCAATAAAAAATATTAATTCCTTTGGCACTACAACCCTTTTTGGCTCTTGGCCTCCTCAACGATTTTCTTCCATTTCGCTCTGTCACTGGCCTCCCAATAAAAAATTAATCACATGAAAAGGTGTTGTAAAACCGTGTAGTGTCGAGGTATTGTCATAAACTTAGCTTACCCGGTCATCAGGTCGATATTTGTTTTGTACCTGGAATTATTAAGAAACAGGAACTGTTTGTTTAAAATAAGCACCGTAAAGTCAGCCTTGAAGAAACCATCGTAACTATAATGCTTCCTTTTATAATAGGTGCCCATATCAACTTGATCTTGACCAACTAGAAAAGTAATACACGATGAGCTTGGAAAAGTCTACACTCTAATAAAATATATCCTTGCTGGCTTGAAATTTTTGGTTCAAATAATTATTTCGTTGTTAAAAAGAGCAGAATGAACATACCGCATTGCCGACGGAAGATTTAATGAATTCGCATCGCATTGGTGTCTTCGGCACTGTGGAAGTGCACTTCTCTCTATTAATGCTAGGTACACACACCACTGTGGTGTCCTAAAATCTAAGATCACCAAGCGTGTGGATCTGGAATTACACAGGTTACTCTATGGTTACGCTTGGCTACTCGTCGGTCAAACCGTCAATGTCAATGTCAAAACCTGTTTGAGTTTGTGGTCGTGGTATTCGTATTGGTATTGATTGATTGTGAGGTTAGGTATTTGTTGTTATTATTATTATATGCCGATGTGTTTGTTCTTATAGATAGCATTTCGCGTATAGGAACGACTTCTGTAAAAAATATTATTGGACCAATACATGTTATTGCCCCTTCTAATCATTAAAAATGAAAATAGCTGTAGAAGGATGCGCCCATGGCGAACTCGAAAAGATATACGAGTGTATTGAAACAATGCAGACAAGAGAAGGCATAAAAATAGATCTTTTAATATGTTGCGGTGACTTCCAATCTGTCCGAAACCAAGAAGACTTAGCAGCAATGGCTGTGCCAGAGAAATACCAGGATATGTGTTCATTCTATAAGTAAGTTACGTAGGTTATTTGTCACTAAAGACCGCGGTATCTAATAAGAAATCATCAACCCGTTTTATGTTTTGTTGTCATTTGAGTCATATTTTTACATTGGGATTGTATGAAATCATTCCAGATATTACAGCGGTGAGAAAAAAGCCCCAATACTAACAATATTTATTGGCGGCAACCATGAAGCTTCTAATTATTTACAAGAACTTCCATATGGTGGTTGGGTGGCCCCTAACATTTATTATTTGGGCCGAGCCGGTGTTGTAAAGTATGGAGATTTGAGGATCGGAGGTCAGATAATCTCTTTCTATTACCATTAGAATTAGACATTCATTTTCATTGTTTCAACAACCTGCTAATAGTTTATTTCTTTACTAATGTTTTGTAATTATAATTTTCAGGAATATCAGGCATTTATAAAGGTCAGGATTATCTACAAGGGCACTGGGAGTGTTTGCCCTACACAGGTAGATCACTTAGGACAGTTTATCATATCAGAAGTTTAGAAGTGTTCAGACTGAGCCAAATTAAAGACAAACTTCATGTTATGTTATCTCATGACTGGCCTCGAGGTATCACAGATTATGGCAATACAGAAAATTTATTACGACGGAAAACATTTTTGAGGTAAAATATTTTTCATTACAATTTAACATCCAAAATGTGCAACAAAATATTTGGTGATCCTTTTTTTATTTATAATTTAAACATTTCAGGGAAGACATTGAATCAAATCAATTAGGAAGTGTCCCTGCCATGAAACTCCTCCAAACTTTGAAGCCAGACTATTGGTTTTCTGCACATTTGCATTGCCAGTATGCAGCACTTGTCCAACATGATTCTAATGAAGAGACAAAATTTTTGGCATTGGACAAATGTTTGCCCAAACGCAGACATCTGCAGATTTTAGATGTACCTTCAGATTATGATGGTGAATTGACCCTAAGGCACGATGTGGAATGGCTAGCAATATTGAAGAATACTAACCACTTGTTGTCTGTAAAAAATCTGAATTGTCACATGCCTGGACCCGGGGGGCAAGAAAGGTAAGTTTATAATTTTAGGATATGTAATTAATATAATGTAGTTGTGATTATTTTAATATGTTTATAAATCATTACAGATATGATTTTTCACCTACTCAAGAAGAGAAAGAGAATGTAATCAAATTACTTGGAAGTCTAATTATAAAAGATAGTTTTGTAAGAACAGCTCCTGTTTACAACCCAGAAGGCCCAAAAACCAATCCTTCAGTGCCAATAATGAACCCACAAACAGTTGAATTGTGTGAGAAACTAGGGATTGATGACCCAGTCCAAGTAATCATGGCACGGATGGGACAGACGATGAAACAGCCTTATGTTGATAATAGTCCTCCAAGTGAAGTCTCAAAACCTGACTCACCTTCAGACATTCTAAGTTCATCTATAAAAGAAAGCCCAGATATGCTCAGCACTGTTACAAGTCCAGTTATTCAAACTCCAGTTAAGACGCTAAAGCTGGCACTACTTCTCCCTGCACCTGGAACACCCAGTGAGAATGAGAAATCTCCTCCTGTTGCCACACCAGACACATCACTAGCAAACAGTTTTGACAGTATGATTTACGAATGTAAGACACCAATGTCAGTTGGTCCAAAAAAAACATTCAAGAGACGTAACATGTCATTTTATAATAATACAGATGTTGATGGAAGTGCGGACTCCAGTACTTTATTGGATTCAGATAGTCCTCAATCCAGTAAATATAATACAGGAAGTTTATCCAATAAATAATTTGAATATCTTTTTTATTTATTGGATAAATTAAACTTGTTTTAGCATTATCAGTTATCACACTTAATGTCATAGTTTTCAAAAGCTTCAGGAAGAGGGGAGTCATAGCTATTTGTTTCTATATGAAGATACTGCTAAGGAGTGGAATTCCTTGCCGTAGTCTGTTGTATTTCCTGATAGCTACAATCTAGGGGTCTTTAAGTTGAGAATAGGTTACTTTTAGTCAAGCGTGCTTCACTGTCAACCTCATCCTCGCTTGCCATCAGGTGAGATAGTGGTCAAAGGTGAACCTATTTTGAATAAAAAATTATTCCACCAAATAATTCTTTGAAACAAGTCATCTAAAACCACTAAGCTTGCAACACATAATTATGCATTCATTATAGCTATGTTTAAAATGAATACGTATTGACATCATCAACGTTTTAGCTGATTGGTGCCACAACTATGAATAGGTGATAACTTTTAGCTCAATTTAGGTTTTATTAGAACTATTTTCTTCTTATTATTTCTACTAGGACGAAAACTAATATGGATTTAGGCAATAAATGCAGTGCAATTTAAGGAAATTGTTTTAATAGGTTTAAATAAATTAAAACTTACAAGAATGTTGTAACTTTTCTACAATCTTTTAGATTAGTTTGTTTATGTAATTGAACTTAAATAATGGAATGCAAGTGATGTACTTGGTTTTATAAATAGACATAGATCATGAAATACTACAGAATAGTTCTGTTGATTTTGTACAAAATAATATTTTACATTATAATATTGTTGTAGTTAGGTAGTACATATGTGCTAAGACATAAGTGTGTAATAAAAGCCCATTGACATTATCTTAGGCCAAACCTATTGACATGACACACATGGATTTCTTTAATTCCATGTTTTTTTGTGATGTATGTTTCCACACATCTGATCATAGTCAGCGATGACTGATAGCAGATGAGAAAAGGAAAAAAAAAATATATTTTATATTTTTGTTAAGTTGCCACTCCATAATGTTTATCTACAATATGATAAACAAGGAGACATGCCTGGTAGACAGACGAAAATATATCAGAAACCTGTGTCTCCAGTTTGCGCCTACAACACATGCAGTTCAGTAAAAGCAATAGATACACATTTCTTCAATCAGAACGTACTATATCCCATCAAACACAGCATGTATTTACTAAGCACGGTACAACTTCCCACACAAAAACATCTGCACTAGCACATCACTGACTCATCGCAAGAAGCAATGGCCATACTACAAGATGCGTCTGCTTAATAAAGTATTGTTTTGTGATTTTTCCATTGCTTGTCCAGTCACTTTGCTCCAACTTAGGTAGTGGGTATGGAGCAATGTATTCTTTACAAAAATGGTACAGTCACTGTCATATTTGAAAACTAAAACCTTGCCTACCTAGACTTGCTGGTGACCACGTCGCATGGACACCAACGCGCTCTGTTGCCACTTCTGTTTTTTATATTTCTATGCCTTATAGGTTAGGTAAATTTTATTTTGTATGGCTTAGCAAAAAGTGTTTGCTTCTATTTTGTCTTTCCAATTTAAATAATTATATGTATAAATGAGAGAATAAGTAAAATTCTATTTTTTTACATGTGTGAGTAAATGTTCTTTGAGTTGTGGCATGTTCTTGGGCTTGTATGCACATTGGTTACATTGTAGTTCTGTCGACATCAGACTCTTGTGTAATTCAGGAGACATTTTTTCAATATGACCTTTGTCCTTTAATTCTTCTAGCACATCTGTAACAAGTCAGTGTTAAGGATAAAACTTTTCTTTCTCAATGAAATTAAATGAATTTTTTACATATTTTATTTAGATTTATTTCACATGTTGTCCATGACTAAGTTTTTCTGCAGTTACAGAATGGTTACTCGTAATAAGTAATAATATGAACTCACCAGAATAAGATCTAAAGTGTTGAGTAGTAAAACTATTCCAATGCACTTTTGTTTTTAAGCAAGGTGATACCATATCTGTGCTTATTATATGCATATGCAATCTCTGCATGCTGGGAACAGCGTGGAAACCTGCCCTCAGTGGTAGATCTGTCTCGTTTTGTAAATCCTTGAATACATCTCCAAATTCTTCTATGAGTTCTATATGCGACTTATCTAATTTGTAAATACTATTGATGTCGTCTTGAGGCAATACTAAGTAATGAACTTTAGCTTTGGGATATTTATCTTTTATAACAACAGCTTGTTTAGTTTTTTCACAACACTTTCGGGATCTTTCAGAGATTCCAGTAAACCTAAAGACCAATGTTTTGATTTCTTCGTGTTCATATTTGTGACTGCAATAGTTGCACTTCTTTTGCTCATTTTCGTTAATTTCTATGATAAAATAAATAATATTGGCTCAAACGGGCTCAAATGTTTATATTTTTATTTACAGATTTAACGCAAATGACTTCAAAAAAGTACTCTGTGCTTCTTTCATAAATTGAAATTGTCAGTGTCAGTAAATGACAGCAGGCTAGCGTAATGACCATAGATATAGTATGTACGTGCGCTACCAAAAAAAAATTGGTTGCCTGTAAAGTCGGTTTACGGACGATAGTTTAACGTGACAACGGCTTAACAAAACATTGATGAAATGATTGCATACATAAAGATACAATTAACGTCATTGTAACGTTACGATTATAACGTTACAATGAGCGTAACGTTACTTTTGTCATCCTATTTCGTGCGTACAGCCGGCATTCATCGATTTATTAGACGTTGTCACGTCAAAAATCTGAATATAAGTAAGCGTTGTTGGTTGGTAAAAAAAAGAAACCTCAAAGAAACTCTGTTAATTTATAACAGAGTTTCTTTGAGGTTTCTTTTTTTTGCTGCAAAACTTAGCTTTTCAGATCTAACAGAAATCTGAAAAGTTTGACGATTTGACGTTTCCAAACGATTTCACGTTCGGAAATAGATCGTATCAGGTTAAGGTATTATGTACATACTTGCACTCTCTTTCTTTCTCATCTCATTACATAATACTTACTTATTCTCAGCAGTCAAAGCAGTGGGCGATTTCGGGATGCGGATGATGATAAATAAATTGTGTCAAAAGAACAAACAACAACTTCCACATTAGGCCTAGCTTTTAGAATCGCGCTGTAAAATATTTCAGAAAATACAGTGCACGCACTGCGATAAAAAATCGGTTGGCATTGCTTTATCCATAGAGCAATGATTTCGAAAGGACCCAAGTAATATACACACATCAACACGGTCTAGGGATATTTAAAAAAAAGCGAATTACTATCAATGTGTTAATTATTTAAATGACATGTATATATTTAAAAGATACGTTATTTAATATTCTACCATTTTTTAATAATGGTTAAGGTACTTCGATTAAAATTTCAGGATTTTATGGAAAAAAAATGAAGCATAGACGGAAACCGTATATGAATTAACTTTTAATTTATGAGTAAAAACTGAAAAAAATAGAAATATCATTTAATTTGTGTTTAGAAACTTGAATTTAGTAGTCTGAGAAAGCGCCCATGATGTTCATAACACATCGGCAACGATTCGGTATGCTCAGAACAAGGTTGTCAATGTCTTGCTGCGGAATATTGTCCCATGTCCTTCTGAGGTGCGCAAAAAGTTGATCTTCTGTAGCCAGATTTTCAGGAACTTCCTTCAGAGCTCTTCTTTGCAGCATATCCCACGCATGATCAATGGGATTTAGATCTGGCGATTGAGCAGGCCAGTCTAAGGCCCTAACATTGTGTGTATGTAACCAAGCTGCTACCGTTCTCGCCGTGTGTGCCCGGGCATTGTCGTGCATGAGCAGGAAATCTTGCCCCATTTGTGTTCTGTGGGGCAAGATTACGGGCCCCAGCACCTGTTGGACGTATCGTTCTGCCGTCATATTGCCCCGCACCCAAACGAGATCCGTCCGTCCTCCAATTCACGAATTAAACGAATTCCTGCCCAAACCATAATTGTTCCTCCTTGGTAATGGTGAACTTCCTGAGGGTTCTGAAGACGGCTCCATCGTCCAGGAACTCGCCAAACACGCGTCCTTCGTGAATCTGGATGGAAGCCGAACCCGGATTCATCCGTGAACAGCACATTGGACCATTGCTCACGGCCCCAGTCCACGAGGTTCCGAACCCATTCTAATCGTCGTCCACGATTGCCTCTCCGTAAAGGTGGGACCCGGAGTGGTCTACGAGAGCGTAGATTGCTTTCATGCAGTCGCCTTCTTACAGTTTGGTCACTCACAAGCACTTGGTGTTCCACTCGCAGCCTTTGGACCAATTGAGTCGCCGTTGCATTGGGTTGAGCTCGCGCAGTAATTTACAAAAATCGGTCTTGTCTGGGGGTAGTGATGCGACTTGGCCCCCGGTGCCTCTCCGCTACTTCACCTGTGGCACGATAGCGTGTCCACAATCTTGAAATTACATTTTGGTGGGTCCCGATGGCCTCAGCAACATTACGCTGAACAGACCCAGCTTCCAGCATTCCCACAGCTCGTAACATCTCCGCCCTCGTCAAATGTTGGCGTTGCATGGCTACAATACCTCAATTTTAACTTTATCTTTCGTTTAAAAATGAAAAAAAACTGTAACTAAACGTAATTCGTATTGTTTTCTAAATCTCGCACAAATGAAAATTCCCTCTACTACACATCAAGACATTTTTATGCCACCGAAACAAAAGAATTTTCAAAAATTTGAATTTGGAATTAGTCTGAGATAAATTACAAACAAATCGGTGTATAAAAGATTCCAATGCGGCCAGTACTTTTCGAGTTATTTAATTGAGTATGAAATATCCCTAGACCGTGTTGATGTGTTTATATGTCAATGCGAAAGAGTAATTTAAATAATGCTCAATCTCAAAGAGTATGTAACACTACCTACGTTTACTCATTCACTCAGTCTCACCATGGATTCGGAATTCGGTACAAGATAAGTAGTATCTCTAAGTAGTCTGTCGGTACAAGTTGCTTGTCTTTATACTACTTCGGAGGGAAAGAAGAAAAAATATCGTTAGTACTGGACTCATCCTTTTACAGCGGATAAAAAAAATATTAAGGGTCTCTTTTATCAGAAATACAATGAGTTCTTTGGAGTGTTTATTCCACAAGGGTGGTACCTATTTATTTTATTTTTGTTAACTGCCCTAATTGTGTAAATCTCTTTATAACACCACAGATAATATAATACTAGCATACAGATGCCTCATCCCATACAAAGAAACCGTGCCGACGTAACTCCCGTTTTTCATCTGATTATACCGATTATTTATTGTAAATCGATCGCGTTCGGTTCCGTTCCACGGCGATAGATAGATCACCATCTATATCCGTGGAATGGATCGGAACGGAACCGAATGCGATCGATGTACAAAAAATAATCAGTATAGAACGTCGGCATGGTTTTTGTGTATGGGATAAGACACCACTGATAACACTGAGGTTTGCTGTAAGAGAACCCTAGGGTTAAGCTCGCCTTTGTACATAAGTTGTCCTTCTGTATTTGTATATGTTTGTTTTGTGTACAATAAAGAATATATTGAGAGTCCAGTGGAGTTGCAGGCGCCGACATTTTTATTTTCGAAAGAACGGTATACAAATGGTTGCCGGCCGGCCCGAGAGCGCGATTTTTCTGTCAGTGCGCGCGGGCCATACAATTCCATAAGCTGCAGTTTCCTTTCGCGATAATCGCGTCGCGAGAAAACGCATTAAATTGTGACAAATCACAACTTTATAATCGCTGCGATTTATTAATCGAATGTGCACTGCCGTACTAACTCATAGGTAATACGTTGCATTCCTGCGACAAAATTATCGCATGATAAAAATTGTGGTGCGCGCTAGGCATACGATCGGAAAATTTGGAAATGGGAGGACGGAGGCTGAAAGCGGAAGTAGCTACCATAAATAAATATGCTGAAGCTGAACATGTTTTAGAAATAAAACAATTTGGGTAGGTATTATAATTTAATTTTGTTTATTCTATTCTACATAGTTTAACTAAAAATTAAAACAATAAATTAGATCTTATATATTAATCAATCATTATCTTATTACAAATGTGACAGTCATGACTGAAAAAATTATCAAGCTATCCGCATAAAGTTGAACTTGCGATTTTTCAGTCATAAGTTTAATTAACTATTTGTATCGTATCTTACTTTTATAAATTACTAACCTTAAAAGATTTGTCAAGGTAACCTAGTCAAAACAATCTTTTTGTAGAAATAAAACCTACCTACTAGAAATGCCAATTCAATTCGCGACAATTGTAGGTACTTTGCTGCTCTGAAACTAGGCTTTCCCCGATGCGCATGGCATTTCCCGCTGCTTCAGTATGAGATTACCAAAGACTACTATAATTTACCTACCTCGGCTAAGATTCACTACTGAGTAAGAGTAGGTAGGTAAGTCTCCTCAAGCTGTCATTTGTAGCCTACCTCATTAACGGCAAACTAACATAACGCAAACTGTTGGCTACATTTTGGTAGCGATTGTCTTAGCACAGAAGGCGCACAGCGCATGTCTTTGTTGGGCCTATTGTGGACGGACAATTGTGTGTTGACCTCGAGTGTTGAGCAGTTTATTTTAAGTTTTTAACTGCACAGGTTTTTACCAATTTAGATACTTTTTTCTCAGCAAATAAATAAATAATTACAAATATTCATATGCATCGTAAGAAGCTTTAAATTTTTTTTTATGAAAAGTATTTCATTTTGATTACTAACGTGAATCGATGTAACTATTTTTGAAAAATAGATAAATCAATAAGCACCATTTTGTTTAACGCTAGGAAATTATTATCACTGCACAGTTGGACGACCTGTGTACCCCGTATCAGGTAGTGAGTGGTGCGCCAGCTCTCGCAAGATCTGCTCAAATCCCTTCCCTGACGGTGACTGCAGATTGCTGTTCTTTAGCATCGTCGAGTTCAATTTCGTTGCTAAGTAGCACATCTGAAAAAATAACAATGCAGTTAAATTGCTGAATATACCTACTGGTCAGAATTGTTATCTTGGCTCTATAGGTACAGACGGACTGCATTAACTGAACTCCAACTGCAAAGGAGATTGCCCATCCTTCTATGGACCGCCGTTGCGCATAAAAAAAAATTGTATGATAGCGTAAATTGAATATAAAAGAGGGGAGAGGTCATACTTTGAAAGGATATAAAAATTATCCATTTATTTTGTGGGGATTTTGCGTATTCTTTGATTTTCTGTTCGTTCTACACAGCACAGAAACAGTACAATAGTCTTCAAAAAGATTTCTTGAGCGTGCAGGAATCCGAAGACTACTGAACACGAACTCAACGCAATTATAAGTTATTAATTAGCACAACAAACTCAACAAATATCAACGCAAAAACAAAAGTTCGCTGCCGCGCCGACACGATGCTTTGTTTGGCACCTAGTTTGACTTGACATTTGACAATGACATTTTTGATAGTTGACAGTTCACCTTTCATTTACATCGCCTGTCGTAGTGTTACCAACAATTAATCTAAATCACCCTGACCATAAGTGATTTGTTAATTAGAGAAAGATTTTTAATTACTAAAGTAATATCATTTTAATTATTTTATATATAAATAAAATATTTATAAAGCGGCAAATGTCATAATTGAAATGATTTTAAAACTCAGCGTCTGCCCTTACACTATTAGTAACACCGATTATGGGGAGGTTCATAAAATGGCAACACTGTTTTTACTAAAGTACGCCATTAAAATAAAATCGAATATATAACTAATTAAACACAAAATATTAACCCCACATACGATTTCGATCAAGTTAAATTAGAAAACTTAAAAAAACATTGTATAATTTATGAGTATATTTTTGTGGCTATACTCTTTTATTATAAAGCGATACTGAATTTGGTCATTCTCCTTTACAGTTTGAATGCAGTTTATATGCTTAACACATCTGAACAACTTCATCAAACTGCTAACCGACTGCGCAGTCTACTCAAATGCAGTCTGTCTGTCTAGAGACCCTATTAAGTTATGAATGAACCCATGGACTCTCGGATTTGGCCCCGATTACTTAGGAAGGAAAATTCCAGCAGCAAAGAAAATCCCACTAACAGAAACATATTAGGTACTGGAATTTACTGTTTCCTATTTAGGTGTCGCTAAAGGTGACTTGGAACACACAAGCCAAGACCTTAATGGGTGAATTATTTAAGTACAGCAAAATTACCGTGGGCGATAGTATCATAACCAAAGTAATTTGTGCCTACAGGAATAACATAAGCTTCCATTTGGCCATTGCCATAGTCTGGTAAAATAACTGACACGAACGTTTCCCGAACCCGCTCAGCAAAGTGTTATTTTTGTCCCGATCACTGACAGACACAACAGACAAGGTTTCTATTACATTCCAACTAAAATTAATCACAACTTACTAGCAATGCAGACATGAACAGGAGCGCTCCCAAAGCTACGGCTACCATCATGGAGGTAGCACATGTGGCTTCAATGGGTGTTCTGTGAAACAGCTCGCCAGGCATCACTACAGAGTACTCCAAGTTTTCTTTGAACCGTGTGAATGGAGTCGTCGAGTTGTCAGACACTAATGCCGAACTCGTGATGTTGTGGCTGTGGGAACCATCCGGCAGAGATCTTCGGCGGCGTCCATGTCCTATAAATAAATAATTCTTTTAATACGCCTATTTGTACATACAATAATGGAAATTGATTTGATATGGCTCTTAATAAATATAGTTATTTTTTCAAGTGAGTTCACAAATACTAGCGGTATAGTTCATAAGTGAATCGAATTGAAATGAATGCTCTACGACCTATGATCGTGGTCATTACGGGTCAACAAGTTAACGAAAGGAAAGGAAATCATTAAATTCAGAATATTAGTTATCCAATTAAGGTTACACTAGTCGAAAATTCTTCCTTAAAAACGTAGTCTAGGGATTATTCCACTGTTTGACGATGTACGTTCAAAATAAAAAGTGATATCAATTTGTCTCATCTTTATCTAGCCCTGTATGGAAGCAAAAAAGAAAATATTTCAAAGTTCCACATTTCGACACTAATTTTGACGCATTTTTGGGCGCGAATAAATACCATAAGAAGACGGAAAATTGCAAAACGGCCTCCGTACAGGGAGAAGTTCAATAATGCAAATAATTTTATTTTGAACAGATACGTTAAGTCGTTTTTTCATGATATCTAGACTGCCAAAGGTCTGTTTATAAAATATCGCGCGCTCGGTTTCGTCCTAAATCATTATCCATTTCGCTACAAATTTGCAAAAGTGTATATTCGTACGCGACCTAGCTTCCTACTGCTCATCACAGCATCTATCTCTTCCGCACGTGTTGTCGGTTGATATAAAATGCATTTTAACCCCGCGCACAAAATAGTTCGTGCCGTCGACTAGTGTACCCTTAATATCTTGATGACCAACTGGAAGTTTGGATAGACTCGCATCTCAATTTAGGACCCCAATGGGTCCAATTATTTACGTACTAAAATAAAGTGATTACGAAGCAATGAAGTTATTCATAAAAGTTTTACCTGAAGGTTCAAACAAGTCCAGGCAGTAGTCCGGTTGGCAGTCAGCGGCGTCCATGCAAGCCTTGATCTGCGAGTGTATCCAGAGCGTTGAGCGTTCCTTCATGGAAGCCAGTAAGAAAGCTTCGAAATCCAGGAACACCTCGTTGTGTCTCTCTCGGTAGCGGGCTGGCTGGTGTGGGATTATGGAAGCAAAGTCCCGGTTCCTGCAACTGTTAGGAAATATGATTCATTAAATATTTTGCGTTAATACATGTAGTTTTCAATATGGGAATCAAACCCTAATTCTTGAAGTAGAAAGCAAAACCTTTTATATATGCGTAAGCCTAATTAAATAAATAGGCAGATATGTATTTCTTAATGAACTAAAGCGTGCAATGTCATTTTGTTCTAGCCCCTTTTTGGCATAATTTTTTACCTAGATCCCCATAAACGGAACCTAAATCCGCCGTTTGGACGGGGCGTTTTTCTAACACAGCGTTAGAATAAATACGGAACCATAAAAACGCGCACTAAGCGTGAAAATCCAGGTGTCGGGGAAAATCATCGCGTTAAAAAAAGCTCCCGTACGAACGAGAGCTCGGCTTATACCTACGCGAACGAGATGATGGATAGTTTAGTAAGTTTTCCACGACGAGCCAACGGGAAATTTAGCAACAGTTTCTGGTAGTATTTTCATTAGAAATATTTACCTGTTTCTTTGTTAACTTAAGCAGAAAAGATTGAGAATGATGAAAAAGTAGGCTGACAAGCAAACGGATCGACTTCTAATACTGTAGCACCACGCCTCGTTAAGGATAGTTACACCGACCTAAAATCTTACTAAACGTGAAAGTTTATGAGAATGGATGGATGAATGTTTGTTACAGTTTCACGCAAAAACTGCAAAACGGATTTTGAAGAAACTTTACACAAATATAGCTTATACATCAGAATAACACACTGCGGCTATAATTTATGAATATATATTGGGAGAAGTACTAATACAACGCGGGCGGAGCCGCGGGTGGCAGCTAATACGAGATAATTTGTCTACTAATGCAGAAAGAGAGTCGTGACTCTACGAGAAAAAAAAAGTTAAATTTTTGCAAGATTTACCCATCTTTGACGAGCAGCACGGCGCCCGGCGCGTGCGGCCGGTCGGGGTCGGGCGACACGGCCACCTCCAGCAGCTTGATGTGCCGCCACGCCGAGTCCGGGTTGATGCGTGCGCGCAGCTGTAGCTTCGTGCCGATCGGCACCGCCTGAACGATTAACGGTTAATTTTTTAATTTATATAAGAGAGACAACATAACTAATTTTGACAACGGAGTAATTTTTATGATATTTTTATGAGTTGGTTAATCTTTATTTTCGTTAGGTTAATTTGCCGAAATAGGAACTTTTTTTTAAATTTTTAACATGTCGGAGCATCAATTTTTCGTCATCATCAATACGCAAACGTATCCCATTTTGTCATCCAGTCAACCCTCAAATCCTGAAGATTAGAAATACATTAATTAAACCTATCCGGTGCCGGATACTGCTAGTGTTTGCTGCCCATTATACAATATCCGCTGCCAACGCTAATCCTGCTGCTCATTCTGTCATTAAATTGTTTTTGGAACTTTTTTAACTAACTTGTAATGAATTGCGGCATTTAAGAAGTAGATAAAAATCATGGGAACGTACACCAGTTACCTGATCAACAGGCAAGTCAACGGAGTGGTTGTTGTGTCTGGTCACCGGAGGAGCTTCCTTGTACAGCGCCACCTCGTACTCCAGGCGGCCCGGCGTCTCCTCTACCACGCCTGACACCCTCGCGCCGTGGGGACTGCGGATAAACATGGATAGCATATTAGAAACAAGAGATGATTAATTAATTAATTAATGTCTTTATTTCCGTCAGCCAAGTGTGAACGTATTGCCCTCAGATTACAAACCAATAGGCTAGCAACTTATTGTTTTGTTTTTATTAGCCAGCTGAAACTCTGAGCCTGGGATGGGCAACAAGAAGTTGTATTAAATACTTAGTTGGAATGAACTGGAACTGCGATTATCAACCGATTTGCTTCACTTTACTTCACTTCACTTCATCAGCCTATTAATGTTCCCACTGCTGGGACACAGGCCTCCTCTCTGTGAGAGGGAATGGGCCGTTATCCACCACGCGGACCCAGTGCGGTTTGGTGGATGCCACATGTCTTCGAATTTTTGGTTCTAGGACATGCCGGTTTCCTCACGATGTTTTCCTTCACCGTTTTGAGGGCAGTGGTGATGAAATAATTTACACAAAGTAAAGCGCCTGCCTGAGCTCGAACCCACGACCTAAAACTTGTAAGTCGCGGCCGATACCACTGGGCCACCACTGCTCTGGCTGGCTTGAGGGTTCCTATTTAAATGTTTTCCAAGCAGAATGTATATATTATGAGGAGTTCTGATTCATGAATTTACGATACTTACAAGCTCCCAGCGAACCCCGCTGCCTTATTCTCAATGATGGTGGGTTCTGGCGGCTTGCACATGATGATCAGCTCCTGGTCCGATTGCATGACCACGCCCGGGAACTGCGGGAACCATACCCGCACGTGGACGAAGCCCTATACGAAAAAATTACATGCGTTATTGTTACGAAGCAATTTACATGAATGCATAGAAGGTATCTTGGTCGCAAGTGAGCTCAAAGACATTTGTTGATTTACATGAAAGTTAATTTACACGAATCATCGAAGGTTTCTTGGTCGCAAGTGAGCGTAGAGCCCTTTGTTGATTCTCAGATAGACCAGTGATACCGAGTTTTTGCATTAGGATTCCATTCTCAGAAGCAAAATATAGTACCATACGCAGACACGTTTCTGCTTACCCCTTTGGAGAAATAAAGAAGTTGTATTGTGCAATTTAAATTTTTAAAATTTAAATAAAATCATTTGTAAAACATAGGTGTAAATATTTAGGTAGATACTTAAGCACTAAACAAAAGTAGGTAAACACCACAGAGAGCATACAAAGGGAGGATTTCAACGCAAACAATGTCAAAATAAGCGACTAGACAGGGCATAAAACTCTGATATATTCACTAGAGAACATCTAACAAAATGTAAGAATTTTTAAGTCAGGGTTTTTGTTGACAATAGTTGTATTGTAATTTTTTTATTTGTCTAATACTACACTGGAATCGCTAGATTCTTGATACTTACTAGCATATACTAACTTATACTAAGTAAACCACTTAAATTATATAACTACTTAAATTATAAAAAGGCAGTGGGCTGGGGACCTTTAGAAGTTGATGATGATAGTTATTTGTATTTACGATGGCAGCCCCCGACGGATATTCTTGGGTTTTTAAATTATTTTATCCTTTTTCAATAACTTATTAACCGTAGCCGCGTCGCGCGTCGTGGGTGTTTTCAAAGTTTTAATTTTGCTTTCTTATCTTTTTAGAGAGCATAGATATTAAATCGGATTTATATAAAATCGGACTGGAGTAATTTTGGATTTGTACAAACAATGTTTGCTGCAGCGCCCCCTGGTGAGTTGTCACCGTAAAACCTATCTAAGAACATGCACCAATCAAACCCAAACCCATAACTGAAAACTGCATCAAAATCGTACTAGTAGTTTTGGAGAAAAATGGCAACATGGATTTGCATAAACATCCTCTCACCCCAAACTCAAACGCATGTACCGTCTCCGTTCCCTAGTGGGTAGCAAAACAAAGGTACACTAAATAAATAAAATAAAAAATAGTTTTATTTTTAATTAGCTGAAGCTTCGGCACACTCTGGTTCTGCTTGCGGTTTCGCAAATAACTATCATAATAAAGAGGTACTTAATAACTTTCAGCTTTAGTATCAGTGTGTGTTAGTAATAATTACAAGTAATTACTACGTTTATCTACTAGCTATTCTCCACGACATACTTTTAGCTTACCTACTTGAAACCGTGTAACTGCGGCTTAGGCATGGCTGCCGTCAGGACTATTTTCAGAGGGGTGCATCTTCAGAACCCCGCCTCGACTAGTTATCTTTTGCAAATTCAAACGGAGACAGAAGTGACTTTGTCGACTTATGCAAAAAAGCTGGTGAACCATAGAGTAAGGGCGAGCGTATAGAGCTCGAAAATTTGAGATATGGATATGCTAAGTTTTCTAATAAGCGGCTTTTTGATTTATTGAAAGCCAGGAGGTTGAAAGTGCACCCTTGCACCCTCCTCCCAGCGCCCATCGGCTTAAGAATTGGTTTATAAAATAGCCTTCAACCTACGCCATAGGCAATTTTTGTTTATTTATTTATTATTTATTATATGCTTTATTGTACACCACAAAAAAAAAAAAGTTTAGGGGATTTCTAGACGTTTGGATCAGTCTGTGCTGGTGTTTTATATCTACAGTACAAGTAGGCACCTAGAAAAACCTTGGTCTAACATTAATATCCGGACCATTGGTTATCAAACTATGAATTATCAAATGTTCAGATATCTAGACAGGCGAAATTAGCCCTAGTCTGCTAAAACAAGTGTACCTAGTTGATTGTCCTTTGTAAGCCAGTTGCCGGGTGGCCGAGGGCAACAGAGGCATGCATGAGTTATCGCGGGTGTTTGTAGGCAAACGGGTTAACCAGTTCGGTACTACCTGCTTATGAAAGTATGTAGGTACTTCCCCGGCCCCGCATAATTCTTGCATGTCAAACGTGCAGGAAAATATTTCGCTAATGGGTATAATAAGCACTTATTAAGTGTCTGTGCAGCTCATTTACATAGCTCTATCCAAAGAGAGAGTCCGATTAATTTTATTAAAGCCTGTGAAGGAAATGGTGACTTTGCTAAGCTGATACTTTACTATGTGGCCTTAAACAATACGCAATTCTATATGGAAAGTATTTCAAAGAATTTATCGCACATATTTCGAGGTGCGTGTATTTGCTTTATGGTTTACGACTAAAATAATTCAAAACAAGAACAGCATGGCGAATAGCAGCATATTATTATAGACTCTAAATGGTCATACGGATATCGCTAAAATAATTCAAAATAAGAACAGCATGGCGAATAATAAGCAGCATATTATTATAGACTCTGAATGGTCATACGGATATCGCTACATTAATTAAAAATAAGAACATCATGGCGAATAATAAGCAGCTTAATATTATAGACTCTCAATGGTCATACGGATATCGCTAAAATAATTCAAAATAAGAACAGCATGACGAATAATAAGCAGCATATTATTACAAAACACAGACTTCAGATCTCTTTAACCTAAAACTAGATCGATCGACACAATTATCGGGAATGTAGGCACCGAGCTAAGTGAAGTGCATTGTATTCAATCGATGCAATGTGGCCGTATTGACACACGTGTTTTAGATTTCTCTTTACCTCAATACTGTACCTGTCTCAGCGGTTAATAATATATCAGCTGAGGGGCTCGTTGTGTGTAGGCCACTAGGAAACCTCTACTGTTAGTAACGGAATACGTTATTATCTGCTGATGACACAACACCCGGTGCCTATGTTAACATTATATGCGTATGCGCCTGCTGCACGAAACTTAACGCTAACTCCACGAACAATAGGACTAATTCGCACGGTACGACACCAAAATAAAGTGGTCCAGAATATAATGTCTGGCGTTTAACTGCTAACGACACTTTAATTTAATGTGAGAACGAAAAGACAAAGGTAGAGTCAGTAATAATGTAAATTGATAACGAACAAGAAAAATCCGTCGTCAAATTGTCTTAAATCCAGGGTGCCTAAAAATACGAAGGTCCCACGCACAATGGTCCACCTGAAGGACTAAGTGCGGAAACCAAACCCCATAACATAGAATACGAAGGTACGTGTGTACCTACTATCTATGTACCAAAAAAGCTGCTAATAAACATAACATACCTACATACAGTACAAACCCGCGGCAAACTTCGTGTTTCGTCAGTCAGTCGTCGGATTTCTATATTTTCTATCAGTTGCCCTTTGCACGTTTGCACTTGGTGCAGACTGGACGCTCTCGATCAACTTAGATGTACGTATAGAGTTGTTAATACTCTTTAAACATAATGTAATTTATTTAAAAATGGGAGGATAGCTGCTAATGCTATTTTTACAGCTCTATATATTTCACACGACAATCAAAGCAAACAACGCTAAAGTACTTAGATCTGTATTCAAATTATTATACACGTAACACGATAAATCTAACAATTGATGGACATGTAAATTGGCATTCGTTTGTATTCGGCAATGCGATGATGGCCGAGGGACATTAAGAAAATAGTTGTACTTGTACAAGTGTAGCTAGCTGTTAGATGTAGTGTCAAGTCAACTTTTTACGACCAAAAAACAGGTTGCCAACACGATCTCAAAATATTTACATTATAACATTGACATTAAAAATTCAAAAACTTGACCGCAAGGTAATTCGTCTAATCTTGCAATTTGAAGCCACGATATTGACATATTATTCAAAATGACTTACGTTTCGTTTGAGCACGCCGCATCTCGCGAAATCTGTGATCTTTAGCCTGTATAGTAGTCCTGTGGGGTCTTCCGGCTCAGGTCTGATTTGACAGACAGGGTCAGCCACAGGATCGGTGGCCCTATCATCAGCAAAGAGGGGCGCACCTCGGAACCCTTCCGGTTTCCTCAGCAAAGCTGCCACGGAGTCTCGCAAACCGGTACCACCGCTCGCAAACGTACACTGAATGTCCGTCACTGAAATAGGTAATAGCTACAATTTA
The DNA here is from genome assembly GCA_948252205.1 of Orthosia incerta. Lineage (NCBI taxonomy): Eukaryota > Metazoa > Arthropoda > Insecta > Lepidoptera > Noctuidae > Orthosia > Orthosia incerta. The sequence goes on from OX411760.1 coordinate 17,210,766, forward strand.
CCTGGATTCATTCATAGCTGTAAATTGTAGAAAGCAAAGAGATTTCCCCTTCGATTTGACCGAGTCAGTGACTATTCAGTTTTCTTATGTAGCACTCAATACCAGCTAGTTTCATTACGCCGTATTAGTATGCCATAAATCTGTGGCTTTTGGCTTAAGGCCACAGATTTATGGCATACTGAACTTACCTAATTATTTGATGGTTTTCGTAACCTACTCATTAATTTTGTAGCTTACAGCTTCCTAATGAATTTAGGTGTACTTACATACCTCAACAACGGTCTCATTAATTGTTCAAGGTCCCTTACCTACTCCAGTAAGCATTTTATTATGTGCCATATTTTATTAATTTGTGTGTCATCTTTCTCTATCACCCTAGGGTTTGCTGTAAGAGAACTCAACATTGAGTTAAGCTCGGCTTTGTACGTGTACTTTATTAACACACAGTATGTAATGTTGTTTTTGTTGTACAATAAAGAATTAAGAATTTCAAACTTTGATCTTAAAAAGGAAGTCTCGACACAGATAACGAGAATGATCTTGTAATAAACCAATATGTAAAAGAATGAATAACGGTGAATACGTACCATCGTAGTCTTGTGCGAATGCCGCCCGGAACTGTAACAATGAGCATTCAATTTGTAGGAAGGAAGAGCAACACGCCATAAAACAATTAGGAGTTTAATTGAATGTAAGTATTGTTAGACACCATATACATAAAGTTCCTTTCACATTGTGTTCACAAACACTCCGAGGCTTATCTGACCAGATCTATCTGGGACTTACAGTAGAACAAGCATCTTCGTTTAACGGATGGTTATCTCAACAGTTGATCCTGTGCCATTGTTAAATATATCAATTTGTTATCTGATTGGTGTTTTGAAGAGCGAAGAGTTAAAAGTTAATCGACCTCCTTGCTGGCAGATCATGTGTTAAGTGATAATCATCATGTTCTAGAGAGGACGTCTTCCTCTCTAGCCAGTTGCAGCTAATTAACTATAATACTTTACGGTGCGCGGTGGAATTGCTAAAATAAATTGTCAACTGATATCTTATTAAAAGGTAAGTTATTTTGGCCTATGAATGAGATGTGAGGATATGTAGATATTTCACGCCAGATTCAGATGTGTTTTTTCTCTCTCTGTAGAAAGTAATACAACATTGTAAGTGGCCATTACCCGTGGCCACAATTTTTTGTAAACCAATGTTGTTGTTCTAGAGACTATATCGATAGTGGATATCGCTTAAGCGCAGATAATTCCAGAAATCAGTGTAATGATAGCCTAGGGGCGAGCAAAGCTGACCACAAAGAAAATGTCCGCGATTAGCTCACGGAAAAGCTGATCGGATGTCTAGATATTATTTTATTTTTAACATTTTACGTGATTATGCTACTGTGTCATTAAGGTTAATCAATACATTATAAATCTGTAGAAAAATCGTTTTTGTACATCGAAAATATTTCCTTTTTGGAATGTTTGTCTGTTTAGTTGTGCACGCATCACGTAAAATATACGAAACGAATTTAGATACTTTGACATTGTCTGTGTCTTTTACATGCATGTAAACATTGTGTGTTACTTGAAGTATTACATAGTTTCTGTTTCATCGCAATCGGTTCACTCTATCAAAAGTTAGATGTATTTAAAGTATTCAAGAGGCAAAATATCACAACACACGCAATTCAGATACTCGGACAGTTGAAATCCATATTCGATAGATGGCGTTGTGCATATGTCGTCATTTTCTGAATGGCGGTGTTACGATTCTCTGCGGAAAATTACCCTAGAATAAAAATTGGTAGGTCGGTAGCAAGATAAGTAGGGTAGGCAATTGACGGGAGCGAAGCCACGAGCACAGCTAGTTGTAAATATATAGATGAAATAGTAACATTTTGAATACACTATCCGTGCGGTAATTCTTTAAGGCTGAAAATCGGGTTACCTTTTCGTCGCGCAAAACTCTACCAGAGGTTTTTCTTAGCTATTTTCTCGGGTGAAATTGCATGCATGAAAATAAAAAAATGCGAGACGGTAAATCTACGGTGAAACATTTAACTGATTTTTCGACATGCTGAAAAGAAAATGCAATTTGTCTGAAAATAATATGTGGCAAAGCATGAACCAGAAGTAGGTATAATAAAAAAAAAAAAATAATGAAATGATCACAAACCAATTATTTTGCCTGCTGCATTAATAAAAAACCAATTATTTTGCCTGCTGCATTCATAAAAAACCAATTATTTTGCCTGCTGCATTAATAAAAAACGGTAGGTATCTATGTAGGTACCTACGATAGTATTTAGTCTTCATGCCCGACATACCACCAGGTCGTAAGACGGATGCTTTTCTCCCGATAACTGATTAAGTACATAGGTAATTAAGTAGTACCAGCATCAGTGCAAATCGTGCTCTTTCAAGCAATAAGACATATTACCTACAAAACCGGATAGAGCAGTTGAAAAGGATTAGGAGTTTGGTTGTGGTTTTGTAAATGACGCGAACCATACCACATCATTTGGTCCGTGAACGTGAGGTCGGCTGATGCGGCGTCGTTGAAAGTAAGTCGATTTTATACTCTTTATCACGGTCATGCTCCAACTGCCGCGGTGTATCGTGAATCGCGCGAGATACACTGCTGAGTCAATATACAAGGTTGGTATTTTTTTGCCTTATGTATACGTAAGAGATGGTGTGTTAAAAAAGCGTGTCAGTTGAGCATCGTTTTCGGTAACGTACGCGGGTCACTCAGTTGACCGTTGGCACAGAACTTCGTGCGGAAACGACGTCCGGACCAAGATAATCGCTCTTAGGTACTTGCTTGTATGTAAATTTTTGTTCAGACTGTTAAACGGTTGTTTTTTTCTAAAACGGTTTTACTCTGATTATTGGGCGTGAAGAGTTGTTTCGGGGAACTAATTGATTCTGCGTTTCAAACGGTTTAGTTACGTTGTTGTCTGCTTGAATATGAATGTATCTCATAAATGCATTTCATTATGCTAGTTCTTTTCAAGATGATCTTTTAACAATATAAATACTTAGGTGACTCTGGAATTTCAGAAAATGGCCGGGAAAAAAAAAAAACAATCCTATAGGTATATAAGGGGAGAGGGAAAAAGGCTGGTTGTGCATAAAAAACATCGTCCACATCGATGTCAACGGGAAACGTGCCCTGCCCAGAACGCTGGCAGCATTGCCACGTTGGCCGAAGAAAAGGCCGGCCCTCAGGTCACGTGAAGAGTTCACGAGATTTGAGCTAATGTCTCGAAAAACACGATGCGCACTTGGACCCCATGGATTCTTCAATGCCAAACGGAATAGACATAAAACAATAGATTAATAGCCATATACTTATAGAGAATGTAGTATGTATGCTGTTTATAATTGGCCATTCAGCATATTCTTCATCTATCGGATCACTAAACATTTTATTGCATGTATTCTAAAGGTGATTCTGATTACGACCACAACACTTGGAAACTATTACTTATTTTACTACTTAAAATAGTTTTCGTCTATTTACAACAGAAAGCGGGTAGTTTGGTAATTGAAGTCCATTTCAGTAATAAACGTCGGTGTTAACAGGTACCTACTAAGTCCGATGAATGACGCCCACAATGTCTGTAATTATAGTTTCTATGTGCTTGTTTAATTAAGATTGCCCGACTGCTTTGACTACGAGACGGCACGAACTATTTTGTGCGTGAAAATGCATGCTATCTCATCCGACAATACGTGCGAAAGAGACAGATGCTGTGATGAGCAGTAAGAAGCTAGTTCGCGTACGAATACACACTTTTGCAAAATTTGTAGCGAAATGGATGATGATTTAGTACGAAAACTTGCGCGCGAAATTTTATATACAGACCTTTGGGAATATGGACAACATGAAAAAATAACTGAATGTATCTGTTCAAAATAAAATTATTTGCATTGTTGAACTACTAATCTAACCCTGTATGGTGACTGTTTTGCAATTTTCCTTCTTATGGTATTTATTTGCGCCCAAAGATGCGTTAAAATTAGTGTTGAAATATGGAACTTTCGACGCTCATAACTATTAATAGTACATTGTGATACAAGGGTGGAAAGTAGGTTAAATAACCTACACACCCGTGTATCACACGACGTTTTTCAATACAGTTGTGGGAAATAGTAAAAACAAATCCAAGAATTAGTTTTGTTTATTCACAAAAAAAACAAATTTTCAGAAAATGCCGCATTTTTGTAACTGGACATATTTTTTTTTACAACGAAAGCCACCTTCGATTTTTGACAAATGTTGATGAGAAAATAATTAAATTATAACTGGTAATTCAATATATTAAACAACCATGTAAAAGACTTTTGAAAATTCAATGGTAAAACGTACGGAATCATTCGTTTTTCCTCGTATAAAATCTATCCCATTTTATTTTATGTATGAAAACTCCTTGCTACTTAACTTGCTACTTAACTCGTTTCATTAAAAACCCTCGCCTTCGGCTCGGGCTTGTTAATGACAGCTTGTTTGCAATAAACTTACTTTCTTTCTTTTTTTTTTTTTCGATTTTTGTTTCCATACAGGGCTAGATAATGATGAGACAAATCGATATATTTTTTTTCAACACACTTGCTCATAAAGTGGCTCTAATTTCACCGCAATTAGGCACATAATGATACATGTTATCAAACTGTGACTTTTTCATTGCTATTATTCACAAGTGAGTTATAGTTTTTTTTTTTTAATTTATTGGTTGAGTTGCTTAGTTCCTAAAAAAGTTTCGATACAAAAAAGATCGTGCTCAATAGTACAAATAAATTAATGTACCTATTGCTTGCTCGTTTCATGCAACTTCGTATTTAATTAGATAATTTCAACTTGTACGTGCTTAATAAATAAAACTTTCACTCAAATATAAATTTTATTTGCTCTGTAATTAAGAAAAATTTTAATTCCCTATTTTAAACGTGGCTAAAACACTATCCACGAAAAGCCAAAAAAAAGAAACCTCAAACCTCATTCTTTTATCTATGGCCGATCATCGCCATTGTTAAATGCGCGCGCATAGGAAAACTGATTAAATTTGCCCGCCATTTTTATAAAAATTTCACAACTCGTTTTTACTGTTGGAAATGATTTTTTAGTATTATTTTCTTCACAAGTGTGTTGAAAAACGTCGTATGATACACGTGTGTATTGATGATTACCGTCCTCGGCTCTCTTAAGACCCTCACCTACGGCTCGGGTCTCAATGGCGCCTCAGCGGTAATCACCAACATTTCACACTTGTACCATAATGTACTATTATTTTGTACGTACACCGTCAAACAGTGGAGTAATCGCCAGACTACGTTTGTATGGAAGAATTATCGACTAGGGCAACCCTTGTCAATTAGATTTCAATACGCTCGGGCGTCGTAATTACACTGTAGTTCGGAACTCTCTCCTCATAATGTCTCATCAAGTTGTTCGTAGTATCTATCTCCTAACAAATTAACACTTTCTTAGAGAACAAGTCGGTCGCAGACTCCCACGATACCTTATCGAATTCCCAGGGCATCGCTTTTATTGTAAGTCTTAATTGCCGTGGTGGACTGTTTAGATGTAATGGCTACTTTGAGATACTTAGTTATTACTTGCCGGTTTAATTTATGAGGTGGCGCTTGTAATAAAACACGTTATTATTCTTGTTTAATAATGTGAATCTCATGTGACTTTTCTTCACGTTTAAAATTTTCCGATGTTTTCGACATTTGTTTTTGTTTACGGATATCTTAAAAGGGGTCACTGTACTCATCATTATGTATACCTAAATTTAATTGTTTGTAAGTTTAGGTTTAGGGGCATAGCTTCTAAAACAGAACACGAAATTAACCGATTGTTTATGGAGCGAACAACTTGCAAACTCTTATGGGGGACACTGCAGGGATATAGGCTGGTCCAACAAAGCTTATCTATTAATTAAAATAACTACTAATGATAAAAAGCTATTGATTGGGTCGATGTTGCTCAGGCATCAACTGTGGATGAAAAAGTGGATAAGTTCAACAGGTCCGTGCTCCAGCTTTTCGATGCACATGCGCCACTCAGGGCTGTCCGTGTTAAGCGCCCTCCGGCTCCATGGATTAGTCCTGGAGTTCGTTTGGCGATGAGACGGCGGGACAGGGCTTTTCGGAGATATAGAAGGGATCGCAGTGATGAGAACTGGAGCCTGTACAAGTTGGCTAGAAACCGCTGTAATCAGATGGTAAGAGCTTCTAAACGCCGATACATTTGTGAAAATGTCCTTAATTCTTCACCGGCTGACATATGGAAGTTTCTCAAATCAATTGGAATCACGCAATCATCCTCTCATACTGTATCATCTCATATGTCTCTGAATGATTTGAACAATCACTTTTCATCGTCTACTATGCTCACGGCTGCTGTTAAGTATAATACTATACGTGACATTACTTCCATGCCAATTGTACCTCCCGAATCTTTTTCTTTTTCCCCGGTGACCGACGCTGAGATCCTCAAAACGTTCAATGCAATTAAGTCCAAGGCTGTCGGCTGTGATGGAGTGACCAGATCCATGTTATCCCTCATTTTTAAAAGTATCTTTCCTATTATCACACACATCATCAACTTCTCTCTGCAGGCTGGTGAGTTTCCTACAACCTGGCGTAAGGCATTCATTATCCCTCTTCCAAAAATTTCCAACCCCACCTTACCTAATCACTACAGACCAATTTCCATTCTCCCTTTCCTATCAAAGATCTTGGAAGCAGTTGCTCTGAACCAAATATCCTCCTTCGTGTCCCGCAATAACCTATTGTCCCCTTTCCAATCTGGTTTTCGGCCCGGCCATAGTACAGCCACAGCCTTGCTTAAAGTTACTGAAGACGTCAGGACCGGCTTGGAGGGTTCGAGGTTGACGGTGTTGGTTTTAATAGATTTCTCCAATGCATTTAATACCGTCGATCACGACATTCTACTGGCCATCCTGTCTCAAATTGGGGTTTCTTCGTTGACACGGGATTGGTTTTCATCATATCTTCGTGGTCGCCAGCAGGCGGTACGTGCTGATCAGAAATTCTCCGATTGGTGCGCTCTGGAAACAGGCGTTCCACAAGGCGGTATACTCTCTCCTCTCTTATTTTCTTTATTTATTAACTCTATTACTACTATCCTCAAATGCTCCTACCATCTGTATGCTGATGATCTGCAGCTCTACGCGCAATCTGACATTCTCAATCTGGATAGCTGCATCTCACTATTGAATGCTGACCTTCAAGCAATCGCTGACTGGTCTAACAGATTTGGGGTTACTGTCAATGTCAGTAAATGTCAGGCTATCCTTATTGGTAGTTCGTATTTTCTACGAACCTTGGACACTGGCCTTCTGAAGCCGCTTATTTTCGGCAATACCGTTATCCCTCTCTCGCCTCACGTTAAAGACTTAGGCCTATTCATTGATGACAAGTTAAGCTGGAATAAGCAGGTCGCTCAGATTAGCCAGAGAGTCACATTCTCACTGCGGTCTCTCTATAGATTCAAACATTTTCTTCCGTCTAGCACTAAAACTACATTGGTTCAAGCTCTTGTTTTGCCTATAATCGACTATGCTGATGTTTGTTACTCTGATCTATCCCAAGAACTTCTTAACAAAATGGATCGACTTCTTAACAACTGTATTCGCTTTATTTTCGGCCTTCGAAAATATGATCACATTTCTTCCTTCCGTTCTCAGCTTAAATGGCTGCCTATCCGTCAGAGGAGATCCCTAAGATCCCTCTGCATGCTCTTCAACATCATGAACGATCCTTGTACTCCTGATTATTTAAAACAATATTTTAAAGTGTTGGGCAGTTCTCACGATCTTAACCTTCGAGCTTCCAAAAACTTACTTCTCCATATTCCTTCTCACCGCACTGGGTTTCTATCTAATTCTTACACTGTCTCTACTATAAAACTCTGGAACGTCCTTCCCCTTGACATAAAAAAGGCTGAGAGTAAATTTTCATTCAAGCGTAGGTTACGGAACTATTACTTATCCTCTCTTACATAGCTCGGTCTTCGTCATAGTTATTATATTTAAATTTCTGTTTCATTTAGAATAGGATATTTATTATAATATTTATTAGTCTATTGTTTTAAAAATTATTTATGTATTTTATTAGTTAGATAGTTTATTAATATCCGCCTTAATTATTGTTCATTTATGTATATTTTTTGTACCCCTACCACTGTTGTGTTCTTTTTAACCCAAAGGTTGACTGGTAGAGAATGCCTTGCTGCATTAAGTCCGCCTATGTATCACCATTGTACATGAAGTTTAAATAAATAAATAAATAAATGATAACTGGGCGCACGGTTGGCGCAGTGGTTGAGCGATTGACTGCTGCGCTGCGTGTCGCGGGTTCGATTCCCGCACGGAATAAATATTCGTATGATCTACAAATAGTTGTGCCGGCTCTGGGTGTTTGTGTATGTGAGTTTATATGTTTGTAAACGCACCCACGATACAGGAGAAATTCCTTGTGTGGGGCAAAGTTCTTAAAAAAAAAAAAAAAAAAAACTTCTATCTACTCATTGAGCCATATCTACTATTGACGGAAGTTAACAAATACCTAAAAAAATATGCGAACCCAAGAATGTCTTCTACAGGAAAGTTAGCTATCTATGTGCAGACATTTAAACCATATTACAGTACGAATTAACGTTATACTCAGAATCTCAGTTATTTCTTTGAATTCAGTTTGAATAAAACTGCTATCCGTTCTACTATTGTTGCCTACAAAACTGGGCTCATATATTGCTCATGTTTTCTAGAACCACAGTGCTGTTTTTTACAGTTTTTTTTACCAGACGGGTCATAAATCCACCGTTGATCAGTTTGAATCAATTTTATTTCAAAGCAACGAGTTTAATGCATCATAAATTATTTGTAAGACGTTTTTATGCGAATGCTAGTGCACTAGTGCAGTTACGTCTGGGTGGAGCGGACATTGAAAGCGTGTGCGCAGCTCTAATTCGTAGCACGCATGCGCGAGATCTGTAACACTCATCATCATCGAGCCATCGATCCATCGATCGTGACTGAGAGGTGAGTAACCGCTGAGCAACTTATTACAATCGTATACTAATTTGATTTGTGATTTGATCTGTACTGCTTTGTTGGCTTGATTTAGTTATTATGGCAAAGAGTAGTTGCCCATGAAAGAGTAGAGTTATTATTTTTATGGGTTACAGAAATTTTATAATATAGGTATTGCTAAAATTTTAATAACATATTGTTAAAATTTTAATAATATATCGTTACTAGCTTCTGCCAGCGTCTTCGCCCGCGTGAAAAGTGTTGTATCATCCCAAGGGAACATTATACCGGGATAAAAAGTAATATATCCCATGTGCTATGCCAGACCATAATCTATCTCTATGCCAAATTTCATCCGTTCAGTTGTTCTGACATGATTGAGTAACAAACATATATCCATCCATTCAAACTTTCGCATTTATAATATTACTAGATTAAAATCATCCCAAGGGAACATATTCTCGGGATAAAAAGTATCCTTTGCGCTATTCTAGACTATAGTCTCTGCTTGTGCCAAATTTCATCCAGATCCGTCCAGCCGTTTGAGCGTGAAGAAGTAACAAACATACAAACACACTCACAGACTTTCGCCTTTATAATATGAGTGGGAAGTGTGATAGTTTGATTAGTAAGATGGCAAAGAGTAGGTGCCCATGAAAGAGTAGAGTTATTATTTTTATGGGTTACAGATTTTTTTTATAATAATATACTGTTTTTGTAATGACTTTTTGACCCCTACGATTACTATAATATTGTGCCACCATTTTCTTTTTACGGTGAACGTAAATATAGAGCATTTAGAAAACAAAATACTTTCTATACTCGTGCTTTAGTTGTTAATTTTTAGTATGAAAGTTGTGTCTGCTGTGAATGTTTCCGTTTTTTGCGCGAATCTTAGAAATCTAATCTGCGTGAAATCTAATTATTTCCGATTAACCTTTGATAAATGGCTTTTTATCAAAGGTTAATCGGCTTGAATATGACTATTTGATCGATGAAATATATTGTTATTATATTATAAGCACCATGAGATAGCTTATTTTTAGAAGCCAGGCCAGGCGGTCTAAAAACCACTAAGCTATTAAGTTGCCAATTTTCCGCTGAAGCTCAAATTTTATCGTTGTGCTATCGAAAAATAATTGGATTGATCTACTTTTTGATATCAAATAAATCTGTCCTAATTTCACTTTTCTTTTTTCAATTACTTTTGCTTTCGCGAAGTTATATTGTTTTCTATTTATATTTAAATTAGTGACTTGGAATGATTTCGTGGGAACCGTCTGCAAATTAATGTTCTTTTGTTTATTCAACTAGGATTTAGTACCTGGTTTCTAACAATTACAAACAGGTAAATAAAGGCAATTTTTTTACCTACTCCTCCGTTATTCTTTTCTGATTATCTGATTAATTTCGTTGCTGAATCCAAGACAGTTAAGATGACGACTAACGCCAACGACCTTGAGGGAACAAAACGCGCACTCGTTTCACACCCGCGCGACCCAAAATTTTGTAGTTTTTTGTACTTTCCTTATTATAATATATTCTATGACTTCAAAAAAAAAAGCTTCAGATCAAAATGTGGCAAATTAAATTGTCTTTGAGATGGTGTCGATTTCATTATAATATGCCCAGCGCTTTTGGTGTGATTGTCGTGTTTTTGTCGGTTTTAGACGTAACTTTACAAATTAATTACACTATGTTACACGAATAAAACTCTAAATTTTCGTAGATCAAATTATTAAGAAAATGGTCTAATGTAACATATATTTTTTCCATAAAATTACGACTAGCCGTTTAGACATGATTCTCATTTTAAAATCAGCTACTCAAGGGAATCGGCGCCTTAAATAGAGTCTCCGAGACTTCGTAGAGCTTCCTCTTTGCGCTTCCTCATTGCCTCGACGCTTTTATGGTGGTCGCCACTGTTGATTTTGGCTTTCAGGAGTTGCTGTGGTTTGGGAATAGTGTGGTGGGATTGTCCCAAAAAGGGCTAAATGTTATTCAAATTCAATTATTTAACTTGCGCAGTTATAACATGATGACAAAACACAGTGTGGTAAGAAATTAAAACTAACAATGATCAAAACAATGTAGCAACGGGTCCCAAACTAGGCACAGCCTGTGTCTTGGTGACCCAAACATTACACTTTGGTTTTTATGTACACAGGTTCTACTAGCGCTACGTGGCAATTAATTACAAAAAAAAAAAAGTTTGTTAACTGCTTCTAAAACTGAGTGAGGTACCCGTAAAGCAATTGCGATGATGGTCTACTAAGAGTCATCCAGCCTTCTTCTTGTTCTAACTTCTTGTAACTTTAGGTATACATAATAAGATAACGGTCCCTTAATTAAATCTCTGGCGTCCCCGTAAAAACAAAACTTTTAGTTAACCTTGTTACCGACTCCAAAAAAAAGGAGGTAATCATTTCGACACGTATGTATGTAATATTTGGAATAGGAAATATTTGGAATAAGAACCCAATAACCCTTAAATTTGTGTTTAGGAGAGTTGAATAAACAAGCACAAACTTTTTTTATGATCAATTCTAGAAAATGTTAATTTTACACACAATTCAATAACCAATCGATGTAAATCGCGCCATGTAGTGATATTTATTTGAACCAATTTTTTTTTGTCAGCGCTGGGACCCCGTGCTCTAGTGTAGTATATGCTGAACCTATTAGGATAGGCCCTAATGAAGTGCTATTGGTTAATTTAGTTCTGAATGGACTGTAAAACGATATTTCTATACGTAGTATTGCGTACTATTAAGCGAATTATTGCTATCTAGTTATCTGTGCTATCTAGTCTAGTCAACGTATGTATTTCCCAATATTCACTTAAGCTAGGTACTGTAATTGGGCTTCTAAACATGTGTGCCAAATTTCATAAGTGTATGGATGTATGTTTGTATGTATGATGTATGTTTATCTACGAATTTTTTCGAAACTACTTATCGGAGATCATTCTTGTATTAGGTATCTCTCAACTTAAAGAATAGTGCAAATAAAAACTTTTTCACAAAAAAATAAACCGACTTCGACTTCAAAAGCAAAACACTAGAAAATGCAAAATAACTTTCGTTTCGGAAGTCGGTGTCGAAAAAATTATTTGAAGTTAAAGTTGGTTCTAGTTTAATAAAAGTTTTCGCGCCAGTAGATAAAGATAGAATAAAAATAGAAATGATTTTTATTCCACCAGACTACTTTTATAATAGGCATTTCTAAATCAAGCAATAAACGATAGCAATTTGTTATAGTTTTCAACAAAATGAACGAAGAAAAACAATGAAGAAATCAAATTAAAACTATTTTCAGCGGGCAGTGAAAGTTTTGAGGACAACACGAAGTGTCCCAGATTTTAGTTTTTCTTATTATTTTTTAACGCTAGCTAACTCGACGAACTCGTGTGCACATTGCACGTGCGTGAAATAAGATAAATTAAATGAGAAAAAAACCTTAGATGCCTATGCACGTCTCAATTACTTGTAATCGAAGTAAAAACAGTACTTTTTAAGGATCGTAGCAGATTCGTCTTTCTGCTTAGGGCTCTGTTTATGTTCGTGTATTTTTAAAATTACACTTTTTTATGGAAGAGGTCTCTACCTCTTGCTTTTTTATTTTTACTAGCTGTGCCCGCGGCTTCGCTCCCGTCATCTGCCTGCCAACCCTACCATACTTACCAGCCTGCCTGCCTACTCCACATACTCAAAAAAACTTTTTACAAAAAAATACTACCGACTTCCAAATAAAACTACAAAGTGAAAAATAACTTTATTTTTGGAAGTCGGTGTCTTTCGTAGGTACCAATTTATTGCGTTATGGACACCGACTTCCAAAAATAAAGTTATTTTTCACTTTGTAGTTTTATTTGGAAGTCGGTAGTATTTTTTTGTAAAAAGTTTTTTTTATTTTTCACTTTTTAGTTGTACCTACCTAATAGGCAAGTTGTTTAGTAAGTTACCTACTCGTATAACGCCAGAATATATTACCCTAATATCATGAAACTTGAACATTACCGGTGAAATGAGAGATCTGCGTACCCCTTAAGAGCGTACTGGCGTGATGTTATGTTATGAAATGGTATAAACAACAAACAGACATGCGATTGCAGCAATCCCGAGAGATTTGCCGTTATTTATTGAAGAGTTCTGTTGTATATCTTCGAATTGCTTCGTCAGTCCTACACCAAATTAAAATGGGACCAATTCGGAACATACTCTTTCAAACAAAAAAAGATTTTTTGAAATCGGTCCACAACTGACGGAGATATCGGTGAACACTGAACATACACAAAAAAAATAATAACATACATAATGTCGAACATAGAACCTCCTCTTTTTTGGGAAGTCGGTTAAAAAATATACATACTACAAACCAATTTTTTTTTCTAGGGTCATTGTTTCGCGTAAAATCTTAACACCGCGATTCAGATAATGACTTTAAATGCACAACGCCATCTATCGAATAGCGAGTTCAACTGTCCGAGTAACCGAATTGCGTGAGCTGTGATAATTTTACTTCTTGAACACTTTAAATTCATCTAACTTTTGATAGAGTGAACCGATTGCGATGAAACAAAAACTAAGTAATTCTTCAAGATACGCACAATTTTTATGTATAAAAGTTATCTACATTGGTTTCGTACATTTCACGTGATGCGTGCACAAATAAACAGACAAACAGACAAACAGATAAACAGACAAACAGACAAAAATGCCAAAAATGCTAGAAATGGGTTCTGTTGGTTATCCTTTAACACCCTGGCTATTTTTTTTGGAATTTTTTTCGATGTACAAAAAATATTTTTCTACAGATTTATTATATGTATTGATTGATGATGATTTATTGCTTCACCCATTCAAGCCTGTTTAATCATCCTCTCGTTATTTACAAGGCAAACAAACAAACTGCAAACATCTAAAATGCTAAGCGGTGGAATAAAAATTTAGGAGGATCCTGACTGCTCAATCTGCTGAAAGATCAATAGGTCTCCTTAGAAAGATTTGATTTACGATTCGAACGGAGGGAGATAAAAAAAAAAGTAAAAATACGTCACTTGAAAACATGATTTTTTGTTTATTTTAATAATTTTAATAATTTTGGTCTCAAATGAAAGGTATAGGCCAACCATTTCATCCGTGTAAATCATGTACATCAGTCCACGCGTTTATGAGATATTAACTCATTGCTGAATGCCATATGTGAAAGGGTCACGGACGCCCCTTACCGCGATACATTTGTTTTGATCGTGTTAGCGACACTGCCTTTACATATGTTTCGTATCGTTTTGAAATATAGGATACCATTGGTAGACAGGTGTTAACGGCTTTTATTTTTTTGTTATCTGGCGGTGACTAACTGAAGGTACCTTTATAAACGTCTGCCTGTTTAAAGGCAGTGATAGGTTGACTCTAATTTGCTGATAGGCTACATAACACTAAAATTACCTGAAGGTTATTAAACTCGTGTTATTTGGCAGAAACTGAATTTGGATGATTAAATAAACAACGATCTTGAATCATTTGATTGAGGTTTTTTGCGTTTCTATCATTTTTGAACACACTTTCTGAAACCGGGTGTACGTAGGTAATTATCAGATTGGAAATGAAAATGGAAAAACGAACATCTAGCAGCTTCATACACTGTGATATAGTGTGAATAACATTGTAAGAAAATCGCTACGCAGCTAAATAAAAAAAGTAGAGCGTGTGCAGTGCTCTGAGAACAGGAGCTCAATTTCTGTATCGCTCGTGTGAAACTTACTGCCCGTGAACACCGAATTTATGAGCAATTTCTATAAGTGGACTTGATGCTGTATTTTATCTGAAATTCATACCGAGAGAATTTGCAGCGATTGGACCATGAGAAACTATTTGCGACTGGGTCTGTCTGTCGCCAAATTAAAACGCAGCCAATGCGGCAGCTGTGCAATATTTATTGAAAATATTGAAAAGGGATAGTTAAAGACCAAAATGTATTTATTTATTTGCATCTCCATTAAATTATACAATAGAAGTCATAATTATACAAAGGCTTCTAATCGAAGGAATATGGTTGTCCAGCCCAAAACAACGAAGAAGTAGGTATGTGAGTCAAATCATTAGGTTAATCTTACTTGAAATTAAAGGCTTACCATTCAAGCAAAGACCTTATGATGAGCCTCAGTTGAAAAGGAGGTGGGATGTGTATAAGATGACCATATACAATTGCCCCTACATTAAAGCTTTTCAATGCCTATGTTCGCGCTACAATAGGCTCAAAAGAGGCCTTTGGAACGCACCGACTTCTCCTATTTTATCCTCTTTGATACACGACTAGGTGAAAGGTTCGTGACTTTTACGTTCTTACATTAATTAGATAGCCTGATGTATGCGTAAGTTCCGTGTAAACATATAAGCTTCGGCTTGATCGTAAAAGTTACATCGGTTCTTTCAGATAGATCGCATAGATATCCGAACTAATAGGCCGTCTTGTCTTTTACAAGCTAAATTATTTACAACATGTATGGAAGATTATTGTAAACGCCTTACTTAAATACCAAGTACCTGGGTGACCGCGATTTATCGCCCCCGAAACCCCCTGCATACTTTTCATGAAAATTGTTGTAGCCGTTTCCGAGATTTAGATTATATATATACATACAAATATACAAGAATTGCTCGTTTAAAGGTATTAGATTTTACAAACACCATAGGTAGGTAGCAAGTATATTTTCAACGTGTTTAAAATCATTAAAGCTGGATTTTCCCTAAAATGTCGGTAGTTAAATAAGTATACGTACGTGAAGTTAATGAGTTACCTACTTTAGTTATGAAACAATGAAATGTTGTATAAAAGTAATTAGGTTCATGTGTTCCATAAAAACTTTTAAATTAACTTTGCAGCATATCGTATCTAAGTTAGTGCGACAAAGTAAACTACCTATCGCAAAGTGGGTCAGTCGGCAGTGTTCAGTTGTAGAGATAGCTTAGAGCTTATTACAAACACTGTATTTATGATTATACTCCGTGCAAGCAAACCGGATTCAAATATAAACTTGTCTTCAATGCTCCAGAATGGGGACGAAACATTCAGATTTTAGTACACCACCGCCAGCGAGCAATACGATTTATAGCTAAATGGAAATAACACAAGTTCGTATTAGTTCCAACTAAACTTTCTAAGATTTTCTACGCGAAGTTCCTCCGACGTGGATTATTAGACACTCCAATTCAGTTCGTAATTAGAGGAAAATATGAGTTTTATTGATCGATAAATTGGGCGAATCATAAGTGAGTGGTAAAAGCTGTGTAACATACCAGTAGGAGGAGCACGAGAGCGCAGTCGCCGGCGCTCGTCATGCTTGCGGTCTGCCACACTCGAGCGCGGAGCCAACCGTTAATGCTATCTGCCCCGATTACCTTACTCGTTCAAATACAAAAAAAATAACGCCCAACTATTCGGATTAGCTATCCGATCAAACAAATGAATCACTATTATTTTGATGCGTCAATGTTAGTCAGTATCTTCACTGCCACTGCGTAAGTCCGAAAGCGCAACACAAGCGTCGCCAGTAGCTTTTCCCGCGCGAGTTGCAAACAATTCGGTAGCGCTGGTGGTGTGGAGTGTAGCGCGTGGAGCGCCGGTGTCTCGGGACTGCGCCGACTGCGCTCGGCTCGCTCCGTTGATGATGGTGGAACAGTTAGCCATGCCGTCGTTGGGGAGGGAACCACCTGCTCGCCTGTGTCTTATCGTTCTCACGACACGATCACCGAACCGCCGCGAACAATCTCGTGATCTATATAGTTGATTGGCGTCGGATTATTGGGCGAATTGGGCTCCGACGAGCGCCGCGACGCGTTCATTACCGTGACATTCGCGTGGAGAAATTGCGGCGTACCTCAGTACCTGCCTAATGATTGAGTGGCATTTCGGTGTTGCGGCGGTATCAGGTCATCGATGTTATGTTTGGGTCGCCCTCTCCGCAGATGACTGTGGCGGTTGGAGATGATCGTCAGATAAGATAACTAAATAGCTTTATATCTGACCGAGTGAGCCCCGGTGGCCCAGTGGGCTTTGGGGCTATCGATATGATATAAAATTAAACCGCTGTAGAAAGTCAATCAAAGTCGAAGATGAGCAGAGATAATTTATTAATTCACCAATCACCTTTCCTACGACCAATAACAATCAGCTTAGACGATATCTAAGATCATTCCATGACGTGTTACTTTGTGAATTATGGTAAGTTCGGCAAGTTTTAAATGGTTATAGAAAGGAATCATTTAGAATTTAGATCAATAACTTGAGCCATTGAATGAAAGCGGTCAGCGGCAGATTGTCTCGGTTGTAACATTAAAGTAAACAAACTGGTGGATAGTTTCCAATCAGCAACAGATGCGGTGCAACACACGGAACGGATTTAGATATTTTTTCGACAGAATCGTTCAGTGATTGACCAACTAACTAAACCGCAAAAGATGACGCTCCACTTCACATTAAAACACAGAAGAATCAAAATAGTCCTACTTTATCAGCGTAATTTGTAAAGAAAAGATACTTATTTATGTGATAGAATTACTTAGCACACTTACTCGACTGCACAATTCACAAAAGCTTGGGCAGTTCAGAATAGTCTTATTTTACTCTTTGGAATAGTCTTTCAGACTATTTCATAGGCCATAGACAAGTGACATTCTATCATCGAAAGCGTGGCGATAGCGATTGTCAATAAGTCTACTTTTTTACAAAAAAATACCACCGACTTCCAAATAAGAAAACAACAAAGTGAAAAATAACTTTATTTTTGGAAGTCGGGGTCTTTGGTAGGTACCAATTATTTGCGTTATGGACACCGACTTCCAAAAATAAAGTTATTTTTCACTTTGTAGTTTTCTTATTTGGAAGTCGGTAGATAGTATTTTTTTGTAAAAAAGTTTATTTTATTTTTTTGTTGTACCTACCTAATAGGCAAGTAGTTAAGTAAAGTACCTATACTGCCAGATTAGATTACCCGAATACCATGAAATTGAACATAACCGGTGAAATGAGAGTGTACCAAGGTGAACTGTACACTTCTGCGTACCCCTTTAGAGCGTACTGGCGTGATGTTATGTTATGAAATGGTATAAACTATAAACAGACATGCGATTGCAGCAATCCCGAGAGATTTGCCATTATTTATTGATGAGTTCTATTGTATATCATCGAAGTTCTTCATCAGATCTTCACCAAATTAATATGAGACCAATTTCGGCACATATCCTTTCAAACAAAAAAAAAGAATTTTCTAAATCGGTCCACAATTGACGGAGATATCGGTGAACATAAAACAAGCGAAAAAAAAACAAACATAAAGTCGAACATAGAACCTCCTCCTTTGTGGTAAGTTGGTAAAAAGGCAAAATTATATGGGATTGACAAGTCATATCTAAAAATCACGTGATCAATCCCTTATAATTTGACATTTCGACTATCGTTTTCGCTGACATCGAATGCCACTTTTTTTACATTTTTTTTTTATATTTTGGCTTCGCACGGCTTGTGCATTTAGCCAGTGTCAAGTTTAGTTCTACCGCTGTGTTTTACTTGCCCACACTCGTGCACGTTCATAAATAAAAGAATAAAAAACCACCATTTTTACACTATTAATATTCAATTTAAGGCCGTACCCTGACCAAAAAATCAGCATGAGATATGAGCATTCCTATTGGCCTAGCGGCACTGGCGGCGCATGAATTACGGTAGTGTATACGCCCAGATTTTAGAATAAAATCTTTATAAAATCGAATATTGGTCTTTTGAAAAAAAATAAACTTACAAAATGTTCGTTATCAAATTGTCTATCCATTAGTGTTACTATAAAACATAATTAATGAACACTTTACGAGGAGATGCATGCTATCAATAATTATTTCACATTTTTATGGTTTTGTTGGAAGGAGATTAGTGACACATATAACTCTTTAAAAAAAAAGTGTACTACAATTATAGAATCAACATTATGTAGAAATTTAACGTTTCTGCTAGGTTCAAAGCCAAAACGATTACTGATGCATCATTTAACACACTTTTTATCGCAGTTGGTACGGCAGTGAATATTTTTTCTTTCTTTACTGGCAAAGCGTGAATATTAAGATGATGATGATGAGCGATGATATTGATCTTACAATAAATGGCGTGCCTTATTATTTAAATGTTTGTATCTTACTTAATGTGTAAACTCTTGAAGACGCTATATGGACGCAAATGAAGCAAAAAGGAGTAAAGGATCCTAGCGGATTGGCAGGTTGACAGGTGGCGATCTGTAGTCTTTGTCTGTCCTCATGTGAAACAAGTGTGAGTCGGACTCGACACGAAGCGTCTGAGGTTTGCTGTAAGAGAACCCAATTATGGGTTAAGCTCGCCTTTGTACATAAGTTGTCCTTCTGTATTTGTATATGTTTGTTTTGTGTACAATAAAGAATATGAATATGAAGGGTTCCGTACTTGGTAAATTGCGGTTTACGATTTATGACGTATTAAAAAAAAAACTACTTACTAGATCTCGTTCAAACCAATTTTCGGTGGAAGTTTACATGGTAATGTACATCATAGATTTTTTTTAGTTTTATCATTCTCTTATTTTAGAAGTTACAGGGGGGGACACATTTTACCAATTTGGAAGTGTCTCTCGCGCAAACTTTTCAGTTTAGAAAAAAAAAAATATTAGAAACCTCAATATCATTTTTGAAGACCTATCCATAGATATCCAAAACGCATGGGTGTGATAAAAAAAATATATTGAGTTTCAGTTCTAAGTATGGGGAATCCTCATACTTAGAACTGAAACTCTCTATTTTTGTTTTTTTTCTATTTCTGTGAGAAAATCTTAATGCAGTTCACAGAATACATCTACTTGCCAAGTTTCAACAGCATAGTTCTTATAGTTTCGGTAAAAAGTGGCTGTGACATACGGACGGACAGACAGACAGACTGACATGACGAATCCATAAGGGTTCCATAAGGGTTTTTACGGAACCCTAAAAAGGGGATGAGTTTATGTTAGTATAAATAATGCCCCTAATCTTTCAGACGAACCTGTCTGTAGTCATGAAACTTATTTTCAGGAAGTGTTACATAGTTCATAATGATTTTCAGCGATAATTGACTGTAAATACTTATCTACTTCAATCATTTACTCAATTTTAGGATCAGTAATCTGATATAAATAATTCTATGGTGGGTACCTCTTCAATTGATAGTTTGTCTAATGGGTCAATTCCCTTCGCACAGAGCGGCAAGTTTTTGCTTGTAACAAGAAGTGCATTAGCCGTGGTTACAGTAACTCGGACTTACGCCAGCCTTATAAAAACCAGCGTATTGAACCAAGAACTTGATAAATAAAAATAAAATTATAAACATTTTCTCTTTTATTCAGTAATTGACAAGCGTTCGTTGTATGTAATTACTAAAAGATAAGATCCCCTATAGAAAGTTAAATTAACTGTATAGTGTAATAAAATGTAGGTACGATATTTTTATATTATGAAGAGTTTTTCTGCAACTCTTTTAATTATTTTATTTTAGATCGGATCGAACGAGTTTTCTTCTACATAGAAACAAATACCAACCCGCACATGGCCCGCGTGGTGGTTTATGGCTCATTCTCTCTCTCACAGAGAGGCCTGTGTCCCAGCAGTGGGAACGTTAAATGGTTGTTGAGGATAATGATGAGATAAAGAACAACAGAAACTCCCTGAGATTACCTACAAATGCAAACTACACAAAGAAAATCTCAATCCTAATCTGAAATATTTCAAGCACACAACGAATGATGGAGAAAAAGATATTACTATGCAATGGGTTAGACGACGCACATGCGAGCAACTGAAAGGCTTTCCATCTCAGCACTACTGTCACGGGCATGTTTGTGTTCTTTATGCCAACGTCACGGAAACGTGGCGTTGACGCGCAGACGCGGCGACAGAGGGTCAATTTAGAAGTCAGCAGGCTGTAGGCTGCGCCCGCGCATACGCAGCGCCTGTCAACCTCCCGATTGTGTTTACGTACGCCGTCCGCGCTTGACTGACGCGCTTTCTTACACTTGAATTACGTTTTGGTATTAGATTTGTATGCGCAGGGCTTTTGCAAAGCAAATTGACCGTGAGCCAGAAATTGCGGAAGCACTGTAAATAATAATAACTGCTTACCTTCGACTCTTTGATAAGTAGCTGTCACGTTGAAACATCATGTTGAAAGAACCAATGCTAATGTATCTACCTATACCTAGAATGAAAGAAATTCTAGCAAGGATGGTAGTGGGGTATGCGGTGCTCGACACATAATCCTCTCGGTGACGCCTACTACGACGGAACAAAAGACCAGTGTGCTTAGTGCGAGTTTTTTAACGTACTCACTGGTGATAACGTTAACGATCTCTTATGTCAAAATGTATACAAAAAAAGAGGTTTCGCCTTGCCGTCACCAGACGGCGCTTGTTTTGCAAATGTTAACATATAATGAGTTAAGCCGTAAACAAACGGTTTGGGAACACTAAGCAAAAAAAAATAGCAATACAAAACCAAAAAAGATTATTTAAACGCAACATTACTCCAGTAACTCAACTGGCTTTTGTTATGTGTTACACAGCTGTCACTAATTTTATGTAACTGGTAGACAAAATTTTGGTTACGTAGAATGAAACTTTTTTTTCAGTGTGACGGCAAGGTAAAACCTCTTTTTTTGTATACATTTAGACATAAGAGATCGTTAACGTTATCACGAGTGAGTACGTTAAAAAACTCGCACTAAGCACACAGAGGTCTTAGTGCGAGTTTTTGTTCACGCTCAATCGCGTTAACGTAAACTACAATTTGTATTGAAACTGGATAAGCGTCGTCTGGTGACTGCAAGGCAAAACCTCTTTTTTGTATACATTTTGACATAAGAGATCGTTTACGATATCACGAGTGAGCACGTTAAAAAACTCGCACTAAGCACACAGAAGGTTTTCATACGATCGTCTGTCCGGCACCTCATACCGCAGTGATGTGCGTTCCGAGTTCCGACCAAGATACAATCAAAGGATAATTTGGACGTGCCGAACAACACTAAACATAGAAGTTAAAACAGGAACTAACCAATAGTTAGAGAGCAAATAAATAAAACATGATGATAAACAAGCCATAACAACTCGTTAAAATAAAATTCAAAATAAACTTTAAAAAAGTTATAATTGCTGCTCAAATGCTCATAACTACTAGGTAACACAGTAGACGTGGTAGGGTGTAAATCGCAATGAATTAAAAGTGCTAATTATAAAGAATGCAGTCGAGCGGAAAATGATAAGTCTTCACTAATCTCTTTGATTAGAAGTACTATAATTGCTATTTTTTTAAAGGATGTTCACCGCATTCTTGATTGACAGTGGTGACTCATGTTGTTTTCATTTTACTTAAAATCGATAAGACAGCCGTTGTTCTTTAAAAAAAAATCGTCGATTGAAGCAGGATGTTGGTAAATAATAAAATGTTGCGGTCGCAGTAATCCGACTGAATTGCCTAGAAAAAATCACAATTCGTTTAATTAGGTTTGGCTCTCGCCTATTTCGTCCTCCATTATTGGACCAATTTAAAAGATATTCCATAAACTGAAAGTGAAAGATATAGACTGTGCCTCTATGTTTTCCTTTTTGATGATATGTTATCTTTAGAAGCACTAGAACCCTCAAAAGATGCTCAACATTCCGCTGTCAACAGACGCCTAAGGTACAAATTTGACAACTATAAATGAAAGTGAAGTGAGTGGCCTAGAGGTCTGATTGAAGGTGTGGTGGCAAAGACTGGAGAGTGTTGGCCTGAAATTGAGCAGAAGCAAAACTGAATACTTGTTTTGCGATTTTTTGGTCTCTGCAGTTCCGTGCCCATAGCTCGCACTGGAACGCCCATAACAATCTGCTCCGACTTCCGGTACCTAGAGTTGCTTGTCCAAGAGAGAGCGAGGAAGACCGAGATGTAACGCACCGGATCAACTCAGGATGGATGAAATGGCGACAGCTCACTGGAACAACTTGCGATCCACGGATACAGTAAAAGGGAAAATCTACAAGTCCGTGATTAGACCTGTCATACTGTATGGATCAGAATGTTGGGATGTGAAAAAGATGGATGGAAAGAAATTGCATATAGCAGATGAGAATGTTGAGATGGATGTGCGGTGTGACGAGATTGAATAAAGTGAGAAATGAGTATATTAGATGCAGTTTGAAAGTGGCGCCAGTGACAGAAAATTTTAAGGGAAACCGTTTGTCCTGGTATGGTCATGTGATGAGGAGGGATGAAATGCATGTTATTAAAAGAGTTATGAATATAAATTTGGAAGGCCAAAGAAAAGATGGATGGACTGTGTGAGGAGTGATATAAAAGAAAAGGGAGTCAGTGATAGCGTGACATGGGACAGGACGGTATGGAAGAAGAAAACCTGTTGCGCCGCCCAAGTAAAATGGGATACGAGCAGGAATATCATGAAATTAAAAAAGGAAAACATAGGGGCACAGTATAAATCTTTCTTTTTCAGTTTATGGAATATCTTTTAAATTGGACCAATATTGGCGGAGGAAATAGGCGAGAGCCAAAATTCGAATTATGACTTTTTACTCAGGCAGTTCAGTCGGATGTAAGTACATTTTTTTTTTTTTTTTTGCATTTCCACTTAAAGCTCTTCTTTGTAATATTACGCTTGTTCAATTACTGCTTCTTCTAGAAATTATTGTGACTGAAACCTATCTTTAGCATCGGGTGCATATCTATCCATAACATAAGACTTTAAATCTATTCCCTGGACGGGTTTTTTCACAAAAAGCTCGTGCAAGGGGATTTAAATGTCACCAAAAAAGTTTTAAACGTTTGAGACTTAAACGTACGGTTTACCATCAAATACCTACTTAAGAGAAAGAAAAAGCTACTTGTCGGCTTTATTATCACTACATTACAAAAATATTCATTAAAAAACTTGTTTTTAAACAAGATTTTTTCATATTCATCTCAGCAAATCCTTTCATAAAATACACATAGTGCACAAAAAATAGTCCGGCAAAATATCTTGGGCCGTCCGCCATATTTATTGGACTTGGAATAATTATGTCATCCAAACTATACGTGTATGCAAAATTTAATCTTAATCGGTGCAGGATAACTGCTTTAAAATTCAGTTACAATATTTGAGCCGAACACACTTGCATACATTGCAAGTTACATGTCATCATCATCACCATATCAGCCGAAAGACGTCCACTGCTGGACATAGGCCTCCCCCAAGCGTCGCCACATTGACCGGTCTCGAGCGTCCCGCAACCAGCGGATCCCCGCAACCTTCACCAGGTCATCGGTCTACCTGGTGGGAGGCCTTCCAACGTAACGTCTTCCGGTTCGCGGTCGAAACTCCAGAACCTTTCTGCCCCATCGGCCATCCGTTCTGCGAGCAATGTGCCCTGCCCACTGCCACTTAAGTTTGGCAATTCTTCGGGCTATGTCGGTTACCCTGGTTCTCTTGCGGATCTCTAAATTTCTGATTCGATCACGCAAGGAAACTCCGAGCATAGCCCTCTCCATTGCCCTTTGGGTGACTTACAAACTTAAGTTACATGTAACTTGTAATAATATAGATATATAAAAAAACAGTCCCCCGCCGCGGCGCCGCGTCTGTTCGCGATAAACTCAAAAACTACTGAACTGATTTACATGCAGTTTTCACCAGTAGAAATAGTAAGAAACGAGGAAGGTTTTTGTACCTATATAATTTGTCAAGAGCGAAGCTGGGGTGGGTCGCTAGTAAATTTTATAAAACGAAAATAGCTGAGAAAATAAAATCATAAAACAAACAATGCAGCACTAAATCCATAGCAATAATGTAAGCATTGAAACAGTAAATTGTTATATGATGTGACAATCACTCCGCCTGGCGATGCCGATGCCGCCGGGAAACGCATGGCACGCGCTTCAGCTCGCGGCGTTTTTGCGTCCATTACCTGCCGACGTGCGCTACGAATCCAATTCTATGATTTATGATCCACGATCTTCCGCATGCTACAGTGACACTCACCATTGTATAAAGATATTAAAGATCATCCGCCGACGCACCGAAATTGACCGGAACAGTATGTGGCCCGTTATGTAACAGCGTGCGGTAGTGTACATGGAAATCAGTAAAACCGCATACTTTATATCGAAGTAGCTGCTTTCAGCTTTATCTTTCATAACGGTAACATAAAGGGCAGGCAGCGGCGTCAATAAACTTAAAAAATAACAAATGATTCTTCAGTTTATTGAGCCAAAAATCGATTTCTTGGATTTTAAGACAAATGACGTTTTTTGCTGTTCAGCAAAGTAAAGCCTACCTACTAATTTAAATTGTCACGGTGTAGTTCCAATTAATTTCTTATGTTCACGGCAGGTGTTTTGAGTTTTTAAGTTATAATAATGTAGCAGCTTTTTTATGTTGAACTACTCTAGGTTGAGATTACCGGAGAGGCAATAAACTGGCATGCAGTTATTCTACGAAAATTGAAAACTGTTCAGGTGCATTTTATAGCTTTTCTAGGATAGAAGGTCTAACTAAAGCATTGATAAATTTGCTTGAATTCCCACGAGAGTACCTACGAAATACCAACCATAAAAGTCGGAAGCTGTTCCAGTTTTGACCAGAAATACCCAATAATTTTCTGCTTTAATGCTTTTAGGTTTAAACAAACTGTCAAACTGCTTACTTCCGTTTCATCCGAACCTTGAAGACAATGAGCATCTCCATGGACCGCGCAAGCTGTTTGGATAACGGACCGTTCACACGGCCATCCACCACGGATGACCGCATCTCATTTTGACCGGACTAATCGTAATTTCAGACTAGTACGAAATAGGACAAAAAGCAGAGGCCGGAACAAGCGGGCAACTAGTACAGCGAAAATTTGAATAATGATCTATCTAGCGGAATGTTTTGTTCGTTTAACGCTACGGTGGCTGCGTCTACGCAGACCACGTCACTCGCTCATGAGAATTTGTAACAGTTGCGTAGCTTCCAACATCAAATTGTATGGCTCTGTGTGATTTAGATCACCGAAGTAAGATGTGTAATGAGAGTCTTGTTTGTTTTATTTGGCAATTATCTTAATGAGTGCGCCCCTGCCTGTACTCAGGAAAGTGTATTGAACATTCATTCGGACGTAATTCCCTGAGTGTCATTTACTTGATAGCTGGCTCGCTATCAAGAGCCGTTTGAAGGTAAGGAGGCAATATAGTTTGCAGGCTGTATGAGGTATCATGGTACCTCCCCGCTAATTGTGCGAATGTGGAGCATGCGGGACATAATGCTACACCGCGACAGAGCCGCCCTGCGATTGCTGCGCCGGCGCACGGTGGTTAAAGTAATGCCTGTGGGGCTGCGGGCGACGGCTTTGCGTGCACATTTCGCTATTGAAGCCATAAGTAGTCGGCACGCACTATATGTTTTTTATTGATCATTAGGTTGTAGGTGACATAAAAATCTAGTCAAGTGCAAGTTGAAAATGTCGGTCAAGTGCATAAGTATGATGACGTACAGCTATGTGTGCAGTAAGTAATATTGTTCGAAAGGCCAATCAACTGATTGAAGTGCACCTATGTCATTAGTGTTTTTTCTACCCACATGTTCTGGGACAGCAAAAAAGGTAACGTGTAGCCATACATTATATGGCAGGTAGAGATACCTAAATGTTGAACGACTACATATTTTGATTGTGAAATGATCGCAATTCATCGAGTAGATAATAACGGTTATAGATTCTGGATATATCTTGCACTGTCATTTCCCCTTATAAAGTAACAATAGACTACGGCTTAGAATAACCCTTTCTCACATTTCTGTACAAGGTAGGTAGGACATAGAGCAATTTTCATTTAACTTCGCCAACGTACCAGTGAAAAACGTAACGGTCCAGTGACACGTTTACGGTGATCTACAGAATGAGACGAGGTCACAATGATACGCTAATCAAATCTGTAAAATTACGATATAATTACAAAATTACAGTATCGGTAAAGTAATTAGATGCAGCTGTCGAAGCCTCCGCTATTGTTTCCTTAGAAAAATATACTAGGTACGTATTACAGGTGGGGTATGCGGTTGTCGCTAATAGCAGACCGGTAATTACATCGATGTGTTCTAGCTGTCTCTTGGACGGTTCTTGCGAGTATTCTAATGAGGACAATACGTCCATGGAAATTACAATACGGAGATATTTATTGTAACGGGTATTACTTAAGTAGGTTCCCAAGTGCTGTAATAATAAAAACTCATTGCTGATGGTATTTCTATGAGAAGATAGCTGTGCTAAATAGAGACGTATGTATGAACAACATAAAATATTTCATAGATAATTATTTACCTGCTATGTTCCTACCGTGCACAAAAATATTTGCTTATAATTTAGTTAAGCCTACACCTACTTGCTAGACTCAAAGGTACGTGTAAAACTTCACGGCTGCTTTAAAATACATACTTATTTAATTATTTCTTAGCGCAATTTAAAAGGGCCATAAAAGTGGCTTATAAACCGAGTATTCGTCAGTGGCACGGCGACGTGACTGATATCTGTCGCGATAAAATACGTAGTTTGTCTAAGGACTTAACTGAATGATACCACGTGTGTTGTTAATTAATTCAACCTCATTATAACGGCGTTCGCTGCAACTGACTCATTTAACTTAACTGTTAAGTCGGTTAAACAGATATAAACGAAATGAACATGTACACAATTTAAATTAAAACACACATATTATTAAATGATCTGCCCTCTACGTGTGTAATTTAACCACATTTACCATAAACGTAGAGCTAGTAGGTAGCTGCGTGCTACTAATCAGTAAAGCAATAAAAATATATACCTATTTACAGAATATTTATGTGAGAAATTATAAACGGTCTTGACTTTCGATGTGATTAACTTGGAGGCCTATGGTAGCGTCATAGATGCTTCATGCTCTTCAAAATAATGCATACAAAGAACAGAGTGGGTAGGTACCGAAATGATTAAGTCGATATGATATTAAACAGAAACGAGATGTATTGTTTTCTTATGTTTCAATCCCACCGCACTACTCCCAAACCACTGCAACTCCTGAAAGCTAGAATCAACAGTGGCGACCACCAGAAAAGCGCCGAGGCAATGAAGCTCGACGAAGTCCCGGTGAAAGAATTTAACTGTCTTGGATCCCGCAAAGAAATTAATCGGAAAATAATAATAACGGAGGTATAGGAAAAATCACATCGCACTAATATTATAAAGGCGAAAGTCTGTGTGTTTGTATGTTTGTTACATCATCACGCTCAAACGGCTGGACGGATCTGGATGAAATTTGGCACAGAGATAGATTGTAGCATGGAATAGCACATATGATACTTTATATGTCGGGAATATGTTCCCTTGGGATAATTTTCGACTTTCGCGCGGGTGAAGCCGCTAGCAGAAGCTACTAAATCATAATTTCCTGCACTTCGCTCCATATCAAGATGATGAACGACGAAGATAATTAATGGGTCCTAACATTGTGAGCTGTTATATTTGATTCCAATAATAGGTATGGCAGAAACGCTTGAACGCACGGAATATTTTTCTAGTTTGTACAAGGTCCGTATAGTAGTAAATAATGCAGCCCGTAGGTATATGAACGAGATGTAGGTATAACAAATGAAGATCTAAGAGATAACTAAATTTACAGCAGGTAGGCATTAGGCAGGCATACAATTTTGGTCGTTCCACCTGTCAACCTGTGTCTCCGATTTGGAAAAGAGTCATCGACCCTATTAATATAAATCTTCTCTACCTACTTAGTTGTTTTTATTCTTTTATTAAATTTATTAGAGTTATTTTGAGCTGGGTCAATAAAAAGATACGTGGCTGGTAGAATTTGAGGGAGGTTGCCCAACTGTGCGACAGCGTTTGTTATAAAAAAAAAATTGTAACCAACATGTTGCATGAGTTGCATCCAATCAAGGCCAATGAAATAAGAAACCCAATGTAGAACTTTGTCAAGGCATCGTGCAGGCAAAAAATTGGCACCTGTACTTTATATGGTCCAGTTTTTCAAGAGTAAGGTTCGATTTCCGTGATACCCATCTCGAACCATTCTTGGTACAGATCCAGCCTCCTAGCTGCTAGCTAGGAGGCTGGATTTATCCCCGGTTGATGACCATAGGCTGGTCCCCCATTGTACTATTCAATTGAAGCCCCCTCTACCTACGGGTTATACTGGCGTATTGACATTTTTCTTTTTGCTCGCTATGTCTCTTTTACTTACCTAGAGGAATTTACATGATATATATTGTTATTGTCAGTTAGTTTTTTTTCCTTACTGCTATCTGACTTTCGACCCTTGATTAGAAACCTAAAATTACTAATTCGGTTAATTGATGTTGTTTAAGTCATTATTACTTGCCGCAAATTTTAACGAATGCGCCGCTTAGTAAATTTGCCTTACTTAAAAATGTATGGACTTAATGCCTTAGTACATTTTCCCTTCGAGATTTATAAATAAATCTACTTTTTATGTGAACTGTTCTGAACTGTTTTTTTTTTACTTTTTGTGTGTGTGTGTATATTAAGCGTATTTATTTTTTTATTTATGTGGTGAAAAAGTGTTTTAGTTACAAATATTTTACTCCACAAAATTATAGTTGGTTAAGTATGTCAGCACAAATATCAGCAATCTTTATTTTGAGATGGGTTTGCTCTTGACTCTAGTTCAGGTCAGAGGTGACAGAGACAGAGTCGACGGTAGAACGGGGCAGGTGGGATGATGTCGTGGAGTCCTTGAACACACTCACCGAAGTACAGTCTGTAGAAGACCGACAAGCAGGCAACCTTGCGGCGATGAGCCAAGCTGTGAAGCTTGTCTTCAACCAGCTCAACATCGCCAATGAGCCTCTTAGCTCTGCGTTCCACCGAGTCAAACGCGGCAAGTTGATAGATAGCTGATCCATCCCAAAGGTGGCTGCAATACTTCATGCAGGTTCGGACTTGCGCTTTGTATAGCGTTAAAAGCTGTTCAGGCGTAAACTATCGCTTTACGCTATTTAAGGCTTAAGGTCAAATCTGTCCACTCCACCATAGCCTCTCTCAAGGAACGAACTTCGTCCACGCTGGTTTTTGCGCTGGACAAGTATCTCTCTGAAACAGTACTGTTATCTGCGTACCCAACAATACCAGGCTGGAGTAGGTCATTTATGCAGAAGGAGGCTGCGGAGAGGGAAAGGGAGATGTCATCCGCTCACCCGATCCGCAGCAGGATTACAGGATATTGGCGGAGGGCGGACAACGCCCTCTTCCAGCCCCCCTAAATGGGTCCTAGGGTGACGGACCCGGGGACGTCCGTCATCCCCCACACATCTGGACCCGAGGTGATGGCGCGTAGTGTTCCACGCGCGCCCCTCATAGACGTTGCGGGGGGGGGGGGGGCAAACACCTCACTCCCCCCCAACCCGAGATCGAGGCCCGCAGAGGCGGGCCGGCACTAGCTGGGGGTTGCGGAAGTATCGTTGTTCCTGCGACCCCCAGCGTAGGTGTGAGATGGCACACCGGGGTGGTTTTTAGTCAGTACGAGTCTTGACAGATCCCTCCGCCCTGGGGAGGGCATCCAATGAGGATTTTCCACCCCGGAAAAAAATAAATAAAAAAAAATGTCATTGATGTGCAGCAGGAAAAGAGTTGTAGAGAGAACAGACCCCTGGGGAACTCCGACATCAATAGCCAAAAGGTCAGAGGAGCAGCCGTCAATGACTACTCGGATCGACCACTCAAAGCAAAAAGTTTGTATGTCAACCTATCCCAACATAGACCGATCATGTGCAGTATCCAGTCCGCCGTCCACCCAGTGGCTTTGCCCTTCAAACGCCGCTTTAACTGTCTGAAAACTAATTGGGAACAATTTTCGAAGACCGTAGATAATGAGCTGCTTAACATCCCGCCTACCTCACTAAAATACGCCAAACTCGTGAGCGTAGTCGCACGGAAATATATCCCCCGAGGGTGTCGCAAATCGTTCATCCCCGACATATCCCAGGAATCTGGCAATCTGCTAAAGACGTACGAGCAACTGTTCAACATTGACCCCTTCTCAGCTGAAACCGTTGAAACTGGTGAAAAACTGCTGTCACTTATAAGCTAACAACGCCAGAAAAAATGGATGGATAGGGTAACTCGTATTGCCATGAAACATAACAGCAAAAAGGCATGGATCACTATCCGCAAACACATCAGCGAACCACCACCTCATACGCCCAGTGCAGTGAAGGCTAACAAAGTTGGCCACCAACTTCTTAACGGATAATCATCACAACGCCCCAACTTCTGAAAGGCAAATCATCACAACGCCTGAGCAGAGTCCCCAAAATGCTAGACATAATTATCACCCGAAAGTGAATCTGTGTGAGACCCATTCCAGCTAGCAGGCATCGTCCCAGCCATCCGAAGGCTGAGCTATGTTAAGGCCTTCGGATTGGACGACATTTCAGTCAAACAGATTAACTATCTCGGCCCAGTATCTGTGTCACGGTTGCTGCAACTCTTTAACCATTCGTCTTTGGAGGAAATCTATCATTGTTATTCCCAAACCTGGTAAGCCACATGACGATCCTAAAAACTTTCGCATTATATCGCTCCTCTGCCACACGTACAAACTGTTCGAAAGACTACTGCTAGCTCGCCTCTCAGGTGTCGCCGAAACGAAATGAATGCCGGAGCAAGCTAGATTTAGACCTGGAAAGTCTTGCTCCGGTCAGATACTGATCCTCACGCAACACATCGAGGATGGGTTTGAGACTAAGAAAGTGACGGGTGCAGTATTCGTGGACTTGTCGGCAGCCTACGACACCATTAACATAAGGCACTTGTTTTGGAAGGTAACCAACTTAACAGAGGACCCAAAGTTTTCTCGAATTCTTAAATTCCTCAAAAATACAATCGTGTGCCTTCCACCTTCGTAATAGTCAAGCGGGCCGAACACTCAACATATTGTAGCAGGGGGTGCCAATCACTCATAGTCCCCACCCAAAATATCTTGGCATCACTTTGGATAGGTCTCTCAACTTTAAGAAAAGTTGCGAGAATATTAGGCAGAAAGTCCACGCTAGGAACAACCTGCTTTGTCATCTTACATCTACCAGATGGGGAGCGTCTCCCCAAGTCCTCCGAACAACTGGAATGGCGCTCTGCTTTTCCGCTGGCGAATATGCCTGCCCAGTGTGGAGCCGCTCCGACCACTCAAACTTAGTGGATACAGAACTGAACCGTCGGCGTTGCTGACATTCAGTGAGAGAAAGGCCGGATTTGTACTGGTTGCCTTAAACTAACCCCGGTATGAATGTTGTACCCACTCATCACCTTTGCACCCCGGAAATTCAGAGGACTGTGGGAAGCCGCATGGAAAATACGAAACAAGAGGGTGACTCACGCCACCCAATGTACAACCGCGGCTCGGTCCCCCGGAGGCTCAAAATTCGAAAGGGTTTCCTTGGCTGTGTGAGCTCGTTGCCGTTGGATGGCAATGTTAGCTCGGAGAGGTGCAAATTCTGTCGGGAGAAGTTTCACTCTGACCACTTCATCGAGCCTGCGGAGAGCCTTTCACCTGGGCACACGTTGCTGAGGCATATCTGAAAGGGTTTAAACAGACTCCGCACTCAGGTCGGCCGCAATAAAGACAATCTCCACAGGTGGAGGTTCTCGGATGGATCTTGAGTGTTTGTGGGGAGCACCTTTTATCTTGCTCCGCATGCCCTGTTGCCTGTTCTTGTGACGATCTAATGGCTATGTCAGCGGACGGCGTTGCCGACTGGGCCAGGCAAGAGATCGAGCAGGAAGGGTTGTCATCGACACGCTAAGAAGAAGAGACTCCACTACTACAATAATCACAAAAAATACAAACTTTTATTCGGGACGGAGACCAATCCAAAAAATCAAAGATCAGAATCAGTCCATAGTTATAAAAAGTGAGAAATGATTATATTAGAAGAAGTTTGAAAGTGGCGCCAGTGACAGAAAATTTAAAGGAATCCTTTTGTCCTGGTATGGTCATGTGATGAGGTGGGATAAAACAAAACGCATGTTACAAAAGAGTTATTATGATTATAAATGTAGATGGTTGCAGAGGCAAGCTAGGACAGGGCAAAGAAAAGATGGACGGGCTGTGTGAGGAGTGATATGAATGAAAAGGGAGTCAGTGATAGCGTAACAGTAACATGAGATAAGGGCAGGAAGATGATGATGATGATACTTGATATTCGAATAGATTGCTGCAGGGTTGGCTGGAAATATCTACCTTAATTAAATCAATTAAAATTACTTTTGATATTTAACCCCAAATAAAAGATTTTCAAGTGAATTATTTGAAAGAAACTGGTGTAGAAAATAGGAATAAATAAGGTTGCAAGCACTCAGTTGGCCGCCCTGGTTTACTTGCAAAATCTAGCAGCCCATAGGGCGGCTATAGCTAGTTGATGTACCATACGTAGTTGTGAGATGGAACACCGGGGTGGTTTTTAGTCAGTACGAGTCTGACAGACCCCTCCACCCTCCCAGGGGGGAGGACATCCAATGAGGATTTTCCAAACCGGAAAAAAAAGCATACATACCCACGATACAGGAGAAGTGCCAAATGTTAAAATAAATACAAAAATTAGTTGCGGCAAGATGCGGCCAGGCAACCCTGCAGTAATTAATTATACTGTCAAGAATTATTCATAAAAATCATATTTTATCAAAAACAAATTACCTGCAGATTTCTGCAGTGGGATCTCAGTATATAAGGATGTTGTCGTCGTTCGTATTATAATAATAATATAATAATAAAAAGTCATTTATTTCCAAAAACATAAAATATTACAACCATTACAATCGCTAACATCTAATCCATTTCATGCAGAAAGAAATCACATAAATTATCTCACTATAACATTAACAAATACGACAACTATAGACCCTATGATTCCATTAGTCATCCTAAAAATTAAAACGATTTTTTTTTAAATACAACAAAAACGGGAACAAGCGCCACTTCCCTCCCCCCTACGGCCATCACTCAGGATAGTACTGAGCAAGGAATATAGTACTCTCTACCGAGTACTACTGAGGCTCGTGTGATTTTATGGGACCCTGGGCTATCACTACGGAGTCTACCACTATTTCCTAAAATACATAAACGGTCTAAAATACATAATTAATCAAACTAATTGAAATTTGTCAAAAAACTGATTCCTAATTTCCTGAATGTGTGCCTTCCCTCTCTCGACAATTAGCTATCAAAGGAGAAGTGAAGATTGTGGCGAAAGAGTGTAAGCCCGGCTATTTTGTTCCATCGTTTGAGAAACTACTACTGGTCATATGTTCCTTGCGCAAAAGGTTGGCCGTAGCGGCCAACCTTTTGCGCAAGGAACATTTTCTCTGTGGTGCAACTACATAGGCCGAACATATTTCGTCTTAGCCTATAAATGGCAAATATTTGCTATTGTCGTGAAAGTATTAACCAATTGACAAAAATTAATAGCGCTAGAGCGGCTTCCCCCGATTATAGTATTTTGATATTTTGCCTGAAGAATAGTTTAGTGATAAAATGTATTTGACGCACTAACACCAGTTTTGCTTATTATCGTGTCTATCCAGTTACTTGGCTGTGGAAATTAGAAAGGCAGTCGCACCATGAAAAATACACTGCTACTCAGCTGCATCCACAGACCACAACCGAAAGCTAGCTCTAACAAAGTCAGGAAACAGCTAGGTTTGTTAGCCACATTTTTAGAGGAAGTTTTAATTTTTAAACATATATTTCCGAACTGTGTGTCAACTGTCATCTCAAACTTCAAGTGAATGTGACAAAAAAACAACAAGCATGTTTTGAGGAAAAATAATTTGCCATAGCATTTTTAATGAATTATTTCGGATAAAACGTATTTGTAGTCATAAACAAAACCAATAGTCGTAATATTGTGTGTGGTTTCTTAAATCTGATGGATTTAAAACAGTAAATGGCAGCGTAATTTATTTTTCAAAACTGGCAGCACTTGATCCTTTTTGACACTGACAGCTATGAATATAATCTGTGTACGTAAATTCTGACATTACACAAGGTCAGAACTATGCTGATAAAAACATGTGGAATGTATAAAAAGATTCAAGTCGTGACTCTTGTCGATATTAAGATGGTTAAGTTCGCGTTACTTTAGAACATTCGTGCACTTATAATGTTTATGTGATAAGAAGTACTTAACTTTAAATTGTTTACTTAGAAATAAATTGTACAAAATGATAGAAGGATACGGTGCTGTGACCCAGGCCCTTTTGGGGACGCTTCTGACGTGGGGATTAACTGCTGTGGGGGCCGGTTGTGTATTTTTTATAAGAGGAAAACATGTAAGATATAATTATTACCCAAAATTTGATAAAAATGACTTAACAAGTGAAGAAATCAGACACTTATTGATTTGTTTTTATTTTTTAGAGAAAAGTACTTGACGTGTCATTGGGTTTTGCGGCGGGAGTGATGACCGCAGCGTCATACTGGTCTCTGCTGGAGCCAGCCATCAATATGTGCAAAAGATCGAAGAGCTATGGATCCGAGGGACAGTATGCCTTCCTACCAGTTGCATTTGGATTCTTGTTTGGAGCTGTGTTTGTTTTTGGAACTGACAAGTTTCTGGATTACTTAGGAATTAATTCTACAGGAATGATGATGAGTAAGTACAAAGTTTTATTGTTTGTTTACCTTTGGTGTTTCAACAATGATTCCTGCATCTTAAATTTTTATGGTGTAAAAATGTTATCCTTGTAAAAATTTCTTAAGGATCAGGCACAGTTTTATAGTTATTTAGTTACCTGAATTAAAAAAATCATCAAAGATATTTGATTACTAATTATTAAGGACATATCATATAGTCAACTCAATGTGATATTTAATTTGCAGCTTATCAAATAATTAAAAAAGAACATCAAAAATTAAGTGGTATTTATATGATTGAGTGATTATAAGAATCTTTGATTGTAAACTTAACAAACCAACAATTACACTTTCGCATAATTCTTTATTGCACACCAAAAATATACAGAGATATACAAATACAATAGGGCAGCTTATACGTTTGAAACCTATAATTGGGTTCATTATAATAAATAATGGATTCAAATTAGTACATAATACCTCGTAATAATTACTTGCAAATTATACAACCAATAGCATGGCATTTATACTAAAATGCTTCTTGTACACAAGCCATAGAGAACTTGTTTAATTTCATGAATGGCTGAAAACTATTATCATATTGCAGTATGACATATATTATATTGGAATAGTTCACTGATCTACATAATATTATCATTTAGATCAGTAGACACTTTGATAAATATTATCAATGTTTGATGTTTCTAGTGAAATGCTGTAAATACTTGAGCAATTATCAATATTTTGCATTTATAATGTGATTTGTTAATACATAGACCTTGAGTAAAAAAAATCAGCCAAGTGTGAGTTGGACTCGCACACGAAGGGTTCCGTATCATTATTGCAAAAAACGTCAAAAAAATCACGTTTGTTGTATGGGCTCCCATACAACAGAAATACATCATCTGTGAAAATTTCAACTGTCTAGCTATAACTGTTCATGATATACAGCCTGGTGACAGACGGATTGCGGAGTCTTAGTAATAGGGTCCCGTTTTTATCCTTTGGGTACGGAACCCTAAAAAGTAACAAATGCAAATAACTATATCAAATAATTCTCATTACCAAAACTAATTAATAATATTATTGTTGTCTTTTCTCTCAAACATACACTTTTGCTAATCTGTAATTAAATGGAAATGTAATTTTAAAGTTAAAATCTTGTTAATCAATTTATTTTCGAACAAACAATAACACAACTTGATTACTGTGTGAAATTCAATGAGATAAGAAGTTAAATCATGCATATTTAAATAACAATTAATTTAATCAATAATTAACAAAGAAGACAGACAATGCGATGAATAGTTCTAAATCTACATTTTGACAACTAACTGAATAATATAGTGGAGAAATGAAAATTCTTAAAATAGAGACTTAATTATTTTTGCTAGTTACAAATAATACTTTACTAAATAAACAGTGCTGACTTGAGCAGTGTTTTGTTTGATATTGTCTTGAGTTAATAATTTTATATTTAAAAAATATTTAGGTACATAATGTACCTGGTCTGTTATCTAGAAAAACATGATTATTATATTTCCAATAACATGAATTCTTTGACTGTATCTGACCTTTCGTTTTACTTGTTTGCAGACACCAGATCCATAAAAATAAATAACTAAGACTAGAATGTTTTCTTACGTTATCTTTAATGCATTCTATGAAAATTAAAATATGTAGTTTAGAATCAAAAATTAAAACCATATCTACATGGTACTTTAGCATAAAATAACAGTGCAATTCAATTCCAAATCAGTTAGTTAGGTATGTAGCCCAAATTACTGAAAGATTTCTGAAAATAAGAACTATCAAACTTTCCCATCCATAAATAAATATTATTTATCCTATAATTCTTAAACAAAGTCACTCAGTGGAGTCTGTACCTGTAAGCTTATAGTGAAACGAAACTTTAAAGTTTTCTAATAGCCTTAGCTACTAAGCACAAAATATCTCCTCATTGTTGCCAGGCTCCTTTCTGCGACATACACGTACTTGTGTTTTGTTATTGTCTCGGTTGAGTGAGCTTGCCTCATGATTACTAATCAGAAAGACAGAAACACTATGCAAATTCAGCAAGAAGTATATTCTTTAACATCTATGTTCTATGTTATGGGGTTCGGTTTCCGCACTTAGTCCTGTAGTTGGACCTTTGTGCGTGGGCCTTGGCGGCCGTTGGATGGGTTATTCCAACCAGCCCACCTCCCTCCAGAAGCTTATTAGGGCTCCTGGTTTTTTTAGAACGTCCGTGTAAGATCTGGGTGACCCGAGGGTTTGTGTTCTTATCTGTGTGATCCCTTTGCATTCAAAGAGAACGTGTGTGACGGTTTCCTCAGTCTCCATGCATGCCCTGCACAGAGGACTGTCCGTTATGCCTATTGTGTGGAAATGTTTGTTAAGTGAGCAGTGTCCCGTGATGGTCCCCGTCACCATGCGGAGGCCATTCCTGTCCAGACGTAGCAGACGTCTGGTAAGACTACTGTCCAGAGATGGCAAAGCTTCTTTGGACTGCCTACAGCCTGGTGCCGAGGACCACCAGTTCCCCGCCTGTGTCTTGGTGAATTCCTGTAGCCACCTACGTATTTGGTTGAAGGGGATGGGTACGACGGGTTCGGGTCCATAGACCGCCGTGCTGGATCCGCGTCTCGCAAGCTCGTCAGCTGCGTCGTTGCCTAAGGATCCGCTGTGTCCCTTTATCCATTGCAGTGTCACCGTGTTACGACTAGATAAGGTTATTTGTTCTAGTGCGTTGTGACATTCTAGTATTAATTTCGATGTAATATATTTTTTTCGTAAGGATTGGAGGACTGAGGCACTGTCGGAGAGTATACGAATATGGGTGTCCGTAACCCTCCTGGCTTCTAGGGCATGGACCGCCAGTATGATGCCCACACACTCCGCCTGGTAGACGGTGTTGAAACCTCCTAGCGGTCTGGATATATTTATATTTAGGTCTTGTGAAAAGACTCCGACTCCGGTACCGGAGTTCGTCTTCGACCCGTCGGTGTATACTCTCATCTCCTTCGGGCCTGAGTAATCACATTGTTCTTCAGTAAGTGTTATGTTGTAGTGCCTATGAAAGTGGTGTGTTTTTGGGGCTTTGTCGCATGGTGATGCTAGCATCGGGTTTCGCTTGATCGCGTCTTCTCTTATGCGTGTGTGCTTAACCCTGGAGTCTTGAGTTAGGATACCTGATAGATGGAGTCTAAAAGCGGCCAGAGCTGCCTCCTCCCGCACGATAAGATGCAGAGGTGGCAGTCCTAGCATTGCTTGTAGGGCGGCCGTGGGTGTGGTTCTCATGCTGCTGGTGATTGCAACGCAAGCAAACCGCTGCAGTTTTTCAAGATCTTTTTGAGCTGTGCTGAGGTCTGTCCTGGGCCACCAGACCAACGAGCCGTATGTAATGATTGGTCGAATTACTGTGGTGTATAGCCAGTAGGTGATTATGGGGCTGATCCCCCAATTCCTGCCCAGTAGTCTTTTGCACTGCCACAGGGATATACTGGCTTTTGTGGTAATATAGTTCATGTGTCTCGCCCAATTCAATTGTTTGTCCAAGTAAATTCCCAGGTACTTGGTTTCGGTTGAAAGGCTTAGGGTTGTTCCAAAGAATCTTGGTAGCTGCATTGGCATTGGTTTCCTCTTTTTAGTGAAGAGAATTAGTTCCGTTTTTGTGGGGTTCACTGAGAGTTGGTGCTCGCCGCACCATTCCTCTACTAGTTTTAGGGCTTGACGCATGAGATTGCATAGGGTGTTTTCGTGGGTCCCGTTTACTATTATTGTTATGTCATCCGCGTAGCCAACAGTGAAATAACCTTTATTGTTGAGTGTTTTGATGAGGCTGTCCGCTACCAGGTTCCACAGAAGTGGCGAAAGGACGCCCCCCTGTGGACAGCCCTTCGCAACGACGGCCCTTGTAGTGTCGTTAACCGTGACTTGAACCGCTCGCAGTTTGAGCATGTTGGTGATCCAGCCTCCTAGGGTCGGGTCTATGCCGTGTCTGTCGAGGGCCGTGTTTATGCTGTTGAACGTAGTCTTATCGAAAGCACCCTCAATGTCAATGAAGGCAGCCAGTGCTGAGCATTTATGGTCCACTGCGCATTCAATTTTAGAAACCACGTTGTGCAACGCGGATTCTGTTGATTTGCCTGTGGAGTACGCATGCTGTTGTCTATGAAGTGGTTTTACTCGGAGAGGCCCATCACGGATGTGCCTATCGCAGAGTCTTTCTAGGGTTTTCAATAAGAAGGATGTGAGGCTTATAGGTCTATACGCCTTGGGTTGTGTGTAGTCAGTTTTTCCAGGTTTGGGTATGAAGATGACTTTCACCTCCCGCCACGCAAGAGGTATGTATCTGAGTGCTAGGCATGCCCGATAGATCTCCAACAGCCACGGTGTTAGATGATCTACCCCCCACTGCAGTAGGGCTGGGAAGATGCCATCCAGCCCCGCCGACTTGAAGGGTTGAAAGGTGTTGATAGCCCATTTTATCCGGTCTACTGTTACTATATTGTGGGCTCTTGACCAATCTTGTTCCGTTGAAGTCCATACGGTACCCTCCTCCCACGTCCTGTCCTCCATGATTTGACAGTCCGGGAAGTGAGTTTCGAGGAGGACCTTACTGGTCTCATAGTCAGTTTGTGTGTATGAGTTGTCGGGTTTTTTCAGCGCGCCGAGAGTTCGGTCCTGATCGGTTGATAGTATCTTCCGTACCCTGGCGGCTTCGTTATTTTTCTCGATGGATTCACAAAATTTCTGCCATGCCGATCTCCTGGCGGTTCTAATCTGCTTTTTGTATACATATTGGGTCTCTTTGTATATCTCCCAGTCTTCCGGGAGTCTAGTGTTTTTTGCTCTGTTAAATTGCTTACGTAGCGTTTCTCTGAGTTTACCAAGTTTAGCGTTCCACCAGGGGTTCCTCTCGTTCCTACTTTGTGGCGCTCTTGATTTACAGCATGCGTGGTAAGCTTCGGTTAGGTATTCGGATAATTTTGTTACGGTGTATTCTAATTGTGTTTGGTCCCTTATGGTTACCATTGCTAGATGTCTAGCTAGAAGCGAAGCCAGAAGACTTTTATATCTGGGCACATTTGTGCGCCTCGGGTTTCGCCTCGGTGCGGGTTTTTTAGTGTTTGTAGTTAGTGTAAAGCGGATTCTTCTGTGGTCTGAGCAAGAAGGTTCGTCCGATACGTGCCAGTTTGTGATAAGGTTTGTCGCGTTTTCTGTAGCGAGTGTTAGGTCTATGATCGTTTGTCCGCGGACCGTGACCCAAGTGGGTTCTGAGCCGCGGTTAACAATGTCAAGATTAGTGGAGAATAAAAAGGTGGATAGTACCTCTCCTCTGGGGTTCGGCGTGTCGCTGCCCCAGAGCGGGTGGTGGGCGTTTGAGTCGGTGCAGATGATCAGGTCCAAATCGGCGCGCTCACAGTGCTGCACCAGGTCAGCCAACTCCTTTGGCGGGCAATCGATGTCCTCGCCTGGCATGTATGCCGAGGCCAGTACAACATCTGGAACGCTAATTTCGGTTTGGAGCCTGACAGCTGTCAGATCTCTGGAACAAAATTGGGTCAGTGGCGTAAAGGGAATTTCATTGGGTATAAAGATGCAGGTTCTTGGCTTATCTGAGCCATGTGTATCGAGAATTGTCTTACCTCCGATGTTACCGAGGCCACATATTCTGTTATTCCTGATCCACGGCTCCTGGATCAGTGCGATGGTTCGGGGCTTTACCTCCAGTGCCCTGCGTAAGCTAGCCGTGGCAGTCTGGCTATGCTGGAGGTTAGTTTGGATGATGTTGATGGGTATTTGTGGAGGTGGAGTGGATTTAGTCGGAGACGGATCCATTAGAAAGTCCCTCCGTCTCCACCTCCCGGTAATGCTCGTCGTCGTGCTCATCCCCCGGCGATGAGGCAAGAAGCTGCACGTTCCAACCGGGTGATGCGGGCAGTGTTGGTTCGTCGTCATCGGCCATTGCCGCTCGAGCCATCTCCTCCTCGAGTTGGACAATGTCCGTGTCGCTCGTCTGTGTCGTCGTCGGTTCTGTCGTCAATGTGTTGTCGGTCTGGGTGTCGGAGGGTCGGGTCGTGGGCCAGAAGCGAACGTATATCGACCCTAAGAGGTACGATATCCGTCGCTCCCGCCCCAGGACCTTTTCGGCTTCCTCCGGTGGCAACCCCAGGGTCAAGTACGTCCCGTGTCGGTCGCCACCGACGGTTGTCGCCCTGTACAGTGACCACCTGCTGATGTCATACCAGGTATTCTGACGGATCAGAATACCGTGGAGCTTGCCCACGTCACCTCTGTAACGAGGGACGAAGAGCGAGGCTCGGACACGGGTGGGCACGTCGGTCTGTTTGAGTACCGTCAGTGTAAGGTCGTTGTCGGGGAGTTTAATTTGGGGAACATTATGGGTCAGCCAGGTCAGAGCATTTTCATCCTCGCACCAAAGCTGCACCGTGCCTTCCGCTATCCGTGGGTATCCGCGGAAGGCCGGGAGCGGTGTCGTCGAGTCCGTGTCCAGCATTCTGTCCTCTAGTGCGGTCTTTATGTGTTCGGCCTCTTGTCGGGTCAGTTCTCTGCCGGGATGGGGAAGGCAGATTGCTACCGCCAGCCGCGCAGGAATATCCTTCGTGGCCCGCGCATAGGTCCTCTGCCCCCCCTGAGCGGAGTGAATTCTCACTCGCTTGGCATCCCCCTGTAGTGTACTTGGCGAAGCCGTGTCGTCGGGGCGCACCCTTTTCAGTGGCGCTGTCCCACTCGGTCCAGGTTGTGGGTTTGGGGAGCTTGGCACGGTTTGTTTTGCCTTGCGTGCGGCTCCACCGCGCTTGCTCCTGGTGTGTCTATTTTTAGGTCCGTCGTGGGGTTTTTCAGTGTCTTGGGGTCGGTTTGCGGCCCTGGCAGAAACTATCGCTTGCGAAGGCATTTCGCTCTGGGTTGCCCCTTCGCGTACCTGCCTCCGCTCGCTATGGTCCGCGTCCGATCGCTGTTCACGCTGGGTTTCCCCTACGCGTACTAGCGGCCGGTCGCGTGGCCCCGAGTCCGGCCGCTTTTCGCGCTGGGTTGCCCCTACGCGTACTTGCGGTCGGTCCCGTGGCCCCGCGTCCGGCCGCTCTTCGCGCTGGGTTGGCCCTACGCTTACTTGCGACCGGTCGCGTGGCTCCGCGTCCGGCCGTTTTTCGCGCTGGGTTTCCCCTACGCGTACTTGCGGCTGGTCGCGTGCCATCTCTTCAGCGTCCGATCGCGCTTCGCTCTGGCTGGTGCCGTCGCGGGTGTTGCGCTTTCGGTCGCCTACTTTTCTCTCGCGGGCTAGGATTTTTCCGCGCTTACTCAGCAGGCGTACTCCTTCCACTACAGCCGGGAGAGTCGTAGAACTGCCAGTTCCACTTCCTTTCCCCGAGTCTGTCTGTCCGTGCTGGTCTGGGTCTTTGTCTGGGTAATTGGTGCTGCTCCGCACGACGCTCTGTTGCCAGGGGTTCGTGGGAGGCATACACCGTGTAGCGGGTGTCGCAGTCGGGGTCAAGTCAGTTGGCGCGTTGGACGCAGCCGACGTCGGGTTTATGGGCGCGTTTGTCGCAGCCAGTGTTGTGGGCGCTAAGTCAGCAGCCGGCCGCGCTGTAGAGCGCGGCAGAAGTTCGACAAAAATGCAGTTTGATGCTCCCCCCATACTACGCTGGGAGCTGACCGCCGAAGCGGTGTGGGATTCCCCGGCTTGGCCGGGACCCACCTGGGTAGTGGTATTGTCATTCTGCATGTTCATTTTTTAGGGGGTGGGCTTTTATTGGAAACCGAGGTTACCCTTCCTCGGGGACCGACGGGATTAAGGGGATAGGAGGGGAGGAGTTTAATGGATAGGGATGTGGGTTTCTTGGGGGTCACCCTAGGTCTGGGAGTTGACCTAGGGATTTAAGGATCGACGGGATGTGTACGGATAGGAAGGGATGGCTTGTTTAGGTAACGGGCACATGGGAAAGTGGTGTATGGGTTACCCTAGGCCTGGGGTGTGGCTTTCGGGAACTTCTCTTGTCCGGGATCTTTTTACAGATGCCCCGACCACAGGATCGCCACAGCAAAGATAGCTGCGGCCCCGCCGCCGGGGTTGGGCTATCCTCAACCTGCCCACCCGCTCGGTTGCATGAGAAGTGCCTGGCAGTCCGGGTCGCCCCACCACGGATGTACGTATACATTCGCGTTGAGTCGACCCAGCCTTCCCCGAGTATTCTTTAACATTTATTGACAAGAACTTAGTAATTCTGTTGGAGGACCAATCACCCGTCCACCGATATCGTCCATCCTCGTGTCGCGTATGTCTGTAGATTCGGCTCTAGAATAACATTTTCACCTCTGTGTCAAAAAAACAACAATAAAAGTAAAGTATTTGTAATAAGAACTCACTAAGGCACACGCAAACAAGTCGAACCAGCTTTTGGACGACACTCGATAACCTTCATTTTAATATTTGGCAAAACGTCTTAATAATATTTGATTTGTATGTTGTAAGCATTGCCAGTGTGTACCTTTGCCAGTTTGCCCTCATTTGGCAGCCATACAAACCGTTGGATTTTTTCGACAACCACGCGAACTGTTGTTTTTTTTCTAGCGCGTAGCGGTATTACAGTCAATATCCGTGCAATGTGCAGAGTGATGATAACAATGCACTCAACTGGTTAACCTTGAGGGACTTTGTGTTGTTATTATTATGTAATACTCAAATCCATCATCCTAGAATCATTCAAATTGTTTGCAGCAAATGCACACAACATTGTGAAGTACGATATATTAAATACATTAAAACATTTATTTAAATGATATCAGCCACTAAAATTTATATTAAACTATGTTCCCTACAGTAGAGGTACGTGTGTCACACGAGGCGTTCTCGACGAGTCAACCTAAACTCGCGTAACTGACTAGTAATACAACTAATCGTTAATTAATCGGTGTTATTTCACGGTTAAATAATAC
The DNA here is from genome assembly GCA_948252205.1 of Orthosia incerta. NCBI lineage: Eukaryota > Metazoa > Arthropoda > Insecta > Lepidoptera > Noctuidae > Orthosia > Orthosia incerta. The sequence continues at coordinate 17,255,487 of OX411760.1, forward strand.
ATGTATTTTTCACTTTTTTCATGTTTTATTTACCATTACGAATGATTGATCTTACAGTCTTCAGTCCTGTAATAATTTCTGCGCCATGGACGGTTTTTTTATATTACTGCTTGAGATTTTTTTTCACGTACGGAATGGGCCCAACCAAACACACGTCCATGCTAACAGTTTGATACTATAAGCTTCTCTTTTTTCGTAGTTGTAAAGGCAGTTCTCCTGGCCAATGACTTCGTCAACTTCTACAACGCAAATTTAGAGTCGAGCTGTGTTACGTCCCAGTCCCAGTACAGTCCCGACTCCCGCAGCCGAATTGCGTAAGTATATTATCCAAAGCAAAAGAATCGATTCTTTCCCAAAACCGACTTTACGTAGTGCATTTTGATACGAAAAGTCGTTTTTGGGAAGGAATCGATTCTTTTGCTTTGGATAATATACTTACGCAATTCGGCTGCCGGTTACTTAGGCTTATAATTAGCACGCGCTGCGATTAAAGCCGCGCGAATTTAATTCGCGAGGTTTTTAATCCGCTTATTAAATCATAACTAACTCGCACGGCGGATAAAATGCCGCGGGGTTTTGATACCGCAAGTGCGTGCAGCTTCATAAAATGCTGCCGATTCTGCGACATATGGCATTGTATGAGTTGCACTCACTAGCGGTATAAAAACCGCAAGATAAAAGTCCGAAACAAATCTTTGTTTTGCCACAGAATCCACCGCGGCGCGGATTAAATTCGCGCGAAAATTTTGAGCTCTATGAATAGGTAGAAAGATACAAAATTCGTGCGCGTAAAATCTGCGCGTTTTAAAACTACAATGCGTGCTAAGCCTTAAAGTAAGTGTGAGCAACTTTGCTCCAGCCTTGCTTCGAGGGAAATCCCCCAGAAAAGGTGACTAGCACCAATGTTAACTTTGATAAACATCACAAATAATTATGTAGTACTTACTTAAAGAAACCAGTTCGATCGCGACCTCGCCACGTGTTCATCTCATTATTTAGGGATCGTCCGACTTGTTTTGGACTCCGAAACATGAGGAAAACCGTAAAAAAATCCGTAAACACACGTGAATGTATCTTACAAAAGTTGTAACATAAAATTATAAAAATGCCGTTTGACGTGTAATGTGAACAGTTTTTGCTCTTTGATGATCATCTTACGGAAGTTGCTGTTATTATGTTATTTTTAAAATTAATTGCTGTAGGTATGCAAAATGTGCACTTAGTCTTTGTTGCATGAAGTTTGCCGAGCACTCCAAAATAAATATTAAAACTTCGACTGATTGATTTAGTTGTTTTCGGTTTTTCTCGTTGGTACATATTCAAAATGAAGTATTAGGTATACATTTTACAAGTAATACTTATTGACTTTCCGATTGGGTAATACCCTATCCTATACTATTAAACGAGCATTATTTGTATTTATATGCATATATATATTTGTATCTAATCACGTTTTCGAAAACGGCTCTAACGATTTCGATAACATTTGTAAAAAGTATAGGGGTATTCGGGGGCGAAAAATCGGGATCTAACTAGGTGTCATACCTGGGAAAAATCGTTTTCTCGAAAAAAAAAAATTCTCTTTTTACACCTGAGCAAAGCTCGGTCGCCCATATACTAATTTATATTGATATGACAGGCAAGTCATATTAAGTTTATGAGATACTAGCCCGCGTCTTCGCCCGCATTCAAAGTTACAAAAAGGTATCTTTACAGGATTACCCGCTGGGTCAATATAAAGATTTTCTGAAAATGTCAATAAAATCGGTCCAGCCGTTTCGGAATCTATAAGGATCATACATACATACTTTCTCTTTTATACGTATATATTTATTATTATTTATTAGATATTCCAAAAATCGTTAAAGATTTTCATCGACATCGTTTTTAAGCAAACATCCAATCTCTTCGACAGCTGATAAAAAGTGATGAATTTGTAACAAAACTGAATTTGTAACATTGTTGACAGCTTGGAGTTACTAGTTAAAAAATAATTACCAGTTCATATTGGATCATTAAACATGCCTACAATAATGTACAAATTAACTCATAATGGACATAATTTTATAGCTGATATCAAGTTTAAATGTTGCGATTAAAATTGTGTAATAAACTTTAATAGCCTCCTTCACCATAAATATAGTCGACTCTTAGAATTCAGCCATTTTATTAATTTACGTTGAATATCATAAACTGGGACTATCATTGAGCTCCGGAGAAATGTATGAGGAATGATACAATACAGATAGCTGTTATGAGCATTGATAGAAGATAAATAAGCTTCAATTACATTATGCTTTCATATAAATGTGCATCATTAGAAATTTATGTACGTACTTAATTAATATTCTTGCAATCTCTATTAAGGCGATATATACGCCCCAATGTTAACGCAGTACTGGCCGTGCGCCCGCTTGATGCCAAAATATCAATATTGAACCTCCTTTTGAACAGTTTTGTTTGTAAAATATTATTTGATTTACATATGCTATGTTAGGTATGAAGATATACCAGCCATAATTTTTACTGTGTAAAAATATTTTTAAACATCCAAGTCGTTTTGGAGGAGTATCCAATAGTAGCGAAAAAATAGCATGTGGTTAATAATTTTTTTTAAAGCAAAACTATTTGTTATACGAAAAAACCATGTGTTGAAAATAATATACATGAAACAATAATAAATATATATTTTATTCAAACCTTTTAACCTAGCCGTTACTAAGGTGTATGCTTTAGAAAGTTGACGTTTTACGGCACTAAAGCGGATGTAGGCCCTTAAGTTCCAACATTAAATGACTTGGTTGCTTGCTTTAATTTCGGCGGGAGGCTTAATTTTTTAGTGTTTGATGATTGGATATCGATCTTCCTTAATAGAAGACGTTGGATGAGATCTGCGATTGTACGGTCTGACCCCAACCACTTAATATTAGCATACTTATTAGCCTCCAAAGAAAACGTGCCGAGACGTAACTATAGCATTTTTTGACGGGCTATACGGACTATTTACTAGAACTACATCGATCGCGTTCGTTTCTGTTCCCCGGCTTTAGATGGTGTTAGCAGCGACTTGCAAGTAAAAGGATTTACTCGGTTCGTGACTATTTTTTTCTTTAAATACATGGACGATTTGTTTTATAGAAGTCTTTTTGCACGTTTTTACAGTTTCATTATACCAAAATGTGTTACAAGGCAAATTTAAAAAATCGAATACCATGCCTCAGAAATTTACTATTGGAATCAATTTTATATGATCGGTTCAAATAATCTTTGAAATGTGAATTATGGCAAATTGGGCTCTCAGCCCATAATTTTGTGCTTAGGAGACTTGATTAAACAAGAGTATACAATTTGTATAATCAATTCTAAAGAATGTTAATTTTACACAAATCGATGCATAACGCGCCATCTACTGATATTTATTCGACCAAAATTATCTTTTTTTCGCTGAGACCACAGGTGCCCATATTGACAAGATTTCCTTATAAACTTTCACTTATCGATACGATCTACAATTTTCCTGGTTGCAAAATACTTTAATTTTAACAACCGTCGCTGACATAAAATCCTCCAAAGAATACTTGTATGGCCGGTGTTAATGATTTTCCTCATTTTTATGTAAATTTATAAAGAATACTGCATAAATTACATTTGGTGTTTTTTACGAAGTTTGCGTTCCAGGAAGTATTGAGTATTTAATTAAAGATTACCTTGTTTAAATTATTATATATGTCTTATCTTTATATTATATTGTAGTGTACCTTTTTGATTTTAAACTCTCTGAATCTTTATTATGAAGGATTTCTATGTTATCTGCGGGACTTAGCTACTAAGTTATATATCTAAACACAACGGCAGTTTGTTATCACTGTAAACAAACATGTCTATTTATTTTAATAAAATAAGGTTATATTACAGGAGTTCGTAATTAACAGCAGTCATAATGGAATTGACTTAATTACTTATTGTGCACACGAACAAATATAACGCCTTGAGACTCGGATATTTTATGACTGTATGACTTGAAGAAACGTGTAGAAAGCCACGATCGCGTGAAGATAAAACTGAAAAGCGATAACGCACTGAAGTACTATGGTTATAACATGAAACGTAAATATTCAACACAGATTTTGTTGAATCTCAGAGGCAAGACATTTGAAAGGCCATACAATAAATAAAACTTAGGAGTTTAATTTTCACCCAGAAAAATCTTGCAACTTGGCTATAAATGAAAAGAATTCAAATGTTCTAAAGTTCAGATACTTTTGATATTTTTCCATTTGCAAAAAAAAAACCAGGTAACCAACACATTTGCTAGTGACTTCAGATAATGTTAAAGTTAATTGAAATCTCTCTAGAGGCTAAAAGCAACCGCTGTTATCTATACTAATATTATAAAGAGGAAAGATTCTTTTTGTTTGTTTGTACCGAATAGGCTCCGAAACTACTGGACCGATTTGAAAAATTCTTGAGTGACATAGGCTAGTTTTTTAATCCCAAAAATGGGTCCTGTGGGGTGCCCACGGGAACGAAGCCGCGGGCAAAGCTAGTACATATATAACACACAATAAACGCTCAGTTTTTAACAATTGATTAATGGAACTCTTTAACCTTAGATATCACAAACGGTTGTATCACGGTGAAGAAAAACATCGTGAGGAAACCGGCATGTCCTAGAACCACAAATTCGAAGACATGTGATATCCAACAACCCGCACTGGGCCCGCGTGGTGGATTACGGATCATTCCCTCCCTCTCACAGAGGGGAGGCCTGTGTCCCAGCAGTGGGAACATTAAAAGGCTGATGATGATGATGACACAGACATAAACCGCCTCCGCCTCTGTACTATTAAATAAATTAATAAAATCTAACGAATCATATAACATCACACCCGCAGAATAATGTCGATTGAAACATTTGCATTACGTCAGTTAAGTAAGTCTCACTCACTCATGCACCTATTGGACGAACTAATTTCAAATAATCGAGCACAAAAATGACCCCCGAATGCACTGATACATTACAAAAAACTTTATTTAATAAAAAACTTTTCAACAAAAAAATTAAACTGACTTCCAAAACAAAACACTACAAAGCGTAAAATAAAATATTTTTTTCTCGTCAGATGTCGGTATCATTCTTTCGTAGTGTACCTATTTTCTTTTCCTTTTTTTACCCCGACTTCCGAAAATAAAGTTATTTTACGCTTTGTAGTGTTTTGTTTTGGAAGTCGGTTTAATGTTTTTGTTGATAAGATTTTTATCTTTCTTTTTTTAGGGTTCCGTACGCAAAGGCGCCGCGATCCGTCTGTCTGTCTGTCTGTCCGTCTGTCACCAGGCTGTATCTCATGAACCGTGATAGCTAGACAGCTGAAGTTTCACAGATGATGTATTTTTGTTGCCGCTATAACAACAAATACTAAAAACAGAATAAAATAAATATTTAAGTGGGGCTCCCATACAAAACGTGATTTTTTTGCCGTTTTTTACGATAATTGTACGGAACCCTTCGTGCGCGAGTCCGACTCGCGCTTGGCCGGTTTTTGGTTTTGGTAACTTATATTACCACGAAAATCATTTATAGCCAGAGGGCTTTTCATTGCAATTTCAACAAGCCTAATGCGATACATTATTTTATTACGGAGTTCAGGGGGTGACCATAAGCTCTTGGAGCGGTATCAATTTGAGATCGAATAAGGGACAGATGTATCTGACTTGTATACATCTGTCACTTACTCGACATAAAATTGATACCGCTCTAAGAGCTTATGGTCACCCCCAAGTGCCTACCTTTCGGCTCTATTATGTATCTTATTTAAAAATTACATTCATTTTATATTCAATAGGTTTAATTAAATTGACAGTGACAAAAAGATGACATGACATAATCAAAAAGAAGTAAATATAAAACAAATAAGCACCCCCGTCCCAAATCGTCTAGTTGTCAGGATGTTTCAGGTTTACTGATGCTCTCTTGGTATTAAGGTACCCAGCATCTGATCAACGTGTCTTTTGCAAATCTGACCAGAATCAGTTTCTTGATAATACAATCGGCCTAATATACTCAAAACGTTTCCGAAGTCGCATTTAATTTGTTCGTTCGTGTAACTGCGCATACCGTAAATGAGCATACCGTTGCTTCATCAGTCGCCGGACGTGTTTCATGCCTCGTCCTCGCCTTGAAATGAACATTTACGGTGTTTCTTATCGCCCTGCCAAACATGAGCTCATATGGACTTTTATTTATGCTGCTGCTCGGCGTCCTCCGTCCTCCTTAATAACCAGCAGTTTGTCCTGTAAATAGCTTGGTTCTGCACTGATGCTATGTATTGCTTTTTTTAATTGTTTGGACGTATCGTTCCGCCTGTCCGTTCGTGGTCGGATGGTATGGTGCTGTGGTTTTGTGAACAACCCCGCTTTCTCTAAGGAATGATTCAAATTCATTTGAAACCAATTGCCGACCGTTGTCTGATACTAAAGTAAGCGGGAAGCCAAATGTCTCGAAATATATTTAAGTTTGCGGATACACCATGAGCTTGTGGTTGTTTTCGTTTCTATAATTGCCACACATTTTGTAAAAGTATCCACTATTATAAATTAGGAAAACCCTTAATCGGCTTAGCAAAATCCACATGGATCATTTGCCATGGGCCTGATGGTAAGTCCCAATGATGTAGAACTGCGCATGCAGGCATTATGCTTGCGCGCCAGTGATTTCATTTTTGTTATCCCAAGATGTCCTGTGTGTAGTTCTTTTAAAACCTGTTGTCTCAGGCTTGCCGGAATCATTACTCGTGTTCCTTTTATAATGCAACCGTCTTGTATGGTCAATCATTGTAGCCGTATCTTCTCACCGAGGTACCATTTTTTTAAAGCTTCCAATAAATGGTTATATTCATGATCGAGTTGGGTCTTATCGGCGATTTTTATACGGTCGACGGCAATTGTGTTCATTTGATTAAATTTAAATGCGCAATGTACGTCAATTAGGTTATTTGCTACTGTTTCTGCCGGAAATCTTGATAGATAATCTGCATTGCTATGATCATCCGATGTTCTGTATTCAATAGGTTAGTCAAAACCAGATAGGAAATGTGCATAGTGAAAGAGCCTCATTGTGCTCATCGCCAGTAAAGTTTTGTGTGGATTGAAGATCGTAGGTCTGTTCTGGTCTGATCTGAATAAGTATGAATTTTCATCCATAGCAGTAGGTAGTGAAAAAAATTCTTTAATCGAATAAGGAAGTCGCTTCTTTGTCTATCTGACTGTATTTTTTTACTACTTGTCATTGTCAATAAACGTGATGCAAAAGCAATAGGTCGATCAGATCCGTCTGAAAATCGATGCAATAGAACTGCTCCAAGTCCAAAAGGTGAAGAATCTGTAGCGAAAACCAAAGGTTTCTCAGGGTCAAAATGCATTAATACTCTCTCACTGAGGATTGCTTGTTTAATTTTCTTGAAACTTTCATCACATTTGTGCGTCCATTAGCATTTAATATCCTTCTTGAGTAGACTATTAAGAGAGCTGGATTTTGAAGCTAAACTCGGTATGAACTTATCGTAATAATTAGCTATTACTAGAAATGTCCGCAGTTCGTTGATGTTGCTGGAGCGTTTTGTATCCAGAATAACGTTTACCTTGTTTTTAATTTTGTGAAGTCCATTTTGATCAATGGTTTGAACCACATATTCGATACTCTTTTGAAAAAAATTACATTTATCCTTATTGAGTCTAAAAAAAAATCTTGTAATTTTTGTAATACCAAGCGTAGTCTTGTAAGAAGTTGTTCTTCTGAATGTACTTAATTACTATATTGTTCGCGACGAAGCGTCATCAACCATACTAAATGGTTCATAAAAAGTTAAAGTTTGTATGTGTAGACATGTCTGCTCACCACGGCGCGCCATCTGATACTAAAATGAATTTTAGAGGCCCGTCTATATTTATACTAAAATTTTACCTACATTTTTTGAGATAGTAGTATAATGTTTTTAGTATTTGTCAGTATGTCATAGGGTTCAATAGTTCACCCTTAACAGAGTAAAATCATTAGAAAGCATACTGATAAGAGTTATCATAGTAAAAAACATAAATTTCTGTCATACGATACGTCTGTGCTCGGCGACGGATTAGTTCCGAATGGCCCGTCAGATGGAGCACCACGATATATATAGTTTTGGAGTTTTTTGAAAATATTATAGTAATTAAAATCATGTTTTTAAGGGCTTATCCTATGTACTGGACATGTAATCAGTACATAATGATGAAACTATGTGAAGACCACATAGTTTCTGCTATGTAAATAAGAATATTGACTTGATATCTCAAACACCAAATATATGGTTTCAGGTCATTTTAGGGTATATGGGGGACCTAGACCGAGACAGGAAGCCTATATACACCTCATAGTTAGCGAAGTCTTTTATATAAAGCCCATTTACTTGAGATATCAAGTCAGTATATAATAGAAAAACTGCTGTTTGTCTGGTTTTGGTAATCGCTTTCGGTTTTAGGTGCCCTAAGTACCTAGAAACATATAGGTGTACTGGTAAAAGTACTACCATTGGAAAGCTTGCTAAAAGGGCTTCCAGGCGGTTTCTAGATGGGAAGAATCGCTTGGATAGTCAACGAGATAGGCAGCCGTGAAAAATGTAAACAACGTAAAACGTTGAAATTTGTAGACCCTTCAGGTGGAATAACTCCATGAAGGGAATAGATGTACTCATGGTGTAAGTACTTTCGGATGGCTTGCTGGACTAGCTACCAAGCCATCACTTTGGAGCGAAAATCGCTCAAGTAGTTTAAGTACAATTCCAGAAAATAGGTTTCTGGAAATGTAATTTTTAGTCAGTTTTTGGCATTCCCTGGGACTATACACCCCTGGGAATTCCGAAAATAAGGAATTTTTGGGGACCTCCCGATGGCCCGTTAAATGCACCATCGTGTCGTCCCAATCTTATTAGTGTTATTATACCTAGTTTCTCTGGTAGCTGGGCGCAAAGAAAGTGACCAGCTGCCAAATTTGTACATAGCGAGGCACCTTATGTGCATATGACCTAGATAGACTTACATAAGCACTGGAAATGTAAAGTGTGGTCTATTGGCTACCAGAATCCCCATAATAAGCGGTGATTGTCTGGTAAGCCTAAGTAGGAGGTCCTAAAGTCGGTGAAATGACTTAGGAATTTATAGATTCATTACATAGGGGATGATATCCCATAGAAGATTCCCGAAAATAAGCTTTTTCTAGACGTCAACAGACAGCCTGCTATTGGCACCAGCAGGTCAACCCAACCTATAGATATCCTTAGGCTAGGTTAAAAGCTATTAAGGTTTTAACTGGGAAATAAAGGGAATTGTCCTTTAATTTCATGTAAATAGTCTAGGGAAGCTATCAATACCTGGAAATTAGGTATATTGATTAGATACATAGATAGGGGGCGTTACTGTGTTACAGTACGAAGAAATCCAGCTATTGATAGCACCATGGAAGGGGTGCGGTAACCCTATTTACCAAATATGTATAAGGGTTTTTTACATAATTAAAAATTATTTTCGGCGAGAATTTGCGGGGCTCTCAATAATGGCACGATGCGAGGGTATAAAGAACCCCCGGGCCCAAATAGAATTTGTAGTCATCCAAAGCTAGTCGCTTGTACTTGTCTTAGTAAATAAGAAGTAATTCTTATATAGAATCACGTCTCAGAAATTGTTGAGAGCCCTAGAATCGTGCCGTGTACTGAATAACTTAGTGTTTCATTTAATTCATCAACTTCAACCCTTATGAAGACATCCCTTTTCGATCCTGTCGAGCTGAACCTCGGAACCTGGACACCAGGAGTGCTGATCCAGAAGTAGGCAACCCAGAATCTGGAAATAACTCAAGTACAGCCAACACATCGTTGAATCGTTAGAGTCGATTTGCAACCCTTCGTCACTGCTGCAGCCAGGCATCCAAGAACCTTTATTTTCGTTGATGTGGATGGGGCGTTCAGCGGCAATGGCCAGAAGGTTTACGCCCTTCTTTTCTCGGGGCCAATGAACACGCTACGTCCTGCACATTTAATGGTCCTTGCGAGCCGAATTTTGGAGCCTGGAGAGCCCCAGGACGTCGGGAACAGCAGATCCAGAAAAAACAACTGGGTGCCTGCATATTAAGTCGGCTACGTGCAACACAACGTTGACCCGTTTGAGCCGAAATTCGAAGTCTGGAGCGCCCCAGGACGTCAGGAAGAAATAGTGGTGGAATTAATTTTTCGAATTTTGGAGAAATTAATTTCACAAATAAACCAAAAATCGACGTGCACTGCAGGGAACAAGTCCTACGTGCCCTATTTGCCGCTGGATCCAAGAGGTAAAATTCTGGAGACAGTTATTGAAAATACCCTATTTTTTCAATAATTGTAAGAAGATAGAAAAAATTTTCTGTGAGCCGCAAAATGCTGTATGAAGACTGATGCGCATCCTTGAAGCCCCAAGAATAGTTCCTGAAGACTTATCGCTGAAAACTACCCTTATGTTTTTAGCGATTTGTTTAAAAAACGAGCGCCCGTCAGAAAAATACAAGACGTGCGTTTTAGAAGGCTGATGTGCATCCTTGATGATTGAAGAATAATTCCTGAAGCCTTATGACTGAAAACAACCCCTAGGTTTTCAGGAAAATTTTGAAGACTGAATTTTCGTCAGTGAATGGAAGAAACGTACTCTGAAGACTTAGATACGTTTCGGATGTACTGACTACGCGGTTCCTGAAGCACTATCACTGAAAATAACTTTGACGTTTCGGTGATTTATTTGAAGATTGAATTTTCTTCAATCGAGCAAGATACGTGCTCTGAAGATTGATGCACGGCTCTGATGCTTTGGACAAGCAGTTCATGAAGCATCACCACCGAAAAGTAACCTTGACTTTTCGGTGATTTAGAATTTGATTGAATCATAGTCAATCAAATAGAACATACACGTTTATGGGAAAAATAAACTTGTATAGCAAATGCCTGAAGTTTCCTGAAGACTTATCACTGACCGTAAGTTTTTAGTGATTTTTTATTTGAAGATTGAATTATAGTCAATCGAAGTGGAGGTTAACTTCTGGAGATCGTCGGTTTGAACGCTGAAGCCCGGAACTGGGACTTATCTTTGAAAACTAACTTCGAGTTTTCAAAAGAAAATATTTCAACAACAATGCCGATAACCAGAACCAAAGGCAAGAAGCCGGAGGCATGGACCGTGGAGTTGGATCAGCCAGCTGGCATCAGACATGAGCTGCCGCCGTGTTCACCTTCCACAACCGAAGGGACCGAGCCGGCGGACGAGCAGCGCCATCTAGCGCCTCAAACTGAAAGCACTCCGACGCATCAACCAATAGAAACTGAGCAAGCGGTTTCTACCAGATTAACCAGATTAGAAGGAGCTTCAGACACAACATTGAAACCTTCTCAGAAAGAGAAGATTTCCGAAGAAGACAGACGTACAGCGATGCCGATGACTACCCGGGGTGACGCCCGTATCGAACATAGCCGTCCGCCGTCAACTAGAGTGACTCAGTCACGAAAAAATATAGATAAAGCTCGCGAAGACTTACTCAAAATTAAGTTGGAGCTTGCACAACTTGCACTTCAGAGAGCGGAGGAAGAGGGTTCCGAAGCTGAATACTTGGATGACAGAAACTCGAATGACGAGTACGTGCGTTCATGGCTAGAAGAGGCACCAGAACCTCAGCCTGAGAAGGAGGATAACGTCGTGGAAGGGGGAACCAGAAATTCTATGCATAGACCCCTGACTGCGACCGCCACCAAATCGCAAATAGAAGGTCAGCATCCTAAAGAAAAAGAAGTGCGAAAACCTCCAGTTGCAGCGTCAGCTGAGTGTACAGGAGGTCAGAGGGATAGTCTCCGTCCATTCCTGACGGAGTTGACGTCCGCTATAGCGTCGCTAGCCGACAGAAAAATAGAACAGCGGGACCAACCGAACCCCTCTGCGTCGAAATTCGTCATGACATTGCCGAATTTCAATGGTTCTCATACTGAATGGCTATCATTTCGGGCCATATATGAGACAACTCGAGCGTATTTTACGGACGTCGAGAATACAGCGAGGCTGAGGAGAAGCTTACATGGACGTGCAATGGAAACCGTCAGCTCAGAACTCATCGGACATGCCAGGCCCGATGACATCATGAAGGAACTCGAGCTGCAGTTCGGCCGTCCAGACTCCATAGCGCAAGCTGAAACAGATAGATTACGCGGACTGCCGCGCTGCAGTGAGTCACCAAGAGACATCTGCGCGTTTGCAAGTCGCGTAAGAGGTGCTGTAGTCACGCTCCGCGCGTTAAAAAAGGGTCATTACCTTATGAACGCGGAGCTTATGCGATTGTTAACAGAGAAGTTACCCAATTCGCTACGAGCACAATGGTACCGATCATATTCGGAGAAGTACCAATCGGTGCCAGATATTTCATTGTTCAGTGATTTTATATCTGAACAGGCACACTTCTGTAGTCCATTCGCCCCACCCGAAGGCATCGCTTCGGCCGAGGCGAACACCAACAGACGCGTCACACAAAGGACGCATATAGCTACGGACCAACCGGTAGGAAAATGCCGTGTTTGCGACGTGGGACATCACTACGCCACTGGATGTGCACAATTCAGGGGCGTAGCTGTCGAGAAACGATGGGAGCTAGCGAAAAAACACAATCTATGTTATCGCTGCCTTCAACTTCGACAAGGCAACCACACTTGTAAGAAAAAACAATGTGGCCAAGACGGGTGCAGAGATACGCACCATCGGCTTCTTCATAGGAAGAAGCAACAGCAGAGGGAAGCCAACAAGAAGCCCGATGTTCCTGAATCCCGGAAGGATCCTCAGGAAACGGTGGCCAGTTTCGGGTCACCATCGAGCCAGGCGTACCTCAAGATAGTGCCGGTCCGGGTAATCGGACCGGCGGGAGAGGTGGCAACATATGCTCTCCTAGACGATGGGTCCACCGTTTCGCTGATGGATGAAGACATCGCGAGGCAAGTCGGGGCAGAGGGCCCTGTGGACCCGCTCAAGATCGGTGCGATAGGCAACACCATGCTCACCACCCCATGCTCAAGAAGAGTCAAGGTGACGCTGGTTAGCCCGCAAGACAGAAGGGTACAGTTCAAAGCACGTACTATACCTAAACTCAGCTTGGCAAAACAAACAGTGAGCGATAGGGTTGTCGCACGCTGCAAGCATTTAACCGACTTGAGAAAAGAGTTGATGTACAACAATGGCGTGCCAAAAGTACTCGTCGGCCAAGACAACTGGCATTTGTTATTGGCCAGCGAGATTCGCAGAGGTCCAAGACACCAACCAATTGCGTCACTTACAGCGATGGGTTGGACACTACATGGCGCGCACAGTAGTTTACTACGACAACAAGTACATCATGTCAATAGAATAACAACTGATGATAATTTGGATCATCAGTTGCGCGAACATTTCGCGATAGAATCGTTGTGCATAAACCCACAGCGACCCGCCTCTGACCCAGCAAGAAGGGCAGAGGACATTTTGAATCGATCAACTGTCCAATTAGAGAATGGACACATCGAAACCGCCATGCTTTGGCGTAACGAGCATGCTGAGATGCCAGATAGCTTTGAGACAGCTCTGAAGAGGCTCGTCTCAACAGAAAAGAAGCTGGACAAGAACCAGGAACTTCGAAGAAGATACTCAGACCAGATGGACTCGCTAATTGCGAAAGGGTACGCTGAAAGGGCACCCGCAATTAGCACGCCGGGCAAAACTTGGTACCTCCCGCACTTCGATGTCTTCAACCCAATGAAGCCAGACAAACTTCGCATCGTACATGACGCTGCCGCCAAATCGAGAGGAATGTCACTGAATGACTTCCTGTTAACTGGGCCCGACCTATTACAGTCGCTGCCAGGCGTAATGATGCGGTTTCGCCGTCACTGCGTTGCAATAACCGGTGACATAGCGGAGATGTTCATGCAAGTGAAGGTGCGGAGCCAAGACCGAGACGCGCTTCGCTACCTGTGGAGGGGAAACCGCAGAGAAGGAGCGCCAGAAGAATATAGAATGACGTCCATCATTTTCGGCGCAGCCAGTTCGCCTTGCACAGCAATTTTTGCAAAGAACTGGAACGCAAACAAATATATAGAAAAGCACCCTGAAGCTGTGAATGCTATACTACGTAGTCATTATATGGATGACTACCTAGATAGTTATAGAACTATCGAGAAGGCGGCAGAAGTCGCTAGTATGGTGCGAAAAATACACCTACAGGCGAGGTTTGAACTCAAGAAATGGGTTTCAAATAGCTCGCAGCTCCTAGAAAAGATGGACCCATCGCATATACAAACTGAGATGGTATCCATTGGAGATATAGATACGTCGGAAAAGATACTCGGCCTCATATGGAGGCCAGGCGAAGACACGCTGGGTTTCAACCTCACACTCGCGCGTCTGCCTGAGGGTATCTTGGACCGAGAGGCGCCCACCAAGCGAGAGGCGCTCAGAATAGTAGCGTCGCTATACGACCCACTCGGACTCGCCTCACCAGTAACCATCAAGGCGAAGCAAATATTGCAAGAAGCATGGAGGCGAGGCGTCGACTGGGATCAGAGGCTAGATGTTGACCTAGCATTACAATGGAAAATTTGGGTACAACATTTACGCCAACTAAAAAACGTTAGCGTACCAAGATGCTATCCTGGATATAGCGACGCTATAGAAATGCAGGTGCATGTGTTCACTGATGCAAGCGAGATGGCATATGCTACCGCTGTATACTGGCGGGCCACGACCGTGGAAGGCAAGCACTTAATAAGCCTTGTTATGGCGAAAGCGCGGGTGGCCCCACTGAAACTGCTTTCGATACCGAGACTCGAACTTCAGGCCGCGGTATTGGGAACCCGCGTAGCCGCAGCAGTGATGAGTGAACACGACTGCAAGCCCACGTCAGTAACGTATTGGTCAGATAGCAAGACCGTACTGACCTGGATTAGAAGAGGAGCGAGAGTATACAAACCTTTCGTTGCTCACCGAATAGCTGCTATTGAAGACAATAGCAAAGTCGAAGATTGGCGGTGGATACCCACCAAGATGAACATCGCTGATGCAGCAACCCGTGACGTGCCACTGCGGTTCAACTCGGACCACGAGTGGTACTGCGGGCCGAGATTTTTGTCTCTTGGGCCCGAATTATGGCCCACAGAGAAACCTCCGACTATAGACGACACGGGAGAAGAAAAAACTTTCGTTGTCACAGAAGGGGACAAGAAGAGCTTCATAGAAGCCGTTCCAGAGCCAGGCAGATTCTCCAGATGGGAGCGACTGCTTCGTGCGACCGCCACAGTTCTGCGTTTTATATCTCTTTGCAAAAATAGAACAGAGATAACGTCCTATAAACGGACGAGAAAAAACGCTGAAAAGGACCCAGACTGGCGCCAGAAGCCTGCTGTACCTGCACAGAAGCAGAAGCAGGCATGCAGAGCACCAACCCAGGTCAACAGACAAATTATAGAAGCAGAATTTCTCCAAGAAGCTGAGAAAATACTTGTCCAGGTCGCACAACAACAATCGTTCGCTTCAGAGTTAGCGAACGTTGAAGAAATAAATAAAAATAGCTCGCTGCGACCTTTACAAATTCAGGTCGTTGACGGCGTGCTGCGACTAAGAAGTCGCATAGCAGCTACGCAAGAGGTAGCTGAAGAAGTGATGCGCCCGCCTATATTACATGGCGACCATCACATAACGCAGTTGTACATAGACTGGACACATCGCAGTCTACAACATAGTGGCACCGAACTCACAATTAATGAGGTACGGCAGCACTACTGGGTCGTGAAGATGCGACCAACAGCGAAGAAGGTGATAGCAAGATGCCTGCATTGCCGTATACGCAAGGCACAGCCACCAGTACCTGCGACCGGCGACCACCCGAAAACGCGCCTCGCTCACCATAAGAGGCCGTTTACATATACCGGGCTCGACTATTTCGGCCCGCTATCCGTCACCGTCGGTCGGCAGCATCAGAAGAGATACGTAGCACTATTTACGTGTCTCACATCAAGGGCGGTGCACCTTGAAATCGCCGCCAGCCTTAGCGCAGACTCCGCCATATTGGCGCTGCGCCGATTCGCCGCGCGCAGAGGATGCCCAGCTGAGATACACTCAGACAATGGCACCAACATGCACGGCGCCGACAGAGAGCTGCGAGACGCCTTCAAAACAGAGGCAAGTCGCAGAGGCATCGTATGGCGCTTCATAACGCCATCAGCGCCATTCATGGGAGGCGCCTGGGAGCGCCTAGTTCGTTGTGTTAAAAACACACTATGCAATGTACTTACAGAGAAACACCCCACCGAAGAGGTGTTGTCCACACTGATTTGTGAGGCAGAGTACATTGTAAATAGCCGACCATTGACACACGTGTCGGTAGATGGTGATGATGACGAATCCATCACACCGAATCACCTCTTGCTCGGTGGGTCAGCCAGACTACCTACACCTGGCACGTTCACTGAGCAAGATATAGACAGCAGGAAAATATGGCGACGATCACAGATCCTCGCTGATATGTTCTGGAGTCGCTGGGTCAGAGAGTACCTGCCGGAGCTCCAAAACCGGCGGGAGCCACATAGTAGTGGGCCCAGATTTAAAGTGGGTGACCCTGTCCTGATAGCCGACGGCCAGCTGCCCCGCAATACGTGGCCGCGAGGCCGCATTGTGGCCGTGTATCCAGGAATCGACGGAGAAATCCGGACTGCTGAGGTACGCACACTTGGCGGTACCTTGAAGCGTCCGGTGAAGAAACTCGTCCCACTGCCCCAGTAACCAGAGATGCCGGAGCGGCGACCGTCCTCTCGGTGGGCCTGGCCGGCAGCCGAGAAATGCCGTCCGTCGCTCACCGAAGGAATGCAGCGCCGCGCCGACAACACTTCGAGTCGACACAGCGAGTCGACACAGCACTGCACGGCGGGAGATATGTTCGCGACGAAGCGTCATCAACCATACTAAATGGTTCATAAAAAGTTAAAGTTTGTATGTGTAGACATGTCTGCTCACCACGGCGCGCCATCTGATACTAAAATGAATTTTAGAGGCCCGTCTATATTTATACTAAAATTTTACCTACATTTTTTGAGATAGTAGTATAATGTTTTTAGTATTTGTCAGTATGTCATAGGGTTCAATAGTTCACCCTTAACAGAGTAAAATCATTAGAAAGCATACTGATAAGAGTTATCATAGTAAAAAACATAAATTTCTGTCATACGATACGTCTGTGCTCGGCGACGGATTAGTTCCGAATGGCCCGTCAGATGGAGCACCACGATATATATAGTTTTGGAGTTTTTTGAAAATATTATAGTAATTAAAATCATGTTTTTAAGGGCTTATCCTATGTACTGGACATGTAATCAGTACATAATGATGAAACTATGTGAAGACCACATAGTTTCTGCTATGTAAATAAGAATATTGACTTGATATCTCAAACACCAAATATATGGTTTCAGGTCATTTTAGGGTATATGGGGGACCTAGACCGAGACAGGAAGCCTATATACACCTCATAGTTAGCGAAGTCTTTTATATAAAGCCCATTTACTTGAGATATCAAGTCAGTATATAATAGAAAAACTGCTGTTTGTCTGGTTTTGGTAATCGCTTTCGGTTTTAGGTGCCCTAAGTACCTAGAAACATATAGGTGTACTGGTAAAAGTACTACCATTGGAAAGCTTGCTAAAAGGGCTTCCAGGCGGTTTCTAGATGGGAAGAATCGCTTGGATAGTCAACGAGATAGGCAGCCGTGAAAAATGTAAACAACGTAAAACGTTGAAATTTGTAGACCCTTCAGGTGGAATAACTCCATGAAGGGAATAGATGTACTCATGGTGTAAGTACTTTCGGATGGCTTGCTGGACTAGCTACCAAGCCATCACTTTGGAGCGAAAATCGCTCAAGTAGTTTAAGTACAATTCCAGAAAATAGGTTTCTGGAAATGTAATTTTTAGTCAGTTTTTGGCATTCCCTGGGACTATACACCCCTGGGAATTCCGAAAATAAGGAATTTTTGGGGACCTCCCGATGGCCCGTTAAATGCACCATCGTGTCGTCCCAATCTTATTAGTGTTATTATACCTAGTTTCTCTGGTAGCTGGGCGCAAAGAAAGTGACCAGCTGCCAAATTTGTACATAGCGAGGCACCTTATGTGCATATGACCTAGATAGACTTACATAAGCACTGGAAATGTAAAGTGTGGTCTATTGGCTACCAGAATCCCCATAATAAGCGGTGATTGTCTGGTAAGCCTAAGTAGGAGGTCCTAAAGTCGGTGAAATGACTTAGGAATTTATAGATTCATTACATAGGGGATGATATCCCATAGAAGATTCCCGAAAATAAGCTTTTTCTAGACGTCAACAGACAGCCTGCTATTGGCACCAGCAGGTCAACCCAACCTATAGATATCCTTAGGCTAGGTTAAAAGCTATTAAGGTTTTAACTGGGAAATAAAGGGAATTGTCCTTTAATTTCATGTAAATAGTCTAGGGAAGCTATCAATACCTGGAAATTAGGTATATTGATTAGATACATAGATAGGGGGCGTTACTGTGTTACAGTACGAAGAAATCCAGCTATTGATAGCACCATGGAAGGGGTGCGGTAACCCTATTTACCAAATATGTATAAGGGTTTTTTACATAATTAAAAATTATTTTCGGCGAGAATTTGCGGGGCTCTCAATAATGGCACGATGCGAGGGTATAAAGAACCCCCGGGCCCAAATAGAATTTGTAGTCATCCAAAGCTAGTCGCTTGTACTTGTCTTAGTAAATAAGAAGTAATTCTTATATAGAATCACGTCTCAGAAATTGTTGAGAGCCCTAGAATCGTGCCGTGTACTGAATAACTTAGTGTTTCATTTAATTCATCAACTTCAACCCTTATGAAGACATCCCTTTTCGATCCTGTCGAGCTGAACCTCGGAACCTGGACACCAGGAGTGCTGATCCAGAAGTAGGCAACCCAGAATCTGGAAATAACTCAAGTACAGCCAACACATCGTTGAATCGTTAGAGTCGATTTGCAACCCTTCGTCACTGCTGCAGCCAGGCATCCAAGAACCTTTATTTTCGTTGATGTGGATGGGGCGTTCAGCGGCAATGGCCAGAAGGTTTACGCCCTTCTTTTCTCGGGGCCAATGAACACGCTACGTCCTGCACATATATCATCGAAAATACATTTTACTTCAGCTACTCCTTGAAGCAAACGATCCATAAACTTTTGCCATAGATTCGGGGCAACCTTGACGCCAAACATAAGTCTATTTACTTAAAATGTTCCTCTGTGTTGTGCTTAATGTTTGCATCATAGGTCTCTTCTCGTCCATCATCATGTTTAGGTAGCTTGACTGATATCAAGTGTGCAAAATATTTGACCTCCGTTCATCTCTACCAGAAAGTCCTCTATGATCGGAACAGGTTATTGTTCATCCCGTATCACTTTATTTAAGGTGACTTTATAATCCGAACATAAGCGTATACTGCCATTTGGTTTGACAACAGGAACCACTGGTGTTCCCCACTCAGAGCTATCAACTTTTGTAATTACCCCTTGTTCGCAGAGTCGTACTAAATCATCATCAACTTTATTTTTAAGAGCATAATTATGGTATACATCTAGGCTTAACAAAAATTGGTGATACAAATTCAAAATTCAAATTAAATTTATTGCATCCATAATGTACATACAGGTGGTAAATATAAGTTACAGAAACAGTAATGGACCATGTCGGGCACAGCAACATTCTAGATACAGTCAGTGTCTAGGAGAGAGGAATAGCGCTCAATATTTCCTTATCTATTAACATTTTAGTTATCTCTCGCTTTCTATCAGTTTTATTTGCTTCAAGTGAGCTTTATAATAAGGTATGCACCCAAGGGAGCAAAATCAAATATCTTCGAGTATTCAGAAAGTAGCTTATCCGCATTAACTATGTTTATATTTGCCAGATCCAAGTTGATTGCTCGTATCCATGCCCGACCGAAGATAGGGTCAACGTCTTTTTTGATAATGTTTAATTTTCCCTCAAGCGTTTGATCAATGTATTTACACATAACGAATGCCACTCTGATTGGTGCGAAGATTTCTCCTGTATATGTTCTCTTCGTTCGTCTTCTATTTTTTTTCGTAATTTGTAAATCTTGCATCCATCGTTAAATTTTTTTAAATCTTTGTGAGAGATAGATGACAGAGCAGCTCCTGTATCTACTTCCATTTTCAGTTTCGAATCATTGATGCGTACATTTATCATAATTGTTTCTGTTTTTGGATAGTATTAAATTCATATCCCAGGGGGTGGTGTCGTAAACTATATTTGAGGAATTGACCGTAATGTCCGTGTCCTGCAGCTCCACCTGCTCAGGCTCCAGTTGGTTGAGTGTTGGTTGTAAGCAGACTCGAGCAAGGTGACCAACTCTTTTGCATTGCTGCACGTATCCTTAATGTTGCGACACCTGCCAACTTGATGATCTTTGCTGCCACAACGAAAACACTTGCCTCGTAAGTCCCTAATGGTTAGAGGTTTATACTTTTGCTTTTGACTGTGGTTTTTGAGGTTACCTTGAACAGTTTCCATACTATGTCGTGATCCTAGGTTTGAGGAGTGAGCTGCTTGTGACATATAGGTGCTGTCAGATTTTGTAAATCGTGGTTGCTTTATTAATTAAGTCAGAAAAACCATGTATCTGTAGTATTTTAGTTCGAATATCGGTGTCATTTAATCCGAAATAAAAATAAGTTGACGAGCCCAAATGCTCGGTTTTGGATATAGTGTTGTAATATTTGAACCAAGCTGCCGAATTCTAGTTCACAAGGATCGTTCGTTGCGCACGAGTCGTAAGCTTTCTGGTGTAATTCCGGTGATAATAAACTAAGCAGCGTGAAGGTCTGTATTTTGGATATGGAGAATTATTTAGCTTCATATAGGTTTTTAATCTCTGAACAAAGTTATTAAAACTAAATTAGTTCTTGGTATAGTTTCCGGTGCGCTTTCACGTGAAGCCGTGTCGTAAGTCGACGGTGCTGTCGGTAGTGTAGGGCGTAAGCCTATGCAGCTTTAACTTTAATTATAATATGTAGAATGCCGCTGCTCAATTTCTGCTTCCACGTCACGTGTTTGCAATTCGATTTCGTTTTGTAGTTTTCCAATTTTTTTTCGTAATTTGTAAGACTTGCCAGACGTGAACTTACTTCGTGATCCGAAGGATTTTGGGATTGCTCCAGTGTACGTTCAAACTTTGTAAGCTGGCCGCGTATATTTGCGCGCAGGCGAGTAAGTCGCGCCAGTTCTGCCTCCATAGTCGCCAATATTATGTATCTAATGTAAATATTACATTCATTTTATATTCAATAGGTTTAATGAAATTGACAGTGACAAAAAGATGATATGACATAATCAAAAAGAAGTAAATATAAAACAAAGATCCTCCACCAGATCAGTTCGATGGTACCATTGTCATTAGAACCATTTATTTAAATTTTCTTCATTACAGTCATTCGAGATATCTCATACCCAAAACATTCTTAATATTAAGAAGTTCCAGTGGCCATCTGTGGTTTTCTTCATCAGTTCCACTTCACCAAATGTTACTTTCTGAATGCAAATGTTGATGAAAATACAATATCGCTTATGTATGCCTATAAAATTTGAGAAGTTCCCTCGATTTCCATGGGATCCCCCAATAAAGATCCTGACTTGGACAATGGAACCACCTCGAAAGTATACCTTATCAAACAAAAAGGAATTTTCAAAATCGGATAGTTGTCGGAGTAATCAGTGAACATATACAAAACAAACATACATCAAAACATAGAACCTTTCCCTTTTTGGAACGTCTCTTAAAAAACAGCTCGCTCCAGTATACAATAGCAATATTTATTTCTCAATTCCTTACAATCTCTTAATTAAAAAAAAAAAAGTTCCGACGAATTGTGAACCTCCTCCTTTTTTGAAGTCGGTTAAAATAGGCTAGACTAGACTCCAGTTAGAATAGACTTCAGTAAACTTCATCATCATCATCAGCCTATTAATGTTCCCACTGCTGGGACGCAGGCCTCCTCTCTGTGAGAGGGAATAGTCTACTACGCGGGTCCAGTGCGGGTTGGTATTCAGTAAACTTGATGTTAGTTAATATTATCGCAATAGACAAATTGTGTCCAACCTCGACCAGCGTTACTGAAAGAGGGAAATTCTTCCATATTAAATCCTACTTTAGGCTGCCCTGCTCTCACAGTTTTATCATAGACAGGCACAAATTCAATCGTTTTGAAGTTTGCAGCACAATTAGTCGAATGCAACACATAGTCGAATACAAATTAGATTGAATAATATTCATGATCACAAAAACTATATTAATACTCTAATTCAATAGGTATCCAAAACCAACAATAAGTACATAATATCACGCCCATATTTGCCGGAGGGTTAGACAGAGGTACACGCACATTTCGCGAGTTATTTTATGAGGAAATGCGGGCAGAGAGCTCCGACTGAATTACCTTAGTAAAAAGTCATAATTCCTTCAACATCATGCCCTGGAGCTGCATCAGGGTGGCACTCCGGTATCACCGGATGCCGCACTACCTCTGTCGCGTTCGAGGCCTATTTGACGGACAGGGCCGTCATCTACCCCGGTCACCAGCGAGAGTGGAACCGGCAAGAGATACGCGGATTGTGCGGTGTCCCAAAGGGATCGGTCGTGGGGCCGCATCTGTGGGACATCGGGTACGACTGAGTACTGCGCGCCGATCTCCCTAGCGGCGTCTTTTAAAAAGATCTTCGAGTTTTGTAAAAAAGTTTTTCACAACCACATAAAGTATTCACAATATTATAGAATCAAAATAACAAGAATAAGGCAAAGAACAAAGAATAGCCCTTAAATCAATTTAACATATCAATACATATAATAAATCTGTAGAATAATATTTTTTGTACATCGAAAATATTTACAAAAAAAATAGCCAGGGTGTTAAAGGATAACCAACAGAACCGATTGCCAGCATTTTTTGAATTTTTTGTCTGTTTATTTGACACGCATCACGTGAAAGTTAATAAAGAAGTAACATTATCACAACGCACGCAATTTAGACAGTTGAACTCGATATTCGATAGATGGCGTTGTGCATTTGAAGTGATTTTCTGAATGGCGGTGTTAAGATTCTCCGCGAAAGAATGATGACTATAGAAAAAAAATTGGTAGGTAGGAAAGTAGGGTAGGGTTGGCAGACAGATGTCGGGAGCGAAGCCGCGGGCACAGCTAGTTAGGAATAAAGGCCGTAATATGATAGAGATACAGTTTCAACAAAGTTATAATATCAACTAAATTTTGTTAGTCTCGTGTAGTCGATCTTTCACAAAATATTAATAATTCAGGAATTATAATATCTGGCTTGTACTGGCTTGTAGTTCACAAAAAAGTAAGTCAGCTTATCAATTACACACTATTTTTAACCGACTTTCGAAAAAGGAGGAGGTTCTATGTTCGACTTCTTGTATGTTTTTTTTTTTTTTTTTTTTTTTTTTTATGTATGTTCACCGATATCTCCGTCAATTGTGGACCGATTTTGAAAATTCTTTTTTTGTTTGAAAGAGTATGTTCCGAAATTGGTCCCATTTTAATTTAGTGAAGATCGGATGAAGAACTTCGAAGATATACAACAGAACTCTTCAATAAATAACGGCAAATCTCTCGGGACTGCTGCAATCGCATGTCTGTTTATTGTTTATACCATTTCATAACATAACATCACGCCAGTACGCTATTAAGTGGTATGCAGATCTGTCATTTCACTGATTATGTTTTGAGTTTCATGTTATTCGGGTAATCTATTCTGCCGTTACAGGTACTTACTACACAACTTGCCTATATGTACAACTAAAAAGGTTAAAATAAAAAAACTTTTTTGCAAAAAAATACTACCGACTTCCAAATAAAAAACTACAAAGTGAAAAATAACTTTATTTTTGGAAGTCGGTGTCAATATCGCAATGAATTGGTACCTACAAAAGACACCGACTTCCAAAAATAAAGTTATTTTTCACTTTGTAGTTTTTTATTTGGAAGTCGGTAGTATTTTTTTGCAAAAAAGTTTTTTTTATAATAACGGGTCTACCTGTGTCTCAGTACGTCAAATATGAGAAAATGGTACGGTATCCCGCCATTTTCTATACTGCTTTAAATAATCTCACAATTAGGTCAATAATCAATTCTTATGTATTGAAACTGTTTTAAAACATAACAAGACAATTGAGGAATTAAAATCGCCTCTTTAGTCATTCTTTTAGTTTTTCTTTAGTCATACTAATAGACAGTATTGTACTAATTGTTTCAAAGGACTTATAATGCTAATATAGTATTATAAAATCCAAGGTACATCACAAAGATTATTACAAATTACGTAGGTAATAATTTATAGCAATGTCATCAATGTGACTTACATTATTGAATATAAAAACAATATTTACTTAGGTGGGTACTCTTTTATATTTGTAGGTAGTTGACAACACAATGTTAACTTATGTAGGTACTTCTACATTTTTTTATCGGTAGGTGCTTAATAAAAATGACACGTACGTATTATCCCATTATGTAGCAACCAGCAAACAGTCACAATGACTTGAAAAATTAAAATTCTTGATTTAATTATGTCACACATACTTCAAATTCTAACACGCGCCTCAAAGAGATGTCAGCAAAACTGACGGGGCCCGCTAGGGCCGATGCCCAGATTAATTTGAAAGAGAGTTACCGCGGCCCTGGTACAAGCAACTGAAGGAACACGGCTGGATTTTAGTCAGTAAAAGTCTGACACGCCCTTCTGCTTCACCCAGAGCGGAAGAAGTCATTGGACGATTTACAACACAAAAATAAACCGGCACAGTGCGAGTCGGACTCGCGCACGAAGGGTTCCGTACCATTATTATCACGGTTCATGAGATACAGCCTGGTGACAGACAGACAGACGGACCGCGAAGTCTTAGTAATAGGGTCCCGTTTTTACCCATTGGGTACGGAACCCTAATAAGCAATGTCTCTGTTGACAGCGCAATTTTGAGCATTTTTGAGGGTTCAGGTGCATCTAAAGATTATGTATCATCAAAAACGAAAACATAGAGGCACTGTATATACCTTTCTTTTTCAGTTTATGGAATATCTTTTAAATTGGTCCGATATTGGAAGAGGGAATAGTCGAGAGCCTAACCTCGAGCTATGACTTTTTGCCTAGGATATTCATACTCAATAACTCTTCCCGAATTAGGATTGCATCGATGTTCCCCAGTCACGCTTGCGACAAGACTAATAAAGCAAATATCTTAATGCTCACATTTTAATTACAGCTATAACCAAGAGCAAAGACTCGAAGGAGAAACTAGAAGACTTGGAGATGATGACTGCACTGAACAGGCGGCCGTCCAACAACACCAGCGTGGTGACCATGGACCCGCAGCAGCCGGGCGACTTCGCCGACTGCATCAGCAACCAGCACACTGCGCAGCGACGCAGAGGGCACCACCATTCACACCATTCACTGGTCCGTTATAGTTTTCGTAGTAAAATAATTTTATATCATTATCACGCTTATTCCCTAAAGATACACATAAAATTTGTCTACGTCAGCCTAAAGCCGTCCACTGCTGGAATTAGCATCTTCGATCGCATACCGATTCCTGGCTGGTCTCATCTAGCTATTACCAGCCACCTTGAAAAAGTAGTTGCTTGGCTTAACTTACGTTTGCCCATTAACAATTTTTGGCTGTATAAATTATGCTGTAGTAAACATATTTACTACTGGCCAGATAGCAAGATGGTAACAAATGTGACTGCTCAAGACGCACAGGAAGTGCAATAACCTTAGTATTGCCTCTCGACGGCTATTTATTTCGATGCAATCCAATTTTATGTATCCAATTGTTAAATTTTTGAAACCAACGACCTAGGATAATCTTAAAGTAATATATAAAAATACTTTTTTACAAAAAGATACTACCGACTTCCAAATAATAAAACTAAAAAGTGAAAATAACTTTATTTTTGGAAGTCGGTGTCTTTCGTAGGCACCATTTTTTCCGTTATGGACACCGAGTTCCAAAAATAAAATTATTTTTCACTTTGTAATTTTCTTATTTGGAAGTCGGTAGTATTTTTTGTATAAAAGTTTTTTTTATTTATCACTTTTTATTTGTACCTACCTAATAGGCAAGTTGTTTAGTAAGTTTCCTATAACGCCAGAATAGATTACCCAATCCCATGAAACTTGAACAAAACCGATCAAATGAGAGATCTGCTTACCCCTTAAGAGCGTACTGGCCTGATGTTATGTTATGAAATGGTATAAACAATAAACAGAGATTGCAGCAGTCCCGAGAGATTTGCCGTTATATATTGAAGAGTTGTATATCTTCGAAGTTCTTAATAAAATGGGACCAATTTCGGCACATACTCTTTCAAACAAAAAAAGAATTTACAAAACTCGGTCCACAATTGACGGAGATATCGGTGAACATAAATAAAAAAATAAAAAAACATACAAGAAGTCGAACATAGAACCTCCTCCTTTTTCGAAAGTCGGTAAAAAATACGGCATTACACGAGATCGTAAGGAAACGACTTTATGTCATAAAGGAGTAAAACTCACATGGTTTCAGCTGGCAGATTAACAGTTTCTTAGCAATATCTCTAAATAGTATAAAAAAAAGTCGCAGCCCGCGTCTGTCGTGTCGATGTCATTTCTGTTTTTCCGCTATTAGCGGACCGCTAACTTCTTCTAAACCACACCAGTTCACACAACGGATTTTGGTACGGTTTTTATTTATAGAAAGAACCTTAAACGAGGAATGTTTTTGTAAATAATTTGTTCCTTGCGAAACCTTTATATATAAAACAAAGTCGGGTTAGTTACACCATAAACTCGATAACGGCTGGACCGATTTATATATTCTTTAATTTGTTGGATTTATTCCCGTCCCGAATAACTATTAAAACATCGGAAAAACTAACGAAAAAAATATAATAAGAAAATTCATTAACCCATACCGGGTTGCGAACACAGCGCCATCTCTAATACATGACAGAAACAAAACACGGATAAAAATGAACATGCTGGTTCCGGTACGGTGACACCATCTTACCGATGTGCCCGAACCGGTTTCATTAAAAAGGCAATAATGCGAAGATGGGGTAAGACCAAAAAAACCGGCTAAGTGCGAGTCGGACTCGCGCACGAAGGGCTCCGTACCATTATCGCAAAAAGATGGCAAAAAAATCACGTTTGTTGTATGGGAGCCCCACTTAAATATTTATTTTAGTCTGTTTTTAATATTTGTTGATATAGCGGCAACACAAATAATCATCTGTGAAAATTTCAACAGTCTAGCTATCACGGTTCATTAGGTACAGCCTGGTGACAGACAGACAGATAGATCGCGGAATCTTAGTAATAAGGTCCCGTTTTTAACCATTGGGTACGGAACCCTAAAAAAAGATTGGTAGGTAGGGTAGGGTAAGTAGGTATGTAGGGCAGGATAGGTAGGTTGGTAGGTAGGTAACCATTTGACGGGTGCGAAGCCGCGGCGGACAGCGAGTATAGAAATGTAGCCCGCGATCTTCCTAATCCTCTATCTATTAAAAACTAGTTTAATGCTTTACCTCGCTGCGTTCACCTTAACCTTTCTATGTATTGACCGCTGTTTATTTACCTTTTTTTTATTAAAAGGATTTATTAACCACGACCGGTACCTGGCGCTACAAAGTGGTTCGATATATTTACAAAACTCGAATA
Organism: Orthosia incerta; assembly: GCA_948252205.1. Lineage (NCBI taxonomy): Eukaryota > Metazoa > Arthropoda > Insecta > Lepidoptera > Noctuidae > Orthosia > Orthosia incerta. The sequence goes on from OX411760.1 coordinate 17,283,334, forward strand.
ATTCGTGAATGAATGAATTATGGAGGAATGTTTAAAACGACTTCAGTTATAAGCACATTCGTTTTCCTTAAGGCGCCTCGCCGAGCAAAACGCCGCGCTAGTCGTTTTTGTGCAGTTTTTAAGAGCTATCTACTCTTTATTTAAAAAGAAATATCAATTAATAAAAATACATTAAATTTCTACATAATGTTGATTCTAAAATGGTGTAACCCATTTTTTTTTAAAGAGGTATATGTTTCACTAATCTCCATCCAACAAAACCATAAAAATGAGAACTAATTATTGATAGCATGCATCTCCTCGTAAAGTGTTAATTAATTATTTTTTATACTAACACTAATGGATAGACAATTTGATAACGAACATTTTGTAAGTTTCATTTTTTTCAAAAGACCAATATTCGATTTTATAAAGATTTTATTCTAAAATCCGGGCGTATTCACTACCGTAATTCATGCGCCACCAGTGCCGCTAGGCCAATAGGAATGCTCATATCTCATGCTGATTTTTTGGTCAGGGTTCGGCCTTAACGGATTCATAATAATTTCGAGTTGTATTTATTTAGCGGTGCATTGACATTACTTGAGACCTTGTATCAACAAAAGTTATTCGGAAATTTTCTTTTATTTTTTCCTTACTAATGTCGCCGTGAATAAAAATAATCTTTCCTAATTATTATGTTATACCTTGTAGGTTCAGTACATTCAGCAATTAGTATGATCATCAACCTTCAGTTAGCAGTAAAACATAGCTAGATTTCAATTCGAGCCAAAACCGTACACATAATAAATTATCAAACTCGTTTTGGCAATTAATTGGCAAGAATGTCTGATAAATTCGATGAAGCTTGTAAATATGCGCTGCCTACCCGAGCGGGTACGTACTTTGGAATTTTGGTTTTGAAAAATATATTGAGTACCTATCTATCTAACGGAACATAATAAATAATTGATTGTAGTTGCTATAAAATGGCTATTCTGTTTTATTTTATTGAGAGCTAAATACATGTAGCAGACACAATACTAAATTCATTGTTATCGGTCGTGGGGACCCGCATAGTTTTCAATAACTATACAAGTGGTTGCATTTCACAAACGCAAATCAGTAATTGCAATTTAAACCTTATGTAAATAAGTTTTAGTCACAAAAAGCGTGCTTGTTGTATACAAGTGCTAGATCATATAATGGGGATGTTGCCTCGTAATGATAATTCTATTTAGTCCGTCAGTGAGTTTATCAAATAATATTGGACCCGTATTTTTTGCTTTAAAAAATAGATACAAATTGACGAAGTTAAAGCGCATCAAAATTCAGGAGTGGGGGCTTGTGACATCACTTTGTCAGTATAAAGTATAGCACACCGTGACGTCACACGATATTTCAACGCACTGTATCGCCGTAATTTTTTGTTTACGTGGCACAAGAAAAATACGTGTCCAGTATTTTTATACACTCGCGAGCAATAAAAAAGTTCAGTGACATAGCACTAAATTACTCCAAAACGGGAAAGGCTAGCTTAATGACGCCGTCTGCAATATTGAAGTACATTTAACAGGGCATCAGAATATTACCAACCAAAAACGTAAATATTGTGTTCAAATTTTAAATTAAATGTTTTAAAAAATTGGGGCCATTTGGCAAATAAAACCAAATCTCTAAGTAGGGGTTTTATTAGGTGTAAACGTAGGTTTTGATAACTCAGTACTTGGTGTTTCCTCCATGTGCTCTCAATACAGCTTCTACGCGATTGGGCATGCTGAATACCAGATTCCTCAGCATATGCTGAGGAATGTTCTCACATTCTTCGATGAACGCGTAATTCAAGTCACGAAGAGTAATTGGAGGTGGAACTCGTTTCCTCACACGTCTGTCAAGCTCGTCCCAAGCATGCTCAATAGGATTCAAATCGGGGCTCCTTGCTGGCCACTCCATTTTGTGGATTCCTACGTCCTGAAAATACTCATTTACAACTTGAGCGGTGTGGGCCCGTGCATTATCGTGCATGAACACTGCATTGTCGCCCATATTGGCAAAAACGGACCAGCATGTTCATTGAGAATCTCATTGATGTATCTTACAGCAGTTAGGTTTCCGTTCTCGATTGGAACTAACGCTGTTCGACCCTCTGCAGAGATACCAGCCCACACGTGAACGGCACCTCCGCCGTGTGACACTTTTTCTTCAAAACATGCTTGTGCAAAACGTTCTCCTGGTCGTCGGTATACTCTTTTCCTCCAATCATGATGGTACAGCATAAATCTTAACTCATCAGAGAACATCACTCTGCCCCATTCGTCTTCACCCCATTCTGTATGCTCACGGGCGTATCGCAATCGGGCAACTTTATGATGCCGTTCCAGTTTTGGGCGATTTGCTGGCCTGTAAGGCTTCAATCCTCTTTCGGCAAGACGTCTCCTGACTGTCCACTAGCTTATTGGCTCCCTTCGAACTTCCAGAAGTTGTTGTTGAACCGCAACTCCCGTCTGATGTCGATTTCTTAACATGGCTGCCGCAATGAAACGATCTTCTTCAACTGTTGTGCACCTTGGCTTGCCAGTACCTGGTCTTCTCAGGTTTAATCCAGTCTCCCTAAACCTTTGGATCACTCGTCGGACAGTAGTATGTGTCACGCCCATTATTCTGGCCGTATTTCTTTGGCTGGTCCCCAATTCCACCATAGTGATGATTCTCGTACAATCCTCGGGTGATAGAGGCATGATTTATGGGTACGAGAGCCGTAAGACTTTACAATTTAAGAATTCTTTCACAACGGCGAAAACAAGGATGAAATCAAAATCAAAACAAAAAACGAAACAAATGTATTCCGAAATTTTCAAACCCCATAATTTTGATTTTCTACTTTTTTTATCCATGGCTTCAAAAAGACCAGTATTTAAAAGAGTTTAAGTTTGCATAATAAAATAGATTCCATTATACTTTTTAATTTATGAAGCTAGGTTCTATGTCTTAGGAGATATTAAGGTGTTTGTCGGCATTTTGTGGGTGGAACTTTTTCATTGCTCGGCAGTTTATTATCTAACCTAATGGACTACATATTTTTTTGTCATCATCCTTATTAATAAATCCACTTTGCCCCCAAAATATACACAATCATGAATTATGTAAACTGACATATTCATTTTGGTACGGTACAATTAACATGAAGGTTTCGAATCTATGGACTTTGGATTAGAAAAGTGATAGGACTTCGAGAAATGGGTGTGTACTGGAGTAGTAGTAACTACCTATCTCTGATAAAATATGATCTGATACTGATCGAAAGGCAGCCGAAACAGATCATCTTGTGTGATAAGACCGTCTATCGTATCTTCATTAATTGAATTTCCTTATTCAACCTTGGTATTTTTTTATCAGTTTAAGGTATAATAAAATGTGTAAAAATTTATTAATAAGTTACACAAAACAGATTCAAGTTGGAAACTGCATATATCCGCTAGTGATGCAGTTCAGCATCTTCATATAAGATGTATAATACTAGCTTGTAACTGTCCCACTGCAGGACAGAAGCCTCTTCTTAAACAGAGAAGGCTCGCGCATTACGTACCCTGACCAAAAAATCAGCATGAGATAGAGCATTCCTATTGGCCTAGCGGCACTGGTGGCGCATGAATTACGGTAGTGAATACGCCCAGTTTTTAGAATAAAATCTTTATAAAATCGAATATTGGTCTTTTGAAAAAAATAAAACTTACAAAATGTTCGTTATCAAATTGTCTATCCATTAGTGTTAGTATAAAAAATAATTAATGCACACTTTACGAGGAGATGCATGCTATCAATAATTATTTCACATATTTATGGTTTTGTTGGCAGGAGATTAGTGAAACATATACCTCTTTAAAAAAGTGTACTACAATTTTAGAATCAACATTATGTAGAAAATTTATGTATTTTTATTAATTGATATTTCTTTTTAAATAAAGAGTAGATAGCTCTTTAAAACTGCACAAAAACGACTAACGCGGCGTTTTGCTCGGGGAGGCGCCATACTTGCTCAAGACAGGTTGCCGATTTCAAACTTGTGCTGGACGTAGCGTGTTCACTGGCCCCGAGAAAAGAAGGGCGTAAACCTTCTGGCCATTGCCGCTGAACGCCCCTATCACACCACGAAACAAGGTTCTTGGATGCCTAGCTGCAGCACTGACGTAGGGTTGCAAATCGACTCTAACGATTCAACGGTGTGTTGGCTGTACTCGAGTTATTTCCAGGTTCTGGGTTGCCTACTTCTGGATCAGCACTCCTGGTGTCCAGGTCCCGAGGTTCAGCTCGACAGGATCGAAAAGGGGTGTCTTCATAAGGGTTGAAGTTGATGAATTGAATGAAACACTAAGTTATTCAGTACACGGCACGATTCTAGGGCTCTCAACAATTTCTGAGACTTGATTCTATATAAGAATTACTTCTTATTTACTAAGACAAGTACAAGCGACTAGCTTTGGATGACTACAAATTCTATTTGGGCCCGGGGGGTGTATATACCCTCGGACCGTGCCATTATTGAGAGCCCCGCAAATTCTCGCCGAAAATAATTTTTATTTCTGTAAAAAACCCTTATCAACATTTGGTAAATAGGGTTACCGCACCCCTTCCACGGTGCTATCAATAGCTGGATTTCTTCGTACTGTAACACAGTAACGCCCCCTATCTCTGTATCTAATCCATATACCTAATTTCCAGGTATTGATAGCTTCCCTAGACTAATTCCATGAAATAAAGGAACAATTTCCTTTATTTCTCGGTTAAAACCTTAATAGCTTTTAACCTAGCCTAAGGATATCTATAGGTTGGGTTGACCTGCTGATGCCAATAGCAGGCTGTCTGTTGACGTCTAGAAAAAGCTTATTTTCGGGAATCTTCTATGGGATATCATCCCTTATGTAATGAATCTATAAATTCCTAAGTCATTTCACCGACTTTAGGACTTCCTACTTAGGCTAACCAGACAATCACCGCCTATTATGGGGATACTGGTAGCCGATAGACCACACTTTACATTTCTAGTGTTCATATAAGTCTATCTAGGCTATATGCACGTAAGGTGCCTCGATATGTACAAATTCGATAGCTGGTCACTTTCTTTGCGCCCAGCTATCAGAGAAACTATTTACAAAACCCTAACAAGATTGGGACGACACGATGGCGCGTTTATTGGGCCATCGGGAGGTCCCCAAAAATTCCTTATTTTCGGAATTCCCAGGGGTGTATAGTCCCGGGGAATGCCAAAAACTGACTAAAAATTACATTTTCCAGAAACCTATTTTCTGGAATTGTACTTAAACTACTTGAGCGATTTTCGCTCCAAAGTGATGGCTTGGTAGTTAGTCTAGCAAGCCATCCGAAAGTACTTCACCATGAGTACATCTATTCCCTTCATGGAGTTATTCCACCTGAAGGGTCTACAAATTTCAACGTTTTACGTTGTTTACATTTTTCACGACTGTTTATCTCGCTGACTATCCAAGCGATTCTTCCCATCTAGAAACCGCCTGGAAGCCCTTTTAGCAAGCTTTCCAATGGTAGTACTTTTACCAGTACACCTATATGTTTTCTAGGTACTTAGGGCACCTAAACCCGTAAGCATTTGCCGAAAACCAGATAAACAGCAGTTTTCTATTATATACCGACTTGATATCTCAAGTAAATGGGCTTTATATAAAAGACTACGCTAACTATGAGGTGTATATAGGTTTCCTGTCTCGGTCTAGGTCTCCCATATACCCTAAAATGACCTAAAACCATATATTTGGTGTTTGAGATATCAAGTCAATATTCATATTTACATAGCAGAAACTATGTGTTTTTCACATAGTTTCATCATTATGTACTGATTTCATGTCCAGTACATAGGATAAGCCCTTAAAAACATGATTTTAATGACTATAATTTTTCCAAAAAACTCCAAAACTATATATATCGCGTGGTGCCACCCCGCGGCTCATTTGGAACTAATCCGTCGTCGAGCAATGACGTATCGTACGACAGGAATTTATGTTTTTCGCTATGATAACTCTTATCAGTATGCTTTCTAATGCTTTTACTCTATTAAGGGTGAACTATTGAACCCTATAACATACTGACAAATACTAAAAACATTATACTACTATCTCAAAAAATGTAGGTAAAATTTTAGTATAAATATGAACGTGCCTCTAAAAATCATTTCAGTATTAGATGGCGCGCCGTGGTGAGCAGACATGTCTACACATACAAACTTTAACTCTTATGAACCATTTAGTATGGTTGATGACGCTTCGTCGCGAACAAAACTTATACCGCTATCACGAGATATTAAGTTGTTAAAAGTTATAAATCCCCCGCCGCGCCTATATGCGACAACCTCAAAAACGAATGGATAGATTTTCATGCGGTTTTCACTTATAGAAAGAGTGAGAATCGAGGCAGGACTTTGTGTATAATGTGTCACGGGCTAAGCCGGAGCGGGTAGCTAGTCTATTAATATTAAAAGAGGAAAGATTTGTTTGTTTGTTTGTACCGAATAGGCTCCGATTGCGTGAAGGAACAGCTAACAAACATACAAACACACCTACACACTCACAAACTTTCGTCTTTTTAATATTGGTAGGAAGTAGAATAAAATTGTTGTAGATATCTGATTCTGACTGACCAGTTTCTGGACATCATCGCGTGTGTTTGCGCCTATTTGTTCGTACTTTTTGATGTATACTTTCGACCAGTTTCTCACTCTCAATGCTGAGACTCATGACTCCGTTTGATACTGTCAACAGTTTTCTCCATCTGTTATGATAAGCAGCCTTGTGGAGTGCGGCCGGAGTACTCGACCTCCTTTTGGGGCTTCCACCGTTCGACCAGATTACCTTATAAAAAAAATAACGACAGTTTTATCGTAGAATTGCATGTTGTATGGAATATTTATTACACTTTTTTCATTCATTTTATCATAATATTACTATTGTTAATTTCAGAAAGTTGGTGAGAATGGCGAAGGTGACCGCCGTGACTCCATGACGCGGTCGATGGAGGCACGCGCGTCGCAGTGGAAGCGCATCATGCTCCTGGTGGTGGCCATCACTGTGCACAACATCCCCGAGGGGCTCGCCGTTGGCGTGTCGTTCGCCGCCGCCGGCTCGTCCGACGACGCGTCCTTCCACACCGCCAGGTCAGTCACGTCATTCACTTAACTAGACGCAACGAGCAATAGGTTTTCAATACCTTTCAATTTTACCTAAATAATACCTAATTTCAAGGTCAGTTGCGACACTTTTTAACAGCGCCATCTAATTATACAGCTTAGTATCTTCGATCCAAAGAGCTTACACGAAACTTGCGTGATGTTAGTTTACCGCCATCTAGCGGGATCTATAGTTACTTCTAACTCGTGTTGCGTTTGTGGTAGTATTTATGTGATTATTTTTCCTTGATCACCAAACAGTTTTCATAGGATGTACATAGATGGCGGTACCGGTAGCAAATAACATACATTGATAATAATATACAGGGATATTACGCTAATTTTGATAATAGGTCGAAAGTAACAATAATGAAATTTTATTCCTCATTTGGTCTGTTTCTAGATGGAACAAATACTCCGACGTTTTATGTCATTCCTATATCCAGTACAAAGGCGCGCAATGTTAGTACATCATCGTTTCTTAAAAATCTATTGTGTTGTGTAACTGTTCTTTCGAACGTAATTTCGTAGTCATGACACTTCAAATTCAGTACTTCTCGGGAATTATGTTTATTTAATGGCGTATATTGTGAGCATTGTTAATTCTGCTAGCAAATTTTCTATAAATACTTAAATAGGATAAGTACCTACGTAAATTTGTTGTCCGCCATTTTGTTACGTCAGAAGAAGGAACGCGAGGCACCGTTGCGACGTCGGCGGCGCAGGCATTTCATTGATAAGTTGCGGGCGCGAGCGGGATGCAGCTAGCCGTCTACGGCTGCACTATGCTTGTGCATCGGACCCGCTAGCCCGCTAGCCGCGGTTAACAATAGCCGCTTGCGCCAACTTGACTCTCATTTATATCGATATTTAAACATATTAAGTATCCGTCCGATGGGTGCTTACATTAGTTACGTTTGTCACTGATCCGTTTTTAGTTTTCACAAACTATAAATAAACGTATAATTTCGTTTTAAGAAAAGCATCGTCGAGAATTGTCTCGTCTCGTCTCGTCGAATGTTTGGCATGAGTCGTCACACGCCTACTTGCCTTTTGGCATGAGGATTGCGATATAGATTAAGAGTTAATTTTGCCAATTCATTATGAAACGTTTAGTGCTTTGTTTCTAACGTCGAGACTGCTTTTTGTGAAATATGTCTGATGACCGTTAAGAAATGCTATTTTGACTTTCGTTTTTGCTCTCGAGCGTTTTGGCTATGGTGTCTGGAGGTGGCTGCCTACTGTCGGGCGAGCATGGAGCTGGAGGCGGTGATACGTGTCGAGTCGTCTTTTCGGCTGTGGTTATCGGTGAAGGTAGCTCGAGAGCAGCAAGGAGGTGCAAGCGACTATTGGCAACGTCGTTTCATTAGTAGTTGCGTCGAGTGGAGCCAAATCGCGTGGCCGCGGGGGCATCGACCGGCGCGCGGCGCAGACGTTGCCGTCACCGCCGCCGAAACCGCCCGATGAAACTATTTCACTGAAAAATCCGGCGGCGCGCGCCGTATCATTGAAGTCAACCTTGGCGATTTGTCGCGTCGTCTATACTGACGCGTGGGTGCCTCCCGAGCATATTCATAACTGTTAAATATTGGCACCTCTCACTAATGTACGCGACGTTAGCGATCTTTTTCCGAAAGATTTAACTATTCCTACAGTGTTACAGTTTCCCAGAATGTTTTCGAAATTCACCGTTGTTGTGTCTATTAAGAGCTCTGTTACTATCTTGGCGAAGAGGTCTTCATCACAATAACAAGTAGTACCCACAAATCTATAACCGCTGTGTGATTCAGTAGATATCTATTTAGAAGTTAGGTACCTATTAAGATGTTGAATCACAGACTTAATAGTCACACGGATCTACCCATCCTGATTTACACCTCGACTGTGTAATGTGTGCAATGCAAAATTTGAATAAGTCGCGAGTTCAGAGAAAAACCTGTAGTTACAAAAAACATTTTTACTCGACCAAGAAAACAAGTCAATATGATCGCAAAAATGCAAAAGAATGAACATTGATATTTGGCTGTAGATTTCGCGATAGAGTTTTGTAAGAGAGGTCGCAGAGGGTAGGTCCGCTCGGTCGCCGCCGCCGGTCGCTCAGCCGGTGCGCCCGCGCCGAGGCCGGGCCCGCGTAATGGCAGGTAACGAGGCTTCGAGATAGCACTCGGCGTTTCCTTTGTTCCCGCTTGTTATGCAGATCGCCCTCCCGCTTATTACACTCATAATTGCACATTTTTTAACGAGCTAACGTTTGTTTAATTATTTTTGTAGATCAAAGAACCCTGCATAAATTTGCTAAGTCAATAAACTTTCTTCACTTCTCTTTTCATTAATTACTTTCGTCTGTGCTTGAGACAGTTAGCTTTAAAGCAGTACTTTACAGTCCTATCAAAATTGGTTCCTAGTCGAAGTATGATAAAAGCACCTCCCAATTAGGTAGGTAAGTGCTAAGTGGCATCATAATTATTATTAACCACCGGAACAACAATTCGGTCCGTGTATTAAAACGCTACTCATGCTCCGATTTAAAAAATTATACGTTATCCATCACTTGATATTTTTCATAAATATCCGTATGAAAACTCGGAGCGGCCGTTCATTACGATGGCAAGCGATAAGGCGGTGGATTTAACACCGTAGTTGGTGTGGGTAATCACGTATAGGTATTCGGGCGCAGTGTGCTGGAAGAGCGCGGCGGCCGGCGGCGCGGGAGGGGGTGGCGCCCGCGCATAATGGGAGTCGGCAACCGCTTTGTATCCGCCGCTGTTATTATGCAGATTAACACCGCCGGGAATTTGTTCAAATATCGTAACAAGCGCTCTCCTCCCGGCGCCGGCGCCGCTCGCGCTGCCGTAATTTACGATTCAAGCCTCGGGAATGTGTCGGCGTTCGCTCCTTCCACGGACGCGGAGCCGTTTTGTCGAATTTATATTACCTCCTCCATGCCAGAAAACGCATCATATCTGATTATGGTTTATTTAATTTTTTACCTCTTGGCGATTAACATTCTTGTTTTAATAAACGACAAACTTGTGTTATAGCAGTAGATGAAAACATGGTTTGGAAGCTTTTACTGCCTTGTTAACATATCCAGTACTTAAATAATTTACAAATATCAGTTATATAATTAAAATATTTCTCCAGACCTAGACAAAGGCTCTATTGCGAAATCCTAGGTATTCATTTTAACTTGTATAAAAACAGCAAATTATTAACTTATTCGAAAACTGAAAAGTTTCTTCAGTAAAATTGGCATTTAACCTACACCCTTGCAGACTTGCAAAAACTAGAAGAAGAGGGAAACTCGGTTAATCTCAAATGTGCGCTGAAATTGCAAATGTTTGATTCCAACTACCCGTTCGTGCTTAGTCCTCGCGTGTCATAAAAGAGAGCTTTTCTTTAACTTTGAAAGGAATCTGAAAGTTGTGATTAAACTTTACAAAGTCCATAAATAATGTTTGGCGCGGCGGGCGGGCGCTGGTTGGTTGTGGTGGTGGGGGGCAGGGGGGGCGGCCGCATTCCTGCGAAGCCTCCGACCCACCGCCCTGAGCTCACGTCCCAGCTTCTGCCGAGCGCCGCTTTCCCTATACCCAGTGCTATCTAAGCACTCACATACCACACAAGTAGTACGTCTAAGCTTGAACCCTGAATTACATTTGAAGGATCGTCTTAGAACTATTGCTAACGCTTTTCAATAGATGCTTTTTAGGGTTCCGTACCCACAGGGTAAAAACGGGACCCTATTACTAAGACTCCGCGATCCGTCTGTCTGTCTGTCCGTCTGTCACCAGGCTGTATCTCATGAACCGTGATAGCTAGACAGCTGAAATTTTCACAGATGATGTATTTCTGTTGCCGCTATAACAACAAATACTAAAAACAGAATAAAATAAATATTTAAGTGGGGCTCCCATACAAAAAACGTGATTCTCTTGCCGTTTTTTGCGATAATGGTACGGAACCCTTCGTGCGCGAGTCCGACTCGCACGTGGCCGGTTTTTAGGATTGCGCTTCCAAAAGTTATGCTGTATGGACCGCATAGTCCCATACTTCGTGTTTCACGACTTCTAAGGTATCGGTTCCTGATCTATTGTCTTGGATGTTAACCGCCCAAGTGCAGAGTTTCTTAATTTGGGACCGTACCCCGAAAGTAACCGACATTCCGCTCATGACCCGTCAGTGAGCTTTGATGGGTTTTGCAGCACTTCTTTACAAGTTGTTTGTTCCTTTGGAAGTAAGCAGGAGGCTTATCACGAGTCTATGAGTTATTTTTATTTAGCTCAAAGCAGCTGAAAATATTGAGGCGTAGACTTCAATACCAACAGTCAGTAGTTAGCCAAAGTAGATGAGAGGTGATCTATGGAGTGGCGGTTTTTCCTTCGTCGTTCGTGTAACAAGCTTTGTTCCTTCGTCGTCAAAACCAAGATTCGAATTCGAATCCATCCTCGAGATACATTCTTTAATCGACTGGCTGTTGAGGTCTAGTAAACTAATTACAATATAGTAAATAAATCATCATCTGCCGAGCCTTAGACAACTATGTCGGCTTCCAATCTAACCGGATTCAGCTGAGTACCAGTGTTTTACATGGAGCGACTGCCTATCTGACCTCCTCAACCAAGTAACTGGGTAACACGATACCTCTAGGCTAGACTGGTGTCAGATCTTAAGCTTCTGTAACGACTGTCAAAGATCTTCAAATGACAGCCGGGACCAACGGCTTAACGTGCTTTCCGAGGCTCGAAAGAAACTCGCTATGTAAAGATGGTCACCCATCCACGGTCCGACCTCGGTAAGCGTTGCTTAATCTTGAAGGTCGACCCGTGCAGCTGTTATTGTTTAGCCACGAGCTGTCACATGTCTTCGAATTTTTAGTTCTAAGACATGCCGGTTTCCTCACGATGTTTTCCTTCACCGTTTTGAGAGCAGTGGTGATATCTACTAAGTAAATGAATACTGAAATAGTTAAATAGAAGCCCTCTTCTTCTCTCCTACTTTTTCAGTGCCCGACAGGGTCCACAGTGGTCTAAATTTATATCCTACCATCTAAGTTCATATGTGGAAGCAATAAATATATTGAGTAGTTTAATTAATATTATTGTCAGAGTTGGTAGTCTCCTGGAATCCGCACTATCCGAGACACACAGAACCGGTCGATTTGGGCACACTTGGGGGAGGTCTGTTCAGCAGTGGACAATTTCGGGTGAAATGATGATACTACCTCAAGTCTGCGTTGTCAGATTGTCTAACAACATTAAAAAAATGTGCAATTAATTGTGCAGATTATAGAGAGTGTCCAAGTGTCATGTTACAGCTTGTCACTTACACGCGCTATGCATGACACCGGCAGAGATTTCGCGGAAATCGCAGCAGTGGTCGTTTTCGCGGTAGTGTTATGACGTTTCATTTGACCACGTTATCCTTATTTGTTAATACACTCCTTTTGAAAATCTTTACTCCTTCCGCGAAAAGTTCAGCTTAGCAAAGAATTATAAAGTCTAAAACGATAGCAGAGGCAGACTAGCAAAAACATGTGTTAAGACATCACTTTGATTTGTCTAAAGGCTTTTCATGACAAGATTTATTAACTAATCTGTCTTCTCTAGTCGACGGCAAGAACTATTTTATGCGCGGGGTTAAAATGCCTGATATCTATCCGACAACTCGTGCGAAAGAGATAGATGCTGTGATGAGCAGTAAGAAGCTAGTTCACGTACGAATTAGCACTTTTGCATGTTTGTAGCGAAATGGATGATGATTTAGGACGAAAACGAGCGCGCGAAATTTTATAAACAGACCTTTGGGAGTCTAGATATCATGAAAACACTACTAAATGTATAATTTCAAAATAAATTTATTTGCATTGTTGAACTACTAATCTATTCCCGTTTTGCAATTTTCCTTCTTCTTATGGTATTTATTGCCGCACAAAGATGCGTTAAAATTAGTTTTGAAGTATGGAACTTTCGACGCTCATAACTTTCAAATACTTTCGTTTTTACTTTTTTGTTTCCATACAGGGCTAGATAATAATGAGACAAATTGATATAATTTTTTAATTTCGAACGTACATCGTCAAACAGTGTTTTTTTTTGTGTTGGGAAATGCTCATGCATACTGCACTACCACGGAGAAATAGTGCAGATATGTGGGACTCTGACCCACTAAAACTCCACGGTGTCCTCCTGTGCCGCTTGTGGCGGTAATACGGGCACGCGGCACTCACCGCGAATCCGCCGCGGCTGTCCGTCACCGGACCCTCTTAGGGGGAGTACCCCCCATCACCGGCGTACCAGAACACAATGTACGCCGTGGTTACCCCAGGGACCAAATCAGCACATGGATGCCAGACGACCCCGTGTACGGCACCCTTGGTCTCACTGAGACGGGTCAAGGTAATGGCCCCGCCACCTACCATTTTGCGGCCGCAGGGGATAGGGAGAGCGGCTAACGCTATACCGACACTCCTCTTAACCTGCGACCCACCGCGTCCGCCATCAGACGGTGGCAACCCCGTCTAGGCCGCGGAAGGTAGGGAGAGCGGTGCACCGCAATCTCGGCACTCCTCTCCCGCCGTGGCCTACAACCCTCAGCCGCGATATCGTATGGGACCTGGAAATCTCCATAAGACATCGCGGCCCGCCTCAGTTGCGATGTCGCCTGTTACCAAGCGGCACCGCAACCTACTAGTTGGCCTCTACGTCGTCGGCTTAATCGGCAAAAGCCCTGACGAGCGGCCCCTCCTCGGGTTCCTCTTCGCTTCACCGTGGGTGACCAAACCACGGTTACTGAGCCCCCCCGCCTCGACAATGCGGGAACCCACCGGGAGGGAGTGGAGTAATACCTAGACTACGTTTGTATGGAAGAATTATCGACTAGTGTTACATTAACATGGATCCATCAAATTAATTATCACCCCTTCTTCTAGGGCTAGCTATGGCTACATTTTGGCCTTGTGTTCATCTTACCCTGTTAAGATGAACTTTATAATACAGTTAAACCGGCAGCCTTAATGCGTAATGAATTCGGCAAAGCAAAAGGTTTTGGCTTGCCAAAACTCTTTGCCTTGCCGAATTCACTTACGCAATTAAGCTGTTGGATAACTGGAACATTGAGGGACTTGCTTTGTCTCACTTAAAGTGGTACCTATTCCAGTTACCCAGTGTCTAAAATATCGTCTTATCGAGGTGTAAATAAATATCTGTCTCATTTACATAGGGCTCCATTAATAGAGGTGAGAATAGTGGTTATTTCAGTTATAAGAGATGCGATTATTAAATAAAATAACGTATGCACAGGATCGATCAGTGTGACGACGGTTGGGGGAGGCCTATGTCCAGCAGTGGACGTCTTAGTCGTAGGGTAGGTGGGTAGAGTAGGTATGGTAGGTAGGGTTGGTAGGAAGGTGGTAGGTAGGTAGTAGGTAGCCAGTTAACGGGAGTGAAGCCGCGGGGGTCAGCTATTGCAATAAAGTCCGATTTAGAGAGTTAATAAATTGACGTTATCTCAGTCACAGAGGTCAGTACCTATAAAATTCAAAAGAAAACAATTTAGCAAAAGTATTCTTTAAAATATAGTCTCAGTAAAAGAGGTAAAATATACTCGCTGTCTCAATTATAGAGGTAATTATGACTATTAAATCGAAAGAACTAATCCCACTAACAGAGGTAATTCAGTGCTAAAGTGTTGGGGCGTCAGCATGAGTGCCAGCTATGGAGGTATCTCACTTATCCAGGGCCCACTAAACAGAGTTGTACTGTACCATGCCCCAGTATGGCTATCTGCTCATAGGTATGATATAAAAGGAGCATGCATCAATATTTGGCTTGCTTAAATCATCGCATTGTTTGCATTATTCGTCATTAGTCATTACCGTCTGCATTATTGTCGCAAAAACTTGAGCATTCGCGCGTGGGAGTCAATATGCAAATCTAACACCTATCTATTTGAGTGTTCGCTGCATATCTAGATTGACGGCAATAGATGGCTTTTATTGTATTATGTGATTTCGTTCTCGTGATCTTCAAAAATATTTGCAAGTCCAAAAGTATCTTTTGTGAGAAATCAACATGCATCAAACCGCAGTAAAACATTCCATTCAAACCCGTCGAACACTCGAGACACAGCGGCGTGGTAAAGTCGAATCATTCAAACTTTACCATTTCGTATTAGTGAGATAATAGTGATGTGATTTGATATAGAGACGTCGCTTTCGTCGCTCGGCACTCGTTTCGGTGAAAAATGCAAAGGCAGGGCCGGACCTGAGGAACGTTGCACGAAGGCACAGGGCCTCACTCGCCGAGAACGTTGCACTTGTTTTACGCACGCGCGCACCGTGTGGTGCATGACCCCATTGGAATGTACCACGTGCACTAGCCAATGGAATGCGCAACTGTTTGCTTTTTCATTTTTTCTTTGCCGCCACAAACAATACCTTTTCATACTATTTCATAACGAATTCTTTACTAACGCGATACTTTCTAAAACACTGTTCGCCTGTATGTATTGACATTTTTTGCTTTGTTTGAAATGTGCTTTCGAGAAAGGTGACTTCGGTTAGTCTGGGTTTCAATAAAGTATGCATTTTGAATATTTATTTCGTCTGTGAATATAGCGAATCAAATCTAGAATACGTATAAACTTAATACCTACATTCCATCAATTTAAATTCTTTTCGCAGCATTTAGATCCTGAACGGATAGTTAGAGTAACCTACCGTAGAATCTCAGGCATCTGCCATTAGAATTATATTGATCGGTCTCGGTTAGTTTCGACTTGCAGTTAAAATATTTCATCTTGTTAAATTGGCGCTCTTTATGGCTGCGCTAAGAATTCACCGTAAAATTGTAATCTGTAACACTATGGTCAAAACAACGGGTCAATCAGAATGCACGCGATATGCAACTTAAACGTTTAATTTCACTAAAGGCCTCTGAATGATCTCTTTTACGCCAATAACTTGACAGCTAAAGTTACTCATTATGGCCATGTTATCCCGAAATAGAGGAGTTCAGTAAACGCTGGCCTCAATAGTAAAGTGTACGATATAAGGCGGAAGCGTGCGCGAGACGTCAGAAAGCGCATTACCGGAAGATGCGCGCGGATGATGCTCTATATGAGCTTTTACGATTTCCTGCCACAGCCGCCGCCGCCGCCGCCCGGGCCGGACACCGGACATTCGGCTCCTCAGCTAAAACTGCTCACTCAATCGCCGACCGCGGGTAGTTTTGTTTTTGTTGCAAACGTTTAGCCGTTTGCCCTCGACGATCATGGTAGAAATCTGCTAAGGACAGGGGAAAACGAATAGAGAAGCAACTTACGTATGGCTAGCTTCATTAAGCTATTGTTATGAAAACCTAGGAGACAAGAACTTTCTTTTGGAAAACCAATAATATGCTGCATGCGACCATGTGCACGAACTCTACATCTCTGCGAATTGCATTTTCATTTTGCCAACATTTATTTACTTTTTGTGCAGCTTGTGCACTTGATCATGAGTTACATAAATTCATTGCAGTTTCTTACACGGCATTGTTTAACTGAATCAATTAGTGTGTGGTGGGTGCGCGTGCGCCACACGTCAGGCTCGCACGCGCATGCGTTATGTGCGTCACACCGCCATCTAATTGCCTATTAAACACACCGGTAACAAACAATTTATACTGTTGCACTGCAGACATGACGTTAGTAAACAACTCATTTATTTTTATATCTACACTCCTGTTATGTTATCCAATCATTCAAAATAAAATAAAAGGCTGCACCTCCCGAGCAAACCAAACAGAACCAAATCAATAAGTCACGACGCAACTAAATGCAGCACCGATGTTCTCGTGTCGCACTCAAGTACAGCGGCTGTAACAGGAAAATCCGTAACTATTATATGAATAAGTAATTATTTACTGCAGATATCCATGACTCATGATTGTTTACCATCTTGGACCGGTTCTCTTCATATGCACAATTTTTCCAAGTATAGCATGAATAAGTTGTGCGTTTATTAAGACTCATTGGTGAGTAAATCTACCTATACATTCCAAAATTATGTTGCCGGTTACCTTCTTTGGTGATATGAATGGATGACTCAGTTCGCACACTTCGCACATTATACACCTTGTCATCAATATGCTATAACTGCACCGCCTTGTACAGTAGATGGACTAAATACTAAGTAGGAGTGAAGGGAAAACATTTAACTTTTATTAATTTACCGCCGCACTGTGTATTACATCATCGAACTTTTACAAAATTCATTGCAAAAGCTTGAGCAAAATGCATTGCAGTCGATGACAAATTAAAGTTTTGTTACGTTCACTTGTGAATTTATGATAGTTCAAAGTTCAGACTACTGACGTACACTGAAGCTTATGTAAGTAGTTAAGACCTTTTAAAGAACTATTTATGACCCTATTATAATAATCATGGTTTAACTATCAATGGTACCTAAAGGTGCCTGTCAGCGTCAGCGGGCCCGCGGTTCCACGGACACGCACGTGGGTGTAATGACGTGTCCCATTCATAATTCACCTGTTCAACATGCGAACGATTACCTTCGCGCGATTATCGGTAAAATGCGAGGCTGACTAACGACGGAGGCTCGCGAGGAATGCTGCACCGCCGAAGGAAATCCGCCATGGCGCCTTCGCTCGTACCTACACTATCTGTGTCACTACTTCTCAGATACCTATGCATATTGCTCAGTCATGACATCATATTCGTTTGTATAGGTGATGTGATCGACAAAGGGCTCGAACATGAATATTACGAAATCAGGTTGCCGAATTGTTTCAGCTTCACGCTAATGCAAAACGCTACAAAAAGGTCGGGCAATTTAGCATATGGGATCAGTGAAGAGTAGAGCTAAATAGTGCATATCCGATCGTCATCGTTTAAATGCTAATGTTCGGTTGTCTAAAGGACTGAGACACATGCTTTGTATGTAAGCAAACACGAAGCAGACGTTTTATATAACAACACTGACTAGACAGCTATATTTGCGTTACGACTTTTTTAAACTTACGAAAGAAAGCTTTTAATAAATGTGTGAGTATAGTGTCGCGGCATGCACTAGTCTCAATATATTGTAGAGCATTAGTCTTGTCGTCTGAGAGCATTAAAGTATTTATAAATGAGTCTGCACAGAAATAATCCCTGCACTCGTAGGTAAGCCGAGTTTTGTTTTGGCGAGACACCGTCACGCGTCGTCTCGTTCACGGACAGAGAGACGAGACGACCTTATTTTTGAATTAGAATGCGGCTGTGTTTACATTTTTCTCCTTATTGTGACATTTTTGGCAACAATCCAGGTTGAGATATAAAATAAACTGTCCGTCGCATACTTAAAAGTGCAATCGATAGACGGTTTGGTCGGTATTTAACTCGTGCTGCACTGTAATGATTACTGTCGCACTGAACCTTTATTTCTAACAGTCTGTTAGTTAAAACCTTCAGTTTCCACAAGTATGTGTTTGTTAGAGTTGTTATTCGCTTTACGTGTATTATTAGCGAATCATTTGTCTTCATACTGCCCTTTGTTGGGTATTCAAAGCATAGCTGCCTGAAATCGGAAATCATTGGGGATCGGTCTATTGATACTTTTAGTTTGTCTTGTTTGCTGATCTATCTTTGTTTATGCTTGTGTAGAAGGGAACCTCCCTTAGGGCCAACTTCGAGAAAGAGTTCAACTGTCGAATCCGACTCAGCTGGGCAGCGTCCGGGAAGTTGCGCGGTGTCTTCTCGTCCAACTTACCACAGTGTCTCAAGACAAAAGTCTATGACCAGTGTGCGTTGCCAGTGATGACATATGGCTCTGAGACGTGGTCGCTTACAATAGGCCTCATCAGAAAGCTTACAGTCACTCAAAGGGCAATGGAGAGGGCTATGCTCGGCGTTTCCTTGCGTGATCGAATTAGAAATGTAGAGATCCGCAAGAGAACCAGGGTTACCGACATAGCCCGAAGAATTGCCTAACTTAAGTGGCAGTGGGCAGGGCACATTGCTCGCAGAACGGATGGCCGATGGGGCTGAAAGGTTCTGGAGTGGTGACCGCGAACCGGAAGACGTTGCATTGGAAGGCCTCCCACCAGGTGGACCGATCACCTGGTGAAGATTGCGGGGATCCGCTGGTTGCGAGACGCACGGGACCGGTAAGAGTGGCGACGCTTGGGGGAGGCCTATGTCCAGTAGTGGACGTGTTACGGCTGGTATGATGATGATGAGAAGGGAGGTTTAATACCAATGCTGAAGATAAATAAGTCAAGGGCTGAATAATCGTGACTATCATGGGACTAGCATTGGTACTGGGTCTAAAGCTTGTTGCTTTTGATTTTTTTGCAATAATAGTTTGTATTAACTTTGGCCAACTACTGGCATCTCATTTGTATCTACATATATTGTACGCTGGTCTTTCAGTATTTTATGTAGCTTTTGTACATCATCACTTTCAACGTATTTTGCAGCAACGAATACAGCGCAAAAGGTACCTTATTGTTGGTTTCATATGCAGCCTTTGTAGACTTTTTGAACTTATCTGAAAATATTGATTTGAGAGGCGCAAAACGGAAACAGCTTCTTAGAAGAAAGTCTCATTGTTCATTTTGCTCGTATTTTTAGAATTCTCGCTATTGTATTGTGTACCTATGTTTATAGGCGGATGTGACTAAGCGTAACTGTATCGGGGCGACAATACTCTATTCTTGTGTTGCTCGTGAAACGTTTCATGTTTCTAGATACGTGGAGCTGCTAAAAAATTCACGTCAGGTCC
Source organism: Orthosia incerta (assembly GCA_948252205.1). NCBI lineage: Eukaryota > Metazoa > Arthropoda > Insecta > Lepidoptera > Noctuidae > Orthosia > Orthosia incerta. The sequence continues at coordinate 17,303,268 of OX411760.1, forward strand.
TTTTTGTAGCAGTCAGTGTTATGTATTACCTACATTCCTGACGCCACTCACTATTTCCCATGAATGTTGGGATTTGTATGCTTTTCGTTGTTTTGATAATATATGTAATTGCGATTGCATTTTTTCTGCGTTCGCACACCCGTGATGCGTCGTCTGCACACGCTATTATTTTTCTATTTTGTCTGTAATTAGACGATCAATGGGTTAATTGGGATATATTAAATAGGTGATATTTATCTGTTATTTATTTTTTGCTGCACCAACAGTAACGCGTTACCAGAACTAAGCTATGATATAGATAAAGATAACTATTGTTCGGCTGCCAACTATTGTTTACGTTACAAACTTTATTGCGTTTAAAACGCATTAGTAGACTTAGTAGACAAGTCCATGTAGCCTAGGTGCATTGCGTGCGGTCCGGACACACAAAGAATTAACGGTAAAGCACCGCACTACCTAACTTGACAAACAACCTGTTTTTCTCACAGGAAACCGGCGATCGATCAAATCACACCGCTAGTATGCAAACAGACGGATCGGTAGATACTGCGCCGAAAGGAAATTCTCCTAGTGAGCGACAGGGACGGGGCTATGCCGGGAAACGGGCGCGAGATGGAACGTAGCAAGTCCGGCATCAAATAAGTGCGCGTGCGTCTACGAATTGCGTTCCCATACTGGGTAATGGCGCACTTCGCCTTTCTCGTTCCGTCCAAAGGTCTTGTTGCGACCTCTCGCTCGTGCATAGGGCTTGCAGTTTCGCGCCTAATCTAGTCCTGCGGCATTTTCAGACATCAAATATTTATCTAATTTATTAAAATTTTATAGACTTCAATTTTATAACGCTGGTCTCTTGTTTAGCACTTCTAGACGCTTTTTAAGTTAAGGGACTTGTTGTGTTTCTTATAGCTGCACAGCAACATCATTAAGTATCAAAACTTTATCGTATCTATGCAAAAGTTTCGTCCGCTGAAGAAAAATCACCCCTTGACAGTGTTTTTGACTGATCGCGTACAGATCATATACCAATCTGTTGAATACGCTTTACCCAGTACAAAAAGATAATGCAAGCAATATTAACTAAAAGTCTAAAATTTTCCTCTAGGTGTGGCAATAAGTAATCAATGCCCTATCAGAAATATAAGATATTTCTCGCAAAGCGACTGCATACCTTAAAGTAGACCAAAGTTAACCGTTCTTGGTGGAATCCCGGGATTCAAGTTGGATCACTGACAGCCCTAGCAGCACGACATGAATGAAGGCGCCCGCGCCATGGAATGCGGTCGCGTGACGTGAGCGGCGCCGCCGACAATCTCGATGCACTTCACCAAAGGGTTAGCTTCTCCAACTGTTCTTACCAGCTATTACGATTGGGCACCTTGACTTAGTTAGTTATAATACTGTAGGATGTCGTTATTAACGGATACTTAAGCCAAGTATCGCCTTAATTAATTTATTAATATTCTTGTTCATAACAGAAATATCTATTGCAGACATTTCCATTTCAGTCCGTTCTTTCAGTAATGACGTAGGAGTTGCCCATCAAACAATCTGCCTATTTTTTGTATTCCTGCGGATATCTTGATTACTGATTCGATCAAGCCAGGCAACTCCAAGCATAGCCCTCTACAATGGGCTGTTACTGTACTCTTCGGGAAAAAAGGGCGACACCGTAGTTACAGTATATGCAATAATTTCTGACTGATTCCGGCATCACCAACGTATGCATTTATTGATTGAACCACTTCTATTGAACTTTGGAACCATGTCCATTGCAGTAGCATTTTAATAGCTGCTTTTTCATCCAGGCCATTAAGGTTTATTACTACCGATGGCATGCGTGCCTGCCGCAATACAAACGCTTCCGGCTCACCTTCTCGGGTTATCAGCGCCATCAAACGATCACTCGGTTCGGTACAATTGTCAGAGAACATAACACTTTGCGGCCACATTCCTGCGTGTGCCTTCAGTTTGATGCATAGTAACGATTTCGCTTGAAGCTATAACTTAAACGGAACGGCACTTCTTCGAAAGTGGTCCGTTTTGTGCCGTTAACTTGGAGAAAAGCATTGCGATTCTACTTGGAGTTTAGTTAAATAGAGTATTTGGCATCTGGTGTAGTGGTCCTGTACCTGTCCAAATTTCTTTTTTAATATTGTTTAATTATTCGATGATAGTGCCGAAGAACATTGTTTAGAGGTAAAGATGGATGGATTTTGGGAGGATTTATATGAAAGAAAAGGAAGTCAGTTATAGCGTAACGGTTGACAGGACGGAATGGGAGTAGAAAAGTGCTGCACCGACCCCAAGTAACAAGGACAGGAAGATGAAAATGATGATAGTGCCGAATAACATTTTCTAGAGTTGTAACTTTATGTAGCCAACACAAGGTTCGGTTACAGAAATAGTAACATCAGATCTCTTTCATATAGTCTTGTATAGCTTTTTGATTTTCTTTCAGTTTGCGTTGTTTTAGCCTTGTCAAGCCTAACTACAAAATTATAAGATTGCCGTGAGATTGATCGGCTTGTCTAAACCTATTAGAAATTGGTTGTATTCAATCTGAATTCATCTGTTTCTTATAATTTGATTCAGTCCTTGCTGGGGCCTGTACCTTTTTGATGTTTTGTTATTATTTTCAAGATGGTTTGGGTAACTTTCTCATCTTAATTTTTGCAATCAAATATTACTCAAGACTCCAGTTTGCATCAATTCATACAATTTGCGCTTGTCGTTTTTCCTAATGACTTGCTTAGAGGTGTGCACAGTGCGCATGTAGTGAAGGGCGTCTGACGGGCTGCCGGTGTGGGCCCAGTCACGGGCGGCAGCGGGAACGGCGAGCGGAGCGATCGGCCACCGCCAAGCACCACAGAGGTTGATGGACCACTTACCTCGACCGGTCCGTGGGAGCCTTCCACTTCTCCAAAATCGACCTAACCTCTCTTTTACTAAAATATCACAACAAGAATTAATTTTATTTCGAATAATTTCAATAAATTCCGACATATAATTAACATTTACTAGATTCTTGAGCGTCGATCGTTTGATTAGTCATTTTAATGATGCCTTTTTACAGTTAGTGATCTGAATGCGGTGTAAATTTTGTTTGGCAATCGGTTTGTCGTTATTGATGCTTCTCATCTGTCCCGCGGTGAAGTTGGTTAATGTCCTGCTATTGATGAACGCCGCAGCCGAACGCGCGCTGCAAAGGAATTCGTCGGCTCTCGTGTAATCTTTTACGCTTTCCAATGTTGATTATTAATTGCTCTCTCATTCAATAGATATTACATTCCAATCATTCCATACATATCTTCATATGGAAATAGTATGTTTAAGTAGGCAAGTTTGGTATCACTCAGAATGTTCATGAGTGTTTGTTACAACATACGTGAAGGTACCTCAACACATGTACGGTTTGAGTCTTGAATATTCAGGTTAATATTCTTTGTTATCGTTTTGAGAATCTGCTTCTGTAAGAGGTAGGTACTTACTGGTCGTATAGTCTGCGTTGTGTTACTAAAAAGGTAGTCAAGTGTTGATGCTGTTGATACTATGTAGAGCGATTGTTTGGAGTCCTCTAGTCCGCCCGCCTTCGTCCACTGTCTGTATACATGAGACAGTTTGAGTGTGGGCTTGCACTCCCCAGACCCTTGTGGCTTTTAATGTCATTACAACTATGATATGAATAATACGACCGAAGCCATGCTCTCTCTTCAACATAGTTTACATAACTAGTTAATGGCTACCATTCACAAAAGTGCACGAACCATTCATTTATTTTCTTCTTCGATTAGAAATTGAATTTGCATACGTTTATGAATAGAATCATAATCTTCGATTGAAATATCGCCACAATTCAAATGTACTGAATGTTTTCGATTAGGATTGTTTGACTAACAATTGTATTCAAAACGCGTTTCAGTGATCTACATTGGGTTACAATCGCAACTATTTGTTTATGCAAGCAGACTGTGGCGCCAAGCTACAATATAAATAGTAAACGTATTTTTTACAAAATGCCTTCCTCGTGTACAGTCGCTATAGAATTTTTCATGTGATTAATCTTAATTACCCAATTTCAATATTTATTTTCTTTGTTTGATATTCAAGGCATGTAATACGGTAACAAAAGCATACATAGACAGACTTGACTTTACTCTGTAGGTATTTAGCCTAAATGCTGCTTTTTCGATCTTTGGGACCAAGTCTTTGTTAAATCAGTTATGGTAGAGTTAGTTTCTTTGATTCCTACACTGTTTGTATTGGGTCTGGCTTTTTTGTGCGTATAAGCACTTGAATTATAGTTGGTGGGTTGCCATGCCGTACTTAGTGTGCAGGAGTGTTCAATTCTCCTTGATCAACAGAAATGTTTTCACAAGCTGGTTAACACGTCAGTCGCTAAAGTGTCGTATATACGTGGCTTAATATGCAATTTTAATCAAAGTGGAGCAGCGTTCGCGTGAAGCTGTCGCGACGCGGCGACGGTGAGCAGCGAGCGATGCAAGAGGCTGGTGCTAGCCTCCCATGCGGAGCCCCGCTGTCTGGCAGCCACGCGCTCCCCCCTGCCCCTCACCCCGCGCACCCCGCCCCGCCGGACCCCGCACCCCTCGCGCGCTGCCATACCTAGCGCAACCACCTCGCATTGCTAATTCATCTACCACCTTATATTCACTAGGTACAGTAAAGACTCGTCGACAAATTCTCTCATTGCCACTTCCCAAGGTTGACTAGATACATCATAATATTATTATAAATCAGAATATTTCATGTCTTACAAGCTAACCTACTTGCTTACATTATCCATTAGCTCAGACGCTTTTGTTATTTGAGAGCTTTTACAAGAAATCTTAGAATCTAGATTAAGTGTCTCTGGCTACGTTATTAGATACAGTACGTTATGGATCATTTGCAAACACCTAAACTTTTTTATTTCGTTTTTGTCTGTCATGCCATGTAATCCAAGCTGGTAATTGCTATAAGTAACGGCCTCTTTCCTACGAAAGTGGGAGACATGCATCATTGCATCCCCACGTAAATAATATCGACAAATGTGATGGATGTTTTTCATTGCACAATGTGCAGTTGTAGATTACTAAGATTATTGTGGCTTGAGAAGGTATCAGCTAAGTCAATGTTGCATAATTAAGAGTCATGTATTATAAAACGTGCGAATTTCATACATAAATTGGGTATAATTAGGACGTGAGAGACATGATATTGACTTCTCACGTTAGTCCTTTACTGATACAGGCTGTCGCCTCGTTACCTACTCGTTAGATGATCGCTTCTCGCCAGATGTTTCAGTTTCACATTGAACCAACATTATGTAATTATCATTTTACGGTCTAGCTAATTGGTATCTTAATAGCTATTACCTAATGTTATATTTACATGTCCGACTAGTTTTATGTTGTTAAGAACATTTTTTGGTCGATTGAACATATTATTGGAGGCTCTAATTGAACAAGTGTGGTGATGGTGGAGCGACCTCGGCCCAGTGCGTAGCTCCGATTGCGACAGCGGCTGACACGAGTTGTGTAAGTGGCCGATGGAAATTCCGGTGTCGCCGTAACAGCGGCAAGTGTGCGGGCTAGAGTCCTGTGCGTGCGGCGCTGGCGAGGCCGCGGTATGAATGGAGCTGCGGTATGTAGGTCACGGTGTCGTCAATGGGCCGTCGGCAGGGCCCCGCGCAGCCGCCTCATGCGCCCCCATCGTGCCGTGAAAGTTGCCACTACTTTCGCGACTGTCGCTCTCACCATCATCACAATTTGCACTCTAGTGCAACACAACTGAGTTACTTTTGGAGCGACGTCTGCTTACGTTCACATCCGCTTCGTCGTTTCGTGCGTGCCTCGAAGACTTTCTGCGTCGACTCACAGTGAGAACTCTATGATTGCACACATAGAGTCCAGATTCGTTCGTGACGCTGAAAATTCGGCCGCGCCGTATGCTCGTGCTTAGGAATTCACTTCCGGGTAGGTCGGAAAGTGAAATGGACCCGTCTATGATGTAATTGGAATTCGGATGTATCCGGAGTCAGCGTTACTCCATTCACTTATAAAATTCTATAGGTATTGGTTGACATAATAGGCCGCGCACCGCAACCGTTTCCGTGACACAGTAAACAGTTGAAGCGATGAAGCGTAAGATGACTTTTTTCTGCCGCCACTGCATAAGTTATAACTTTTATTTTACATACCTCTCTGAATGGCTAACAGTCGGGCGCAACAACCGAACGACGGTACAAATCCAATTTGAATTTACAATTAACTACTACCAGTTAGCCGTTGATAAATCATAGACCTAGTCGTAGCCGTAGCGTAAATCAACTTTTTAAGTATTTTTTTCGGTATTTGATTTAATTTTATTATTACACAACGAAGCTCCAGATTTAAGTTGTCGTAATGGACTTTCAGTACAGCAGATTACAAACCGTTCTGCTAAACTTCGCTTTATGATTAACAATTAACCCATTTCTTTAGTAACATATAGGTAGGAAGTGTCAGTACTATACAAACCTACTGCATACAATAAATAGAGAATCCGCGGATGAAATGTTAACAATAATAAGTACGTGATATCGCACCAGTCTTGATTAAAGTTGCTGAAACGAGCTCTACGAAATCAACAAATAATGGTTAGACAGTTATAATTGGATGCCAATGGGAAGAGGAGCTCGTGGCTTCAGAGGAGCTCGTGGCTAAATAATAACAGCCGCACTGCTTGACAAGGTCGGTCCGTTAATGGGTGACCATTTCCCGTGCCTCGGCAAGCACGTTAAGCCGTTGATCCCGGCTGTCATTTGAAGATCTTTGACAGTCGTTACGGGCAGTCAGAAACTTGAAATCTGACACCAGTCTTGCCAGGGGGTACCGTGTTACCCAGTTACTGGGTTGTGGAGGTCAGATAGGCAGTCGCTCCATGTAAAACACTGGTACTTAGCTGAATCCGGTAAGACTGGAAGCCGACCCCAATGTAGTTGGAAAAAGGCTAGACAGATTGAATGGGAAGGAAGACCTCCCAACTACAGAATGATTTAAACTGTTAGGTACAGCAACAAGTAGCAGCAAGTTTCAAACATTCGTAAAGACGAAATACCTCCAGTGTCAGAATTCATACATCAGATCTTCCTTCCTTGAAGGAAGCATTTGCAATGAATCCCAAGACATTTTCTACTTGAAAAACTGCTTAGGGCTCTACATCGGTTGAATCCCGATTTTCAAAACAAGATGATCGTGCTGATTAGTCATACTATATGGGAATAAACTTATGCCCGATTGACCAAGGGTAAGAAAAACGAAGATGCTGATGAAATATCGCTAGACTCCACATCTCCGTCTTTGAACCGTTTCTATACTCAAATAATCACCAATCTTCATCGGCCAGATGATGAGTCATTTTAGGATGGTCCTGGTTGTTATAATTTGTGAATCTTGGCTCCGCTAGGTTCGGTACTCGGTACCTACGCGACCCGTTACCAATAGGATGACAGCTGACTTGCACACATCACTTACAGATACTAGACATTCACAGAGACGAGGCCTGTTTCAGCAGTGGGGACGCAATAGGCTGATAGTCTGAATAGTGACAGACCAGGCTAAGATTGTAGGTACTTCAAAATCATATCGTATTGAGATGACCTCGTAACTGACTGAAGTATGGCGAGGTTTTTCCGAATACAGCTATTCTTTTCTCTAGGCTACCTTTTCTTTGTATTTGCTCAAGTCGACAATCCCAAAATCTACCTTTATTCACTCGAAAGAGCATGAAAAGGAATATAAACTTATGATTTCTCGAACAAATTCTAATAGTGTATTTATAACAAACACGTCGTGTTGAAGTACAGCTATCCTTGTTGGTACCGATGGAGGTTTACACTCAATTGATGAGCGGTGTACCGTGCGCCCCGGTGCGCGCTGTGTCGCATGCGCGCGCGCACGCCGCAGCTTTCACCGAGCTCAAAGGCTCGCGCCGCCATGCATGTTTATTAACTTAACCATTTTAACAGGAATTCCCGAGGCTTCCGTTTACGTCGCTATTAGTACTTTTAGATGTCATGGTACTTCAATGTGTCCCGTTAAAGTCATATTAAATGAAAAGTTTTCTTGCCTTCTTTTTCTTGCGCAAGCGCACCAGAAGTATGTACCTAGCTATCTCCAACAGATTTCCTAAACATATCCGATACATGAAACAGAATTTCAAGTAAAAAGTAGCAGTCGTTTTTTTTTTTTAATTTTTCCGATTCCATCATAAGCTAAGCTCCACTTAACGTTTCGGCTAAAATCAATTTTCCGTATGTCGTCATTCAGACGCGGCAGTCTGAAATACTGACTGTAATACAGTTAAGTTAACGAGTACAAAAGGAACCTTTGATTGGTACTCCGTCATAGTTAACGGTCGCTAAGTAAGTCGATCGAAATCAGCGAATAGCATATTATTACGTCATTACGTAATACATGACGAGAGGTAAGTTTTAGCTGCATCGCGGGAACAGTTGAGTTTAACGGTGACCGAGGCTGAGGAGTACAGTTAGTCGCATTCCTAGAGCGGTCGCGGCCAGGGTGGCAGGCAGCAGGTGCAGGGGGGGAGGGGACGCCGAGGAATGTGCCAGTGTCAGCACATATCCGCTATTGCTTCCATTTGTTACGATATACATGCAACTTAATGTTAAAGTTCCACACATTTTATATTCCTATGATTCTGTAGTCGTGCTGCGTATACTTGATATAAACTTGCTACCAAAACACTCTTGGCATTTTAATGCAATTTCTAGAAAATATCTGTAAAATTAATAATGGCTATTAAGTTCATTCAATTGGGTATTGTGAAATCAATCATGAGATTCAATTGATTCATAATGTACCTTATATCAATCATTGATTCAGTGTCCAACGTTTTGAGTCATCGATTCGAAGGAAAATCAATAAAATAATCACATTTAGACAAGGTCGTTGCTTTATTTCTCAAACATTTTCGCAATCGTCGACGATTTCTCCCTTGTAAACTCCAAACTCATACCTTTTAATTGTGTCATCTGGCTATTTATTATATTTAATGTGAAATGACAATAATAGACCGAGTTTGCGTATTAAGTTATGAGATCATACCAAAGTTATAAAAAAGTTACCGTAACATTGAAACGTTTACCAAATGTTGTTTTTCCTTTGTCCACAGAAATCTGGCGCTAGGCATTGGCATCCAGAACTTCCCTGAGGGTCTGGCTGTCAGCTTGCCGCTGCAGGCCGCCGGCTTCTCCGTATGGAGGGCATTCTGGTAAGCAAAACTAGTGAATAATACCCACTCTTGATCTGCACAGGTCAATGCCCTCATCCCTTAAAAAGAAAAGTTTAACATATTAGGAGAACGACGTACCGCGAATACGGCATTTGAACAAAGAGAATACTTTCAAATTGTCTAGACGCGATTTGCATATTTATTTTAATGCGAAAACATTTCAGTTTTACAAAGAGAACATAATTCTGATAACGCTTTCTTATTCACTGGCATACGTCTCGTTATAACCGCCATGTGTTTCCAGAGGTCACTGAGCAAATTGTCGAAGTAATAATATGTGAATGTTTGACAACATTCCACGTACTGGTTGCTGGAATAGGGTTCACATGGTGACAGCTCGTTTAGAGCACGGCGCTCGGTTAGAGAATGCGCCCGCTCGTCGTTAGGCCGGATGCCAACGCAACCAGACTGGACGACCCCATTCCTGTTCAGGCTAATTCATTTAGCGACTGTTGCCGGCCCGACCAACTCCACTACACGCCGAGATTTGTGACGGCCCTCCGATAACTAGTTACTTGTATTACTTGTACGCTTATGCTGATTCTTTTGATCTACGGTATTTTCTTCTTTTCGTTAAGGTCTTCGATTAAGGCTTTGCAAGTTCCCAAAAGACGTACCTACCCATTTGCTGTGAGATTCATGAAACATGCGTCCGTCATGAACGAGCACATTACTGCAGCATAAGTTTAAATTGTCAGAGCAAAAGGTTACTTAGGCATTGTGGTACGTGCACGCATTGTAAACGTTACCAAATAGGTAAAAGTTGTAAATAGTCGCATTCCGTCGTGTTCTCGGAACCGCGCGCTGGCGCCGCTTCGCCGGTGCACAGCCCGCGACTAACGAGCTACGAAACAAAGTAATGGATATGCCTTTGAAGAATGCTAACAAACTTTTATGAACTAACGCGGTACATAATCGTTATGCCTTTAAGGAATGCTAAAAAACTTTTATCGAGGAACGCGGAAACGGATTCGCCGTGTGCTCAAGAAAGCTACGTTACTTTTATGACGAACTGACTTTTTGAACATAATGTTTCGCTAGTTTTTTTACGTGGCATCTGAAACTGAAAAGTAGCAATAATCAACTGAGCTCTAACAAAAATAACTGTATAACTTTGAAGATATCAGATCCCTTTTAAGAAAAGGAGATTTTCCAAAAAAAATAAATAAGAATTTGGTTTTTGTCGAAATTCAGTTTAGCAATTTGGTGCATCATGAAAAAGGCATAATTTAAAGGTCCATGTATCTCAAAATCTCAACCTCATATTTCAGCATCTATCTAAGATGCAAAGATTCTGCTACTAAAACAAGCATATCCAAAACGTGGAGAAAGTCGGGCTCCTGTGCGGCTACTTCGTAGCTCCTTAGCTGGCAGTGGCGGTAAGAATGTGCTCGAGTGGGAATCCTGGCCGCGGAGTAGGTTGGGAATGTGCGCCGAGCGACGACCCCGCCCGACCGCTCGTGCCGTGTACCCCAACCTTAAAGCGAAGCTTGCACTTAAACGGGCAATTTTTTCAGCAATTATTATTGCCTGACAATAGTTGCTGAAAGTAGTGAAGCAATTAGTAGAGTAATCTTGTTTAATTTCTAAACTGAATTGCCTTGTTGAAAAATGTGTTGCATATCTTTCAAAATTGGTGTTTCGGTGTCTCGAACAACATTTGCTACATGTTTTGCAATATATTGCTTGAAAATGTCGTGAAATTATGTTTGCCCAATCCTTGTCTTCAGTCTATTGCTCTTATCCCATTTTTTTGGTATCGGACTATCGGCACAACATGTCTTCTTACATACGGCTCTATTGGTCGTTAGTTACCCACTTCTCAGACAACATCATTTGCACTGTCAATCCATCGATTCTTTTATCTTCCTTGTCATTTTCCCAATATTGTACAAAATTTTGCAATATATGTTGCTCGCGTTGACCGCGGTAAATTAAACGATCATACGTTTTTACAACTAATTAATAAACGTTTAGTCGATGAAACGCAATTACACCGCAATTTATAGAATTCTTGGCCGCTTTATATTTAAATAAACCGAGCTACTAGGCATACCCATTGGCTGCTCGTATGAAGATGCAGTTAATCAGTTAAACCTGCAGTTTGAACTTTAAAGGGTTTATTTATAAACTTTGCTCAAAGTTAACAGAGTTTTAACTTTAAAAAAGTAAACTTTTATAAATAATCCCTTATATATCTAATTAGCTTTAGTAACTTATGAAGAAAATCTTAGTAAGTTTAAAAAGTTTTAGCGTTAAGTTACAATAACTGAAAACCTAGGTTCATGAAAATAATATGGCCAACTATTATGGTCATCACAGGGTGGTACATCTACTGCTACCTTCCTAACTAACCATTGTCACTACGAATTTCGAAACATGAAACGGCTGAACATTCACAACAATATTAGTTACCGTTACATATAAGTTAATACGCATAGATACATGTACAATGGTGTCTGAAACCATCTCCTTAGAGTTTGGTCTATTGTGCGCAAGCGCAGCGAGACTGTAAAGTCTAAATTCCGTTTTCCGCCGTTTTCCGCTACCGAGTTTTCATGAAAAGCCCAGCATTAACAATTGCGCCTTTCTACGAGCTGGGGAGTGACCATAAGCTCTTAGAGCAAGGTTATTTTGAGTATGCGTAAGGGACATATTTATATGACTTGTATACATCTGTCCCTTGTTTACAGTCAAACTATGATAGTTTTGTCACGGCAGGGTACGGTGGGGCTGGGTCTGAATACATTTAATCGGCAAATGTATTGTATATCAGTCACAGAACAAAAAAAACGCCTACTACAATAGAAGTCGCAAGTGGGCGGGGCCCGCGTACCCCGAGTTTTGCACAGTTCTGCATATGTTTCCTTCCGCGCACACACTACGCACATCAGTCTTGGTTCAACCGTCACGGTGACAAAAACTTGAAAAAAAATACAAAAATGCCTTATTGTGCTGTTTTAGAATGTAAACACGATAGCAGAACTAAAAATGTATCGAATGTAGGTATATCTTACCATCGGCAAGTCTTAATTTATTTTATTTCAATAAAAATGTAAAAACAATATTTTATTAAACAAGACAAGTAAAAGTTGATTTTATGATGTTAAATTTAAGGTCTACTTTCTTTAAAACTCAAACATTGTTCTCGAAGATTCCAACTATGCACATGTCACATTCAGCTACTCAATTAGAGATTACCAATATCGATAATGAGTTATCGATACTTTAAACTTGCAATATTCGAAAAAATCTTCTTACGCGCGAAAAACATTACCCTTTCCTTGCGGCCGTGTAAAAATAAAGATTACGACGAATTGAGAACCTCCTCCTTTTTTTGAAGTCGGTTAAAAAGACAACAGCCTTCAAAATCAACAAAGTGTAATAATAATAACACATGAACATAGAACCTCCTTCTTTTTTTAAGTCAGTTAAAAAGTGGCTTATGTGTTAGTCTGAAATTTAAGATCTACTGGTGTATAGACCTAAATTTCATCAGTTCATTAAGGAGTTAGTCAAGCTAATCATAATAAGAGTGTAGCCGCAGGCGAAAGCGTAAGCTTCCCATATCAGTAGGACGTATTGCATTTGTAGTGTAGTCTATCGCATCATCATCATCAATCAATATCAATACATATAATAAATCTGTAGAAAAGTATTTTTTGTACATCGAAAATATTTCCAAAAAAAATAGCCAGTGTGTTAAAGGATAACCAACAGAACCTATTGCTGGCATTTTTGGAATTTTTGTCTGTTTGTATGTTTATTTGTGCACGCATCACGTGAAATATACGAAACCAATGTAAATAACTTTTATACATAAACATTAAGAATTACTTAGTTTGTGTCATCGCAATCGGTTCACTCTATCAAAAGTTAGATGAATTTAAAGTGTTCAAGAAGTAAAATTATCACAACACACGCAATTCAGATACTCGGAGAGTTGAACTCGATATTCGATAGATGGCCTTGTGAATTTGAAGTCATTTTCTGAATCATGGTGTTAAGATTCTCCGCGAAAGATTGATAACTATAGAAACAAATATGGTCGGTAGGTAAGTAGGGTAGGCAGGAAGGTAAGAAGGGTAGGGTTGGTAAACAGATGACGGGAGCGAAGCCGCGGGCACAGCTAGTAATTAATAATAGTACACCAAAGACTACCAACAGTACTGTCTTTCCTTTCATTTTTTAAATCCATGCAAAGGTTGTCTTGAAAAGATCGCTTTTAGCGATAAGGCCGCCCATTGTGCCACCCAGTATAATGTTTTCTTCGTCTATACTTTCTGTAACTTATATGGTGTACATAATAAAGAGTATTGTATTTTAAAATTCTATTGATAGAACAAAAACACCACATACAAAGATACGCCCATCTTTGTATCAATAGAATCATTTTCAAAATCGGATCAGTAGTTTACCATAAAATATCTTAATTATACTTTCTATAAATTGTAAGTATTGGAATAAATTTATATAAAAACTTGATTACAAACATAATAATATTTATCGACTCTAGTTATTGGGCGCGCGGTTGGCGCAGTGGTTGAGCGATTGACTGCTGCGCTGCGTGTCGCGGGTACGATTCCCGCACGGAACAAATATTTGTATGATTTACAAATAGTTGTTCCGGCTCTGGGTGTTTGTGTATGTGAAATTATATGTTTGTAAACGCACCCACGATACAGGAGAAATTCCTAGTGTGGGGCAACGTTTTTTTTTAAACTAAACTGTATTTTGTTTTCAAAATAAAACGGAATGTCGATAAATAAGTCAACGACCGTGGGACATCACTACAGGTGGACGAGTAGTAATAACCTCATTTCGCAAATATAAATCTTATCGGTAACGAAATACGGCATTAAATTAATTGAATTTATTATAGTGACATCTAGCGGCGGGTAGCGTAACTTGCTCATTAAACTATTCCGTGTGCGCTTTAAACGAAAAAAGTAATAAATACTTAAAAAGAGTAGACAATAAACCAACTCTATTGTCATAAAGCTGTGGTTTATTTTCAAATAAGCGACCACTGACATATTTTCTACTTTCATTTAAAAATTAAACTACCAATCACACCAAAGATTTCTTAGTGTTATGAAATACAATTAATCTGTATATGTGTGAGTTTGGGTACGCTGGTTCCGATACTAATAAAGCTATATGCGATTTCTACTGTCTTCTCTGTTCTGTGATATCAGTAAACCTACGAAGCTTTCAGGTTTGAAAAAAACTACGGGTACAGATGGAAAACAGAAATATCCCCCATAAAGCCTAAAACAAATTTCAAAGAAAGTCTCATGTTAAAATTGATGTGAGTACAGCATACGTAAAGACGTGTACGATAGGTCTGCGGTGCGGAATTCAAGGGGCGAGGAATGCGGCCTGAGCAAGAACTGCTCTGGCCAACTCGCATGCCCGATACGGGATCGCATTTGCCACCGTTTCGTATATGTTAGGTACCTTTCGAAATCGGTATTGACATTCTGAACGACCTACGTTGTGTAAATTGATGGTGCATCACTATAAGAAGTGAGAGATACGTTTTGTTTACGTCATGTAGGTTATGCTTTGTCTGATGTCTTTTCCGACTGTAAGCGGTTGTTCGGTGTACGACTATCGGTTTTTATAACCTAGTATATATGTTGTCGTTATAACCGATATCAAGTCCTATTGTTTTATTGGTGTAAGTATGTTTGTGCATGCCAATAAATATGCAAGGCATATCAATCTATTTAGTGTAGAGGCAAATACGTTTGAGATTTTCTTGGTTAACTTTTTTAAACCATGTTTTTGTCTGAAGACCAGTTTCTAACACTATTAAGAGTGTCAGAGGGGTGACCATAAGCTCTTACCTATGGTTATTTTGAGTGTGTGTAAGGGACAGATATTACTTGTATACATCTGTCCCTTACGCACACTCAAAATAACCTTACTCTACTGAATAATGCTGACCAATGCCGATGCTTGATGCATGCTTATAGTTTGAGAGAAGACTGTCCTGCAAATTGTTGTATCAGTCTCTCATCATTTGTGGAAGAACGGATGATTGTAGCTGTAGTTGCGGGAATGCGCTGGAAGCGAGACGCACGGGATCGGTCGATGTGGCGACGCCTAGGGGATGCCTATGTCCAGCAGTAGACGTCTTTCGTCTGAAATGATTATGAAGTTGATGGATGATTATACCTATGTGAAAAGTTATCCATCTGACTATAATATATCAGATTAGAGCAGGGATTGGCTATCATATGCATAAAGCTGCTCGAGGATCTAGCCAGTCTAGCAAGTATAGTTATATAGATAAATAATAGTCTCTAAATAGTCAGACACAAAGTGACTTGGTACAGGTAGGTTTTTACGGCTATTATTAAACAAATTCTTGTCGTTTTGTCGAAGCAACTTGACGCAATTTTTTGTGGCATGATATAATAAGTTCAACCAGTGTAGTGATCCATTGTTGTAGACAATGCGTCTAGTCAACATTTCTCACCGCATGCGCATATGAGTCATTGTGACGTAGCAAACATCATGCTTACGCACCATGTAGGTGCCTCATCCGTTAGAAAACCTAATCAATTAAGTCATTCTTAATGGCTTACTTAAGTTTTTCTCATTTAGAGTCTTTTGTTAGTGTTGAGACATAGAGACGGTTATGCTGATATCGACGTCAGTGTTTGCAATCGATATGAAATCGATTTACAAATATTCAAATTGTTACACCGATTACATATCGAAAGTTTTGTAAGTGTGCTTGAGTATTGGGTATGGCGGCGGTGCGGCCAGCACGGTGGACGGCGGCCGGCCGACCGTCGCCGCGGCCGCGTCCGCGTGTCTGGAGGCCGCTCTCGACGCTATTTGGTCAGATAGTCATTGCTAACTGGACCCGAGAAAGTCGTCTATTTCGAAATTTGAGTGTTGCGTGTGCTCGGAGTGCGATGTGTCGCTGTCGGTGTCGGTGCCGCGGAGTCTGGTGGCTGCGCGCAAGCGGACGGCGGCGCGCTGTCTGCGCGTTCTTCCGGACCGCACCCGTCGGACCAGTCGCAGCGCACCGCCCGCTGCCCGCCTCGGGCGATCGGCCTTCACAGTTAAATAATTAAATCGAGAGAGCGACGCCGATACCGCCGCCGCCGCCGCCGCCGCGCGGGCCCCGAAGAAGTCGTCGCGGAAGGCCTGCCAGCCTTGGTGGCGCTGCCCTGCGCAATCGAGGCCGGTTTGTCGGCCGCATATTGCGTTGTTGCCGCGCCTAATCTTCTCGAACACCTTCCTGAATCCAACCAGCACCACAGTTATAACTTTAACGATGACATCGTACCTACACAATATGACTAATGCGGCCTTAACATGGATCAATGCGATCATGGTTACTTTTATAACTCGTGCATTCCACACATGCAATGAATATACAAAGGTACCTCTACAGATACCAAATGCTCTGCTAATCCCTCGCATTCTCACATCTGAAACATAGGAGGTAGCTTACGTCTTTGATGGCTACAGCAGCATTCAATAACAAGTACCTAAGTACTAAACTAAAGACTTCGGTACTGATAAGCTATTCCTACAGCGGGTCACTGAACACTTCATATTAGTACGTAACGTGGCTAATATTTTCCATCACGTTGACTGGCTTGTATGAATGTAAAATCTTTTATTCTTCTTTAGGTAGGTGTTCATACATAACAACCTTTCTTCAAAGCCCACCTACTGTATGACTAGACTTTCATAAACATTCTGTCTTCACCCAGTATTGATATAATATTCAAAGTTTTTATGTAAAAGCAATATTTTACCCACGCCACAGAAAATTCACTGCCAAGTACCATTACAAACAATGGACAATTTCCAAAAAATGTACAGTGTATATCTTTTATTCGTGAGCTTTTATTTAAATTCAACGTAGTTATTGAGTGACGGGTATCCTGTTTTATGGCTCGTCGGCGGCTCAACAGTCGGCGATTCTCCGAATCAGTGGATATTGTCGCAAATTGCCGCTTTCGCCACCCGCTGAATAATGCATGCGATAACATAACATCACGTCGCGCACCCGCCGCGCCGCCGCAGCGCGCTCGCCGCCGCCCGCCCCGCTCCTCACTATTTCATCAAACTCGTTTCCCCCTCGCATTCCGCCTAGCATTGCCGCTACACTACTTGTTATCTAATGCAAATTAAACTTCCCTATGTGCGTGTTATCATATCCTTACACAACCAGCCGAACTTTCAAATGTTCAAGCATTTCTTTTTTGAGCGACTTTCTATTCAGTTGTGAATGATTTCCTGCTAAAGTTCCAAGTTCATTACCAAACAGTGCCGGATAGAACTGAATATCTAGCTAGGCGGTACTCAAAAGTGTAGTTGAGTCGCTCTGAAACTGAAGCGCGTATCCGGGTATGGAAGCAGGCTTCTGGCGCGCGGGTGTCGGACTGTCGGTTGGTGGCCAGCGCTGGCACTCGCATGCAGATATAGGCTGGCCGTCGTGTGGGGTGGCCCTGGCGGCGTTTCCCACAGCAGCGGCTCCTCGACCAGTTCGTCGGAATGTGGTCGCGGCACTGGCCCGCACTTTCACCAAAACAATTCGTTAGCGGCCTCTTTCGGCATCGCACCGCGCGCTTGCCTCTACCCCGCCACCCCGCCGCCCGCCACCCGCACACGTGAAAATTAACAACATACTGATACATGACGTCGTGATCAGTATTTTGAATACGGCCCTTTTGAAGTTCCGGCTCCCTAGATACGACGTTTCAATACATCGAGATGGAGTAGTTTGTTATGTATCTACCTACCTGTTAGTATCGAAGTAAATACTGCTAAGTTTCATAAAGCTTTCACTCTGAAAGTTATACGTAGACGTATACCTACCCATTTGTTCTTGTTTAACTTGTTGATTGTTGGTTCTTTTGTTCTGTTTCTCATTATTCTGATATTATCTGCTGAAACCAAGAAACATTCGCTGAAATTTTTGTGTTTATCCACGATAGTTAGGCTTGACAACTTTTTCTGCAAGCAGAAAGATTTTTGCAGGATCTTCAGAGATATATTTTGTTTCATCTTTATTAACAATATCTAGGTAGTCTTCTTGATAGTTAAAAGTTTGAACTCAACAGAACTTTTTATATATTTTATGTTGTTATTGATCATTTCATCCATAAGCCGTTGCAAACATTTCTCAGGAATTACCAGCAAGTGTACGGGGAGGACGTGATCGCTTGAGGTAGATAGGGATTCTGGAGGTTGTAAGTCTCCTGCTCTAAGCGCGTTGACGCCCCTTGTACCAAAGTTCAGTTGTCGTTGGAAATCCAGGCACCCAGGAGTCCGTTGAGAGCCACTAGGTGTTTGTAGATGAAGGTCTGATGTCCAGGAAATAAAGGTTTTCTGCGTTTTTTTTTTTCAGATCAATTCCGATTAATCACGATATGTTTTCTACTCGTGGTATAAATGCCCTTATAATATTAATACCAGCATAAAACAATGGCTGTAAAGCTCGTCATTGTGTTCGAATTGCGTACACTAATTCCTTACAAATGTTTTCCCTCAACTCGCGATAGTTTTTGAATAAACTGCAAACTTGTTGTTTATGTGTATGAATTTTTATTGAATATGCTCTCAACATGGAGGTGTCGTGTTGTGTTTACGGAAATCCACGAAAATGCCTTATACTTCATCTGTACAACAACCATTTCAGACCAACATTCATTGAAACATGTTTCTTTTAATAACGAATTAATTGATATTATAAAAGAATGCACGTTGTGAGAAGCGCCGACAGGATGTTGTGAAAGTTTAAACGAGAGCTTACAATCTAAGCGGCGAAAGAATGCTTAAGATAGAGCAAAGTGTAGAAGATTCCAACCGATGTTATGTCTTTTATGAATGGTGATGGTCCGTGTTTATTCGTGTGGGTTTGTGTTCGTTAGATTCAATAGGACACACTTTTTTATAGTTCTATTGTTATATGTAGTTTAAATTGAGAAGCATATTAGGGCAAGGAATTTTTTGCCATCAGAAAATGCACTCACTGCAATAAATGTCTCGTTAGTCTATAGGTTGCAAGAACTACTTCTGAGCTTGAGGTTCGAATCTCGGGTCGGGCAGTGTTAGTATTTCTTGATAAAAGCATGGAGTCCCTATTGAAGCGTATATATTCCCCAATGTTAACGCAGTACTGTCCGTGTGCCTGCTCGTAACCAGAATATTAATATTGAACTTCCTTTTGGATAGTTTTGTTCGCAAAATTTTCTTTGATATACATATGCTATTTCAGTTATGATGAAATTCTAGCCATACATTTTTCTGTGTAAAAATGTTTTTATACATCTAAGTCGTTTTGGAGGATTATACAAAAGTAGCGAAAAAATATTGTGTTGTTAATTGGTTACGACTCCAGGGACCAAACCAGCACATGGGCGCCAGACAACCCCGTGTATGGCACCCTTGGTCCCTCTGTGACGGGTCAGGTCAGTGGCCCCGCCACCTACCATTTTTCGGCCGCAGGGGATAGGGACCTCCCCTGCAGATCCACCGCGTCCGCCATCAAACGGTGGCGGACGCGGAAGACCCTCCCAGGCCGCGGAAGGTAGGGAGAGCTGCGCACCGCAATACCGGCACTCCTCTCCCGCCGCGGTCGCCAACCCTCAGCCGCGATATCGTATAAAAGTTGCAAACTACTTGTTGGCCGCTACATCTTCGGCTTAACCGGCAAAAGCCCTGACGAGCGGCCCCTCCTCGGGTTCCTCTTCGCTTCACCATGGGTGACCAAGCCACGGCTACTGAGCTCCCGAGCCTCGACAATGCGGGAACTCACCGGGGGGGAAAACCTTTTAACCTACCCGTTACTAAGGAATATGCTTTAGAAAGTAACCTTTTTACGGCACTAAAGCGGTGGATGTCCCTTACATGGGACTTAATCATAACTGGTGGAAGATGGCTGTGCTATAGGAGTTAGTCTGTCCAACGCTTCGCGGTATCTTATGTTTATAAAATGCAACTTAATTTCCTAATGTTCTTGGGGAGAACGATTATAAGACTCATAATGCCTCGGAAAAGTTGTAATCGCGGATGTAGTTTTCTATGTTCATCAAGTAGCATTAAGGATTCGTCTACGACCGATAAAAAATGGTTATACCGCGTATAACAGTTAAAAGCCTGGTTCTTAGAGCACGATCTAAACTGCATAACAATTAGTTTTCCTAAATTGAGTAGTTGAGTCCCGCTTCGCGCATCGTGGGCTTCCATTTACTGTTGTCATGTCAAACCGACTCAGACCCGCCCTAATGTTAGGGATGGTTCTACCGCGCTATGCAGTTTAGAACAGTTAGAACTAGGCCTAGGCTTTGAGCCGTAACCTATCATGACATTTAGTAGAGCGAAGACAGTCTATCGAGGAACAAAAAATACATTATAATGACTACTTAGAGCAACGGTCACTTATTTTCAAGAACAAAAGTACCTACTCATCTTTGTTTAAAAAAAAACTGAAACTCGGGGAGTAGTTCGTCGGTCCACCATCCCATCTATTCGTCTTGTTCTGCCCGCTGTCCTACTAAGTTTGCCAATAAATACTTATTGACTAGCCTTAAGTAATAGTAGAATTCGTTGTCTGCATGGCTCTTGATAGCTTTTAGCGTATATTTTCTTCCCTAGAACGTCCTAAAAGCAAAGTTTCGAAGTCATGTAACAACCACTAACTAGCACTGAGCCTGAGTGGTGCATTTCGTCTCACTGCCTCTCACTAGAAGGGGGCCTTCGGCCTAGCATACATCAGTGAGAACAATAGTAGATTGTTTATCTAGGGAGCAACAATTTTAAAGGTTCTTTTTTTAATCCAGGGCGCAGCGATGGATTCAAAGGCACTCGAGCTTAAAAGAGTGTTGCTTCCGAGGTGGTCACTCTACGTTTTTATCACCCTCTATGAGAAAATTAATAAATGCAACTTATGAACAAGAACGTTACGTTTATTTATTTACATACAATTAGGAACCATAAGACATAACATATAAATTATTAGAGGCTTATTTTTATATTTGAACTGTTATGGAAGTGCATCGTAACAATTTTATTAGTATCATCCGTTACAGTTGTAGATTTATTTTTTAATTTGTCTCGCGCGCTGTTTTCCAGCCAGTCACTTGTTCAATACAATGTTCCCGTGCGGTCCGAAATAGAATAACAATCGCTCATTAGCCATTCACCTGATACACACGTCGTAATCGATTTTAGCGATGTAATCCTATTTTGGACCGTATGGTTTGTGATTCTTTGCTGATTGGAACATTTACTAACAATATCCACATTCCAAATTCAAGTAACTTTTAGTCCCTAGGGTTTAATGAGCTATTTTAGTCCCTGTTTACGAAGAATAAACTAGCTCTTTTTGAATAGATGTGATGAAAATTGTTTTAACCTCCGTCGGGAAAAGAACTGTGTACCTGTGTGTTTGTCTATCTGTCTGTGGCATCATACCTCCTAAACGGATGAACCGATTTTGGTATTTTTGTTTGAAATGTGACTATATCGAGTGTTCTTAGCTATGTTTGATGAAAATCGGTTGAGCCGTTCAAAAGTTATGGGAGTTGTACTGTTTGAATCGGGGGTTTTCGTAAGATATCCTGTCATAATTACGAGTTTAATAGATTGTCGATCTAAGCGTGTCTACTACTAGATAAATTATGTAGCATAAAATAAAAATGTGTCAAGGTTTTTAAATTACTTGTTTAGGCAGAACATATCATCACGCCTGTATTCCTCAAGGAGTTATTCAGAGATGCACCATAGTGATACACCCACATTTCTCCAGAACGTTTTGAGAATACTTTTATTATGCGTACAGCTAATGAGTTGAATTCCCTGCTGGAGTCTGTGTTTCCCGATAGCTACAATCTAGGGGTATTTAAGTCAAGAGTGAATAGGATACTTCTAGGCAAGCGTGCTTCACCGTCGACCACATCATCGCTTACCATCAGGTGAGATAGTGGTCAAGCGCGAGCCTATTTTAAAGCCTATTGCCATCAACCGGGCATACATCCAAACATCTGACTTGGAAATCCCAGACTCCCAGACAGATGTTGAGGCAGTTTGCTACACTTCTATTCTTTCCGACCCTTTATAATATTTAGTTTTTTATTCACATTTATGTGTTTGTACCCCAGGTACGGCCAGCTTTCTGGCATGGTCGAGCCAGTTTTCGGCGTCCTAGGCGCCGTGGCGGTAGCAGCAGCCCAGCCCGCGCTCCCCTACGCGCTGGCCTTCGCTGCCGGCGCCATGATCTATGTCGTGGCCGACGACATCATACCAGAGGCGAATGCATCGTGAGTACTGCTTTGTTTTGTGTTACGATCAGGTTAAGAAGAACACTCGCTAATGCGAGCCGCCATTTAAGCCAAAGTGCGACCTAAGAGTAACAAACGGGTGATAGATAGGAGGTGGTGATGTCCCTGAGAGTCCTGACCTTGTTCCCGCATTGAAGGGTAGTGAATCTATGGCGTAGGTAGTAGCACTAATACAAGCGAAGTGATTATTAACCTATATAAGGTAAAAAAGCTTCTTAAAACCCGGCAGTCTGCAAATGTACAATGCTGAAAACAGTACTTAAGGGTACACTATTCGATAATACTTCCATACAAACGTAGTCTAGGGATTACTTCACTGTTTGACGATGTACGTTCAAAATAAAAAAGTGATATCAATTTGTCTCATCATTATCTAGCCCTGTATGTAAGCAAAAAAGTAAAAAAAGAAAATATTTGAAAGTTATGAGCGTCATTTTTGGGCGCGAATAAATACCATAAAAAGACATCCATACAGGGATAGATTAGTAGTTCAACAAGGCAAATAATTTTATTTTGAACAGATAGATTTAGTCGTTTTTTCATCATATCTAGACTGCCAAAGGACTGTTTCTAAAATTTCGCGCGCTCGGTTTCGTCCTAAATCATTATCCATTTCGCTACAAATTTGCAAAAGTGTGTATTCGTACGCGAACTAGCTTCCTACTGCTCATCACAGCATCTATCTCTTCCGCACATGTTGTCGGTTGATATAAAATGCATTTTAACCCCGCGCACAAAATAGTTCGTGCCGTCGACTAGTGTACCCTTAAGAAACTTAAAACAAACATTGGTTTTTTGTTAAATCGTAAAGAGTTTTTCCACTGCTGGACATTGGCCTTCCCCCAAGTGTCCACTGTCGCCACCTCGATCTGGCCTGTGCGTCTCGCATCCAGCGGACAGAGAGTTTTTACCGCCGTGTTTATCGTGTTTTAGGTTCACCCTAATAGGAATAGAAAATATTTCTATTTACGTATAAAACCACTTATCCACGACGATACTAAGTTATTAACAAACGTGTAGTCAATATATATAATCAATCAAAATGTAAATCATATTTGTCGACCTGGGACTTAAGATCCTATTGTGCCTTTTTGAAGATGATGATAAGTTATCTATCAATGCAAATAGCGCCGCGAAACACCATCTACGTCAAATACTTTACTACTTTAAATGTTTCATGTAATTTAAGAGGTGTGTTAAGAAGAACCTTTTATGACGTCATTAACGTGGCGGTCCAGTCTTTAAACAAAATCCTCTCCCTAGCTAACACAATACATTGCCGGAACCAACTGGAACCCCAAACAAGAGGACAAACCAGTCTGATATAATTTGCAAAAGTACCAACATTTTTCAAATCAAAATAAAAGATATAATCTCAAACGAGACGCTTATAATTATTAGCACAGATAATGCGCTGTTATGTTCGAGTTTCCCCTCCAAATGTCGAATTAAAGAGTTGTCCTTGAGATTGACCCAAAAAGATCCTGAGTACGAAAAACTGTTTGTTGTGGACCCCTGTGAGACAGACTTTACCATTGACGGTAAAGGGTAATGTCGCCCTTTATTGCGCATCTTCTCGCTATTCATGTGCTCAAATATTCTGATCGTAACCACTGATATACTCTTAAGGTTACACTAGTCAACGGCACGAACTATTTTGTGCGCGGGGTTAAAATGCATTTTATATCAACCGACAACACGTGCGGAAGTGATTGATGCTGTGATGAGCAGTAGGAAGCTAGTTCGCGTACGAATACACACTTTTGCAAATTTGTAGCGAAATGGATAATGATTTAGGACAAAACCGAGCGCGCGAAATTTTATAATCATACCTTTGGGAGTCTGGATATGATGAAAAAACGACTAAACGTATCTGTTCAAAATTAAATTATTTGCATTGTTGAACTACTAATCTATCCCTGTATGGTGGCCGTTTTTAAATTTTCCGTCTTCTTATGGCATTTATTTACGCCCAAAAATGCGTTAAAATTATTATTAGTGTCAAAATGTGGATCTTTCGACACTCATAACTTTCAAATGTTTTATTTTTTTACTTTTTGCTTCCATACAGGGCTAGATAATGATGAGACAAATTGATATCACTTTTTATTTTGAACGTTCATCGTCAAACAGTGGAATAATCCCTAGACTACGTTTGTATGGAAGAATTTTCGACTAGTGTACCCTTAATGGATGATTTCATTATGTTTGTAGATTGTAGTACATTTTATAATCAGTAACTGCTAACATTATAGTTCTCATTTGTAGCACGGCTGCGTCAAGTACCTTGTATAGGGAGATGTAGTTAAGGCGCACCACATCTGTGCTTACCTTAAAGTTCCCAAAGGCAGATTTCATAATGAGTATAATAAATTGAAAGGTTTTTGTACTTTCGGGACTTTAAACGGAACCCAATATTTGAGGTACACATTTCTAGACTCAATTCTTTGTGCGTTACATATGAAGCTACAGTATAAAATCGCCGGGCTCTTGTCATAATTGGATTGACGAGGGTCGTCAGTATTTGATTGTTCTGATACACGTCGGTATTTCGTCCGATATATATTGTTAACCGTCAATATGTGAGGATCAGTGGGGTGAGACTTGAGAGCGAAGGACTTGCTTCCCCTTAGCGACAGAATTGTTGTCCATTTGGAGTATTGTTGCAGACCGGTTGCGGCTCCCTTCCGGCATAGACTGTCTGTCGAGCCCGTTATTGACTAATTGTTCAGTGTCCTGGGACCAAGCAACAACAGCTTTAAAAGCGTTGTAACCGCTTACTGGGTTGCTTCGGACTACACGTTTGAACCAATTATTTGTGCTAGACGGAAACGAACTAACAATTGTTGTAGATTTGTAACAATAAGGCAAATGTTTTGAATGTCAGCCGTTGAACAAGTTGCTTACTTGAGTCGCGACATCTAAATGAGTATACATCGATGGACTTTCGATAAACTCTTGTGATTTTAATGAACGCAAACTAGCGACTTATATGTCTGCAGTCTGATGTCTGGACGTCTAGACTAACAATTTACTGGTGAGATACACATTCAGACATGTTGAAAAGATATTTTCATAGCAGCTTTCAACAATTCCCACGTCGCGCGACGTTTCATTCTGGTTCAATGTACTCGTGTGAGAACGTTTTTTACATTGATACAATATTTTTCACCCCTAATTTTTGGGGCAGCTGTAAGCATTGCTGATTAATAAGAAATCTGTTGATTGTAGACGCCGTTTAGAAGTTAAGCAATATATCCTTTAATACAAGTAAAGAACCCAAGTTATTTTAAGCACGTCACTTAAGTTAGCATAAGCTCCTCTTGTATACGCTTTCTTACGAAGCTTTGCCTATGACGCCTACGAAATCACACCTTTTTCAATTTACCCATACAATTTTCCATATCTACGAACAGTATAAGTTCAACAAAGAAATCCTGCATCAGACGAAATAACGAATAGCGGAAGTAAATAATAAATAAACAAGGTGTAGTGGGCGTGCTTGCGCGCAGCACCTGACACTCCCGCGCGAAGCACGCGCGCGCGCATCTCTCAGCCTGATTAGCATTATCATAGAAGACAACTGTTTGCGCGCCACGAGTGCTCTTCCGAACCTCTTATCGTCCGAGAATATTTTGACCAAATCATAATTTATAGCACGTCTACGATTTTACAGTTATTTCCTGTACTTGTCCAATAATGTTTTTTGTGACTTGATTTATATCAATAATATTTTTCGATAAGTTCATCAAGCCTTCTCTAGCTTATTGTGCTTAGCTAAATATTACAAAGATATTACTCCTATTTGTATAATTGCCATGTTTCTTAGTAAAGTCCTTCGTTGCGTTTCAGATGTTAATTTTATGTTGTTGTAAACTGTAAAGACTTAAGGGCAAATGTATGCTATAAAGGCAAATATTTTCAACCCGGAAAACTTAAGACTTTTCACGCGTGAAAATTTCAAACGCGGCAAAAGAAAATACACATTACTGACTCGATTAGATTCAAATGTACAAGTAAATTCTATTAATATACTTTGCAGTAAACTAGCTTGCAATAATAGCAAGTGAGACAATAGTTTTGCATTGCAAGCGGCACGTGAGTGTAGGCGCGCGGCGTCGGCCGTCGGGACACAAATACTCTGCCCGAAATAGCGGCCGCCGTCTAACACCCCGACGCGCAACCGCCGCGCGACAACACAGCCCGACGTTTATTACCTACCAACATGTCCAACTATTTGTTACTCCACATAATAAAATAAAATTACGACTAAATCGCCCGACGACCCAATTTTTCGTGATTCCAATTTGTTATATGCATTTCAATGTGGAGGCGCTAGGTTATAGCTCGTCTTTCGCGAATTATTCAGACAATTGTTTCCGCAACCTCCAGGTTCTTTGAGTTAAGAGTGAATAGCTTACTTCTGGGCAACAGCGCTTCATCATCGACCTCATCATCACTAAAAAGCCGGTGAAACGCAAGCCTATCAATAATAATAAAAAAATATTCGAAAGGGTAGTTTCAAAAACGGAGCCTGAGCCACAACCCAAAATGCTAGACGTTATATGCGAAATCATCTACTATTCAAATTCAAATTCAAATTCAAATATTTTATTTCAGATAAACATCCATATAATGTTAGTAGTAGTAAAACTTAGCCTAATGTTAGTATTAAAATTACAATAATGTATAACAACAAAACACACAGTTCCATGGCTCATTATTGTTGGTAATGAACATTGAACTGCTTGTTCCATGATAACGATTTTAACTGGGTCAGTGTGTCTGTACACTTACCCATCTTCGTAAGAGGGGAGAGTCCCACCGGTCTGAGAACACATTCAGGATGCCATTGGAGGAGGAGCGCAAACGCGCCATCATGGAAGCGCATCGCTTCCGCATGATTGCGGCGAACCCGTCGACGCATGCTTCCGCGAACATCCCTGACGCGCTACATCGCCAAGGCAACCCCAAAAGCACCCTGAATGCGTTATTGTACTGCACGCGCAGGTCGCTGTATGCCCGCTGGGTGTACTCGGTCCACAGGCTGCACGTGTAAAACGACTGGCAGAAGGCCTTAAAAAGCGTTATCTTGACTGAATCAGTACAACGTGCAAACCTGCGGGCCAGCATGTTGCAACGGACAGCCAGCGACCTGCGCTCCCTGTCTAAATCTACATTGTCTTTTAAGTCATCAGTGACCCAGTGGCCCAAATACTTGAACTTCGAAACTCGAGCTAAGGGAGACCCAGAGAGTGAGAGGTCAGGCAGCTGTTCGTAGGTTAACGTACCTGATTTAAAAACTAACCATTCACTCTTATTGGTATTGTATTTGAGCCCATGAGCCACTGCATAACTTTCACAGATTTTAAGTAGCCTTCTCATCGCACCGATAGATGGGCTCAGTAGCACCATATCATCAGCGTAGCTAATGTTGTTCACGCAAACACCGTCCACGTGACAACCGATTTTAGTGCTACTGAGCCTACCTATCAGTTTGTTAATGTACAGGTTAAAAAGGCGGGGGGAGCTCAGACCCCCCTGCCTCACTCCACAATCCAGCCCATACATGTCAGAATATGAGCCTGCCCACTTAACTGAGTTCTTTTGACTACTGTACCAATACCTAAACAAAGATATAACATCAGCCGGGACAGTAGTGTCGTGAGCTAGCTTATGCCAGAGCAGGTCATAATTGACCAGATCGAACGCCCTCGATAAATCCAAGAAACATGCCACTACCGGAGTTTTTCTGTCTACATAATATTGGACAGTCTGCTTAAGGCATAATATTGCACTATCCGTTGATAAGTTCGGTCTAAAACCAAACTGTCCATCCTCTAGATCGATATGTTTAGCTAGTATTTTATCAAGCAGACTATCCAATACCTTAGCACAAACAGTGGCGAGCGATATCGGCCTATAGTTGGAGATATCGGAGGCGTCACCAGTCTTATTCTTTATTACTGGCACTACGATCGTATTACTAAGTTCCTCAGGTAAGTAACTATGACTTAGACACAGGTTAAAAATCATAGCGAGTACTCGTGGTAAGTGTACCCCAGCGTATTTAAGGTGTTCGACGCTGAGGCCATCGCGACCGGGGGACTTTCCTCTCACCATGTTCTGTATACATCTCGCGACCTCTTTAGCGGAGAACCTGACAGGGGGAGCCCCAGTCACGGCCGCCCCCGCGCCGCTACTTGACGGTTCGCTATAGCCACACAAACGCGAGTTTACATTAAAATGTTTTTGAAAAGCATTAGCTATATCAGTAGGGTCGCTCACGCCCGCGACGCTCACCGGAATCCCCGACTTATGTTTTAATTTATTCGTTAACTATATAGTCTTCATTGCTGGATTATTGTGAAGCGGCGAAAGACATAACTTTAGTGTTGCCCAACGATTCTCAACAGAGCACACTTCAATGGGCTTTAAGGGAAAAACACTCAAAGATGTTGCTAACAAATTGAGAAGACTAGCTTTATGCCCTTTTCAGCTAGGCATTCATGCCTCCCAGCTTTTGTGGTTTCGGGTATATACGCATATATCAGAGTCAGTGCCTTCTCCGGGCTTGAATACTGTGTCCTGAAAGGCGCTAGAAAAATACTGCTGGCATACGTTTTTCGTGCACTCGTATGTAAGCATTTTCAGCGGGTTTCCGCAGTATATGCTACGAAAATCGTGCACTGTGCCCTGAACACCGAGCCAGGACAACTCGTAACCGAAAATTTTGATCCTGAACTGTTTATAATTATTTAAGACTAAATTATGACATAAGCAGTTATACTAGGTGTTTTTAGGGTTCCGTACCCAAAGGGTAAAAACGGGACCCTATTACTGAGACTTCACGATCCGTCTGTCTGTCTGTCCGTCCGTCTGTCACCAGGCTGTATCTCATGAACTGTGATAGCTAGATAGTTGAAATTTTCACAGATGATGTACTTCTATTGCCGCTATAACAACAAATACTAAAAACAGAATAAAATTAATATTTAAGGGGGGCTCCCATACAACAAACGTGATTTTTTTGCCGTTTTTTGCTCGATATTAATAACGGCAACAGGTAGACGTTTGAAATATTCACAGAATATTTAGTTGTATATTCACTTCAAAAAATAATAATCATTAAATTAAAATAAAATAAATTAAGGGGGGCTCCCATACAACAAACGTGATTTTTTTGACGTTTTATGCGATAATGGTGCGGAACCCTTCGTGCGCGAGTCCGACTCGCACTTGGCCAGTTTTATTTTTATATCACATAACTCTAGGGTTATATTCTATAAGTAAAAATAATACAAGAAGTCCTCAATTATGTGGTCCAAAAATGCATAGTTTCGAAGATCACATACCGAAATTAATTTATTTCAATAAAAAATTGCATCAATGTATGAAAAATGCAAAAAAAATATATGTTTATAGAAAAATAATTGCAGTTGATTCTTTTATATGATCTCTTTCATACCCTAGAGTTATGATATATCAAAAAAAACGGGCCAAGTGCGAGTCGGACTCGCGCAAGAAGGGTTCCGTACCATTATCGCAAAAAACGGCCAAAAAAACACGTTTGTTGTATGGGAGCCCCACATAAATATTCATTTCATCCTATTTTTAGTATTTGTTGTTATAGCAGCAACAGAAATACATCATCTGTGAAAATTTCAACTGTCTAGCTATCACGGTTCATGAGATACAGCCTGGTGACAGACGGACAGACAGACGGATCGCGGAGTCTTAGTAATAGGGTCCCGTTTTTACCCTTTGGGTACGGAACCCTAAAAACACCTTGTATAAAGATATACTGTACTTGGAATATGGCAATGCTTTCGCCTTTTACAGTAAGCTCGTGGCAATTTTGCTGAAATTATTTAAGAATCCCGTTAAATCATTTATTTGTTTATAATCACTTTTCGTTTATTAAAAACATGTATTTTTAAATGTAATTATAAAATTAAATGTTTTATTATTTTCGTGCCTGAAAACCTGACTCATGAAAAATTAAATGCCTGCACGGAAAAGATACACAACGTAGTGTCTAGACATGATTTTTTGTAGACATTTAATGTTTTATGTAGATATAGTCTACGTGTAACATAATGTGAGGACAGAGAAGTCGGCTGTGCGTGGTTGCGGGTGCGGCGGTGGCGGCGTGGTGGACGTCGCGTCTATTTGCAGCGGGCGGGCGGCGAGGCGGCGGCGCGCAGGGCGGCGCGGCGCAACCTCGCGCATTATGAAGTAAATTCGGTGCGCGCCGTGCGTGGGCTTGTCACCGTCTCGCCACTGTCAATAACAATAAATATAAGAAATAACGCGTTTGTTGCCGGGATAAAGACGGTGACGACGCTCTAGTTTGTCTATGCGCTGACGTCACTGTCTGGGAATCCAGTGCGCCGTCGCCCGACACTCCCTGACCTACCTCCAGACATCGCGCCGCATGTACCCCCCTCCCGACTCTTATCATCTGCACTACCTAAATAGTCACCCCCACAGTGCTCACATTACAGAAGGGTAGTTTTTCAAGCTAGAATTGCAAGCAAGCAATATCCTCGTTGATGCTACTCTGGCTAGATACTTAAAAAAATTAAGACACAGTCCTGTATTGTATATGTCATGGACCAAGTGATTAATCAGGGCACTATGTATAATGTCCAGGCATTATGAATCTAGTCAAATCAAATCGTGATTTAAACTTTATCACTTTGTCTGGTCATTATGAATATTGCTACGTAACGGTTAGGCAATTCGATAATTATGGTCAGTGAATTATTCTAAGAGCGAGCAAAGCGAGCTCGGGAGCTTAGGACACTCCGACACGGATTGGTTAGGTCCGAAGGAGATGACGGGTGCTGAAGTGATCGAGCAAAGCGAGCGGACGCAGCGTCCTTCATCTCCTTCATGTTAAGTTACTTTAGACCCTGCAAGCAGAAATAGAAGCCCCGTTAGTTCCTGCCATTTTTTTAATAGGCCCGATGAAATATCTACATAGTAGTCCTCTAAATTACTAACTAGCAAAGTTCGCTGTTTGCTTAAGATTTCAGCTTCAGTAAACAGTACGTTCTTACTCTAATAAATAGGAATGAGAAAACTTGTGTTTAGCTCTACATTTACATAGCAACCAATTAAGCTAATTGCGTATGCAGACGTGCGTACAATGCTTGATTATTAAATGACTAGAAACATTCCTTTGATATAACTTGATTAGTTTTCTCGTCAGCTTCGAGTTTGTGTTGAAAATTCCTCAGTTTTTGGGCGTGATGTCAGCAAAGGTATTTAGGTGCATGTCGTGTGTCCAGTCGGGGTTTCCCACGGCACGTGAGCAGAATGTGCGCCGACCTGTCATACTTGACATGCCATACTCCAACCGTTCCTCGTCACGAGCCGGATGTCTCAACTATACTCTGCCAAATGGATTTATTGTACCTACACATTGAGCAATTCTATCTTGCAACCAAAAACTGTATATTCCCGATTAGGTAAGGAGTTGATTAGGAATCATAATCATGTTTCAATATGGAATTACCCACCTTACCTAAGCTACTGTTTAAATTCTTACTTGACATTAGGTCACCTACAAACATTGATAAACAGACGCTACCAGAATATTATGAATTAAAATGTATGCCCTGCGCAAGCACATCAACAAAACAACGTTTTGTTAAATATACAAGATAAAGGCATAAAAGAAATGATTGAATTACGAATACAGAGTTACATCATGCATACTTCGTTTTGCATAAAGTACCTACCTCTGTTTCATACTA
Organism: Orthosia incerta; assembly: GCA_948252205.1. Taxonomy (NCBI): domain Eukaryota; kingdom Metazoa; phylum Arthropoda; class Insecta; order Lepidoptera; family Noctuidae; genus Orthosia; species Orthosia incerta. The sequence goes on from OX411760.1 coordinate 17,335,642, forward strand.
AACCTATCTATTGGGAAATTTGTATTCCGTGATACTTAAGAAACTTGTGAACATTAAAGATAGACATATATAACGTTATTCGCTCCTAGATTATTAATAAGGCGCGGTGTACATTTAAAAAGGACGTACAGTTTTTCAATAAAATTGTGTATGTACTCAACGTGGTACGTACCTAAGTACTAGGAACCGTTTTAATGTAATGGCCCGTAATTCCAGTTAGTGTATTCCGGCCGGTCGCGGTCGGTTCTGTAAATCCGAGTGCGTGAGACGCAAGCGCCATCGGCGGCCTTTCCGATATCGTAATTTTGCTACCTATTTGATATTCAAATATCGTTTACTCGTTATTTCTCAATGGCCGGCATTGTATGACGACAGCATTTTATAACGGACCCCTACATATATGTTATTATGTACATACCATTATGTATATCACAGTCAAAGTGCGTCAGTAAGCGTATTACTGCCTCCTTAACACGAGACATACATTTTAATGTGTTTATGATGTGTCCGTTTACATTGTAATATAAAGTTTCCGGCTGTCAAAGTCAACACCTACGATCCTTCACGTTTTGGTAATCTGAAATCTGGAAATATAGGAAATCGTGGATGGAAATTTTGATAAGCATTGACTAATTTCAACCGGTTATAAGTTGAAGTAGTCGCTGTTTTGCAATACCTGCTTGTGAGAATGAGAATAACAATATGCATTTAACTACTGACGTTAAATGCCCTTTCAAGTACGAGCTGCAGTTGGTCATAGCCTTCTCTAGCATGACTCATTATTTAATTCCATCGTTAGGTTTTCCAAGCGCATTTGGTTACCTACCTACAATTAAATGAATCCTAGTGGTTTTAGTGAAATCTCTCTTCTTTAAGGAGCCGATGAGCATTTCTACTTTTCTAGAACGACCTGATGTTCTTCTACAAATGCTTACCGATAGCAATATTTGACGCTCAGATATAACTTTTAACGGTTATTGTTGTACTCGTAAATGATACGTTAAGACTTGGATCTTAGCTTCGGCAGTTTTAAAGGTAACGTTTGTTCGCAGTGGTAACGGCAAGCTGGCGACATGGGGCTGCATCATCGGCTTCGTGGTGATGATGTGCCTGGACGTGGGGCTCGGGTAAGCGCACCCGCCTTCTCTCACGCCGTGCCTTCACTCCACCGACTTAATGCTGACTAGTATTAACGCTCTGAGATACCCCCTTGTAACTTAGATGTAGATATTTTTGTAAAGACTCAAGTGTGCTCATCATCGCTCGATTTTGGATACATTCATAGGAAAGGCTTTCTTGTCACATTTACTTATTAACTGAAATATATTCGTATTCAAAAAAAATGTTCTTAATATTTCAAAACTATTGCATTAAACCAAACATTGGTGAGGATTCTGAATTTATCAATAATTTAATTGCATAATGAAGCGATCTCAAGTTTTTAAGCCGATCATTAAAAGGTTAAAATAGTTGCACGGCACACGCGTGTGTACGTGTCTCAAATTTTGTACGTTTTCTATAATTGGTTGTATTCAGTCGTCTAATTGGCTCGCTACGGGTAGCGGTGCCGGTCAGACGCCGATCAAACTATACCTTGTATACTAAAAGGAAAGTCGTCGTGTAAATGTTCCATTGATATGAATGTCAATTGTATCCAAAATCATTTGTATACATTATTATACAGATTATAGGTGAACTTCTAAGCTAGATACTTATTGCCACTCCAGAGTTTAGTAAGACGTTAGTAAGTTTAATTATTGAGTAATGTTTGTTAAAGTGAATCATTGCATAAACTGCCAAAATGTGTTCGGTCTCAGGATCGAATTCGAAAAAGGTTTCAAACTACTTAATTAAATCATATTATTTTGCCTGTTTTGTATTAGCAGCTCCTGCAATAAAAATCATATTGCTCCCTTTAAACTAATCTAATAAATAGGAAAACAGTTGTGTAATACATTTGTGGCAATGTAATCTATTGAAGCGGCAGCCAAATAAATGATATGATATGCTTAAAGGTGGAATTCGTTGTAAATATGTAAAGTGTATTATATGTTTTGATACATGCAGAGCGTAGTTTCGTCTAGAAACAGCTACCGATTAGAATGAACACTCATCATTCGACGTGCGCAGTAGGAGTTTCATACCGTTGAAAATATATATATTTATATTTTAAAAATATATATATTTTCAACTAACTGCCAGAAATAATAAGTAGCTACTGTTCTTTCTTCGTTACGTGTTTCGAGAAAATGAAGTAGACATTTACTAAGTAGACAGTGTTTTACTCAGAAGGAATACAGATGCATACACTTTCTTAGCTTGTCATGTATTTGATAAATATTAAATTAATGAGATTCAAAAGCAAGATATTTATGATCATATCCCTAATGTCTGATGAAAGTTACTTGAATTCACTTTACCGATGACGACGCATACTTTATTTGCTTAAAACTAAATTAAAATAAACAAATGAAAGCTTTATCCCACAAGAAGTGGTCAAAAATATTATTCCAAAAATGATATTAATGTTTTATATATATCAGAGTATTGTATAAGTATCTGTAAGATATTATTTTGGATAGTGTAGTTAAATTATTTGCGTAGTTACGAATTCCACCTGTTCCTGCGCCCTGGCTGTTGTTGTCGCAGTATTTTTTTAGTTTTTTTTAGTTTAGTCAGAGTTTACTGTGGCGACTACATTCAGGAGTATTTTATTGATTCTATGCAAACATTTAAGGCCTGTGCTTGTCAGTTAATCGCAAGCGCAGTAACGCGAAGGCATACATATGCATGGTCCCAGTTAAGTCAATTAAGTCAATGATTTCACTGTTCAAAGTAGAAGTGACAGACCTTTCTACTGTTTCACGGAATTGAACAATTCCTTGAACTATGTCTGTGGCAGTTGCTTTGAAAATTACTTCAATTTTATAGATCAAGTTAGGCGATTGCTGTGACAAATACAGGCCATATATTTATTTTTAAATTGAATTAGAATAAAAATTAAAGACAATATGAATGTTTTATAAGGAAATAGCCTAATAATAATCTGAATTTCAAGTTGTACATTTCAGTATCTACATATTTCAGGAAATATAGTAAATAAGTAAATACAAGAAAGTTGTGTGGGCTCCTGAGCTGGCTGTAGTAGGTACGTACTTGTATTTAGTTCAAGATGTAGGTTTAGGTACTTTGATTGTGTAAAGTATAGAAAATTAATTCATGCCATTTTTTTATCTACATTCATACTTAATATCTTGAAACGAATAGCTAGCCTTAAAAGAATACTTTAGAAACCTTAGTCGATCAATTTAAAATGTATTCTCAAAACTATTCCTAATCTATTTAAATTATCGATAGGTATTTTCAGAGATTCTGAGGAGCCCACATCACTTGATATTTGCTTGGAATTCGGCCATAGATTACCCAAAAAAAAAGATTATGAATTTTATTATGTTTATTAAATGTTTTAATAATAAATTTATTTTAATGTGCTTCCAAAGTGAACAATATATTAGTTGTTATGTGAATTCAACGTGTTTGTTTTGCATTTATTCATTCATCCTCTGTGAGCTACCTTGTCACAATAGCACAATTTTAGTTCTGAATTCATTGTTACTTAAGATAATTTTTATTGTTTTATATTATACAAAATGCAATGTCAGTGTGTGGTATTAATTCAAGACTGTCCTCCTTCCATTTCCTATAGATTTGAACACATAACGTACCTGTAAGATGTAAAACTATCGACATTTTACACAAAGATCTTAACACTCAAAGTAAGTTAAATAATGCCGTTACTATCCGAACATAGCATGTACTACGAACGGAATGTGATTTTACCTCGCAACAAAAGTTTTCCTTATCGAGTATATTTAAATGGAACGGGACCGATAAACGGGGCCCGGCCGGGTCGGTAATAAACCTGGCCGTAGATATGTACCAGCGACACCACTTCCTCTTGTGTTTGCTGTCACAAGTCTTAAGTGGGTATTTTGGAGAATCTGGTGGTTACTGTTTCTAGTCTGGATAGTACTGGTGATGCTATTCCATTACAACACAAACTACAAGTTATTAATATCTTCAATGACTTACGCAGAGTACAATTTCTATGCAAATAGAATTTCACTCGGGAAATCGGCGTTTGCATTCTTGAAATATCTGTAAGGAACATTTAAAACACCCTCATTCAGGGTCTTATTAGGTGGTAAATAGTGTATGGTATACATACGAATAAAAACGGTAGAATAAGTACTTCGGATTTCTTCGCTTTATACACATTGATATGCAGAAAGTCTTTCTCTGCGAGCCTCCGCAGAGCTTCACACAGCAGGAATGCAGAAAGGAATCCGCCCGTCATTATCGCAGTTACGTAAATGCCTTTCGATACCGGCGCCTAATTAAGGCGAATTTCGAGATTCTCCTTTGGAGTTCTGATACCTTAGTACTTTGGGAATCCAAAACATTTTAATTAGCTAAGGTTTTGTGAATAACCTGTGAATACTCTGTGGTAAGTATGGAAATGCTGAAAAAACATAGATTAACTACCCATAGTAGAACGTTATAGGTACCTATATAGAACATTTAAAAATGTCAATTTATTTAGAACAAGTCGTGTGTCCGATAGGTTTTTCCATCGGTTACTTCTTAAAAGCCCCTCCAAGTAAGTTTGGCTTATACACAGAAGTCTAAGTACCAACTTTCATGTTTGTAACTGAAAATGTGGCGAATTTCCATACAAACGTTCTGCCCCCAATCGAAACAATTTTAGAACTAATTGGATAAGTAGAAGATTTATCTCTGCCTGTGTTAAAGATGTTAGATTGCATTGATTCAGTAAATACCTAGGTACCGCTTACTAACCTCTCTTAATAGGAAATTAAAAAAATAATACAGGTGTAAACAGACAGACAACATGTAGGTACACAAAAGCGATGGGTCTAGAAGCTTGACAAGAGTCCTTATTATTGAAGGTGAGTACTATATAAGGACTTCTGAAAATTCATCCTGAGACGTCCAAAAGAAAAAGAAAATTTGTATGGAAGTTCATTATATTTGCCGATACGAAACCCCATGGGTCGTCGCATGGCTTGTCCCCAGAATGGCCAAAACTAAAATATTGGATTGCAGATTAGTAGACTGACAATAAATAAAAACCACACCTCATAATATTTAGTAAATAAATTATCATAATATTTAACATATATATTATCATAATATTTAATATATAAATTATACCAAGTATGTACTTGTTTTTCTGTTTTCAGTTAATTATTTTTGAACAGTCGGGTTTTTTTTTGTTTTTATAATAATTTGTTTTATTTCAGACTTTTTAGTTTTATTAATGAACGAGTTCTCCAAATAAGTTATGTAGTAAAAGATTAAGGGTAAGGTTAGTGGTGGTTATTGTGGTTATTTAGTTTTTGTGGTTTGCGGTAGTAATTTTGCTATCAAAGTTACGCTTATCTTGAATTTGTGGTAAAATAGTAACATAAAAGTCTTACGATATATATGTTTTTTGAATGGTCTATTTAGTAGCTTTCATTGATCCATATTGTAAGGAAAAAGAGAAAAGGAAATGGCATTTTGGAAAAGATTTGATGAAAAACTACTTATCCACTTCTGAAATAACTTATTCGAAATAGATGAGAGGAATTACCGAGGCAATACTTTAAGTGTAATTTAATTGTAATACTTGTGCTTATCAGTACGATCTAGGTACTGATTATTAAATAATCAACTAGTTATTGAAAATAGTAAACCGTAAGGATGCTTTTCCACCAGAGATGTGCAGGTAGCGAGGCGGGCGGCGCGAGGATGCTTAGCCTCAGATAATATAATACTATATATTGTCTGTGGCGTAGCTAAGTTGTAAACGGTGTGTACCTACTGTGCAGCTAAGTGATGCGAGGAATGGCGAGGATGCGTGACGCAGTGTATGCACATTCCTTGCACACATCCCACGCATACATCCCTCGTACATTTTCCTCGCAAGCATCTCTCGCACACTTCCCTCGCGCACATCCTTAACGCAGAGGGATTTGCGTTAAGGATGTGCGCGAGGGAAGTGTGCGAGAGATGCTTGCGAGGAAAATGTACGAGGGATGTGTGCAAGGAATGTGCATACACATCCCTTGCACGCATCTCTCGTACACTTCCCTCGCACACATTTTCAACACATCCCTCGCGCACATCCCTTGCACACATCTAGGAAATGCATTCCGAAATGAATTCGTAATTCCGGTATTCCGTAAAAAAAATGGATATTTGTATTCCGGAACTGAGAGGAGCAATATCGGAATGCCGATACTCATTTTTTTATGAAAATGTTAAGACTGGAAGGAGACTATATTGTGTAGTATGAAATACAACACGTGACACATACTACGATTAAAAAATCTTTTTTTTTTAATAATCTGTAGGCTGGCGTTTGACCACTATCTCGCCTGATGTTAAGCGATGACGTGGTCTACGGTGAAGCACGCTTGCCTAGAAGAAACCTATTCACTCTTCACTTAAAGACCCCAAGGTTGTAGCTATCAGGGAACAAAGACTCCGGAAGGGAATTCCACTCCTTAGCTGAGCGCACAATGAAAGTATTAGCAAAACGCTTTGTGCGTATGGGTTTGTGGTTTTTTTATTCATAATATTAATGATTAATTCTATTGTATGATAAATCGGGTCCCGCAACAATTTACTCAGACACTTGACATCAACCAACTGGGAGGCCTCACCTCACGTTCTCCGGACTACTGGCTTAGCACTCTGCTTCTCGGCTGGCGAATATGCGTGTCCAGTGTGGCGCACGCCAAGGAAGTAGATGTTGCTCTTAATGACACATGCCGTACAATTACCGGCTGCCTCAAACCAAACCCGGTCAGCGTAATATACCCACTGAATATACCCCACAGCCGGGATAGCACCTCTACACGTCCAAAGGGACGAGCGAGTGCAGTCGAGAAACAAAAGCAGGAGCGTGACACCAGACACGCACTATTCGGTGCACAACACCAACGCAAAGAAGCTGAAAGCAGACACAGCTTCCTGAAAACAGTGGTTCAGCTGTCAGAAGACCCGGCCGACGCGACGCCCGCTCTGCAGACTGTAGCAAACAAATTTGAAAGACTTTCGTGTCAATAAGCCATGTTGATTTTACGGTTTAGAATGTTAATTAGAGTTGTGTTGAATGTTTAATTTTTTACTAAAAATTATCAAAAAGACGGATATAACTATAAATCTTGTTTAATTTGGTACAAACTTTAAAAGTTACCAGTTCCGGAATCAGATCTCCAGTATTGAAGTCAGTGCCGGAATTGAGAGCCTTGCGATATTGCATGCCCTACACACATCCCTCGCACACATCCCTTGCACACATCTCTCGCACACTTCCCTCGCGCACATCCCTTGCGCGCATCTCTCGCACTTAACCGCACACATCCTTCGCACAACACCCTCGCACACATCCCTTGTACGCATCTCTCCCACACAACCACACACCACCCTCGCACACATCCCTTGCACGCATCTCTCGCACACTTCTTCTTCATCATGTGATTTGTATGAAAACATACCTAGCTCTGCTAGCCCTTTTCCACCAAGCAAGCTGCGCTAAACCTGGCAAAGAAAATGAAGTCCTCAGACCATAGCTGTCACTACGTATCATAGCTAGATGCGAGAGCCTGCATTTAAACAAAAAATCCTATCATATTGACCCTTATTTATAAAAGTATCTGTGTATCTGTGCTATTTAGCAACTAATTAGCAAGTACTAAACTCAAAAGTTAATTTCAATTAAACATCTGCTAATCATTCATCTCAGTCTAACAGCGTCGAGATTTCCACAGCCCGACTTCGACCGCTGCTGAGCATAATAAACCTCTATTTTCTTTTGCTAATCCCTACGTGGCAACAATGTCAACTGGACTTCAAAGAAGTTAACAACCATTCGAGCTTCAGAGGACCCGTAACGCCTGAAAATGCGAAAGTTTGTGAGGATGGATGTATGGATGTTTGTTACTCTTTCACGCAAAAACTACTGAACTGATTTTGTTGAAACTTTAGAATAACAAATAGGCTCAATTAATAAAGATATTGGGAGAGTAACTAATACCACGCGGGCGGCAGCTAGTATATTCATAGACAACCTAGTATGACACTTCACACCCACAATCACATCAGCTATGCGAACCCCATAGGAAACGAACATCTGTATGATGAACAGTCACCTAACCACAAACTAGCTAAGGAGGATTGGAGACGAGCCACACTCGTGCAGCCTAATCTCACAAATCGATCAATTTATTATATTTTTCAGTTGCGTGCTGAAAGCTTGTAGGTACTATTATAGTGCTTGCATACTTACACGACGACGACAACGATCCAGCTATATTGTATATTTTTCGTAAAATCCTCGCATTATATAGGTTTGGGGGTAGGTGGAACAAGGTCCCACAAACCTCCATTGAAAAGGGAGGATCCTCTGACCAAGCGGGTGTTGTGTCTGGTCCGGGCAACTGCCCTACGGTTGCTGTCGGACTGTTGTATGTGTTCTAATCGCTGAAAACTTTGCTTGCGCGATGCAGGATTTGTGTGCCGTCATTAGTTCGTAAGTGGCGGCATCGGTGCCGCTACACAGGGATTATAGTATACTATAAACATCATTGGCAATCAAAAGGCTGAACGGATTTGGATAAAAACAGGGATGCCCTAGACAAGTAAGTAATACTCTATCAAAAAAACCGTTGCGATGGCGATTGGGAAAATGTCAAATATGTTTGGGATTGCCGAACGCTATCTAAATATCTCGTGATCAATCCCTTACAATTTGCTATTTCGACAATCGCTTACCGCAATTTCGATAGAAAGACGCATTTGTCTAGCTCTAGAGCCACTGGATTATATCATAAGATCCTTTTCATCATTTTCGTGAAATAATTTCGAAATTTCATGCGGGCGATGGAAAAAGCTTGTATGATATGATATCTTGGAAAAGAAAAATCGCATCCTTTTTTCCTGATAGCTAGGTAGCTATCAGAAAGAAACATATTCACGTTTGACTTAAAGGCTCCCAGGTGGGAGCCTTTAAGTCAAACGTGAATATGTTTCTTTTAGGCAAGCGTGCTTCATCGCCGACCACATCATCGCTTACCATCAGGTGAGATAGTGGTGAAGCCCCACTACCAATAATAAAATAATAAAAAAGTTTATAATAGGTTCCGTTCGAGGCACATTGAGAGGTTGTGTGCTCTATGTAGGTACTAACTTCTCATTAAAACAAGTTTGATTTTTATTAACACTCAATAGGTAGTTAAAAGCACACAGTTGTTCGTCAAGTTCACAATTTTATTGGATATTTTATCAATGTTCCGAGAATCCAGTAATCTAAAACAGGAAACACATAACTGAGAATGTTCTCATATCATGACGACTTCATTTGTTTAGCTTTTAAAGCTCCAAATAAGATCAATTAGAAGTTATTGGAATTTAGCATTAGTGGATATCAATGACTTAAAATAGGTAAGGCATGCTTCAATAAAAAAAAACCGGCCCAGTGCGAGTCCGACTCGCGCACGAAGGGTTCCGTACCATTATCGCAAAAACGGCAAAAAAATCACCTTTATACCATTCCCCCTCTAAAAAGCTTATTTTATTCACTGAAAACAGTGAATAAAAAGCACTTTTACTCACTGTTTTGGTGTTCGAATTTAGAAGACACCAATACATATATATTCGACGTCCATCTCAATGCTATACAACCTCCTTGCGCATAAAATACGATAAAAACTCCTTGTGCAAAGAATATTCGACTTTCAAACTTCTTCATCGATTAAATTTTCCGTTTGTTAATATTTAGGATTTCAATAATGATTTTCATGATTTTGATTTTAGTCTGGGATGTTTAGTGAATACTTATTTGGATTGTAATTCTAATATTAATTGCATTGGTGTTTAATTAATTATAATTATGTAACGTAACGGACGTGGTCACTGGCCCCTGAAACACAGATGCTGTTACCTAGCTCAGATTCAAATCACAATAAATGTGAAACCACGAGTTTTCAAAATTTTTGTAAATTTTGAAGCTAATAAAATATTTATTTATTATTATTCCTTGTGCTTTTCGCTTAAATCTTTCTTTTTCTCGTAGTCATGGTATAAAATATAGTATGCAACTCATGAATAAAACGGATTTATATCGAGGGCCATGAATCACTCGCGTCGCTCAGGATTCTAACACTTGAATCACTCGCTATGCTCGTGATTCAATCATCATGAATCACTCCCTACGGTCGTGATTCAGTTGTTAGAATCCTTCACTTGTTCGTGATTCATCTATGGCCCTCGCTTTAAAACCGTCCTTTATTCACTAGTTGCATAATATACTATTGTTGTATGGGAGCCCCACTTAAATATTTATTTTATTCTGTTTTTAGTATTTGTTGTTATGCGGCAATAGAAATACATCATCTGTGAAAATTTCAACTGTCTAGCTAACACGGTTCATGAGCCTGGTGGCAGACAGACAGACGGACCGCGGAGTCTTAGTAAAAGGGTCCTGTTTTAACCTAAAAAAATAACCAACCCTCCCTGTTCCTAAAAACAAAACTAAACTATAAACTAAATGTAGGTTTGGGCGCAGAAAGCAGCACTGCCTTCCCGCCTGCAAAAATATGAATATGAACAGATGGTGCAGCAAATATTATTTTTTTCATTTTTATGCTCGCGTTTGACCACTTCTTCTTCAATCGGTCCCTCATCACTGAGGATCGTGGTCACTGGACCCCTTTAAGCGAACAATCTGCCTCCATCGATTCCGGTCCAAAGTTGCCATCACCACCTGCTGAAATTTTCTTGAGGACGAGCTTCTTTCTCTTGGTCAGACCATCGTGTTGGCGAACGGCCTCGTGCTCTTTTCCCTTCGGTATTGCCAACAATGACTAGCTTTTCTAAGCTTCTATCTTCCTTTGCATTATATGACCGAAATAGGTCAAAATAAGCTGTAAGCATACTGTAGACCATGTGGTCTTGACATCGAGTTGGAAAGGATAGACACATTTGTGAGTTTGGCTGTCCATGGTATTCGGAGCATCCGCCTCCAGCACCACATTTCGAATGCTTCTACCTTCTATCCTTCCCTTGCTCGGATTGTCCACGTCTCAACTCCATAGAGGAAAATGGGGATAATTGACTCTGACTAAACGGGCTTTGGTTCTATAACTTGTGCCAGATATTCTGGAGGCGTGTCATAGCACCTTTAGCCATGGCTGCCGTCGTTTTATTTTTGGGACGCTGCTGCCTTCAGTATTAATAAAAGATCCCAGATAAATGAAACTACAACTTCGATGCCTTGAATGCTATAGGCGCACGATAGCATTAGTTAGTTCTACCATAAGCTTAGTTTTCTGCAACTTGCCACTCTCCACCTCCAATCTATGAAGTATCTCCTACATGTCGTCATATGTTGTAAGAATAGCCCAAGAGCCCACGACGGCCAGACCTTCGTTATTTTATAATAACTGAAAGTTTTTCTGCGCATGTCCCTGTAAGAACGACCAGCGACTATAGAAATTGGGTTGTGGTTACTTGGGCAAGTAACGTGTAGTAAAGGTGTATAAAATAGTACCTTAAATTCTTTAAAGTGAAAAGCTCAATTTTCTTATATTTTCTTCGGGATAACTTCAGAAATCTCGTCATCCATTGCCGGACAATTATGACAGTTGCTACCTCCTTATTTTATTTTTTTTTGCTACTGCCAGACACACCTAAACTTTAATAAATTATAATTATACTTTCGTTATAGTATTAAAGCTAAATTTTATATAAGTTACTTGGGGACCTATAAAAAACTGTTACCTCAACAGCCGAACAGTTTTAAAGGTTTTTACATCTTGCCAGACACATTGAAAGTCCGCTGTAGCGCGAGTGCTTAGTCGATTGCGATCTTTTAAGATATCCAATAAAAAAATAATTTTATTACGTTCATAGACATGTTATATAAAGTAAAAAAAATATATTTTAATATAATGAAATACAAAAAAAGTATTATCACACGTAAAAAAGTTATGAATATTTTTTATATTTTTTTTCATTGTCGTCGATATTTTCATTTTCTTCGTCACTACTCCAGTCGATGGCATGAACGTCGTCAATATCGCCTTTTACGTCAGTTTCTGAAAAAAGATAAGCAATTTTATAAAATTATGAAAGTAAAAAAAAATACAATAATTTGTCATAATAATTACATACCTGACTGAGTTTTGAGCTAATCACTAACATAACTTGGTACTTGATCCCCTTCAAACCATTTGAACTGGTACTTGTCTTTTATTGTCTGGTTGATATGTGGTTGAATTTGATGACAAAAAAGTAACATTTTGTATCTACTAAAACATTACCTTCAACTTTTTTATAATTTAATCACAATCAAGTTATTAAAATTTGGAATAACAATTAAAAAATAACAAATAAATAGTAGTTCTAATAACTACTATTTATTTGTTATTTTTTAAAATAACAAACAATTAAAAAATAACGAATAAATAGTAGTTCTAATAACTACTATTTATTTGTTAAAAAAATAACGAATAAATAGTAGTTCTAATAACTACTATTTATTTGTTATTTTTTAATTGTTTCAAAAACTTTTTAAAATTTCAATTGTTATTCCAAAATTAACAAAACATTCAATTGTTAAGAAAATCTTTGAATCAATTCTGTCCTCGAAATACACAAAGATAAACGTTGCATTTCAAACGAATATTCGTTCGGCTTTTACAGGTTTCTAACTGGAATAATCTAGGCGATTTTAGATCATCTAACACGGACAAATGATCGTACCTATCGTACCTTAGTGTTACTGATGGCCTTAAGCTTTTTTAAATTTCCTCCGCATTATGTTTTTTACTTCATCCATGCCTTCTGTACGACGGTTTTCAGGGGAATTCAGTAAAACGCCAGATATCTCAAGATGAACGTCTAATAAATCTAATGTTTTATTCCGCCTGTAATTATTGGAAGTACAATCTATTTTGTAAGCACGCCAAGCATTGACTAAAGATAAATCATAAAGTGAATCAACATTTTCAGTGTCCATTTCCGAGTTTTTATAAATGTTCTGTAGTATTCAACTTGTTGGTCGAGAACATCCACTCCTCGCATGTACCGGTACAATTTTGAATTATCTTGGGAGCAGTCGCGCGAATACGCTTATCCCATCTTTTAATAATTTCGGTAGAGTTTGATCCAGTGCAGTTAGAAGCTATTAACACAGACTTATATTCACTCAACTTCACCAATACTGTAGGTTCCCTTACCATCTGTTGGCTCACACCACGAAACATTTGAGTATCCTTCTTGAACTTTAAGCTAGTTTTATCTGGTATTCTTTTTGCCATGATGGTTCCTGTGCTGTGTAGGTTCTGCTTTTGTAATACTTCTATCAAAGGTATTACTGTTAAATGTCTGTCGTGACATAAACATCTTCCTGCGGGAACATCATCATCAGCCTATTAATGTTCCCACTGCTGGGACACAGGCCTCCTCTCTGTGAGAGGGAATGAGCCATTATCCACCACGCGGGCCCAGTGCGGGTTGGTGGATATCACATGTCTTCGAATGTTTGGTTCTGGGACATGCCGGTTTCCTCACGATGTTTTCCTTCACCGTTTTGAGAGCAGTGGTGATGGAATAATTTACACAAAGTAAACCGCCTACCTGGGCTCGAACCCACGACCTGTAAGTCGCGGCCGATACCACTGGGCCACCACTGCACCTGCGGGAACGTTTCTGGATAAATGCAAAACCACGGAAGGTCCAAGACCAAGATTAGTGCCCCCGAACATTGTTCTAGCTCCTTGATAAATAAACAAATCTGACATAAGCCCATCACTTGATGTGACTTTGTGAGGACAGACCAACACGTCATGGTTATGTTTTACTACTTGTCTCAGTGGGCCGAATCGACCAGTAAATGGGATCATTTGCTCGTCGATAGAGTAGTACCCGGCAATACTTTCTTGTTTGTAATATTTATTGCGAACGAGATTTATCATTTGTTGGTCTTTCCACAAAGGCTTTGTCGACTGTTCAGGCGGTGCAGTATCAGTACTACATAAAAAAAGGCTAAAGCAAAGAGTCTTGCAGCGATTACGCTACGTTATACTACGCAGACGAAGTCGCGGGCAAAAATTGTATCATCCATAAAAATTTTGGTCAGCTGACGATAACTTTGTATGGATAATTCCTTTTTTACCCTCAAAATTTAATTAAGTACCCATATTGACTCACTTCTGTATTAACTCACAACAATAATTAATCTACCTACTGTTATCTATACTATATATATATATAATAATAATATTATAAAGCTCAAGAGTTTGTTTGTTTGAACGCGCTAATCTCAGGAACTACTGGTTGGAATTAAAAAATCTTTTTGTGTTGGACAGTTCATTTATCGAGGAAGGTTATAGGCTATATAACATCACGCTATGAACAATAGAGCGGAGCATAAATGAAAAACGTTGCAGAAACGGGCAAAAATATTCCTTTTTGAGAGCTTCCGTTGCGTGCGCTGCGTAAACGGTTTAAGTTGCGCAACAATCCTGTATGTAGGGTAGATAGGGTAGATGGGTTAGGCTGGTAGCCAGTTGACGGGAGCGAAGCCGCGTGGGGCAGCTAGTTTTTAAGATTCACAGTGAATTATAGTATTCTTATGTGAATAAAGATTTCTCATACCTCATATAGGGTAGCTCACGACATCCTTAGTAATCGGCAATACTGCTTCTGCCAAAACAGGTCAACAGGGGATCTTCTAGCATGCCTATGCCATTCATATCTGGAGTGAGCCAAACGAGAGAAGTGGTAGCTCTTGCCGTATCCCTGGACATCTAGAAGGCTTTCGATTGGGTCTGGCTCGAAGGCCTTATAAATTCCTTCCTTTGGTCTATCGTCTGGATTATGTGTTAAGATTCTAGACTTCCTGAGAGATCGGTTCGAGTGATTTTATCGCTGGTTGCTCATGCGGCCAATTGGCTACTAATGGCGGGGTTCTCCATCGGTACTCTCACCGACATTGTTCTTGCTGCAGATTAATGATCTAAAGTCCGGCGTTACCTCTTGTCCAGATCTGTTGCTTAATTTAATATTTGTGTCCAATGCAGACGCATTCAAGAGTCTATGGTTAAGCGCTTGCACTTGTCCTTGTAGGCTGTTTCCAAATGGGCGATGAAAGGTTGATCAATTTCAATGCAACTAAAATCCAGACGTGTCTTTCCTTCATCTATCCGTGGTAAAATCGTGTCGATAACAGATCTTCTTGGCATTACTTTGACATCGACCCTCAATTTTAGTCCATATATGAAAAAGGCTCAATTGGCTGCCATATAGTCAGGAATCCTTAAAAAAATATCAAGTCCGACTCATGTGTATAGAGTATAAAGGCGAAGGGTTTGACCCCATGAAGAGTATGATAAATACTCTTTAAATAATTAGGTATTGCTAAAAAATATTGGACTCTTTCGAAAAGATTTTCTTTTATCGTCTCTAAGACGGCTCTGCCAAATAGCAGTATAATGCGCTGGAGTCGATCGAGAAACGGGCTAAAGGCTCGGGATGGCGATCTGAGGTCGATGAATAACCGATTTTCGGGGCGACAAAATAGATGTTTGAATCATATTCATATTCTTTATTGTACACAAAATAAACATTACAAATACAAAAGGAAAACTTATGAAGTGAAATCGATATGAAGTACTGAATCGATATTTCACCCTAGAATATCGACAGTCGTTTTTTTTTTTGTTTTGATAAATCACGTTCACTCAACATTTCAGCCATGAGGTATTTGACCATCGTGGGATCATCTGTACCTTGTGAACACCTTTTTTCGATTGCCAACAACATCGCTAGTGATGAGCGGAACCGCTTGTATCCCAATAGACTTGACAGACTGTTGTTTCTGAAAATCTAGACATTAAGCATTTATTTATACTTCATATACTATAGTGGTACATAGCATTAGCATTTTTTTTTTTTATATTCTTGCATTTCTTCTCTTATACCTAATACTTTGGTATGGGTTTTAAAAAAAATAAAGAGATGTCGCAGAGACTACAACCAACACATCAACATCTGTGCAGATTTTGAACAGAATTCTGCGAGGAATTAAACTAGAGATCTTTTCCGCAAGGTCAAAGAGCTTACTAAATCTCGTAATACGAGAACCTGTGTGACCGCAGATGAAGCAGGTAACACACTGGAAACCGTACTGCAACACACTTTATGACAACGGTCAATCTACCACTAACGGTGCGCAGACAGACTTATCACCGCAAGAACCTGAAATTCTGCAGTCGGTGGTTGAACCTGCCATTGTATGCCTCATCGCTGACAGAAAATTAGAAAATCTCCCGGTAAAGATAGAATTCCTGTCGAGTTACTTAAAAACCTAAATCCCAAAGGTCTGAAGGAGATTTTAAGCATGCAAAGAAAGAGTGGTTGCTGATTTAGAGGCATCTGATCAAGTCAAAAAGATGCTGAGGCGCACCCATGTCCTTTAGAACTTCCCATAGCTTATTCCACTGCACACAATTTCACATTTTTTCACCCCAAAAAATCGATTCTTCGATTGATTGACCTCAGATCGCCATCCCGAGCCTTTAGTCCGTTTTTCAATCGACTCCAGCGCATTATACTGCTATTTGGCAGATCCGTCTTAGAGAGAAGATAATCTTTACGAAAGAGTCCAATATTTTTTAGCAATACCTAATTATTTAAAGAGTATTTATCATATTCTTCATGGGGTCAAACCCTTCGCTTTGCCGAATTCATATTCATACACATGAGTCAGACTTGATATTTTTTTTAGGATACCTAACTATTTGGGAGCCAATTGAGTCTTTTCCTTATATGGACTAAAATTGAGGTTGGATGTCAAGGTAATGCCAAGAAGATCAAGATGATCGGTTATCGGCACGATTTTACCACGGATAGATGAAGGAAAGATTTTAGTAGCATTGAACTTAAACAAGTTTTCTTCGCCCATTCGGAGACAGCCTACATGGACAAGTGCAAGCGCTAAACCATGGTCTCTTGAATGCGTCTGCATTGGACACATAACTCTAATTAAGCAACAGAGCTGTCCGAGAGATAACGACGACGACTTTAGTAGATCATTAATGTGCAGCAAGAACAATGTTGGTGAGAGTACCGATGGAGAACCCCGCCATTAATAGCCAATTGGCCGCACGAGCAACTAGCGATAAAAGCACTCGAACCGATGTCTCAGGCTGTCTAGAATCTTAACACATAGTCCAGAGCGTAGACCAAACAAAGGCATTTAGAAGACCTTCGAGCCAGGCCTAATCGAAAGCGTTGGAGATGTCTAGGGATACGGTAAGAGCTACCGCTAATCTTGATGTGGTCACTCCAGATGTGAAAAGCGGTATGCTAGAAGATTCCCTGTTGACCCGTTTTGGCAGATGCAGTATTGCCGGTTACTAAGGATATCTTTAGCTACCGTATATACCGTAAACACCTAGATAATGCAACTTCAAAATGAAAATATAATGCAACATTTAAGTAACCTAAACATATTGTATAGAGTCTATACTATAGACTAGTTGACCCAGCGGCTTCGCTCCGGTCAACTGCCTACCCTACCCTACTTACCTACCTACTCTACGTACCTTTCTACCTACCCTACCTTACCTACCAACCAATTTTTATTCTAGGGTCATTATTTCGCAGAGAATCTTAACACCGCCATTCAGAAAATGACGTCAAAGCACAACGCCATTTATCGAATATGGAGTTCAACTGTCCGAATATCTGAATTGCGTGTTGTGATATTTTAATTCTTGAACACTTTAAAATCATCTAACTTTTGTTAGAGTGAACTGATTGCGATGAAACAAAAATTACTTCAAGTACGTACAATTTACGAGAGCAGCGGTGGCCCAGTGGTATCGGCCACGACTTACAGGTTGTAGGTCGTGGGTTCGAGCCCAGACAGGCGCTTTTCTTTGTGTAAATTATTTCATCACCACTGCTCTCAAAACGGTGAAGCAAAACATCGTGAGGAAACCGGCGTGTCCTAGAACCAAAAATTCGAGGACATGTGACATCCACCAATCGGCACTGGGCCCGCGTGGTGGATTACGGCCCATTCCCTCTCAGAGAGAGGAGGCCTGCAGCCGAATTGCGTAAGTATATTATCCAAAGCAAAAGAATCGATTCCTTCCCAAAAACGATTTTACGTATCAATATGCCATACGTAAAGTCGGTTTTGGGAAAGAATCGATTCCTTTGCTTTGGGTAATATACTTACGCAATTCGGGTGCTGTGTCCCAGCAGTGGGAACATTAATAGGCTGATGATGATGATTATGACGTACAATTTTTACTGACTTCAAAAAAAGGAGGTAATAATTTCGACACGTATGTATGTAATATTGTTGGCACTGCACAATATTCACTTATGTCACTCTATGTGGACTTCTAAACACGTGTGCCATATTTATGAGTGTATGTATGTTTGTTTGAATGAGTAGGTATGTTTGTCCATGCATTTTTTCAAAACTACTTTTTGGATCGTGACCATTATTTTAGTGTTGGATTTAATATCTCTTAACTTAGGGAATAGTGCAAGTTTCATCAAAATCTGTCTATGCAGTTTTCAAGATATGGAGCCTACAACCTAACTTCCTTAGCGACAAACACTAATGTGTAAATTGAGTTATTATGGGTATTTTGCCTATCCTATAGATTCCTTACTAAAGAACTTGCTCATTTTTAGTGACGGTGTACTAAAACTAAAAAAAGAGAAATAAAAACATTTTCACAATAAAATAAAGCAAAAAAGTGCAAAATAACATTCGATTCGGAAGTCGGTCTTTGGTATCTACCTCTTGTTTTTATCATTTTTCGACACCGACTTCCAAAACGAAAGTTATTTTGCGCTTTTTAGTGTTTTGCTTTTGAAGTCGGTTTATTTTTTGATGTAAAAGTTTTTTATGCATAAGAGTTATCTACATTGCTTTCGTACATTTTACGTGAGGCGTGCACAACTAAACAGACAAAAATTCAATAAATGCTGGAAATAGCTTCTGTTGGTTATCCTTTAACAAAAACGACTTTTCTACAGATTAACTACATACATGCATTGATTAATATACAATTTTAGGACCCTGCTTACATAGAAATATAAAGATGTACGTTTGGGTTGCATTTGGAAAATATAATATTTGCGGTGCTGCAGTTTGCACCCAAACCTGGATTCAGCTGTGGTAAAATAAGTTCTAATTATTGAAATGATAAAACGTAATATTATCTACGTACATGTATAAACATAATGGCATGGACTTTCGTAAAATATATCGCCTGATTACAGGTTACATAACCTATCATGAAAATACTGAAAAATGTCAAATCAAAGCCTTGAAAAAATTGCAACTGCTCCTGTCAAATCAAGTTTTTGGGATATTCGTTGGTGTTACAAAACGGTACAAAAACTATGCATTTCTGCTATCATCAACAAATAAGCAAGATTCTGAAAAGAGAAAGTCGCAACGAATACCTAGCTCACACAATCTTTTTTAAGTTTATCACCCGCAGAGCGATAACTGAAGTCCCTAAAATCGGCGCGGGCGCTTCAGGCGGGGCGTGGCGACGTCGACGGCTGCGCAGTAGAAAAATCGCTCAAAGGGCGCACGGCGCTACTCGGTCGTCGACCCCTCGCGCGCACCCAAACACCCGAATACTTGCGCGTACGCAGCTCCTCTCTCCGCCGCCACCGATAAAACCCTCTCAATGGAATCCGAGGCATGCCTACATGTGGCGGCTGAGAGGCACGCGCGCTCACTCACTGGCGTTTAGGATCACACTCCCGCCCGCATCATGCACTCACAATAATAACTAAAATGAATACACGCATACATCATCCACGTTCAATTAGATATAATGCAACTCTAAATTGGTACCAATAAAATGAATTAAGCATTTTTCGTCATTTTCCCAAACCTCAATTCGTTTCGAAGCATGTCAGATGTCTACGAACAAGAAAGTGTTATTTGTTATATAAACATTTTGCTAATTCAATGCAAATATTTTGCGCGATGTCTGCGAAACATTACTATCGTTTATAATGTAATCCACTTTCTTTTATCTCGAACTAGATCATTTTGAAATGTGTAGCAACATGTCTGCAGTCTGAGATGCTACGGAAATATTTATGGGCGATGTAACGTGAAGAAGTCCATCAAAGTGATTTCCATTCATTTGTTGACAATGTATGGTGGTGGCGGTCAGAGGGCGCGCGGCGCGGGGCGCGGGGGCGCGGGGTGCCGCGTGCAGTCAGCGACGCGCGCCCGCGCCCCGCGCACGCTGCACGCTGCACCGCCGGCCTATGCACCGCGCACGCGTTCTACACCCGTTTAAATTCCGACCAAGTTCGGACAGCAAAACTCAAACTAAACTCGCCCTTATGGAGTGCACGATACGGACCACCGCGGCTGCACCACCGAGCCACACGAACTGCATCGACACAGCGCCACCATCGATCACTAGGTTCCCTGCACTCTCCGATCGATGGACTATTACAGCTTTGTTTACGTACCGTCGCCTGCGCATAAACACGTAAGTTATGCATGTGTTACATGTCCCGTGTGTGCATTTCACAATGCGCTCGATTCGATGCGTGACTTGTTTGTTTGTTTACATACTGCGTCGCGTCGCTCCACGTCCCATTAGTTCATGTCTCCGCTTATATTTTGTGTTCAATGTGGAGTGTTGTCAAGATTCTTATGATTTCACAGTCTGATCTGGGATCGATTAAACGTCAGTTGCTTCATTTAAATTAAATCAAAAACCGTTAACGTAATGAAAACACGCGGTGAGTTGTGAGATTGGATAATCGACTCTATGTGTTGAGGTGAAGGTCGTGTTTCGCGCTGGCTAGTTGTTGTGAGAGTGAGCCGCAATTCGCGTTGCAGTCGGAAGTGATCGTCGAAGCAGGCAAGCAGGGTAGTTGAGGGGCTGCGCAGGCGCACGTCGCACACACCTGCCCGAGCCCGACCCGCCATATTTGCGTTACAACGTGGATTATTTCGTTTTAATTGTGCATTAAGCGCTATCAGTTGCAACAGATGCACCTTTTGCGTCACAGGAAAATGGATACATAAATACTGACGCTTAGACAATTTGTTTACTTTGTAAGGTTAAGATAATTTTGTGGTGCATGCTTAACATGGATGGTCGGTACGTGTGATATGCAATCACCGTGGGAACGCGCCACAGATACGTATCAGTAGATAGCATCTCGCTTGGCTATGTAAATAGAGACTAAGATACATTGCCATCATGTTTATCTCCATTTAAGGAAATCTTAGGCATGCACGATTGAAGGTGACGCTTCTGGTTCGACTAGATGTAACATCAATAAACATAAAAATAAAGCAATTTATAAAGTAATACCCAATGAAACCAAATTGTCCATTATCAATATTTTTAGCTCTACGCGCAAAGCATCAAGTTCTTAGCAACAATGCCACATTCAAACGTAGAAAGAATGGGGTTGAATTCGGCGATTACGTCTAAAAGCAGAATTATACATGAACGAAGATAGTACGAAGACATGTTGCACTGACCTGTTACATAGATAGACGAAGACATGTTGCATTTTTTACATTAATCAGCATAACAGACTGGCTCGCTGATTTACGCATTCGCGCCTATTTTATGTACTCACTTAATAATTTTGAACAAGATTTGAGATCAGTTTATTACCCAAATCATGTACATTACATGTTGAATTAACAAAGTATCCACATTATAAATGTTAAACGCATCGGTAAACAATGGGATATAAATAAGACCTATTAATTCTGATAAATTACTTTGTCAAATTCATATAATCTATCATAATGTGCATTCTTTATCCAAAACGAAGCTGGACATGCATTGAACATAACTAAGTACACAACACAACTTAGCCATAGAATAACATGTAGTGCAGCTGGCTGCACTGGTGGCTAAGTTGTGCACTGAAGAAACAGGGTATTTTTTTTTTCATCCATAACAGTCATGTTTGGTTTCTATACTTGAAAATTGCAAATCAAATCAAAACAATTAAAGCCAAGAAGCGCCCTTACGCTGCGTAAAACCAAACCCAGGGAACTAACACTTAGTTGTCATGGAAGTTTGCTTATAAGATGTTTGTAATAGGTACTTCGCCATCATCCTCCTGAACCAACGTTCAACGTTTGCGGGGTAACTATTATTATGGGTTTAAATACCACATTCATATTCTTGAGATGATTCTCCAGATTCTTCGTATCTAAAATCTACTATGTGAGTAATTTAAGAGGGAGTGCACCCTGTGCTTGCGTACTCACTGGCGCTATAATATCTCCCGCGCCAATTACTAGTCCCCGTTGAGATTGGCCGCCATGGCCGACATCAATCAAGAGAACTACATATATCTAAAACTAGAGGTGCCCGCGGCTTCACTCCCGTCAACGGCGCCAACTGCCTGCCCTACTTACCTACAGTACCTACCCTACTTACCTAGTGCCTACTCTACTTTCTTTGCTACCTACCCTATCTACCTACCAATTTCTTTTCTAATGTCATACTTTCGCAGAGAATCTTAACACCACCATTCGGAAAATGACGTCAAATGCACTACGCCATCTATCGAATATGGAGTTTAACTGTCCGAGTATCTGAATTGCGTGTGTTGTGACATTTTACTTCTTGAGCACTTTAAATTCATCTAACTTTTGATAAAGTGAACCGATTGCGATGAAACAAAAACTAAGTAATTCTTTTTTTTTTATAAAGATAGGCTCGCGCTTGACCACTATCTCACCTGATGGTAAGCGATGATGTGGTCGACGGTGTTACACGCTTGCCTAGAAGTAACCTATTCACTCTTGACTTAAAGACCCCGAGGTTGTAGCTATCTGGAAACACAGACTCCGGCAGGGAATTCCACTCCTTAGCTGTACGCATAATGAAAGTATTTCCAAAACGGTATTCCCAAACGGTGCGTATGGGTGGGATGTCCACCATGTACCGAAGGCGCATCGCCGTACGTCTGGTTATCCGATGATGAAACGGGTTGGGCGGAATTAGATTATGCAATTCCATCGCACACTCCCCGAAATGCAACCGATAAAAAACCGACAAGCTGGCAACTCGACGACGATGTTCAAGGCTTTGGAGCTTTGACTCGACCAATGTCTCATTGCCGATGAGCCTCTTGGCCCGTTTTTCGATCGACTCTAGTGCATCAAGCTGGTATTTGGCCGATCCATTCCAGAGATGAGAACAGTATTCCATGCAAGATCGAACTTGCGCTTGATACAACTTAAGCAGCTGCTCTGGCGTGAAGTACCGTCTCACCTTCGCAAGGATCCCCAACTTTTTGGCAGCCAGTTGAGCCTTTGCCTCAATGTAAGGGCCAAAATTGAATGTCGATGTCAACGTTACGCCAAGAAGCTCAAGATGGTCCGTTATCGGTACGGTTACACCTCGGAAAGATGGAGCCGGGTGAAATTGGCTCTTTTTTAATTCACAATGAAATAAAAAGTAACACGTCGCTCCTTGCGTCGTTTCCCCAATGCTAGGGATTGTGACTACATCATGGCCTCTCCTTGATAATGTTTCACCACTTGCCAACACTTGCAGCAACATGCACGGCTTCTGCGGCTTAATTTTGAACGAAGTTAGAATTTAGTCTCACCAGAATATAGGAATTCTTCCTCTAAATGGTAAATGATTTTATTTCTGTAAGTTGGTTTGTACAAACACTTTTACATGCCGATCATATTTTTAAAACTAGGTGAGGTCGGTGTTTCCTATCTGACTACTCTGAGAAGAAAGGCCGAAACAAACTCAGAGGTCATAGTCTCTTTTAAAGTCCAGACAAAAATCTTGGTTAGATCATGTGAAGACCATGTAGATTGATGTCTGAAATGGTCTTTTGAGGCAAGAACCAGTCAGATTGAGTGGACCTGTCCAGTCAGTGCACGCATTTGTCAATAACCGAGCAGCTCAACACAGAATTTAAGGAGCTCAACGATTCGACGAACAATACCAAAGAAAGGACATAAACTACTCAAACTGCCAGACCACGATTAAAAACTAAGATAAATTAAAAAAAAAAAACAAAAAAAAAAGAATGGTCCACATAGTCTTCACATTCACAATAAGTAAAATAAAATAATATATTACTTTAATAAAGTAAATATTCTTGTCATTGCAAGAAAACCAAAAAAAAAAAAAACAAAATTCATGGTGGAAAATATAAAAAATCAAAATTAATTTTTAATTGGAGCAGCTCAGTCCCAAGCCTTTTTGGCAAGCGTTTTGCTAGGTCGTTTACCCACGACTTTTTGGTTCCGTTACCTATATGACTATTTTTTTCATCATCGTAAGAACTATGTGTTCTTCTTCTAGAAAGTATAAGGACCACCTAATATCTTGTACCTACTGTCTGTGCAAATAAATCATTATTCTATTCTTAAACCAAAAGTTACTTATTTAAGTTTAAAATATTGCGGTTTTTCATAAGAATTGAAGAGGTTTGCGGATATGCCGTAAATACCTATGTATTTTTAACACGCTTTTATTAGCTTGGTATGTATGTATCTATGTATCTATGTATCAATGTAACAATGTATCAATGTAACGGAATCTTTGAACGTGATTTTCACCCACTTCAAAACGTTGGATTGATTTGAAACTTTGCACACTTATCAAGGACCGATGACAATGCAATAATTTAAACAGTTTGTCCCATTATCCTTACCATTAAAGCGTGTTTTTTAGTTTTTAGAACTACAATTTATAATTATTTATAATGACGCGATGCGCTGAACTCGGTCATCTCAGTAATTTGCCATCACATTCGCGAAAGTGTTGCAAGTCCCTAAGTTAAATTAGATTTCAGAACTTTTCAATCTGTCCAAGCTGCAAGATAGTGTTTTATCATTACTTTCATTAAGTTTGCGTCCACATTAAACCCGCATTCGAAATATTTCTGACATTTCAGTGAGCTATCTCATATCGACACATTGGGTATGAACTGGATGATTCTGCGAATCTTCCATTGAATTACAGTAAAGAAGCACAGAATATGCAACATATGATAAACTTGAATCTTCTAAAATCCAAATATTGCGAAAGCCTCCAAAAGTTTCGTAGCAAAAAGCGCTATTAAATTAAAACAAAAGACATCAACGCATTTTTGCGAATGAATTTTTTCATTACGTTTTTGATGATCGAGGAAATTCATGTGTTACCTACTTTAAACCCTCGTATAGCCGTCACCATAATTTAATAACTCTTTGGTAACCGTCTCCTGTTCTCGTCACGCCTCTGGTCTCAAAGGGCGGAGGTGTGAGAGCTGTTTTGTAGTACACAATTTGTCAGTTTCGGCAATATGTACTAGGGTGCGCAACTATCAGTATTTGCCAGACATAATATTTTTATGCAAGTATAATTTAACTGAAATATTCATTGAAGATTAAGCGAATTTGGAGTATTTTCTAAATTAACATCGGTGGTTTCTGTGGTATACGCCACGTGAGCGAAGGTGCGGGTAGTAAATTACAAGCTATGAATTTTGTAAATGGTCGCAGGATAGAACATCGTAAAGGTAGTCTACGAGTATTAAACAACTACTGAGTCAGTTATTGTCTGTGAACATTTTGCTGGTGATAATCAATAAGTGAGCAGTGATGGCCCAGTAGTAATGGCCCAGTAGTAATGGCCGCGACTTACAAGTTGTAACTCGTGTGTTCAAACCCAGACAGGCGATTAACTTAGTGCAAATTATTTCATCACCATTGCTCTCAAAACGGTGAAGGAAAACATTGTGAGGAAACCGGCATATCTTAGAACCAAAAATTCGAAGACATGTGACTTCCACCAACCCACACTGGACCCGCGTGGTGGATTAAGACCCATTCCCTCATACAGAGAGGAGGCCTGTGTCCCAGCAGTGGGAACATTAAAAAGGCTGATGATGGTGATGAATCAATAAGTTGGAATAGTTTTGGTTCGCCAGATTTTAGCTTGAGTCACAGAAAAATATTGTCAAACTTAGCATCAAAGAATCATTTCCCAATGTAGCTACGAATTTAACTGCTTTGCGTGGTTCTGGGAAAACGTCTCTTTCCACAGTGATACATCATGACGTTTTATTGAAGAGCAATGTTCAGTTGTGAATATTTACGACTCAATTTGATTCTTTTTGCATACTTCATTACTAATTATAACTTCGGGCGTAAATGTTAGCCTTCAACTTTGCATATTTGAGTCGTTCTATCGCCGATCGAAATCTACATAATCTGGTCTAGAATTTACGGCGAAGCCCTGTGGATTTGCATAGCTTTTTATAGACGAACCCTCGTTAAACTCATCATCAATCAACTAGTTGCGCTTTAGTGGCATAACTAAACATGCCCATACCGCATATCTACATGTTGTTATGTAATTGTTTAGGTAAATATTGTAAAACAGAAATTAAACTGTTATTAAAAATGGTAACTTTTTCACATTCCAAGATGGAGTTGTCCTCCATAGCAGATTTTTGTAACATACAAGAAAAAAATATATAAAATGAAAAAGTATTTATTCACAGAAAATAAAAATTACAATTTAAATATTACCTCTGCCTAGCTGCAAAACAGTTCAAGAAGAAGGAAGGAAGCTGCAAACATTCTTCAGGTAGCTACTAAAACAACCAAAACCTACTTTTAGTATCTGGCAACAGTTTCTAGACAGCGTCGTGATGAAATTCATAGACATCGTGTAATAGGTACATTGTGACGTCAAAATCGACTAAACGTTCGGTCGGGGCCTCCGCGCTAAAAACTATCAAAGGTGATAATGAAATACGCAATAGATTTGGTACCTGTGTAGGTACCAAGTCAGACGGACAAGTCGCCATCAATTTGTAACGCGGTTGCGCTGACAACGGGAGCCATCCTCTTCCAAACATGTTCGGAGTATATGTATATGTGACTTATGACTTGTATTTCTAATGTCTTTTCGCGATGCGACATTATCGCCGAAGCGCCAGACATCTCACAAATTTTGTCAACCCATTCAAAATTAGAACTTCGTGACAAATGCCGTGTTACCAGCCAGTAAAGCAGTTCTTTTTTCAAATGATTGCGGTCCAATGGCGCAATTAAAAGGCATCATCGCGTTTAAACATTTCAAAAACGTGTGATGTAAGGTAAGTTATGTGGTAAATATAAAATAAGCAATGGTCTAACGCTATTGCGCAGACATACGCAGCGAGTGCGTCACTCACACGAACCCCCACCGTTTGTACTGAGGTACATAGACTACCTTCAAGTATGAATTAGACGAGCATGACGAAATTTTTTTTTAATATAGTCAAACACATAGAACAAACTTCAGCGCTATGAGTAATTGTTACAGAATCAGGAGATCAAAACAAAGTTTAAGAGACGGTCTTCTCTCTGTCGTATCTATAGGAGAAGCAATAATGAACGTCACGGTTTATAAAAAGCAGACAAGCTCAATATAATAAAAATTGTATGGCTTGATTTTACGGGCAGAATTGGTTTTCCTCATCTTTTCTCTCCATTAGATACATCGGCCAGTTTTTTACTTCCTCTTCCGAGACATTCCATTCCATACTCGTTTATGGTGTCGAATCTTTGATGATACCAAATTCAAAATATTTCAGGAAATCAAAAAAAACAGGGCACATATAAGTTTTTCAGAGAACGGGTGCGGAGTGAACTTATATACTTAGCGATTTTCCTGATAAATTTGCATGTTCGTTTCCCGATCAAGATCACCTTACAACCCGCGCAACTCCTACTACCTCCTACTACCTCCTAGTTGTATATTTACTAGCTGCATTTATAAAGAGGGTCCATATTGGCTCACCTAAAGTTCTTTACCCGAAATTGTTCTTCCTAATGATTTGTAATCCGAATGATCACTCTTCCTAAAATTTTTCATCCTAAAGTTTTCATTCATACTATTTGTAGTGCTGCCGGCGATGTTCATAACAGTCATTTTTCCGAAAATTGTAATTAATAATATTTATCATTAATGTAAATATATTTGAACTCCTACTGTTTTTTACCATAACGCTTTTATCCCTAAACATAATTACCATAATATTTTCACTCCTACTCAGAAAGAAACATTTACCAAGTGTAATAAAAAATATATGAAGCACCAAGAACATAATCATGAACCAGATGCTTTGAAGGAAAAGGTGTGTTTTTAAACTATTTCTTGTGATTATAAAACAACTGTTCACGTTTTTACATTTAGCCTTTTTATTTTTGGTTATTGTTGTTACATACTTATTACTATAACTATACCTGAGATAATTATGTCTAAAAAACCAACTGTTCAGAATGATTAAAGGTCGTTTCACTGATTTTTGTCTTAAATGAATGAAATTCAGGCAGTGGCGTAGCGTGCCTTGGCGGGGCCCCGTATACAAATTTGTTTGGGGGCCCTTATGGAGGGTCAAGAGTTCTCACCAAAGAAAAAAAATGTTTGCATAGTATTAAAAGAAATATTTATTCACCATAATTATCTATCTGTTAATTTTTCCAAATTTTTTACAAACAATTCAAAATAAATATACACTCTCCTTGCCTTTTTTTCGGCAAACTGCTTTATTAAATCATTTATAGCTAATGATGACTTTAGTTTTTCTAAATTTTCTGCCTTTATGGACAATAGTGACAGGTCTGACAGGCGTTCATCAGAATCAGAATCAGAATATTTATTTGTGAAACATAGGTATTTACATAAAGATCTTAGGTTAATTATAAAGGGCGCTATGTTTTGCCGTGAAGGCGTACAAATATTGATAAAAATAAAAGCAAAAAATAAAAGAAAATAAAAAAGCTAACATAATAAAACAAATTTAAATATTTGAGTACAATTACCATTTTAAATGTATCGAAGTTCATAGGTAATTTTTTATTAGTTTTAATTTTTGCATACGCACGTCGGGGGCCCTCGTGGCCCGGGGGCCCCGTATAATTGATACGGCAGATACGGCGGTAGCTACGCCCCTGAATTCAGGTCAGAGTGTCGTCTTGGGGGCACTATGAAAAAACTACTTCTAAAAATTTCGCGACCAATTTCGAGGTAGCGTTTCTAACCTAACCATCTTAACTATCTTTGATAATATTAAACTAATTTCATTGAAATGTGTATCTGAAAACATGTGTTTAACTACTTGTACCATGGTACTATTATTCTTATATGTTATACATGTTATGTGAAAATAAAGTTACGCAAAATTAATGTATATAATACTGATTATTATGAATGAAAATAAATCTTAACAAAAAATATATGACTTTGAATAATAGTGTAAAAGATGGTTATGTTGAGAAAATATAGGAAAACAAAGTATAATAAATGTTTATTTCTAGTGACATTATGAAGTTGAATGCTTCGGAATTATGAACATTAGAGACGGAGTAGTTAGGAATTGTGATTGTTAGGATAAAAAATGTTAGGAAGAACATTTTCGGATTTCCAATTATCGGGGTTGAAAATTTAGGTGAACTTTGGCGCACCCTCATAAAGAAGGCACTAACCGCGCCACAATCCACAGCTTATCTCATTCATACTCTTTGTACCCACCGTCTAGAAACGTATTAGATGTAGATCAACGGCCTAGCCGAGGTTATGAACGGCGAACAATAATCCGTGACGTCATCGATGATAGCTGACTCCTTGTCGTACCTTCAGAGTTCAGACATACCGACCAGCTCTTGGGAAACTGCGACGTTCATACAAATAGATTCGGTTTTGATAAATTATAGATCTGAATAATAGGATTTTTTTTACCTATCTACCGTTTTCGTCAAAGGAAAAATGTAAAAAAAAATGCTCCAATTTCCTAGTGGGAGATATTTATCAATTTTCGTTAATTTATTTTGCAAATCCAATTTCGAATACTTCAGTTACAATCAGCAATATTTTGTTATGTGAAATTCTTCTGAATGTTTTGTCTCACCTGCCTAAAATCTGCGGTTGAAGCAACTTTCTTAAACACTTCCTTTAAAATTATAAATATGATTGCATCATTTCATTCATTACATTACAAACATGTTTCTTTACATCAATAATATTTCTGTCTCAATTAAGCCACAGACAAGCACTTCTAAGATGTATCAAATAAAATATTTTAGTACCAATATATTCTTCTATTCTCATTAAACGATTTCCTGTTCAATTAATATTAATATTGGATGAAAAATCAAAGCCGTGGAAAGTGATTATAAAGCCGATAAGTACCAGCCGTCATCTTTTCAATCATTGAAGCTTTATCCGTCTCGAGATAAGATGAAAATATTGATAAATGTACTTTATGACGAGGTACACAATAGCTATTTTCATTTGCACACTACTGTAGTATATTCTAAATTCCCAGACAAATAAGTAAACTATGACAAATACTGCACTGACAGAGTTTGATTTGTGTCTGACTATAAAGAAAATTCCTTCAGATCTTCTATCTGAAAACGCCCTTTTGAGCAATCTCTATTAAAGAATACGGTTTATAAATAAAACTCACAAAATAATTTAGAGTGTTCATGGTTTCCATTAATTATTCAATTATATAATTAAATCGATTCATTTGCATCTATTTAGAGCATGATGACATCATGCCTTTAGATATTGTATATGTATTTATGTCAAATACATTTCTTAAGTTTTTTTGAATCATGTGCGCGTTCTTTATGTTAGAAGTTTCAAGTTATTAGTAAGGATTCACACCCTTCATTTATTATAGTATATTGTATTGCTACAGTAATTAAATCATTACAAGTGAGACATCGCTCGCATACTAATGCGTATCGCAGTGTGCGCGGGCGTACTCGCTGCAGGGAATACATTGCAGCTCTCATTGCGTCACCGTTCTATCTGTGACGACACCACGTAAATCCCAGCGTTGGCAAACTCGCTACTTTTCATATGATCTCTATGTACACACTAATAAATTAAGACGTAAGGTTTTCACTCAGATGTGATATATTAATAGTCTGCGGGCGAATTGTGATGACAGCCCCCAACGTGTGACGTAACGGTATGATTAACCAAGAAAATCCCGAACAGAGGTCGCTTTTTGTCCACAAGCAGCCAGCCAAGCATTCTGAGCCCATCTCATTCATTGCTCCCCGTCGATATGACCTCGAGTCGGTCTTCCCATTTTGCCTAACTAAATAATTCACTTTTAAATTTTATTCAACATGTTATGTTTTAAATTTAATAATAATTTATGGTTATAGGACCAACCATCGGCTATTTTCTTCTTGTTTTAGTTTTCAAAGCAGTGTCTGATACACAATACACATTACTGAGAGTCTAACTAATTCTACATGTCGTTTCTATTGAAATTACGTGAGCTATTATTCGTTAGGTCTTGGTAAAACTGCGAATGCATATACATCACTAGTAATCAAAGGAACACTAAGAAATCAGTAGGCAATATCAGCCGTGAGACGTCCTGGAAAAAGAAAAGAAAAACTCTGCCTAATTCAGCGGAAAAATAAAATAATGTTGCGACGATTGTGCAATATGCCTGTAATAGCTAGTTGATCATATGTGAGGGATAGGGTATCAATCTAAATCACCAACTGTTTTATGTGTAGAGTACAGCTACATGTATCAGCTGCAAGCTGGCAGCGATTTGCGAGCACAGAGTGCGCGGGCGCATAGAGGCGGCCTTCTCATCGATATGGACATCGCGAATTCGCAGACAAATCTGACAAAAAACCAGTCTGAATATTTCGGTCGGATCTATTAGTGAGTGTGTCTTCGAGTCGAGAGGCGATAATGAGGAGTGCAATGGTGACGTCACGCGGGAGTGCGGTGGGCGCGGGGCAAGGGGGGGCGTTCGCGGGACACCGAGGACGGAGCCGCGCGCCCGTTCATTGTAGTTTTTCGATTATTGTTTAATTAGGGCGAAGCGGCGGCGGAGCGGCGGCCAGGGGAGACCAACGCGCGGCCCGCGGCACTCACCAACATGTAAATATTACTTTCATTTCATTTTATTGTATTTGAACTATTACAAAATGTTGATTACCCTGGTCAGATACATGACCAAACATCAAATCCAAAATTGTAATCGGAGAAAATGTTATGAGGAAAATAGGCAGTAGAAAATGTTAGGCAGTTAGATATCTCCGCAACGGATGTACTTTATTCATGTTCCAGCCTGCATTCTGCATTATAAATATTATGCCATCATTCGTCAATAAACACCCTGTACCAAGACCGCAGAACCTTTTAAATTTACTTAATAGGAAGCTACTGAAAATGTAGAGCAATCATTTCACCTAAAAGAGACATTAGAATTCTCTCCACCCTGCACAAATCCATCACAAGACACGAAACGCTACCAATCGTACTAGCATACTGTAACAAAACTTTTCACCGCTGAAAATTTCGCAAAACAATCGCTATCGCAAAAGTGTGGCAGAGGTATGTTGTATATAAATGGTTGCGGTGCAGACAGCGGTACGGTTGGCCGCGGCTGGCGCGCTATCTGCGGGCGGCGACCGCGCCGGAGGCCCGCGGGGTTGGCGGCGGCGGCGGCGCGGGAAAGAGCGCGTAAAAAGGCGACCGGCCGACGGCGCGCGCGCGGATCCGCCGCGCGCCGAGCACGAGGTCGACGCCCGCCGGGGGCCCGCCGAAACCGACCCCCGGCCCCCGCGCGCACCACCCCGCACCCTCTCTTTTTCGCATTTCGCCAACAACCGTTGCAGCAGCTCATCCTAGCACCAACACCGCTGTTACCTCCTCCATATCAGGGAGCCGGCGCTTCGTCTCAAGGTGAGTTCAGCTGTGTGCCGTGACCCTCCCAGATATTGTCTTTCCAGGAACGTTGGCCGATGAGTTCACCGCAAAAAATTTGCACGGTTGTTGGGGCCGAAAGAAAATGTTTTATGACACGCCTACTGGCACGATCACATAAAGACGCCGTTCCACCAATAAAACAATCGTTATTGTCGACCTGGAAGTTTGACGTCGACGGAGCCCACATGATTTGTGGTAGATCAGGCATCTCGTCTAGAGGACTATTTTAGGACGTTATCATGTCATTCGCAGCCACCGTGACTAATAGCTTACGAAGCATTTTAAAGTAGACTATAATAGGTTAACATAATGAGACAAGTTATTGCAAATCCGTAATGACGGCCTGTCTGTAAGACATTCCAATGTGGTATTAGGAGTCCTTCTCGTGGCTGTGAGTAGTGAGTGGACGTGCGCACTCATCGACAGTATCCAGGCCAATGCCAGCCGACACCGCCGTACCTAAACTAGAAAAGTATTGTCCTCGATGTTCCAAGCGATAACCACAATAGGGCTCGAGCCGAATTGCAACCTTACATCCGGCGGGTAGAGTCGGTATTGGCGTGGCGTGCTGGCGTGGAGGTTGCGCGTGAGATATGTGAAGTCGCGGCATGCGGGTCGCGCGGCGTTCTCACGCTTTGAATATTCCTGCTCCCGGCTGCCCCCCGCGCTCCAACCCCCTCCCGCCCCGCCCGGCGGCCGGCGTCCCCCTCCCCGCGCCCCCATCGGCCCTTCAATGACGTCCCCTGACTCCCACTCCCGACTGTCCTGACTCTAATTGAATGAACCTCACTAAGTCTGTTTACATCCGCGCGGTCTCCTTCGTCTACATAGACTACATACGGACTTACAATGCCGCCACCGGCCAGCCCACAATGGACGACCAACTTACTGCGCACTAGCTAAACGTACAGATTACTTCGAGTAATTTTAACAAAAAACTGAATCCCAATGCTATAGATAGGAATATTAGGAGACACGTGTTAATTTTCTTATCTCTACCGTTTCGAAACTATGAGTATAACGGAGTGCGCAATATCTGCTACTTGCTTTTAGAGCTCCGTTCTAAACTCGTAACTCGGCGCCAAAACTTGTTCACAAAACGAATCTATATAATATAATAGAATACTAGATATCTAAATAGAAAAAAAGACATCAAAATGCAGAGAGCCGCGCATAAACAAAGACAGATAAAATGTCGTTCTTGTAGAGAGACAAGATGAATGAAACACGTATAAATTACATAAGTGGGACCGAGCGGGGCGGGGCGAGCTCTTTCCCATGCACGGCTACTACTACTCATTATTTTTCTTCCTTTTCAAAGGTCACAATGATTATTGACAGCAATTCTTCTGGCAGCCTGGTATTAGTCACTGCGCCATCGCGCTTCGCCAGCGCGGTGCGCCAGTGGGCCAGTGCGCGGGATGAGTAACTCTCCCACGGTTCTTAGACACATCGTAACACTAATCATCCTTGACTCACATTTTGAAAATCGTACCTTTTGTGTGGGACTCAGTTTCCGTGAGAACTGAATACTTTAAATTTCACGCGGCAGTCTGCAAAGATTAATATGGCGTTCAGAACAAAAGGCCATGCTCCATACACTTGTGGAAAAAATCCGGTTGTCGCTGAAGCACATACATATCAATACTAATGAATAGTACCTGATTTATATCCAAAATATTTAAATATATTGTAAATGTTATAAAATTGTTATATCTTTGAGAAGTAGGAATAATTAAGTATTCTTTATAAATCTAGTTTTTATTAGATAGATATTTATATCTTTGGAATAAATGTAAATCTCACTTAGAATAAAACCGCCTCCTTTGAAACGTTCTGTTGAATATTAGAACTTGATGATATAAACTATATTATCAACTGTTACAATGTAAAAATGTGTAAGCGATATTAAATATCATTTAGAGTTGTAGAAATATAGAGTGGCATTTGGCTTTTACTTTAGCTGCCGTTAACAGAATGACTCCAAGCAAATATCTTACTAATTGCAGAAATACGAATTACACATACATGAATAGTAATGACTCTACTGTTTCAAAGAGAGATAAATTCAAGCTGTAATCTATTAAACGGATGACAGTTCTTGCACAGAAATGGTATTAAAAATAAAACAAGTGCGTCGGGCTCGCGCACGAAGGGTTCCTTATCATTATCGCAAAAAATCGGCACAAAAATCACGTTTGTTGTATGGAAATTATTCTATACTAGCTGTTCCCCGCGGCTTAGCTCCCGTGGACCACCCCACAGCAACCGTTTTTGGGATAAGAAATAGCCTTTGTCACTCAGGAATAATGTAGCTTTCTATTGACTGAAGGATTTTTTTAAATCGGGCCTGTAGTTTCGGAGCCTATTCGGTACAAACAAACAAAAAAATAATTCCTGTTTATAATATTATAGTATAGATTTGTTGTTACAGCGGCAACAAAAATACATCATCTGTTCAATTTTAACTGTCTGGCTATCACGGTTCATGAGATACAGCCTGCTGGCAGACAGACAGACAGACGGACAGTGAAGTCTTAGTAATAAGGTCCCGTTTTTACCCTTTGGGTACGGCACCCTAATGAACATATTTTAAAAGCCCGATTCTACTCGTATATTCCATTTCATCACCATCCAACACACATGCAAGGTATTCAGCCAAAATCAGCTAAAAATTAAGGCTAAGTGTTAAAATATAAACAGGATGTTATTATTATCAACAACATACATTAATTTATTTTAATAATATCGTTGCTAAATTAAAAGACAACAAATTAATGTTCTTCCGCCAAATTGTCGAATACATAGTTTGTTTTGTCTCACAGCTACATAAAAATATGGGAAAATGTAAGCTCCCACGAGACTGCTCGAAGCGCGGCCATAATCGCACGGTCAACAATTAGTAAACAATATGTATACAATCTAAAACCTAACAAACTGTGTCCTGTATAAAAAGGAATTAGTTAGCGGATGTGTAATTAATGAGGCGTACGGAAATTCTTATAGATTGCAGATAGCTACTGAAGTAGTTTCATCATATGCCAATTTGACAACTGCATTATTTTATCCTTTTTATTTTATATGGCGCCCCCCCCCCTTTTTCATCAGTCTTTTAATTTTGCTTTCTAAATAATATAGACCTTTACTGCCTCTAAATTAGTAAAACTAAATGTTGTCAAATTTACAAGTTGTTGAACTAAGACATATCAGACAGAATGAACTCATATTTATTGTGTTTTGTAGAAAAAATTAAAATACCTGATATTTGTACAAGCTTTTTATTAACTTGCAATGTATGTATAATGTTCGAACTAAATCTTGCAACAACATTTTTAAAGTAGTTATGCTCAACCGATTAAGATGAAATTTTGAACACACATTCGGATTCCCACATTAAATTTAAAAATTATCCCACGGGAACATACTATCGGGATAAAAATACTTCAATTTCCTAATACAGATCATGGCCTTTGAGTAATAACTGATTAACAAACAGCAAGCTTACAGGCATACACATTTATAATGTTAGTAGGAGTAGGATATAGTATTTATCTACAATCATCAAAATAGTTTTGAATTCAAGGATGTAGTATGTAATGGTCATAGATTGATAAAATCACCCTCTAGGCGAGACAGAGCGCTAGAGCGTAGCAACAAATTGATTAAAACAAAAGGGGAAAAGGGTGGGAGCCTATTAAGACACTTAAATTCTTTGTAACCACAATTTCTTGTATAAAACCTGTTGCACTTGTATTGCAACAAGTTTGCATTCTAGTTTTTGCCTTGGTCAAAAACGTAAACAAAGTTGTAAACCGCATTTAATGACATTTTATTACTAAATTCAAATGAGTAGCCCTGAGATCAACATTCTGCAACTTTCATTACTTTTGAGACATTGTAACAGAAAAAAACTTTAATACAACAATCTAGTTCGGAGTTTTCGATTTTCCATGTTTCTAGTATTTCAGTCATTCACACATGCCTTATACCATGTACTTTTCATCTTGTAGCAAAAAAATCAATCATTCCGATATTATAGGCGACTATTCTTGAGCTTGCAACACCGCGTGCAAGTGCAGTATGCAGTATCTCTTGATTCTCTCACAAATTGCTGACCTTTCCTCCATCGTTACTGTCTTTTCAATCAGTTAGAAAAACTTACTCCAAGTATAATTATTTCATAAAATCTAGCTATATTGAAAATCGTTTCCAACACACCTAGGCAAGACTCTATATCATAAAATTACGAAGTATCCCAGCAATGTGGATCGTCATGACGTTGGCCTCGTGTCGGATGCGCGGCTATCGAGCGCGGAAGGCGACACCCTGCCTTCCGAGAAATGCAGTGAACATCCCACTAGCCCCGACACACTACTCACATACAACGTGCTCTTCATAGATTTATCATTAGCGTTCGATACGTTTTAACATCATCAAATTGGCCGAAAGACCTCTGACGGGCTGGCTCTTCTTCTTCGTCGTATCGATTATTCTTCAATTATATACGTTTTGACCAGAATTCAGCCACGGCACACCGCCACAGCGCTTTCATTTGCCTCATAAAGGTCCTTCAGGATGCAGGTGTTGTTGCACAGAGAGCACGATAGGAGGTGAGGTGTTGTTTGGGACGCAGTTCCGCAATCGCACTGCGGGTCATTGGAGTACCCCCATCTAACTAAGTTGTGCCTGCAGCGACTAGCTAACTAACTAGCTGTCGACCGCGGCTTCGCTCCCGTGGACCACCCTACGGGACCCGTTTCCGGGCATAAAAAATAGCCTATGTCACTCAGGAATAATGTATCTTTCTATTAGTGAAAGATTTTTTTAAATCGGTCCAGTAGTTTCGGAGCCTATTCGGTACAAACAGACAAACAAAATAATCAAAATAATATTAGTATAGATTTGCACAAAATCACAATCAAACGATGTAGGTGGAGCGTAAAGTAATTTTCACTAAATTTTTCAGTGCAAACTTAGCGCCTGGCTCAAATGTAATGAGCTAATGAAATGAAAAATAGTTTCACATTGTTAAACAAAATCAAATTTCAAAGTCCAAGCATTTAGACTCAATTTTCATAGTTCGTGTATTAACATCAATCAGTGACCGACATTCACCAGGCGCCCGCAGCGCCGGTACCTTTACTTGTGTCAAATTCAAGTGAAGTTGCACTAAGTTGTGGAGACTTAGAAGCCTTTTCGCTACAAGTGTGTATGTCAAAGGGTGCACCACTCTTTGAACTGGACCGTTTGATTCTAATTATAATTAATTTGGTTTTGCTTTGGTTTATTAGGCAATGTAGCAATTCCTCTTATTTTATGTATGTTTGCCGTATGGTGACGGACGTAAAGAATTTCACCATCCCATATCTTCCCGTGGGTGTCGTAAGAGGCGACTAAGGGACACACCAGAGAATGGGCAGCAGCGTTTTCTGGACACTTTAACAACAAACTGCGATCGCCAACAGTGGCGGCTGGTGGATCATAGTAGTGGTAGTGCACTTAGCCGTCTCACTGGGTAATAGTGTTAGATTTGCTAAAATTCACAGGAGCCTATGTAAATCGGCAAACCATCTCGCTAGCGACTTCTAATTCGACGCCAACGCCATCTAGTTACGTCGTTGTACAACTTTTAATGTTGGTACTCGACCCTAAGATAAATTTCGTTCGTCAAACCTCGCCCGCTCTCGGTAATCTTCGGTTCGCTGGTGCGGCGCACGAGAATGGTCATATTTCGCCGTACATTTTCTATTGAACTATCTCTGTCTCACGCGCCAGGCGTTTTCGCTTGTTTCTCATAGAATTGTATGAACTCTCGCCGTGCGCTTTGGCCTAGCGCACGGGGAGTATTTTTTACAGCAATATACGTCTTATTACTTTAGCAAAGACCTTAAATTTGTTCGTCATAATTTCGTAAATATTGAATAGATCGTTAATCAGATATTATTAAACATTTTTATTTTATTTCTAAACCTTTTTAAATCTGGCAGTTCAGTGCACGAGTGAACTTAAAGTACAGCCGCCTCTGATCGCCAACCCGCCTGCCAAGCGTGGCGATTATGGCAAACCCCCCCAAACGAATATGAGAAGCACACAAATAAAACGGCCCCGAGTGCCCGGCAGCCCGTCTACCCTCGGCTACGGTAGCGGCCGAGGCGTTGTTTTTTTTTTTTTTTTTGGGAGAGGCCTATGTCCAGCAGTGGACGTCTTTCGGCTGATATGATGATGATGATGATGATGTTGTATGTTTGCACATTAATACCTTGGCTGAATAACCAGCCTCCAAAATACAGGCACAGGCCTGCCTACCTTTTTGTGTCAAATAAACCGCTAAACGTAAGGAGTCGTTTCAATGAAACTCCTACTTTTCGGGGTGCGTCTGCATGGAGTTGACATCCAGTCTCAACTTCGGCGCCTCCATTGAGTACAAAACCCAATTTGCGGCCAAAAAACTGGGCATCCTAAATAGAGTGAAGCGATACTTAACGCCTGGACAGCTTTTAACTCTATACAAAGCGCAAGTCCGATCCTGCATGGAGTATTGCAGCCACCTTTGGGATGGCTCAGAATAGTATCAGCTTGCCGCGCTTGACTCGGTGTAACGCAGACCTAAGAAGCACATCGTCGATTCTGTGTCTGTCACCTCTGACCTAGACTAGTCAAGAACAAACCCATCTCAAATAAAAAAATATACTTACTTAATCTTCTTTATTTATTTATTATTTCTTGCCTCTGCTGATTGCAGACTCACTCTGCAGACTTGTACTGCGACTGCAGATCTTGATCTTGAGTTGAAGAGTAAGTAAGAGTAAGGTACCAGTGTAGTACACGTTAATTTCCGCCCTAGAGAAGACTAGGTACCAAAAGAACCAAGCAACATCGATTGATCAATAATCTGCACGATCATAGAGAGATTGCGAGTTTACACATCTCGGATTCCACTGGAAGACCCTTGGTTGGCGTTTCATCAAAACTCAAAACCCTTCAACTCTTGTGTCATACATTCCTCAAGTTGCAAGTCACTTATATGTTTGTTAAAGACCTATTTTGCATGCACTTCCGTCTGTGTTTTTGATCATCTTTCAGCCAGCGAATGAGGCTAAAGCCCTGAATATGAAAAACTTGAAGTAAGATACAATTGGTCGATGATAACAAAAACAATTTACTAGATGCAATATAAAACTTTAGCACCGTAGACCCCATCAGCTATGGTGTTAAAATACTTGTTTGTTGCGATACTTTGTTTCGGAATCGGACCGACTCGTTTCTTGTCATTGCAATACACTTTATCCATGCAGTAGCACTTGCCAAGATGATCGTCTCAAAATGTGCCGAAGCGTTCATAGGACGTGATGCCTCTCTAGGGAGTTCTCGTGGTGTAGACGGTCTTTTACTACAGGAATATAATAGCCAGATCTTCTTGCTATAATTCAGCCACAGTTTCTTAAGATATTCACGTATTATTGTATTGCCCTCTTAGAGCAGTAAAGTCAATATAAGTACAAAATTAACAGTTGCTTGCTGACTTCTTGTTCTTTCAAGTCTGATAAATTTGGAAATGCAATCTATACTCAGCTCCAGCCAGTCTGTACCATGTTGCAAAATGGTTTTAAAACGATATACATTTCTAACGATTCTCTTCTTGATTCCTCGTTTATAAAAAGATGTAAACGAATAAAACTAAAATTAGAATCTAGTTTCCATGTTTTCAGGTCAAATATGAAAACTGAAATAGAAATTGATCTATTTTTCTCAAAGTCAAGGATTTTATATCGAAATTCTGGAAGCTGATAATCTCAGAAAACATCAACACGGTCTGGCACCTCGTAAAATTTGTCTAAAACTAGTTGGTAACTGGAACAATGATACAATTTCTTTGAATTTTTCTAATTGTTACTTCCATAGACTTCATTCGCGATCGACGACCTGGGAAAGAGGCGTAATTGTACCAATTTTACGTTTATTCTGTATCAAAATAACATTTCTCAATCATGTAAAAACGTTCATAAAACATAATAAACATATCAAGATACGTGTTATTATCCATTTATAAATATAAAACTAAACTCGACCTATAAAACTATCTCGGTGCGTTCGATACGTACGCGTTGTCCTAATTTCAAACAAAATGAGTACGCGTAGATATGGTACGGTACGCTGGTACTCTGTGGTGTACTGTAGGTACTGTGAGCGCAACACTATTTATGATTGCCTAATTTCTTAACGACAACATTACAACAATGCTCCAGTGCGTTAATGTTTCTAACACATGTTACCTTTCTTTATGTCGTTGTTCGTAATTGGGGCTGTTTCATTTTGATCTGAATGTTCAATTAGACATTGTTACACATTTTAATACAAAATTGACACTGGTAGATAAGTACGTATTTTTCTGCTGTGCAATATCCACGTTATGATGCACTTGAATGAGTCTAGCTAGATCCAAACATAGTCTAGTCTAGTACGCTACATGACATGGATTTTTCACCGGATATGAACACCGTAATTTTGTAATAAATCTTGCTAAACTATAAAACCTCGATATATATTGTGCACAAATCATTTCAAATACAATATATTCCATATAAATTCGATGGATGAATTCAAAATATTTTTATCCATGTCTTATTGAGAAGAAGAGTTTACAATCTCACTCAACTTACTATAAAAATACGGTGCGGTGTTCGCAATAATAAAAAACAAACATATTTGGATTGTATTGTACTGTATGTATTCTTATGTATCAATCTTTATTTATTGTGTTTAGTATTTAATGCAGTCCATTTAAAAATGCAGCTATGCTTTCATTCAAAATTGAAATAAAATGCAACGGTTAGACTTGTGCGATAAAATCATCTTTTGATCAGAGATCGGCTAATTTAAGTAAGACATCTAATAAAAAATGTTGTAAACTTCTGTTATCACATTTTAATGGTTAAATCTGATTAGTTCACCGATAAAATAGATCTGGTTAAGATAAAATTCAAATCTTCATAAATATTCAATAAGTCAGATAAAGTGATTTTCGAAATTTTGTTAGCAAATAATCTATTTTATAATTATAGGTATAACTAAGTTTAAAACACATCCATTAATAACTGTTAGTCATTTGAGTTGACACTCCAAACTTAACAACAGTCCACTATATAAAAGGTTCTGCGAATTTTTAATATTTTTCTCAATTAAGTTTTGAATTCAGCCGTTACAGATACAGATTCACAGCGTCTTTGCGCAGCACACACTTTTTGACATTACGTACATTCTCAACAAAGTTTTTGATGTGCATTGCTTTATTCATAGGAATATGATTTATGGAATGGTGATTAAAATAAAGCATAGAGTAATAGACGGGTGCGCTTGCGGCGGTAGGGCGCGCGTAGGCCGCGCGGCGTCGCCACATGCGCTTATTTTTAACCCGGTGGGGCCGGCGCGCTCAAGCTCACCTTTCGATCTATTCCTGTCCGGCTTATTTTTAAACTTTTGTCTATATTACTTTCCTTCCGTCTGCTTATTAGTGGATGATTGAGATGCGTCGCAGGGGGCGCTCTTCTCAAAATATATCGCGATGATATTTCCGGTGTGGCGGTCCCCGACCACGTGGCAGCCGGGCCGTTGCTCGCTTTTGTCATTATAATATTTATAAATCAGGGGTGGTTCCTCCCTTCTATCAAAATAGAACGTTCCTTTAAACTTAGCTCCGCGCCATGTGTGGTGACTTATCGAGAGGGAGGAATGCGTGGAAGATTATGGTTGCTTTTCTATAACCGTAAATGGATCACATCTAGCTAAATAGAACTTTCGACATTATTGAGATTTATTAGATATTATTCTAAATAGGGGATTTGTTTTGGTAAAGAAATGTGTACGGTATCGCTGCGTTATCTGTACATAAGAAGTAGTTAACTAAAATATGAGCAGTTAAGGCGCCGATTCCCTTGAGT
The DNA here is from genome assembly GCA_948252205.1 of Orthosia incerta. Taxonomy (NCBI): domain Eukaryota; kingdom Metazoa; phylum Arthropoda; class Insecta; order Lepidoptera; family Noctuidae; genus Orthosia; species Orthosia incerta. The sequence continues at coordinate 17,378,462 of OX411760.1, forward strand.
ATCTGATTTTAAAATGAGAATCACGTCTTAATGGCTCGTGGTAATTCTTTGAAAAAAATACATGTTATATTAGACTATTTTTAATAATTTATATAATAATTTTAATAATTTGATCTAAGCAAATTTTGAGTTTTATTTGTATAACATAGTGTAATTAATTTGTAAATTTATGTCTAAAACAGACAAAAACACGACAATCACACCAAAACCGCTGAGCGTATTGTAATGAAATTTACACCATCTCAAAGACAATTTAATTATCTACATTTTGATCTGAAGTTTTTAAAGTTATAGAATAATAAGAAAAGTACAAAAAACTAGTAAATTTTGGGTCACGCGGGTGTGAAACGAGTGCGCGTTTTGTTCCCTCAAGGTCGTTGGCGTTAGTCGTCGTCTTAATAGTTGTAACATACTGCGTTACTCTGTAGTACGTAACCAGTCCGATTTAATTGCTACTTCAAAATTTAATTAAGGTTTCTAATTGTCGTAAATTAATTGACATCCATTCGAGACAAATAAGTCCAAGATGCGTTTTCTAAAGTGACCAAATACGGTTGTGTGATTGTTAGTTCATTAACCAACACCATATTTGTTTGTCAAAGCGATCGTAAATGGTCTTAAATGCGTCGATATGACGTCTCTTGTTTACGTTCTGTGACGCTTTCACTTAAGGTTACACTTGTCGACGGCACGAACTATTTTGTGCGCGGGGTTAAAATGCCTGCTATCTCATCCGACAACTCGTGCGAAAGAGATAGATGCTGTGATGAGCAGTAAGAAGCTAGTTCGCGTACGAATTAGCGCATTTGTAAGTTTGTAGCGAAGTGGATGATGGTTTAGGACGAAACTTATATGCATTGTTGAACTACTAATCTATCCCTGTATGGTGGCCATTTTGCAATTTTCCTACTTATAGTGTTTATTGCCGCCCAAAGATGCGTTAAAATTAGTGTTGAAATATGGAACTTTCGACGCTCATAACTTTATTTTTTTTTCTTTTTTTATTTCCATTCTATTTACAGGGCTAGTTAATGATGAAACAAATTGATAACATTTTTTATTTTGAACGTACTTCGTCAAACAGTGGAGTAATCCCTAGACTACGTTTGTATGGAAGAATTATCGACTTGTGTAACCTTAAAGCGGTTAAATAACTTGAGTGTCGGAGAAAAACAATCCGTTGTAAACAAATTTACCCTACGATTAATGATGCGATGAGGCGGGTCGGTCACTTTGTGTACGTCCAAGTTTATCTTCTGCAATTTGAGAAAGGTCGTTTATGCACAAAGTAAAGACCCACGTTAAACGCCGCAGACAATTATTTATTTATTTAATACTTTAAGCACATAAATGTACAGAGGCGGACTTAATGCCCTAGGCATTTTCTACCAGTCAACCTTTGGGTGATGGAGAAACAAATAGTGGTAGGTGCAATTACGATAGTAAAATGGATTTGAATGCAAGACCTAAATATAAGCTATAAATAAATTCGATTTAATTATACAATAAATACAATTATATAATTAGCACTTTGGCAATCGCTATCTGGTTCGTCTAGAACCCCGGTATAAAAGTATGAACCCTATCTGTACCTGGCATAGGTTCCGAACAGAAGTAATGCATCCTGCTATTGAACTGCAGTCTGTAACGCCTCTAAGTTTTCCCCATCTTTGAGAACAAGAATTCGTGTAAAAGTGGTAGAGTGTCTTTGCCGAAAACTGTTTGAAAAAATCAACAAACCTTTTTGGTGCATTCGGCATAAGGTTTTCAATAAAATGCAGTGAAAGTCACACTGATACTGACATTTCTTTGGTAGCATCCGCATGGGGCATCATTCCAAAAATCTGCTACAGAATCTTAGTTTCTTATACTTAACCGAATCTGATGGCTTATTCGCTTCTGTAAGTACACAACAGGCTTGCACTATTTAAATTTTACAGGGCACAAGCTTTCGACTATTTTCCTTGATCAAAACAGAAACCCAAATAATTTGGACTTCCTTATCCATTCTTAAATTAATGAGAATCTCTCAATTAAGGTACACATCTCTAACATTTGGGTAATTCCGGGACTAATGAAGCCGTTCCAGTTCTATTAAAATTCTCCCAATGACTCAATCGTGGCTCTCCAGTTTCCTCTCTCATAATTACAAAGTGATAATGTAATCAGGAAACAAATAGACGTTTCCTGCGTGCTGGGCGCCACATGTGAGCAGCCCTATCGTGACGTACTCACGCACATCTGGGGACTCGGAACTGAGCACATCTGTCACTACCCACATCTAGCACCATGTAACGACATCACATCTCGCTACTCCCCACACTTTAAGGAACACATTTGGTCCACAAACTTCATTAAATTTTTTGCCTCATCAAAATAGAAAACGTAGGTTTATGAATGAACGGCCCTTGGACGTGTCCTTGTGACTTATGAATGATTATTATGTGAATGAATTTGTTCGGGTGCGTCCGGATCTCACTCGATGTCCCAACTCCCAGACATGCCCACCACAATGAACTTTCAATAATGCTTTTTGGTTCATTTTACTAGCGATAAAAGTGTACTATCAATTCTTTAGTGACATTTTTATTGAAATGTTAAAGGCTCGACTGGCTTTCTAGTTTGTACAATGTAAAATTGTTTATAAATAGAAGTACGAAGTAAGCATCGTAAAGATGTTTCCTTAATGGGTGCTTAAAGTGCTTTACGCAGGTATCGAGACCGTGGCAAATGTGCGCGCGACGTGTTTCCTAAAACGAACTATGCAGGCGGCTAAGTACCGGCTTAATGGGTATCAATGTCAACATTGCAGCCCGTCGGTTCCCTTAATGGCTTCACAAAACTTTATTATCAGTTTTCGGAATTAAAAAAGCAATAACATAATAGACATCCGTTTCCGTTCGGGGCGCACAAGTTTGTACTCATTCCGATATTGATTGCCGGCAATCGATTTCGTCCCTGTAGGTCTCAGATGTGAGTCACGCTAGTGCGTCGAGTACTCGAGTCAGGTTCACAGTCGCAAGTGTCGTGCTCGTGGTCGTGGGCGCAGTACAGATAGTGCAGCGATATTAGGTAAAGGAGGTCCGGGTGCAGCAGGTACTGCAGATAGAATGCGCTGAGTCCGTTCGACTGGTTTCTAACTCAATGTCGTGTGGAATGCAGGTGGCGGGCGGGGGCGCGGGGCGGCGCGGGCGCATCGGACGGTGTTGTCGCAAGTGGCCGCCGCACTTGTCGGCGCGTTTGACTGCCGGAGATATTCGGCGCGGTAACGGGCCGCGGCCTTCCTGGAATTGGTTACCTGTCGCATTCCTCCGGCGGTCGCCGCAGTCGCAGCGCTCTCCGCTCGCTCGGCTCCGCGCCCGCGCCCCCGCGCCTCCGCTTCCCCGCTGCATAGCGATGCAACCTCTAATCTGCTCGCGTTCCTGCAACACGTTCGACTTTGTCACACGTCCTTTGCGATAACATAAAGCAACTTTGTGGAATTTGCATCGCGTTCTATTTATAGACAATTTGATGTTTTCCTGTAAGGTCCAAGCTCTTAAGGAACTAAACTGTCTAATATAATAGAGTAAGCTGTAATGGCTGAACTGAAACATCATCTGTAAAGGAACAGAAATAAATCTGAAACTGTGTTAGAATTGATCTATTAGTCATAAAATGAATTGAACGCTTTCAAAGATTGTTTCATCAAATGCTATCTGTTCTGGTTCTACTGAATTTTTCAAAGACGTTGTTCAATTAAATATTTATCATTATAAGTATATAAGATTTTTATATAGGTATAGAAAAGTTAAGTCCTTTGCAACTGAAAGGAAATGCTGACATTAAATACTATTTCATTCAGCAAACCATTAATCAAAGAGCAGGCTGCAGATTTGTCTATGCTCACATTTCATTTGAATTCTGTTAAACCGTTATTAGGTACTCGTAAAACGCGCTAATAACACTTGAACTCGTAAAGACCCAGAATTATCGACCTGGACTTAAATGAATTTCCAATCTTTTCCGATTGTCGAATATATGGTCCTAAAAAACATATAAACCGCTAGTTTATTTATTTATTATTTCAAAAAGTACAATTTAGGAGGCTAGTGACTACTCTGTCTGAACATTGCTGTGTCCTTTACCAAACCGTTGCCCTTGATGCCGGCGCAGTTCAAACACTGACACTTACGTCACGGGTTGTACTTAGATGATCGTGATCAGAGAGAATTCATGATCGCAGTACGCATTTATGCGCATTTTTTTACTTTACGATTCATAAATTGATAACCTCGTCGTCGGTGGCAGTTGGTGGGCCTCACGCACACTAGCAACAGTCTACGATTTAATGGATCTCACTCACACTGCCGACATCGCTGGTCACTATCACCATCCATATTTCTTCAATTGCGATTCATACACAACCAGTTGCGAGCGAGCTAGTCCGGCGCGCCCCGAACATTCCGCGCAATGTAGCGAGTCTTGCTGAGGCCTCTGCGCGATCCTCGCAAAATGGCAGCACTACACATACGGGGCGCATGTGCACATGTGTGTGTGTAACTGCTCATATAAATGTGTGTATTTTATATATGTACAACCATTGGTTCACGCAGCCGCGTGTGCGTAAGGAGGCCGAACTTTCCGAGAAAAGTTTTCAGTGCTTGTCGCTGTGGCTCGCTGAAACTATGCCAGTTGGGTCTCTGAGTCTCTCTTGTCAAACGATATGGGTGGGGACGTGGGAATTAGACGGGTTATTAATGAGGAATATTGTGATTATGAATTAATATTGGGTTGTTAGCTGTGTGTAGTGCGTTAGGAGGCGTGTCGATTTTAACGGCACCCCGGCGGCCCCCGGTAGGTAGCCGCGGCGCACGCGCACGGCCGATTAGGGAAATTGACTACGCACCTACTCGCAATCTATTGTTTTAATTGGAACCACCACGCAAATGTAAAGAGTTCTGTTTTAATGAGTTACCAATCTCATTTTCCGCGCACATTGTGTGTACCTAAACTACCGTTGAACGTTGAACGTAACCAGGAAACAAAAAATATTATTTAAGGTCACTCCGTATTCATTTGTGAGTTTTATTCCATTGATTCATCGTTATAAGTGTACCTACTTATGAATTAGAACTTATATAAGTACTATTTGAAACAGACAGAAAATATCACCTTACCTAGATCAGTTCATGAATTCAAGAAATGACCAACTATCTCAGTAGGTACATATTTTGATATCTAATAAGCTATTAACATTCTTCGTAATAAGAACGTAGATAGTTTAAATAATGCCTCATATTAATAAAAGCCTTTAACCACTTAAATGTGAAAAAGATATCTACTAGTAACTTTATTTAATTGTTAACTGTTTTTTTCTGTTAACATTTTGCTACAGTAGACATAGTCACTTAGGTTTATGTTTCACTTTTGATAACCATCTCCAAAATTACACGTTTGTAATCGTAATTTTGGAGTAACCAAAGCTCAATGGAAAACATTTTGGTGCTTCAAAATGCATAGCATAACTATTTATTAAACATTTGACAGATCCTTTTTTAACATCGTGAGGAAACCGGCATGTCCTAGAACCAAAAATTCGAAGACATGTGACATCCACCAACCCGCACTGGGCCCGCGTGGTGGATTACGGCCCATTCCCTCTCACAGAGAGGAGTCCTGTGTCCCAGCAGTGGGAACATTAATAGGCTGGTGATGTGATGTGAGATCCTTTTTTTTAAATCTTTGATAAATCACAAATTCGATTAATAAAAACAATATTCGATAAATCAACTATAAAACTGTTTTGATTTTTGTAAGAACATGATAGCTTTTTGTGAATATCAATGTCTAAAGAATGTTTCCATCTTTGTTCACAACCGACGTTGCACCGTAGCTGCGTAGCCGAGTAGCACGCCTCGTAACGTGCTACGCGTGTCCGTAGCAAACAATGTTATAGCGCGTAGCACGAAATACTAAGTGTAGCGCGTAGCATTAACAATGCTACGTGTAGCGCGTAGCATTAACAATGCTTACGAGTATCGCGTAGAACGTTTTACTCGGCAAGACGCGTAGCACGCATTATGCGTTACATTGTGGGTTACATATTTAAGAATCATTAAATGTGACTTTAAGAAAAAAAAACAGTCAATGTGACTTGCCCAATTTGTTCTACACCGGTCATAGAGGAACTGCAAGAAATTCAAGATGCAACGACACAGTAAACATTTCAATCTGTTCTCACCTTTAAGTCTCATCATTCCAAATTCAAACCCAAAACCCTAGAACACTTTCACAAAATAGATAAAAATTAGTATTAGGTACTTGCTAGTACATAAGCGATAGGTAGTAGTAGGCGGGTGATTAGCGGGTTATACCTATTCATTGTTGTAAACGACAGCTTATTTACCGACTATCTTTGTTTTTTATCGAATACATAGAGATATCGCGAAAATTTGCCCGGCAGAGCGATTTACATCTTTGCATAGATAACAAAAGATATCATGGGCGACCAATCAATACATTTTTGTACATCGTTGTATTACTCACTCTACTAATCGGAACTGTTTATGTATTCTGTTATGTACTGTTATATCTTAGCTTAGAATTTAGATATCTAAAAATATGCCTAAAATATCCAGTGCCAGGGCCCAGTGGTATCGGCCGCGACTTACAAGTTGTAGGTCGTGGGTTCGAGCCCAGGCAGGCGCTTTACTTTGTGTAAATTATTTCATCACCACTGCTCTCAAAACGGTGAAGGAAAACATCGTGAGGAAACCGGCATGTCCTAGAACCAGAAATTCGAAGACATGTGACATCCACCAACTCGCACTGGGCCCGCGTGGTGGATTACGGCCCATTCCCTCTCACAGAGAGGAGGCCTGTGTCCCAGCAGTGGGAACATTAATAGGCTGGTGATGTGATGTGATGCCTAAAATTGTATTAGGGATAAAATGCTCTTGAATATTTCAAGACAATCTGCGATTAATTCTGCCACTTAGAAATTCGGCATAACTTAGGTACCTTTTATTATGATAAAATGTTTTTTAATACAGTAATTTGTTCCCTAAAAAAACTGCTAAATTAAATTCGAAAATGTACAGAATAGTTTCAAGGATACAAGTCCTAGGGTTAGGGACGTAGCGGGAACTCTTTTCAATGTTAACATTTTTCCATGTTTTTAGTCGTTACGTTACATTGACATCAATATTTTTATTATTTATGATAGAAAATCAATTTTTGCTTACATAAAAATTAACTGAATATTTTTGATAAAATATAGCGACTTTAAAATTGTGACAGAAAACCAGATTGCTATACACAAATTGCTCAGGGTGTTCCGAAATCGTCTGTGTTTATAAAAAATATTTTAATCTGGGAAAACTACAAATACTTAAGACTTAGAATAAAAATCATAAGAAACAAAAATGTTATGAATACAACAAGGAAAACATGATAGTTCGGTATTGTTAGCGACGCAGTTCATATAATACTTCGCACGGCTAGTCCGCGTCAGCACATGCGCCTGCGCATGCTATAGGTATTCAGCTCCGTACCTACTCAGTTACCTGGAAGTGCCTTCCACGTGCAACACCTACCTAGGTACTTATCTACCAACCTACTTGATGGTATCATTTTCCTCTACTTACAAGCTTACACTAATAATATATTTTTCCTTTGTCACCAAACTTTGCATTTTGTTATCGGCTGTACCAGACCTCACGTCCAAAGAAGTTTTCACTCTATCATCTACGCTTTAAGGTGCATTTTGATTGTTAGCATGAGAAATATTTGGCAGCAGAAGTATAAAGTATCGTTATCGTCGCATGTGGAACACGTGTGTCTAACTCTATTTCCGCCCTTCGCTTCCCTTGGGTAAGCCAAGGACAGCAATAAAAGTCTTACTTAATTACTGACATTATAATTAACGAAGAGTTCCTATTTGCTTAACTTGATAGGTGATCGAATTTAAACCTTATTTGTGAAAGGAGAAGGTTTTTTTCTCAATTCTCCTGATAGTCCCAATTTAATAAAAAAGTTTCCACATTTTTGGAGTAAAGTTTTGAAAACAAGGAGCTCCACTGAACATTAATAATGTCCATAAAGTTAAAAACTACGTTTAATTAGCTAAAAGGGACCTTAGTTCTTTTAACAAACCTTTGACGTGTACAGTCGCACGCAAAAGTGTTAACAAAACAAGGAGCTCCACTGAACATTAATAATGTCCATAAAGTTAAAAACTACGTTTAATTAGCTAAAAGGGACCTTAGTTCTTTTAACAAACCTTTGACGTGTACAGTCGCACGCAAAAGTGTTAACAAGCAACTGCCAGTATGACATTGTATATATGACTGAAAAATGGCCGGTTCATTAAAATACTAAAGTTTAAAAATAATATTTCTGTCGTGTCAATGGTTTATAATTTACACCTTACCAAACTGTGTTAATAATTAAGTAGATAGATACCTAATAAAGAAGGTCTGGTTGAACCTAAACAGGTGGTTTAGGTCTACAGGTGGTCTTTGCTACGTCCATATTCCTATTTATAGACATAAAAACTGTCTAATTAATTATTCATTCAAAAACATATTTACTAAAAGACCAACAGTTACTGCAGCTTCAAAAATTCGAAATACCGCTTATTGCGTTATTAATAGCGAAATAAAATTCCATCCGATATAAAAATATGATACGAAAGTGGTGTGGTGGCAATAAAATAAGCTAAATTATTAATATAATTAAACACATAAACACGCACGGCTCGCATTATTGGCGGCAGAGCGTTTCTATACGACACGGCACCTTGACGACACGTGTAAAGGTGCAACTTGCAACTATACACAGGTACCTACATAACCAGGCGGCGCGTGCGCACAATCCCACGGTACCCATCGAAGGCTAATTTCTTCATCAAAACTCTACCGGGCTTAACAGTCTCCATTTAATTTATTAGACTGTAAAATAAAATGCCGTCAAAATTCTACTTGGCACCTGCACATGATAAATTAAAAAATAACAATTGCCTTGCAGTGGCTCCCGTTCCGGGGTCAACGGACTCCACCCCTTCCTACTCCCCACTGTATAATAATTAATTTTATCCACATCGTATAAATAGGCACTTGTACTACTTGTAATCTGCATCCTTCTGGGTCGTCTGTTCACTACTTTGGTGAGCGGCTCATCTACGATGCGATGCCAACTTGCGATGTTTTGCCAAGCATGTTAATGTTTGTAATTAGCTTATAAGAATGTCCGCGGATATACTTATTTTTTGTCATGCGATTATAATAAAATTGTTGTCAGAAGAGAGATCAAAGGATGTGGTTGTCTGTCTAATTATTCCGTGATAGGTTCCTTTTCTGATGCCGTAAGGCCTGTATTCCAAGAATGGTAAATAACAATTTGTAATTCAACGGCATACATCATTTTCTAATGTGTAGTATTCTCAAAACAAACCGTTCAAGCTTTTCTAATGAATTCCTGACTTATCTGTGTTTGCTTTCTCTAACATTCTTGCAACTCAAGTTTTAAATCCTAGAGCTAAGTGCGAATACACTGGCGATATCTTATTGCGAATGTTCAGAAGTGCAAACTTTTGCGAATCGAATGACGATGACTTAGTAAAGTAAATCAACGTGCTATTTAAAATATTAGAAGGTTAGAGATAGAGAAGTTATAGAGTAGAATTTATAAATCTGTGTTTTTTTTTTGCTATTTGATAAGGCATTGCAAATCCAAACAATTTAGACAGAAAATAAAAATTATGTGATATACTTTTTTTGAAAAATAGTTGAATTGGGTGCGACTTAACCAGATAATCTTTTATTCAACGACCCAAAATTTTTCGCTACCCCAAAATTTTCAACAAAATGTATGCGAAATATCCCAAGCAATTTCACCTAAAACTCACTAGATCTGTCTACATTCTTTGTCACTAAGTAAAAGTAAGCTAAGTAAAAATTCCTTGTATAAATTGTGTGATGGTGCGCTTGCGCAGCCGGTGGCGCAGGCGTCAGTCAGGCGGTGTGTGTTCGCGCCTCTAGGATTAGTTCCCGGCATTCCGGGAATCTCTCCCACACCGCGCGCTGATAACATTCCTTGGCCCTCGGTATACCCAGCCGAAAACAAAACTATTTCACACTTATTTATTGAGCTATATGATTTTTGTTTGAAATTGTTTAAATTTAATTGAATTGTTTAAATTGAGCGTGTTAAGGCTTAGGTAGGTACCTAATACCTTCCCTTCCAATTTCGAGAGACTTATATCCTCGCTATTAGGCACTTAAAAAAATCAAACAGAAAAGACCTTAAGGCTTGATGCTGAAGTTATAGTTTGAAGATCTCTTTAAAATGATCTTTACAGCAGGCAGCTCTTTCTTCGGGTCTTGAAGCAAAAGCCTCCAAGAATGCCTTAATGAAATCAAAGTTACTAAAATTTTGCTGAATAAGACTTTCGCCAGGTTTTTTTTTTGTTTTCAACTTTCTTTTGTAGATAACAAGTTAAATGCACCTGAAAATTATCAGTTCTTTTGTAACATACCTCATTTTAGATCATTTATAACCTACCTATCTAAAAACTATTATTTGCACATTGGTAGGTTAAGTTATTAATTAAAGTAAAACCTGGCATTTTTTTATAATTTTTAAATTATTGAATTCTAGTGCGAGGATTTTGGCTTAATTGCGACACCATACTATTTCAGAGGAATCGTTTTTGCTAAGTAAAGTAATTTTAAAACATCTTATAGTTTTCAGACATGGAAAACTCAAGCAGATGATGTATGCAAAAAACTAAGTTCAGCCGCTTATGCTTTATATAGTTTATCAAAAAAAGTTAATATTCAGACAGTATTGACGGCATACCACAGTCTAGTTGTTTCTGTATTGAGGTTTGGTATAATATTTTGGGGAAACTGTAGCGAGAGAGAAAATATTTTTAAGGCGCAAAAACGCTGTATCAGATCTATGTTTAAACTCAATGTGACCGACAGCTGCATACCTTTTTTCAAAAAATATAATCTTTTAACTTTTGCATGCCTATATATATTAGAAATAGCCATTTTTGTTAAAACAAATGATCATTTATTCCCAACTTTAAAAAATACTAGAAACAGGACTACAAGTTTAAGAACTCAATATGAAGATAAGTTATGCATAAGTGGATATAAAACTGCATTATTGAGAAAGAGTGTTATGTGTATGGCTCCTCTTATTTATAACCACATACCAAAAATTGTTAAAGAGCAACCTTTAAGAATATTTAAAAAGTACCTTAAAAAATTACTAGTTTCTAAATGCTATTACTCTGTATCGGATTTCTTGAATGACAAGACTATTTAATTTTTAATGTTCTTATATTATTAATTAGCTTTAAGTAAATAGAATAATCTATAGTAGTATAAGTTACTAAAATTTTTGCATGCCATGAGGCAGAATGTATAAGGATCCAAAATATTGTAACATCTAAATGTATTATTTACCTACATTCTAAGCAAATAAATAAATCTATCTATCTATCTAAATCTATCTATTTGTTATTAATTTAAACTGTCTTCCAATAAACACAATAAGATATCAATAGAAGAAGATAAAAAAAAACAACGATCAATCAAGATCGATGGGAGAGAAATGGTGTAAAAATCAAAATATTGCAAAGACCTTTTTCCGAATTTCGCTAATTATTTTACCGCTGAATTTAATTGTTTATTTTAAATAAATTTCTAAGTGCTTGTGAATATACAGGACCAACAATCAGTGGAAAAACCCTGAACATCGAATATCGTGCGTTTTTTGTCGCTGTGTTACGTTCGGGGCGCAGATCCGCTGCGCTCAGGACAAGCGCACTATGAACTGCACTTTTATACGCGCTACGGCCACTACATCACATGGACTATCTAATAACGTATATTTCGTGATAATATTATATATCAATAATTTTTAAAATCGGCCAACGGAGACGCATTTTTCCGGCGCGCCGCCATAACCGTTCCCGATTGCTTTAATTTATTATATTCCACGTTCCTGTAGCAAATTCTAACTTTTAATGGACAGAATGCAAAAATATAATTTTATTCTTTAATTTTAGTTGATTTTTATAAATCTCATTACTATGGAAGGCGCGGGTTCAACGTCAAACCCACCGAGAGGACGGAAAATTTTCATCAATTTTCCTCGTAAGACGCGCGAATATTTCACAGGTTTTATTTTACAAAAGTGATGTATAGACTTGCGCCTACACGTCGGCGGCAAAAGGTTCGGGGTGAGAAAGTTTTTTTTTATCTGTTATGTGCGCGTGCGAGGGCGCAGTGCGGCGCCGCCCCGCGCCCGCGCGCCTGGGCGGGCCCCCGCGCGCCTGTCCATAGCGCCAAGCTAATAGACCCACTGAGCTGTTTATTTCGCAAAAGGATCCCTCAGGACCTCCTTCAACTAAATAATTTATAAAAACCTAAATATTTTTTCGTCGGGTCAAAATAGAACACCCGGTATAAACGTCGAGTTCAAAAGGGAACATTTCGTTCCCCCCTTTTGTGTTCTCAATCTATTTCTACTCATTCGAAAGCGCGTTTCGGCAGCTTTCCGAATATGTAAAGCATCCATTGAAAAAAGTTCAGATAAAATGCTGAAAATTTTTAGAAGTCCGCAGGGCTTCGGTGCAAGTGCGAATATTTGTGTTTTTTTTTCTATGTGTTCCGAAGGTGTGGTGTCGTTGAGGGTGACGGGGGTGAGGGCGGGTGACGTGCGCGGGGGCGCCCGAACCCTAAACGTGCACAAAATGAATTCGATTTTCGTAAGAAAACTAGGTTTATGGCTTGGCGGGTGCGCGGTGGTGTGCGTGCGAGAGGCGCGGCGATTGGCGCGCGCGTCGGTGTGCGTGCGCGCCCCCGCTCGGCCTCTCGCCATACCTACCGCGCGCCGCACACACGCGCGCGCACACACACCACGCACCCAGCAACATACAACCTGCGCACGACTAATATGTCATTTAATTTATTTTAATTCTATAAAATATTTTTGCTTCAATTTTAAAATCAAAGACGAATCTTTTAATAGTTGTCATTTAATTTATATAAAAAAAAATACTTAAAATATGTTTTATTTTGCTTAGCAACTCTAAAGAAAATCTAGTCTTTGAATTAATTTTGGTTATGATCATTTAAGAAGGTACCCCTACAAAGACATGATTATTTCCACATGGGTAGGCAAAAATTGTGGATTATTGCAAGCAAGTATGCATATATTGAACATTGTTTAGAAGATTGTTTTGATAAAAAAAAAAACCAAGGTCGTTTAATTTAATTGATCTTTATACTAAGTAATTTTGAAAGGCCCCAAGATACTTTATTGGTTTTATCTTTTACTATTTTAAGACCCTTACATAAATAGGCAGAAAAAAAAAATTGTTTTAATTATTTTATAGGTAGGTGTATCTACATTATCATAATTAAATATTTAAAAAGAATCAATTAGGTGGTTTGTTTTTATTAAATATAAGTTTAGATTCTTACTAACTACTAAGTAAGTAAAAAGCTAGGTACCTACTAATATAAGATTGAATTAAACTCATAAAGGCTAGTAATAATTTATTAATTTCTATTAATTTTCACGCCCAGGAGGAGGAGGCCCAAGATCCCAATATATTACCTACGGATTTTTTTTTTCTGTTAATTTTTCCAACAGCTGTGATACATCCTGTAGAATATCTATCCCCCTATCTGTACAAATATCCCTCATTGCCCCTGCACTGAGCGCACAGCCCCTTCGGTGACCTTCAGTTAATTACTCGACCTGCTTGGAATGTCCAACTACTATAATCACCACTATCTCCTCCACATCACTAGCTATGACAGCTGGGATCGACTGCAGCCCATTCCCCTTTCTTATTACTTACTAGCTTTTCCCCACAGTTTTGCTCTTGTAGCCTGCCCTACAGAACCCTTTAATTTTTGGGAACAAAGGTAGCCATGCAAAGTTATGGGACTCATTGTCCTTTTATTATTATTTTAGCTTTGCGAAATGCCATGCATATTATGTGGGACTCCAACCCACTAAAATTTAACGCCGTGACCACCCCAGGGACTAAACCAGCACATGAGCGCAAGGTGACACCGTGTATGGCACCCTTGGTCCCCCTGTAACGGGTCAGGTCGGGGGCCCCGCCACCTACCACTTTTCGGCCGCAGAGGATAGGGACCCCCCTCTTCGGCCCCACCGCGTCAGCCATCAGACGGTGGCGACCCCGTCCAGGCCGCGGAAGGCAGAGAGAGTGGTGCATCGCAATACCGGCACTCCTCTCCCGCCGCGGCCTCCAACCCTCAGCCGCTATATCGTATGGGACGCTCCATACGACATCGTGGCCGGCCTCAGTTGCGATGTTGCCTGTTACCAAGCGGCACCGCAACTTACTTGTTGTACGTCGCCTTAGTCGGAAAAAAAACCCTGACGAGCGGCCTTTCCTCGGGTTCCTCTTCAACAAAAACAAACAACAGGAACAAACGAACAATTTAACCTTTTCATAATAGTATTTTAGATTTAGATTCCTTAAGAGTTGTTTCCTATTTACCATTTACCTACCCGCTTTTGGCTAAATGGTCAAGTCGACATTGAAGGGTGCATTGGTTGGTCGTGCAGTAATATAAGGAGGTAAATGGGCTAGCAAACTCCACGGTGTCCTCCTGCGCCGCTAATGGCGTGAACACGGGCACGCGTTAGCACTCCCCGTGAACCCGCCGCGGCTGTCCGTCACCGGACCCTCTTCTGGGGAGTACAAACCACCACCAGCGCACCACACTCTGCGCCGTTACCACCCCAGGGACCAAACCAGCACATGGATGCCAGACGACCCCGTGTATGGCACCCTTGGTCCCCTTGTGACGGGTCAAGGTCAATGGCCCCGCCACCTACCATTTTTCGGCCGCAGGTGATAGGGAGAGCGGCCAATGCTATACCGACACTCCTCCTCCCCTGCGGCCCCACCGCGTCCGCCACCGCAGTTCGCGGAAGGTAGGGAGAGGCAAAATGCGATCAAAGTTTTTGCGGGATAGATGTCCTGTTTCTCGGTGGTGCATCTATCCTAAACGTATCTCATTTACATAGATTAGACAACTATCTCCTAATGTGGGATAGATGTTCCAAAATATAGAGGTCCGCAAGAATCGCTAATACTCTGAAAAATATTAAAGATATTGTTTTTTACTTTTCATAACTTTTTAGATAAAAAACCAAAGTACCGGCCAGTTTTACAAATAAAGTATTTTGGTTTTTGTACTGAGATATATTAGAGTGATTTCAAAAAGTATGGCAACTATCCGGCTTTTATCTAACCTAGCTACTATACCTAGTAGCTTGCAAACCATTGTGGCATTCACCAACCAGAAGTTATTATGTTACAATGGCAAAAGTATGGCAACTATCCGGCTTTTACTTTTTTTTTCTGAAGTGGATAATCAAAGTCAAAGTCAAATGTATTTATTCAATTAGGCCATTAAGCGGCACTTTTGAACGTTAACAATTAAAATTTACAAGTAATAAAAATTTATTCTACCGTGCTTTCGGAAAAGTAGCTTGTTATGGAGAAGAATGCAAAAAAAATCCTCATTGGATGTCCTCTGCCCTGGGGAGGGCGGAGGGGTCTGTCAGACTCGTACTGACTAAAAACCACCCCGGTGTTCCATCTCACACCTACGCTGGGGGTCGCGGGAACAACGATACTTCCGCTTCCCCCGGCTAATGCACACCGCATCAGCGGACCTCGATCTTGGGTTGGGGGGGAGTGAGGTGTTAGACTCCCCCCGCGACGTCTATACGGCTTTTACCTAACCTAGCTACTATACCTAGTAGCTTGCAAACTATTGTGGCATTCACTAATCAGAAGTTATTATGTCACAATGGCAAAAGTATGGCAACTATCCGGCTTTTACCTAACCTAGCTACTATGCCTAGTAGCTTGCAAACCATTGTGGCATTCACCAATCAGAAGTTATTATGTCACAATGGCATGCAAGCTACTTGCACACTTACATGTAAATTACAAGCATGTTTATTTTCGCCCTTAGAGAGTCCTTTAGGGCAAAGGGTGGGATCCACACATAATTGCAATATGATGCAACAAGGATTGGCATTAGATTCTTACGTTTAAAAACTTCTGATTTTACAAGATATGATTCAGTAAACAGTGAGTCATGTGAGGATAAGTCAATGATATTCATGACCCGTAAACAGTCGCTTTTGCGTTAATGCAGTGAGTAAGCCATGGTTATTTTTAAGTCATTGTAGCGTAGTATTTCAAGAACTTGTGTAAGATTCGGCCACATTTATTTTTGGTATGACTTTTCGTTACTTTTTGCTTAACGCCAGGACCCCTGATGTTTGTGGCTGCATCATCATCATCATCATATCAGCCGAAAGACGTCCACTGCTGGATATAGGCCTCTCCCAAGCGTTGCCACAGTGACCGGTCCCGGGCGTCTCGTAACCAGCGGATCCCCGCAACCATCACCAGGTCATCGGTCCACCTGTTGGGAGGCCTACCAACGCAATGTCTTTCGGTTCGCAGTCGCCACTCCAGATCCTTTCTGCCCCATCGGCTATCCGTTCTGCGAGCAATGTGCCCTGCCCACTGGCACTTAAGTTTGGCAATTCTTCGGGCTGGGCTGCATGGGAGCAGTATATTTTGCCATAGTTTATAAATACCTAGTAGGGTACTGTTTAAGATCTAGCGGTTCTTACGTGAACCCTGTCATTTTAATTGAATTGATATTTAATTTTGATTAGTTATCTCTAATCAGTTGGCCAAAGATTAGGTTCTCCTACTGCATAATCGCATACCTGTGCTACGTCATATCTAATTATTTACATAATTTTGTGTACCTACATAGCTCCTTGCTATCACCATGCATACGCACATTGAGACAATGACTGACATTCGAATCGATAGACTTTGACTTTATCATTGTATTCAATTTTTATTACACGTTAATAATACAGTTCGCGTCATGTTCGTTAAAAAAAGTAACAAAGTCGACGCCCCGAGCGCAAAATACATTATTATAACCGGATTACAGGTGGTAACACCAATATTTTGCAAATGAAAACGTGTCGATAGTGGCGCGAGACGAGCGCGTGGGTTTTCCTTTGATTTTCTCTGAGAGCGCGTCACACACACCTGCGCACACATCGACGCTTGCGCAGCTGTCACTACGTCATCACGTAATTCAATTATTGTAATCGATTAATTGCAAACTGTCTGACGGCCCGCTTCCACAGTTTCTGGAGCACGGAATGGGGGCCAGCCTCGATAAACAAGAGCATCGCCTACGGCGCGCTCCTTGCTAATATAGGGGCCCAAACATTTATGTACTCGTTTGTACCCCAAGACTTTGTATGTACAAAATTGTCTGCTACCACCTGAATCTTTACTGAAATTGGTTTTTGTTTCAGATGTCCAGAAAAACTATCGATGGTAAGTAGCTATCTTTATGAGATAACATATTTTTTAGAATTTAACCATAAATAGAATGACGGTGCAGTTGTAGTAAGTAGGTACATACCTAATAGTATCTGTCTATTTTGACATATTTGGCGCCAGTCCCGCTTATTACTCGACAAGTACTTGAAGGTAATTAGATTCAATTGTCTTAGCATTCAAAACAAATAGGGACCTTATTACAAGCGTGTTTTATCGTCGGCCGTGTGATTAGTTGATCCGTTTGTTTCGTTCGTAATGTTCACTAATTATGCGTCCTAAATAGGTCGTTGATAATTGTGATGCGTGCCCACGGCACAAACGTCGTGGACATCATTGTTTGACACCTCGACGAATTAAAGCGCCCGGTGACGGGAACGCACGATTATAAGTACCTACATCAATCGGTAATGATAATACGAAGGGTTTATAGTAACGGAATTATATATTTTGCTGATCGTTTTTGAAGATCGTACCTTGTATAATAGATAACGCTAAACCTGATGAAAATGTGTTTACAGGATAATGATTAATTATTGTAACTATATCTAATATTTTTACCGGATCTGCCCGCTAGTTAGGCAAAGTCCTTTTTCTCTTTCACAAAGTCTATTCTCTGTCATTAAGTTTGCGGGCGAGACGTTTTGGTAGATGTCAATATCGTTCCTCCATCTTCGTCTTGGTCTGTCGCGTTGTAGCCAAGCATTTATTGGGATCCCAAGATTTATGTTAGAACAGTGTTTATTTTTAAATCACTTTGTAATTGATCGATGGTGAATTACCTTGCATTATCTTTTAGCTGAATTTCGTCCTACTCACAAATATCAAGACACAATTTCAATTTATTCAATCCATTTCACGAAATTTCTAGTTGAAAAATGCAAATGTTTATAGATTTGCATGCCATACGGTGACCGATATAGCGCTGACATTTTTAACTAACTGAACTCGCGCGATAATTCGGCAGTTGCCGTGGAAATGACAAGCATCCGGGTCGAAAGAGTCACTCCTGTCATTGTCTCGGTGAAATTATTCATATTGTGACAGATAAATAGAAACTGGTATGTTTCCAGAAATATTTCGCAGCTTATGTTTGACAAACCCTCGTGCCTAAGTAATAAATAACAGCCGCACACGCTTATCTTCGAGGTTAAGCTACGCTTGCCAAAAACGATCCGTGGATGGGTGACCCATCCATTACATATCCATTACGTGCCTCCGACAGCACGTTGATCCTGGATTCCTGGCTGTCATTTGTAAATCGTTGGTAGTCGTTACGGGCACTCAGTAAACTGCCACCAGTCTAGGCGAGAGGTACCAGTTACCCAGGTACTAGGTAGTGGAGGCCAGATAGGAAGTCGCTACAGGTTGTAAAATACTAGTAATCAGCTACAACCGGTTAGACTGGAACCCGACCCCCCCATATGGTTGGTTGGAAGAAGACAATTTGCTTAGTAATAAGGGTTATGATGCCATACATCAGTATGCTTCCATTCCGTCCCTTCAATTTGGACATTTATGTTGTAAATAGCTACTGCATTCTAAAGGTTTCAATATTATCAGACAATGGCAGTCCACTGTTGGAATCAGATCTGTACAATTGCAATTTGCTCGTCACCTTGCTCAATGTTCGACCATTCTCACTCTACTATTACAAAGGTTACTTATTTATGATAAGAACACCCTCTTTGCATGCAATCTAGTTCAATCCCGAGCCAGTCACATCGAATTGTTATCGCTATTGTCAACCAATGTTGTTTGTTTCTACAAAACGTCCTCAATTCCTCTCACTTCCAAGTAAAAGTTACCTGTAGGGAAGCCGATAAAAAAAATTGTATGAAATAATTTGAATGGCATTGTCATATTTTGAAAAGGGCCTGTTACCACTGCTACCTTTGTCACTGACCCAGACCCCCTACTGGGCCCAAGTAATTTAAAAGTATCGTTGGAGAAAAGACCTTTGCCCTTGCCACTGGCTAGAGAACCAGTATTGCCAACTGCTGATGTCCAAGTCGGGCAAATTGTTATTGGGTTCCATAAGGAATTCCTAAGTGGCAGCCCGGATTTGGAAGGTGGCGGTGTGAAACCCCGTGCCTCCCGCGTCCTACGCCTGATCTGTCTCCAATCATTTCTAATTGCCATCCCAGAGGGAACAGAGATGACTGTGTTTGCGCATATACTTGTCCACTATAACCTCCCGCGCCGATGTCTAGTCTTCGCTGATATTGCCCCCCCCGTGCCCGAAATTTGGTCTAGAGGACTCTTATTACGCTACTGTCTTCTTCATTATTGTCTGTTTTTACAGATCTGTTTCTTTCAACTTACAGTTTTTCGGACAAACGTTCAATCGGGCGACCGTTCTTTGGGCAATCGTACCTACTACCAATGGTTCTTCGGGCAAACGAAAGTTCCGGCACACGTTCTTCGGTCAAGTGATTTGTTTGTTTGTTCCATTTTTTTATTTAGGTATCTGGTGGATAATACGCATATCCGGACACTTGAAACAGGCCTCTAGTATCATTAAATATAAAATTGATATTGCTTAGATCTGGCCAGCGATATCTGTAACATTGTCATTAGAACTACGTTACATCCGGTTGGTACACTTTTCGTAAGTAGGAGCTAGTTACCGTTCCCTTATCGTATTTGTTTAAATGTAACAACTCCACAGATAACGTTAAAAAATATTGGATTGAACAGAGATTTCGGTGCCGTATCTATTGGTAGCGGCTTCGATAATGTTTATATACGCCACTTACAGTTACCGGTTAGAAGGTTTGACGATATAGATAATAATAGAAATGGTGGAGTCAAATGTTAAGCGTTCTTTTTATTGGCGTCACTGGAAAGTTGTGAGTGGAGATGATGGTCAACTCAAAACGTTAACATTCTATAGATATGGCCTTTGTACCACAACACATTCCAAAATCACTTAGATAACTAACCAATATGATCTAAGCCATTTTAAGACGTCATGGATAGAGACACCCCAGGTGCTCAATAACTGCCACAATAATAGAAGACCTAAACCGTAAAGAGGATGCACTGTCGCCTTAAATAGCATTCTAGAGCAAAAACACTCGGCCTTTGATAATAAAGGTTAAACAGACTGACACAAATTGATTTTTTATCATAAAAAAGTGACGAAACTTCATAAGTCCGTTACTCAATGTACTTGTTATCTGTTTCATTAACGTCAATTCCATTGAGATGTGCTGTAACCGTCACTTGGGAGGTTTTCGTCATACATGTATCCTTGTACTAAAATGAAGAAGATCGGGCGAAAATAAATTATTACTGGTCCGGTACATTAGACAAAAGACTGAAATTAGACAAAGGTTACCTGTGCCTAATTTCAGCTACTTTATTAGGGCTTGAAAACCAACTACAATACACGTTTTGGCACTAGGCAATAATGTACCTTTCGACCACTGAAAGACTTTCAGGGATCAGCAATAAAACAATTTTACATCTTCACGATTTAAAAATTACTGCCATCATTGAGACCCATTTTAAGTACGTGTTCGAAATTCATCTAATTCATTTTGACCCCTATTTTTAACTCTCTATTGAGCCACCACCTCTGGCTGTATTTCATGAAAACGCGATCGGTTGTTATCTAAAGGTGCGAGTTCACCGCGCGGCATGCGACCGAGGCAGGAGACGCGCGACACCAACCCTTACTTAGGCTTTGTATGTGGAAGTGAGACCGCGCGCAAGACCGCGACACGCGGGTCTCGCTCACGGACGAGACCGGTCGTCTCAAGGGTGACATTTTAACAATTAAATAACCATTTTTTTATTGAATTCCATATAGAAAAACTGTATACATATTTTGGCCTCTTGTTTTATATAATTCGTTGATAGCCAATCTTTGTTTATTTTTAAACTAATAATTTAATATCATAATAATATCATCGTATTCTTCTTCCTTCAATAGAAATTTGATAACTTGGTTTGCCATTGCAATGTGGAATAATAATTTTCAACAATATGACAAATTTAACGACTAAAGTCGAGGAGAGTTCGTGTGAGAGACATGTCTCGGTATCGCCCGCGAACAAACCACCAGGGTGCCTAACACCCTGCCTCGGTCGCGCGTTTAACACGCACTTTAAGGGTCGATACACACTGACGCAGAGTCAAAGCGAGACTTAGGTACTTACGTAAATTTCACATTGTACTCCGATCGAAGTTGGCCGCTCGTAATTGGGTTTTTTTATGAATGTTATGCTGATAACCTGCATGGCAACCCTCCTAATTTACCTGGATACCTGCCATACTTGCGTTTGTTTTTTCCTGTACAAAAATATTTTTCAAACGACAAGCAATAATAACTACAATCAAACTACATTAAAATAAAAACCGTAATAGAAACCAAACGACTTTTTCCTGTATTTATTTGTGAACACCGCAAATCCACCTACCGTTCCCAAAAAACAACAAAATTATTAAATAATTCAAAACAATCGCCTTCGCAACACTTTACTGTAGCCAATTAGCATAACAAAAGGAATATAATATCTATTAATGGAACCATTTATTGACGTATATGTCCCGGAAACGACGCTCGTGTAATTTACCGGGATGTGGCTGGTATTCCCCCCGGGAACCTACTGTAGCCGCGTGCGCACGACACCGCTCAAACCTTACGATTTTCCTTTTATTCTCGATAAGAGCTATATTTATAACTTTGTGTATTATTGTTCGCATTAAGATAGCCTAAGCTGGAATTTAGATAAGTCCATTATAATTAAATAACCTAACTTATTAGTGAAATGCTGGGATAATATGGTCCTTTTACCAATTCCTATTGGTCGAAGGACCTTATAATATACCTATTAAACTTATCATATCAAGAAAAAAACTAATCATCGTAGCTTTCTTAATTTATGTATCTTTAAAGTTGACACTTTGCTTATTTGAGGGTACATATACAAAATATATATTTGTCGAAACGGACGGTAGTTAGGCAAAAAAGCTTAAGCACTAAATCGACATGGCAAATGCACTTTAAATAATGAATCAAAACATAAGAACATGTATTCTATGAACTGTGGTCTAACATTACAACAAACAACTGCCAATGTGTAGATATCTAACAGGATAAATAAAGCGGAAAACCGAAAATGAGGACGGACAATCTTTAAAAACGAAAACAGGTTGACTGGTGCTCGTAAGCAGTTACTATAAAAGCTAAAATGAACTAAAAAGGTGTACACATTAAAAAGTCTTCAGCAATACTAATTACATAGTAGCAAACGATTTCTCAAATACAATTCTACCTGAAAATTACTATTTTTTCATAATATAATTTAAGTTAAGTAATATAATTAATAAGCATTTTCATTTAGGCCCGACCTTCACTCAAAAAGACAAAAGATGCTGCAGAATTGTGATCAAAAACCTGCACCACACGACAACCAAAGAAACTATTATTGAGGAAATAGAGAAATCTGGAAATAAAGTCAGAGGTGAAATCATATGTGCACTCTCAAGAAGAAACAAAAAGCCATTAAATATTTTCTTCGTGAATGTAGAACCTGGCCCAAATAACCCAGAGCTTCAGCGTATAGAATTTATATACAGTACAAAAGTTAGGATAAAAGATCCACGAAAAACTAACGAAATCTCTCAATGTGCTAGATGTCAACAGTATGGACACACTAAAAATAACTGCATGCGCCCCTTCCGATGCTTTAAATGTGCAGAAGGACACAGAGCCATAGACTGACCAAAAAAAGATAGAAATACACCAGCCACCTGCACTTTATGCCTAGGAGACCGCCCTGCCAACTATAAGGGCTGCCAAGTGTACAAGGAGATTCGCGCAAGGAAAATTGTGCAGACAAGACAAAAGAAGGCAACTTTGCCAATTATGAAGGATGCCAGAAATAACGCAGTCTCATTTGTAATTGACGATTTTCCACCATTGCCGCGAAGTAGACATGCAAGAACACAAACAACAAACCCACCCACTTCAGATCCCAGAAACATTGCACAATGGAAAAAAAGAAAAGAACATAGAATCTCAGCCATCAAGCTCATTAGAACAAATAATGTCAAAACAATCAGAAAAAATAGATATCTTTATATAGCAAATAGGTACCCTAATGGGACTCCTACCTAAAGACTCTAGTTGCCGAAAACGAAAATGCCACTCTTCAAGACAATTTGAAGACCTTGTCACCCCATAAGCTAGATGATTACTCCCTGTGAAAAATCACAAAGACACTAAAACGGCCACAAGACCACATGCATCCGTTGAGACAACCGAATGGGAACTGAGCTCTTTGCTGAATTTTTGAAAAATGATTTCAAGCCAAATGAACCCGACATCATGTACCCCGAATATGAAATTGACCAAGTCCTTGATAGCGATCAGCAAATGTCACTACCTATACGACTGTGTACCCCAAGAGACCTATGGAGATCTATTAAAAACCTGAACAAAGCACCAGGTTTCGATTTGATCACAGCAGAAATCTTAAATCATCTACCGAGAAAAGAAGTTGTTCTGCTTACTATTCTATTCAACGCAGTGCTGAGACTAAATTATTTCCCGCGTATCTGGAAGATCTCAATTATACACATGGTAGCTAAACCAGGCAAACTACCTAATGAAATTTCTTCATATAGACCTATAAGCCTTCTCCCCATATTGTCTAATCTGTTCGAGAAAATAATTCTACAACGTCTGACACCCATACTTGAGGAGCAGAAGATAATCCCCGAACACCAATTTGGCTTCCAGGCTCACCATGGAACGATAGAACAGGTGCACATAGTGGTCCACACAATCCGACAGTCACTGAAAAGGAAGGAGTACTGCTCCGGTGCCTTTCTTGATATACAACAGGCGTTTGATCGAGTGTATAGCATAGGGGCCTCCTATGTATTCTAAAAACACACGCTGCATACTTGTTGCTCAAGTCTTACCTGGATGATCGAGTGTTCCAGGTTAAATATGAAGACTGCCTATCATCACTTTACCCCATAGAAGCTGGAGTGCCACAGGGTTCAGTGCTGGGTCCTATCCTGTACACGGTCTACACTGCTGACCTACCCACCTTAATGGAAACTGTTACCGCAACCTATGCTCACGATACTGCAATACTTTCTTGCGATAAAGATCCCATCAGAGCATCCACAAAACTCCAAGAGCACCTGGACGTTATTGGGTCATGGCAGATAAAGTGGAGAATCAGGGCTAGTACTGCCAAGTCTGTCCACATTACCTTCGCACTAAGAAGAGGGGACTGCTCGACAGTGACACTTGATGGTAAAACTCATCCACAGAAAGGTCAAATACCTAGATAGGTACATCGACAGAAGGCTTACCTGGCGCGAGCACATAAAGGCCAAAAGGGATCAGGCAAACAGGAAACTGGGAGACATCTACTGGCTTTTGGGTAGACAGTCATCACTCAGGTTGGAAAATAAACTACTGATCTACAAATGCATTCTAAGACCCATATGGACGTATGGTATAGAACTCTGGGGATCGGCAAGCCACTCAAACATGGAGATACTACAACGCTTCCAAAACAAAGCACTAAAAATATTGAACTGCGCTTCTTGTTTCACGAAGAACATAGAAGTACATGAGTACTTACAAATCCCTAATATCAAAGAGTTTGTGGAAACTTCATACAAGTTTTACAAGGAAAGGCTCAACACTCACAGAAAAGAACTCGCTGCGGCACTACTGGAGTCCTCGAACTTTACCTACAGACTGAAAAGAATATAATAGCGTAAATTTAATTTTGTTGGTGATACATAACGAGATGACGCATCGCAGGATGTGAAGAATCTCGAACTACCAAATGAAGAACCAACCAATCTGATTATAGCTTGGAGGCTGATTGCAGATGGAAAGAAAGAGGACGCGAAAAAAAGAAATTACGCCCGCCTCACACTAAAGAGTACATCGTGTCGGCGAGTTCGGCGACATCCCCCGAAAAGTTTGCTTAGGCAATGCTTAGTCTCTCCGTCCCATCATCACATCGGTTTGAGCGTAAAGTGTAAGTGTGTCAGCCCTTATTTGAGAAGCGTTACTATTAAAATCTCATACGACGTCTTATCACTCACAACTTTTCCTGATGACGTCACCCGGTTCAATGATAATGCATTTGTCCTGCAACTGATGTGAGTCATCAGCAGTTAATCATGTAATACGTTCTCAGTTGCCAATTCCTTAAACTATTCCTTGTATAACATGACGCACTGGTCCTAACTCATCTTTCATCTGAGTATCACTTCCTTTGGTTTTCAGTTTCATGCGATGTTCATGATCGGCGAACTGGTGTATGCAGTTTGTCTAGAAATCATTTTCAAAAGTGGTTCTGCAGTAGAGTGTTGTTCTGAAGGTTATTAATTAAACAGAAGGATCAATTTGCATTAAAGAACTTTTGCCAGATTTATTTGACTGCATTTACATGAATCAAGGGCATCAGATTTCAACAGATTCGCTTCAGTGAGATGTCACTTACCTAATAGGTATGTCGTAAGTGATCAATCTTGAAGTACGTAACAGCCATTTTGGTCGACGTATATGAAGCAGAACTATCCATGTTCAAGCCTTGAGTGTCGGCAAGGGATCGGGCTCAACTAGGTGGCCGTTTATTAGTGAAGTACATTACATAGGGGAGCGGATGCCACCGCAACACATCAAAGCACTATCGACTTCCGGCGCAGACGCGGGTTATCGGGCGACCTCCGAAATTCCCGGCAATTAGCTTGCGCGTGCGTCCCTTTCCTCCCGCTCCTACTCGCCACTTCCGCTCCAACCGACACCTTGGAAAGCAAACACACTTGTAAAAATAGATATCGGTGGCGTATTTTGTATGTTAGCTTTTGTCTCCTTGAAAACAAGCCAAATGGTGTCGACCTGTTCCAGGAAATTGTGGCATAGTGATACGCAGGTTTCGGCGAAAATAAAAAAAATGCAATCAACATACTCCTAGTAACTAAGAACTGTAACGACGTTTAACAAAACAAAGCTGGCCTCGAATACAATTTCATTTCGTCAAGAATTGTCCTCGCATAAACAATTCGTATCACCCTTCACACACATGCAACAAAGGACTTTGAACTTTCTTTGTCATCAAACAACGCATTCCAACGCATTGTAGAATTTGTCACTCCTTCATTCAAGTACCATCGTGTAGATAAAGCAATAAACATAAAAATAAACTAGGTGCCTTAACTGTCTGAAGTCATTATCTGAAGAGCGCGGTAGGTACGGTTGCCCACTAAATAAATACGTAGAACATGAATGAACGTTTGCTCGGCCGCGCCGGATCGAGTCGAGCGCGCACTTCCGGCGACAAGTAATAAGGACACCACACGATACCGGCGATACAATTTCGAAACGGGAGAGTCTAAGGAGGTCACCGGATAAGATTACGTTAACTGTGTAAACAAACCGTTTACATTGATAACTCGCTAGAATTTAGCGATGGCGCCTGTGACGTGCTACAATCGATGGATTTTGTTGGTCGATAAGCACCCTCGTTGAAGACATCGCCGACAAATGATGTCATGAATGAGCCCTTTATTGGCGGGTCAAGATCCATTGACGTCCGGTCGCAGAGGCAAGCGTGCCGTCAACCTGGCTATTTGTTCTCAATGGATCTGCTGTTCTTGAGAGGTTCTAATGCTACAGCACCAGTAGCCATGGGGACCAGGGAATAGATATTATAAACAAAGAACCGAAGGCATTGAATCGATATTTCTACCCACTATCGACAATCTTGATATTTGTTATTAAAAATTATTAGCTCTCGTATTCAGTTCAGTGTGCCTGTTGGCTAAATCTTTAGTACAAAAGGATTTATATCAATGCTAAAGACGTTGTTGCTGACTCTACAATTAGACAGTCAGCACATGAGCTCGGCAGTTTGACGAGTGCAGAGTCCATCCTGACAACTCAATTTTGCTGCATATTTGTCAAATATTGTACTGCTGGCTTGATGTTTTTCTCTCAGCGTCAACATTTACTGGCACCTGATCAATTTCGCTTGACTTAATTTCTAGCTCTAAGAGTTTTTGCTCCTTATGAAGTGGTTTCTATTAGGATATTGGGTACTGATTGCAAACGTTTCCTGTAAAACGTTTGCAATCAGTATTTTTTTTTTCGACTTTGTCTCTGTCACCTCTGACCTAGACTAGTCTAGAGTCAAGAGCAAACCCATCTCCAATAAATAAAAATATAAAAAAAAACGTAGGGCTGACCAGACTAATCAGTTAGTAAACTATGCTAAGTACTACTACTTCTACTGCTGCTGGCTAGATATGCTGGTGGAATCGCAATATCAATTTGATTTATTGGGCAGCAATGACGAGGTAGTTCTATTCACCGGGTTCTGTCGAGTGCGACAACAAGCGTTGCTGATGTTATTAGATACAATGACATTTGAGGGATCGCTTCCCAATCGCAATTTGTTGCACTTGGCGCCACACATTTTGCACTGGCAATTTAGACCATTGTTACACTTTGTACGTATGTTATTACGCAGTGGCATCGGCAGATCAAAACAATCATTTATACAGCGCCTATACGCACTGATTAAGTGTTGTCAGCGCAATCCAAACAACGCCTTACATGACACAAAATAAAGTTTATTTTATAATGATGCTGTCTGAATGCATTGCGAAGAATGCTACAGATTGCGCGCAAAGCTGGGACAGCCAAGTCCGTAATCCATTTTATCAATTGCGTAGGTAAATAAAGTATATTTTGCACGACACAATGAAATCGTTTTAAATACTTGGCGTTGTGTCACATAATCATGAATGAGTGATACTCGCGTATAACGGACACTCGTGGTTTGAATGATACGTTATTTGTTAGATGATTCAGTACCGGGCGATGTCAAAAGTCAACCGGATCGGCTCCTGCAAGTTTTCGCGGAAATCGTTAGCATATTGTACATAATTATGTGTCATGATTTTACTTGATCAATGAATCAATGCTGCATATTCAATTAAGTGGAGTAAATGATTAATACATTATTTACCCATTCATAAGTGGTTTGCAGGACGTAACTTTGGACCATCGTCATTACTCATGACGTGGTTGCTACAAACGGTGATGTAACCGATACAATGCGCTCCTGAAATAAAACCGCAATAGGAAAACATTCTGACAATAATTGGAGCTTCACGTTTAAAAGTGAGCGCCCTATGAAAGTTATTTTTTAATTATCACGTCCAAAGTATTGCATTGTTTAACACGGGTGTGCCATTGTAAATGTTAACAATACAAAATAAAACAACTACTTTATGGCAACTGTTTTCAGCATGCTGCAGTTTTTATAGTCATGAACTTTTAAGCTGCTAACAAAGATCAAAAGCGCGATTTCATTACGTCTCCTACATACCATAGAGAATTTTCTATAAAATGACAAAATAACTGCCGCTGTTTTCGACACTCTACATTAAATCCTTATCAAGTTTACTATCACGCACGCAACAAATGAATGGGACAGTTGAACTTTTTATTTGTGACATATTTTCTTTATCGATGACACAAGAGTAAGAATTCATGTTGGAAATATTTAATGGGGTGATAATTCAATTCTATGTGCGTTACATTTTTAGATGGTATATGTGTGAGTGAGGTGATTTGTCAGTGTGTGCGTGTTAGCTTGTTAGTTGACTCGTTGGACGCCATCGTCGTTTATCGGGCGCCTGCAATCCGCGCTGACCCCGCGATATCCTCGATCTACATTACCCCCCGCCCCACCTCTCTCTCACATACCACACCCGAATTTAAACCCTTTAATGAACGTCTTAAGGACCATATTGGTCCGTAGTCACCGGTGGGAGCAGGCGCATGAATGGACAGGCTTGTGAATGAGCGGACTATGTCCCGCGGGCGATAAGCACTATCGTCGGGGCCAGCTGACGGTCCATGTTGACAAACCCTGTTCCACTTTCGTTGCCCGAGTCGACTTAGGTTTATCAATCGAATTAATGCCGTTGTCGCTTTAAGGCACTCGGTTTTGTCTTCAATGCTAGAACGCAACGCGGAGAGACCTTCACGGGATTCAAAATAATGCGTAGAACCGCTAATGCACCGAATATTGTAAACAACAGTCACTGACATGTTTTTGGTAGTAAAATATGGAATGTGTCATGTAATGCCATGGGAAATACATTTTATAATAATATCAGAGTACTTGATTGAACACAAAAAGCGGCTAAGCTACTTCCTGCACATTGTTCATACGCTGCGGATACCGTGATCCTGGTTTATTTATGTGTATGCAAATATCTTTCTACCATGATGAAGTGATTTCATGGGAACGTATTAATTAGCTACTCAGAAATGGACATAATCATCCGCAAACGTCATTGTTTCGTTTTATCTACTGTAGGTACAAAGGCGAGTAAAAAGGTCGCATCGCAATCTGTATCGTGTAATATGTGTCCCTATGACACACTCTACTTGCGCAAGCGCAAATATTTAGTAAACAGTCAATTTACAATACGCGCAATTAAGTAATTAGATCTCTTTTTACTCAAAATAACGAAAATCTCTTTCTAATTGATGTATTGTAACAATGTGGAATGAAACAAAAATATGTGAGCTATTTAAAAGTGAAATAAATTTGCATTTCGGGTTGGGAGATTAGGATCAGTGGACGATAGCCAAATACTGTTCTTATAATTGTAACAATAATAGTCTGATAGTTAAATTAAATTACCCTAAATTAATGAGTTTTAAAATTTCTCGGCTGCTCGTTACCTACCTACTAGTTGGCGCCTCTAGTTAGTTCACTGGCGATTTTGGAGCATTAGAAGATCCTAGATCCTAGAGCCTCAACATTTAATCTTCCGAGTTAAGTAAAAAAGTACTTTCTCGGTGCTATGATCAGGAGCTATAGTCTGCCCTCTGTGTGGGGGACGGGGTCACTTTCTGTGACTCTGAAAGACAAGAGTTTTTTCTAAACATCTTACTTTTTTTGTAAATTACTGTCTCAAACTAATATCATCTTCGGATTAAACATAATGAGCGCTATGAAAACATCAGATAATTAAAAAAACGCGGAGTTATCTATTTGGGTTAACGATTTCTGTTATATACGCGAACAAATTAACATTCCACAGATAATTTTGCAGTTTATTCCACTTTTCAGCGCTTTGGGTCGTGGGCGAACTCAACTCTCACAGACTTTGTCCACAAAGAGGGCGCAAAAGTGACTGAAACAATGATTGTTTTCTGGATATTCCTGGCAATCTACTAAATTTAAGTTAGGAGGCGAGGTTGTTTACACATAATATATCAATTAGGCCGACATGTACTGTTTAAAAGAGATATAGACTTTATAGTACATAGAGAGCTACTAATAATAACGTCATCGGTAATAGTTATATTTTCGAGCCGTTTTGGGTTGAAACTCTTGGTCCGTGGGGTCAGAGTGCTCACGCTTTGTTTAAAGATCTTTCCAAATGCCTAGTTGACACTTCGCGTGACGCAAAAGCCGACTTTTACCTTGGTCAGAGGATAAGCATTGCCATACAACGTGGCAATACTGCCAGTCTTTTAGGAACATTACCAGTGGACAACGATGTGGAGGAGTTTTTCGACGCCATGTTTTAGAATAGTATATTTTTAGGATTAGTTAATAGTTTTTGTTATAAGTGTATATGTTTGTATTCTTAGTTAATTAAGTATTTTATACACTGTATATACTTTTATCTATGTAAATAAAATCATATTATGCAAAGCTACTGAAATCAATGTCTGCGATCTGAATCAATATAACTTCCAATAAACAACATTAAACAAATGCGAGTTTGAAATGATTAAATATATTTTTGTTATATGATGTAATTAAAAATTTACGGTTTTCGCAATTTTTCCTTTATCTGTACTATAAGACGTTGCTTCGTACGTACCAAATTTCAAGATTCTGAGTTCACGGGAAGTACCCTGTAGGTTTTGATTCCCTTGCGAGTGTCCAAAACTTGCGGCAATTCGCATAAACGGCTGTATCTTTTGATTGCGTTGGCTTAGAAATTTGATTTTTTCACAGCTTTAAGGGACAGTAGACTTGAGTATTTGATATAAATTTCAGCTTTATACCTCCACGCGTTCCTTAGAAAAAGGGTCTTGACAGACAGACAGACGGACGGACGGAAGGACAACAAACTGATCCTCAAAGGGGTCCTTTTTTTCCTTTCGAGGTACGGGTCCCTAAAAATGGTTGTTTATGTAAAAAAGCACTGAAAACAGACCCTAAACAAGCTGGGTAGGTATGATAAATAATGTAATTATCTATAATGGCGCCATCTTAATCATTCATATATGAATCATCGTTTGATCCGATGCAGATTTTGTTGCAAACAATACTTTGTCAGTTAACTCTTTATCACTCGTCAAAGTAGTGAGTCATATTACTTTTTCACAAACATTTCTTAAGATTCTCCGAAAGGTAAAATACAAAAACAAAACAACAAAATTGACTCATGTCTTGACTTATCAATTGCTATTTGAATAAATCGTCATGTATCATCACTATGATATAAATAGCCATTGATTGGAAAAGTTAGATTAGAACTTGTAGAGGGATTTACTTATTTTGGTCGAATATTTCATCATTCGGGCAATTTTCAAAAGATATCTTGAGATTACTTGAAAGAAAAATTACTGCGTTCTTATTTATAGCTAATCAAGACGTTTTTCGTAGAAAATACGAATGTATTCTGTTTTATATATATACAACTGCTTGCCTTACTAACTATGAACCGTGAACCTCCATAGCAAGAGTAATCAGACATTCTGGAGTCACTCTCTCCAACGTAGATCTCATCCATCAGGTGAGATCAAGAGCACTCATCAGGAATAGATTCAGAATAAAAGGGACATATCTGTCCATGCATCAGACTTATCAATAGCGTAGAGTTATTTCTTTCGCCAAAAGTTTCTATAGTAGCTTTCATTATTGGCGCAATACTTAATTATGCTGTAAATTTTCGTATCACAGCGTAGCTTTTATTAATTAAACATGTTTAAAGTGGTGCACAGCAGAAAAATTTATGCGCTGTAAATCTTCGCATCGTAGCAGAAATTTCATTCTTCATAAATCACTGTAGCACATGTAGCAATTTCTTTTTCCTACTATTCTTCGTAGCAAAGCGTAGCAGAAAATTTATCTATTAGGAAGCTTCGTAGGACAGCGTAGCAAAACATTTTTTCAATTAGTAAGCTTCGTAGCACAGTGTAGCAAACCTTTGTATCCTTTAGAAAGCCTCATAGCACAGCGTAGCAAAAGTTTTGTTAAAATAGAAAGTTTCGTAGTACAGCGTAGCAAAACTTTAGTTAAAATAGAAAGTTTCGTTGTACAGCGTAGCAAAGCTTTTGTTACAATAGAAAGTTTCGTAGTACAGCGTAGCAAAAGATTTTATCTATTAGAAAGTTTCGTACTACAGCGTAGCAAAACATTTTATCGATTAGAAAGCTTCGTAGCACAGCGTAGTAAACTTTTGTATCATTTAGAAAGCCTCATAGCACAGCGCAGCGAAATTTTTGTTAAAATAGAAAGTTTCGTAGCAAAGCGAACCAGAATCATTTATCTATTAGTAAGCTTCGTAGCACAGCGTAGCAAAACTTTTAATCTATTAGAAACCTACGTAGCACAGCGTAGCAAAACTTTTAATTCATTAGAAACCTACGTAGCACAACCTCTCAATTATTGAACATCTTTGTACCCACATCCATCCCCATCTTTGACCCTAATATACGTCACGTAAGGCCGCAGTAATGTTAAGGGTGTGACAGTCCTTGAAAATATATGATAAGTTAAAGGACCTACTAAGACCCTACAGCCTAACAGTCCCTACGACCCTAACACCTACAAGCCCTACAGCCCTAACCTACCTTATACCTAGTGTTTGATTAATACATATATAGATAAGTTCAGGATGTCTGCGCCATGCACACGGCATGGTTACAGACGGATATAGTGGCATAGATGGCTAAAGGTGTCTTGGCCTCAGTGAGGGGTAATGAGACAAGAATATAAATTCAAATCTGATTTATTAACAATATTTTACAGCTTATATACTATTTTGTCTTAATACACACTAATGTACAAATTTATCTGTGTCCTATGCGTGTAAGATGCAACCAAACAGTATTTAATCTGGGCCGCGCGTCAGCTGGGCCGAGTGCTGAGTCAATGTCCAAAGGTAACATTGAAAATTCTGGCGACTCTCAGGAACAGGACCCTAGTTGGTACAGCTCGATGATCTCGTATGGTCTGGCCCGGCCTTGTTCAGGTTGTTGTGACTGAGTAGGAACGCTGCGTGGTTTGCAGTACGGCTGTTGCGGTCGTTGCCTGTGTGCTTTGCTGCTGACGAACGTTTGTTGCCGTACAGTGCGCGTCAGCCGGGCCGAGTGCTGAGTCAATGTCCAAAGGTAGCATTGAACAATCTTAAACAAGAATCTTAGATAGCTTTTCAACCATTTCTTTTGTCATAGATAAAGCTTTATAAGACTTTTCAAATAAATTAAAAGTACAACGGCTGTGCTTCATTATTTCTTACCGAATCTGGAGTACCAGCCAAATTACAAACGTTTCGTATCGAATCTCTTTCTACAATTGTTAACGCCTTCTATTTGTTTGGTCTGACCACGTGACTTAACGTTCAGATGTGTCATTCCCATACATTGATTCGTTTTCTACTAGCGATATCGATTGTAGGTTGTCAACTTGGCTACAGGTGCTGGTGCTTGAGCTTATGTCTAAAAACTACTTATGATACGAAGGCAAGCGCTAAGTTAATCTTCATATGGTCTAAAAATCAGTTTACTTCGAGTCTTTAAAACAAGAAATTCAAACCATACAAGAACCTTTCTTCAAGTGACTACAAATAAATGGGACAATTAAATTTGGACACTTGTATTGCAAAAAGAACCCAAAATTCGATGAGGCCGCTGTATAGCAACGCAATCGGGCAGCTGTTGTGACGCACCCTTTGCACGAATTGTAAGCACCCTAAAGAGCATCAACGTAAGGGCGCTATCTTATGTATAATTATATATATACCTATATATATATCATTCTAAGGAAACAAGTTGGAATAGACAGTTTGCGGCAAGCATAGGGTCTTATATTGTAACCTACTTTAATGTGTTTAATGAAACTTGGACATCCAATACTTGGCCTGTCACTCATAGGGATGGTAACTCAACATGTTCGATCCCTTTGAGATAAAATGTAATGACCAACATTCGCAATTAAAATACATGCAACACATATTCCTCAAAGGCTTACGAGCTAAACAGTTTCACCAATGAACGGAATGGCGACTATTTATCACATTTTTATTACGAACATACATTAGACAGGTTATTTAATTCATTTCAAAACGATTACAAAAGAAGCCGCGATATCTTTACAGGGAGTCGATTGACCATAAATAGTAAAAGAATGATCGTTCCTGGGAACTTGTAATGGGATTACGATTTGTCCATAAAGAATGCTATCTAAAATGCAAATACCGATAAAGTGCCATTCACTTTATCTAACAAAAGACAACTCTTAGGACTTCTCCGACTTTTACATTGTAGTGTTGTAATAAAACAGAAGTCCTTATTGGAATACGTTTTAAATTGTGGAACTAAATTAATTGGATCGATACATTATAAATGGACGCGCAATTATTTTTTCTTTGGAAATGCGTCCAAGGGACGTTTTTTCTGGTTTAAAGGCGTACCGCTTGTTTATACGACCCTTCAAAGGTGTTTTTTTTGGCTTGTGGACTGGGTTGTTTAATGCTCAACGAATACTAATACTTAAAGCAGTGCTGTGCTTTCCTGGTGAGTGGACAAAGTTTCTCACACAATCTAAACTTCATTTGCGATAACAGTTTAAATAAGCCCATTTTACAGCCCGTTCAACCGATTTTGACTTCTATTGCGTTGGTGATACGACAAATGGTAGCTGTAGTAAACTGTTGGTTTTGGTAACAGGTTTATGCTTTTTATGTCATCCTTTTGTTTACGGGATAGAACTCAAAATCGGTTGAACGGACTGTAAAAAGATTTGGAAACATGTCTCACGTTATTTCAAATGGAGTATAGAGCAGTAAAGCGTTAGTTTTAAATTACATTTTCAAAATTTTGTGTAAGGTAGGGTAGGTATGAATTCCTACCGATTTCTCTACCATTGTAGTAGGTAGATTTTGTTTTTTTCTGTGTATTCATTACAACATTCAAGAAAGCAATACATTTGACAAAACATTACAAAATTGTTAAGATAGCTTCTCAGATCCATTTCGTTTGAGGATAGCTTCTCTTCTTCTTTATCGTGTCGATGATATCATCTTCAGTTTTTAATTTAGATGTTGTGCTTCGACCAGAACTCAGCCACATCGACTTCCCTTGCACTGGCCTCGCACCGGTTCTTCATGGTGCAGGTGTTTGTGCACAGAGAGCAGGATAACAGATGGGGCATCGTTTGCGGTGTGGTTCCACAGTCGCATTGTGGCAGATCGGAGTACCCCGATACCTTATGATGAGCTTTTATACGAGACAATATTTTGGATAAATAATAAAATACAATTCCTTATTTCACTGAAAAGCTGGCTTACAAGCTCCTTCCGACCGATCGATCTCAACCAGCGATCTTGATTTCACTCCACTGCATAATTTAATATTTCAGATTTTCAGTTGTGACTTGCCTTTAGAATTGCCGGTTGATCTATATAGGAAAGTGAACCTACAATATTTTAGATATTTATTGTTGAATTTGAAACAATACGAATGACATAATTGTCTAAATACTTAATCATAGAATTTCATAGATTGCATGTATTTTCATGTCATTCATCATCTCAAGTATCACATGGCAGTCTCTAGTAAAGTAATTCACCGACAGATCGATTATTGGATTTGAAAACAAAATAAAATATCAGCAAGAACACTTATTGTGTCGCTGTAATTAAATGATTCACGATCCAAATCGGTTTGCTAACAATCGATCAAAGATTAATCTATCAATCAGATAAATTGGAGTTTGTCAATAAATTGGAATTATGTTTGCTAAACTTCGGTATTTGATATTTAATTAGAGTGAAGGAGTTTTTATATTAGCTATGTGCTAGCTTCTGCTTGCGGCTTCGCTCGCGTGGACGTCGGAAATTATCTTAGGGAACGTATTTCCGATATAAAATGTATCCCATGTACTTTACCAATGTCTTTATTCAAAATAGATCCAGCTGTTTAAAGGAAAAAACGTAACAAACAGACAGAGTTACTTTCGAATTTATATCTAATATTAATATGTGGCGTACCTACCTACATTTTGATTTTCTTCAGCATTGCATGTTTAACGTAGAAACATAGTACCGGTTACAACAGGTAATATGCATTACAATTGACACTTCAATTTATTTAATTTTGATATTTTTGTAAATTTTATAATCTGTCAATTGAAAGTATTGGAATGCATCAATGTTGTTTTGGTTTGTTGTTTTTTTTTTACTATTGTTTTACTAAATTAAATTTACTATTGTGTTTTGTATCTGAAAACTTAATGACTGTATAATTAAAAGTAATTTGCATGCTTTCTTGCAGGCAAATTACAATAACTTGTAGGCTTTAAGATCTTCCCTTGTTGAACAATGTATTTTCAGGCAAATTATTTTTTTTACCTCTAGTGTTACATTGTCTTTTTAATCGTTTTTTTGTGTAATAGTCTTCCTGACCAAATTTCGGTCATGACGACCAATCTCAACGGAGTTATTGACAAGCGCGAGATATTATGGTGCACAAGTTTATGCACAAACACAGGCGCACTCTTTCTTCCCTTTTTACCCAATGAGACGGCATCTCCAATACGATCGGGGAGAAATCAAACGCAAACATGCTTTCAGAGGCATGGGGGTACACACCTTCCAAACGCCGCGCTGCCACTGAGGAATCCTATATAGAAAAAAAAAACCGGCCAAGTGCGAGTTGGACTCGCGCACGAAGGGTTCCGTACCATTATCACAAAAAAACTGCAAAAAAATCACGATTGTTGTATGGGAGCCCCACTTAAATATAAATATTTATTTTATTCTGTTTTTAGTATTTGTTGTTATAGCGGCAACAGAAATACATCATCTGTGAAAATTTCAACTGTCTAGCTATCACGGTTCATGAGATACAGCCTGGTGACAGACAGACAGATGGATCGCGGAGTCTTAGTAATAGGGTCCCGTTTTTATCCTTTGGGTACGGAACTCTAAAAACAATATCACTTTGCAGTCAAATATAAAACGATCACAGAAAAATAACAGCAGGTAAAAAAAATACCTTTTAGTTACAAAATAAGTAGTGATTTAGATAAAAAAAATCTTAGATACTAACACTTCAACTGGTTCAAAAGATACAAGGTTTCTTAAGAATTTAGAGATTAGCTTCTCTTTATATGTGAAATCAATCATTTTACTAAGATAGGTGATAATAAACTACCTAGGTATTAGTGATTTGGTATCAAGGGCTCGTGTTACAGATTCCATGACGCTTAACATTTTATATAGATAGGCAAGTTCTAATATGAAACAATGGTTATCTTTGCCCAGTAAAATAGCGTGCCTTTTATATTTTATCTCAAAGACGATAAAATTGCACTTGCAAAAATTTTCACACTATTTCATAACATATGTACCTACATAAAAACCCGCCAAGTGCGAGTCGAACTCGCACACGAAGGGTTCCGTACCATTATCGCAAAAAATCGGCAAAAAAACACGTTTGTTGTATGGGAGCCCCACTTAAATATTAATTTTATTTGTTGTTATAGCGGCAACAGAAATATATCATCTGTGAAAATTTCTTTTCTTGCTGTCTCGCTATCACGGTTCGTGAGATACAGCCTGGTGACAGTTCTTTTCTTGCTGTCTCGCTATCACGGTTCATGAGATACAGCCTGGTGACAGACGGACAGACAGACAGACGGATCGCAGAGTCTTAGTGATAGGGTCCCGTTTTTACCCTTTGGGTACGGAACCCTAAAAAGCATCAGGCCTGTGTTCCCCGAACGGTAAGGCAGATTCTGTAATGTATAGCAAATCCCGACTTCGCTTATGTTTTAGACCCATGAAGTAGAAGACGAGTCTATTGCCATCAAGAGAAACTCCATATGAACAAACCTAATAACACTGCCCGCATGCTTAGCAGAAGCGTTTGCGATCACTGCACCAACGAGGCAATCATTGCCACAGATGGCTTAAAAACGCGCGAAACCTATCAACAACAAACAGTTTCTGCTGTAGCACCAAGAGCATATAAAAGAGTACTCGCGTAGCACCTTATTTTAAACGATCTCAAATATGCTCCAAATGCAAAATTAATTCCACAAGCAAATTCTCACGCGGCGCTGTAACAAGCCGGCCGGGTGCTGCCGCGCACCTGCCCAGCACGCGCGGTACGCAGCCACCCGCCGCCCGCAAGCTGCCACAACCCACCGTACCGGCGAAACCACCGTACCTTGTTGCACTACTAACCTCTTACCCGACACTGGCTACACGACTTAATTCACACCCAAGCTTTTTGACCAAATGATACTCAAGTTTTTATACTGTCGAAACGCTAACAAAGCCTCTTCAGTTGCGGATAGTGGAAGTTTTAAATGGAACTTTAATAAAGTATTGGAGTGACATTGACTTACACGTGGTCTTATATCATTTATTCTGCTTACACCTTTATTGTATTTTCATTTGCATTAATGATTGACAAAAGAGATGAAGGCTTTTATGTCTGTGAAGTAAAATATAGCGCCCGTAGCATCCATTCATAGTTACTAACTCAACACCTGCGCAGGCTTCTTACATGATGTACCTAACTACCCTCAAAATTTATAGGCGGCTTCCATTACTCACGTTTACGACCAGTAGCATGTGTACTTAAACAAAATTTTGTTGCTTCGAAGACAAATTCCTGTCTCATAAAAGTCTCATAAAATATCATAAAAGTTGCTATCGAAACATCTTTTGGGAATTTGGAACGCTAATCGTAACGGAGGATCGCCCAACTTTTAACGCTGCTTTTTAACGAAGTTTTGATATACCTCATGCACAAATGCGCCAAAATCCTGTCTCTGTAATCCTGTTTTTAACCCAAAATAAAATAAATGTTTGTCATTAAAAAAATATTATAAAACAAAGCTGTACGCTATTAGGAAGAATAGAGAATACCTAGTTTAAGTGACTCACGAACATTGGTCCGAAGATAGTACCTTGGGGAACTCCAATAGAAAATGAATAGGATAATTGCTAGGAACGACTTATTCCTACAAAAAACTTACATAATTACGTTAGTTTTCTTTATATATGTTTATGATTGACAAGATAGGTAAACGTTTATGTTAATATTGTATATTTTCACCCTTGTCCACCAAAATCAAACCTCATTGCTGCAGATTGTGACAAGACTTCTCCTAATGATCTCTCATCTTCTTTTTAGTATTCATTAGCCTTCTGTGTGGAATCGTTTATATTCTGTTAGTCCTCATTAGGAAGCCCTTTGAATTCAATTATCCTTTCGCTTGGCTTGAATACTTGTCCAACATTTTTGGATTTTAAGTTAACGTTTATTCTTGTTTCTTATAAGTTTTAAGCAGTTTAGTGTATTTGCGCTCATAGATAGAAAATGTCATTAGTGATAACAATTTCAAAGTTTCTCGTAAATTTCTTCCAAAAATTCAAGCAAATTTATGTTAGACTCGTTGACACAATCAAGTCACGTTAGGATCGTCATCGCAGCTTTAACAGTTGATTCCGGGAAGCATCCGCATTCCATTAGAACATGTTCTTAATATGTAGCACTTTAATAAAGATCGCTGTGAGTCATTTGCGACACTGCACCATATTTATTAACATTCCAGTAATCGCTAGTACCTCTAGTAGCTCTTCAATCGGCCGCCGCTACTGACCGCTGATTGCCTCCATTCGGGTTATTCAATCAACTACTTAATGAGCAAATCAGAAAGGTTTTTCTGATTCATCAACTGGATATAATTAATGATCTAGACTTTAGTACGGAAATTGCTCGGATTGTAACGCAATTCTGAGAAAATTCGGAAGCTTCCATTTCCATCGCATCCGGGTGAGTCAGGATGTTCCATTTATGGTATGAATAGTCGTGATTGCTCATAGTTCTTCTGCTGGCTGTTGAATAGAACTACGGTGGAAGCCATTTATTGAGTAGTCGCGCTTTATGAGTCACGATGCAAAACTAAAGTATCGTCTTCTACAAACCCCTCATTAGAGTTTTAGGAAGGAAATCTTTAATTAATATGTTCGCCGTTTCTTTTTAAATTTCTTGTAATCCGAAGGGCTTTTACTTGACGTGTGATTGTTAACTAAGCCCAAAATTGGTCTGAAGTGGACACCTGTTAGAATTTGTTATAGCGGCTATTTGTCGCAGGCAGGCGCACGCGCAGGCATGCGTACGTTTTGCCCCCTGCCCCTCCCCTCCCCACGCTCGCGTGCCTCCCCCCGGCCCCTGCCTGTCGCGGCGCCCGCTCACCATTCATCGGAATGCAGGGACTGTACTTTGGTACATCTCATTATGAATAGACGCTATTTGACCGTATTTGGGTTATAGTTTAGTAAACTCGTTATCTTTTCTTACCCTTATTTGAAAATTATTTGACTTTGCAGTTAAGTGTGACGTTATCATACCTATCAATAGCATACAAGTTGATACTTAGGAAGTCTAGATTTGGAAAAGGGCACTTAGGTACTTAGCCTTAACTGCTACGAAAATGGTTATGTTAGCTAGGCTGCGCAAATCCTAGACCCGTATGGTCTATTTCCAAGCAAATCTATTTCGAACATAACATTTTTATAAACAGCAATATACTCGTACAAAAATAATACACCTAGAGGATTTAGAATCATTTAAACCTTTCGTTCGAAACCATTTACAACTCCATATAAGGTTGAAGAATTTGACGAAATCTTCTAAACAATATTCAGGGTTTGACAGTTACAGTAGCATTGGTTATAATACAGCATTAGAGTTCAGAGTCGAGTGTGCGCATTGGGCAGACGTTGGTATAGCTATGGACAACATACACTGCTGTAAATGTAGGGAAAATTAGAATGTAATAGTAGATGTTAGCGGTATTATAGACGGTCACTGATAGTGGGTAGTGGTGGTGCCGCTCGGTGCGGGCGCAGGGCACGAGGCACGCGAGGAATGCGCGGCCCTCGGCGCCGGTTTACAAATAGAAGGGCCGCTAGCGCGGACTGCACGTGTGATACATTGCCACGATTAATCTGTTAGCGCTGATGGCTGCGCCCGCGCCGAAGAAACGATCATATCGCACAACAATTATCTATTAACGAGACTCAGCCCCCTGACTTAATGATATCACTCCACGAGGATCCCACGTGTGTTTGTGTACAAATATATAATAGTACTACAAAATGTGACAAGAGACATTCTGAATACTTCCTCGTTCGTCGTAGTAATTTGAAAGCAACGCGAAGCATCAAAGGGCGCGCGAGTACGGTGGCGCGGACGGGCCGAACAGTCGTTGGGAAGTGTCAGGCCGGGAAGGGGGCGATAGAAAACACGTGAGTGACATCTCGGAGGGTCGTTTGTCGGGCACAAGAAAGCTATCGGCGGCCCTGCGTTCGCTGACCCCGGCCGGACGTCACGCCTGAGAGAAGACGAGTGCAGCTCACGCCGCGCGTTGCCCTGCGCCGCCACCGCTTGCTCGCCTGCAGCTGACTAGCCCGGATCACATTCTAATCAATTCTTATAAGTCATGCAACAGACGGACCTGCATTATCGAACTTAATCCGCCGTTGTCCTTCTCTAAGACTTTGCAATCAAAACGCACGAGGGTGGAAGCTGGCGCTCACTTAGTGGACTGGGCGGAGTGTTGGTGTATCTGTGACTTTCAAGTTGTTGGCAGTAGTTAACGGAGTTGTTATTTAATGTAACTTTTTCGAAACTTTCTCAGACATTTGGTTACGGCGACCAACTGCCTATTTAATGTTCAGTGAGATTTGAACTTAAATTCTACTAGACGGGACATTTTGATATCCCTTTGGAGGTGTTCCTTTCGTGTACTGACAGTGTGGTGGGTGATATATGTGAACTTTGCGAGCAACTTCAGAAGACCTATAAAATTAGGTACAGAAAATTCGGTAGCTTATGAATTCTTTGCAAATTGTGACGATGCTGCTAACAAGTAAGTGATTTAAGTTTATTGTGTTAATTTTGTAGAAACAATTTCAACCAGACTAAAATTAAGATCGCATAGAAGTCAATTAAAAAAGGTGTTATTTTTTAAAGAAGTGGCATAATTTTCACTGCATAGATTTTATAGAACTCAGTTAGTTTTCACGATGGTATATAAAAATGCCTTTTAAATTATTTAATGTTTTTGTGTTACACCGAATTTTTGATTATTCTAGTACTTCAAATGATCATTTTTGTTTGTGAAAATTACTTCAGGTAATTAAAACACGATTTTTCCACTGATTTAAATAAGGATTTAGGTACCTATATACCTATTTCAAACTTTTATAGATTTATTTTTATGATAATAAAATTATACAAACTATATGACGATTATGGCCCACATATATTAAATTCTGTCCAACTTTGTAATACTGCCTACCTAGATTTTCAGCAATAAATCTAGATGCCTAACTATGGGTATTCCCCATCTTAATGTTGCCAGTTTAAGTAATAAAAACCTACTACCTATGAATTATAATGAATAGCTAACTATATGATGTATTTTATATTTATATTCATTGTGTATCTTATATTTATTTTACTTTGGAATATTTTGGTTGGATGATTATCAGCCATTTTT
Organism: Orthosia incerta; assembly: GCA_948252205.1. Lineage (NCBI taxonomy): Eukaryota > Metazoa > Arthropoda > Insecta > Lepidoptera > Noctuidae > Orthosia > Orthosia incerta. Next base: position 17,421,743 of record OX411760.1, read on the forward strand.
TTCTGCTTATTTGTAGTTGTTTTAGTTTTAAATTTTCCGAATCCGTTGGAAGGTAGGTGTAGTAAACGGATTGTTCTCAGATCTACTAGATAACATTTAAGATCTAGACGATAACTACCTACTTAAATTAAATAAACTTATTTTATTCTGTACATTAGACTCTGTCTTGTATTGACCAACTTGCTGTTAACATTATATATTGCCAGTATGAAAAATACTTAGTCATAAAGTAGAAAACTGTTATAAGTACTTTTAGAGGACAGGAAGATATCTACCAACTTATTTTTTTTAACATTTTTTAGCTAAATATGTAAGTTCCTACCTAGATAGAACATTACGTTTATTCTTTCAAAATTATGCATGGGCAAGCAGTATGGACGGAAATATTTCAGCAGCTAGTAGTAAGATTTATAAATCTAAAACTTTTTTGACTTTAATGATCTATGTTTTTTATGAATTTTTGTATGAATGGTATGTACCTAGGTATTAACATTTCTACCGTTTTTAAACACCTTCCACGCATATCTTTATGATATTTTCACAGTTACATTTTATTTCACTTTAACAAATACAGAATAAAATAAAATAAATAGTGGTAGTACTTGTTATTGAAATTAAATATTGCCATTTTACAAAATACCTATTTATAAAAGAAGGATAAGTTATAACTTTGAGGGGAGGTATCTACATAATTATGTTCTAACATTTTTAAGCTAAATAATAAGGAAGGTAGATTGATAATATACCTAGGTAGGTAGGTAGAAGGTAAAGATGCAATATTTTTTTTCCTACGAAGAAACTTTATTCAAAAATATGTATAGTAGCTAATAGTAGAGATTTAGTAATCTAAAACTCCTTTTAATTAATAATGGTGTGTTTTTTTTTGTTTGTAATAGTTTGCCAGAGATCGGTATCTGGGTATTAACTTTTCAATCGCTCCTCACACGCATATTTTTACCATTACTGTTTGCAATAGCATTTTATTTCACTTTAACAAATACAGTTTAGTTAAAGAAAAATAAAAAGTGGTAGGTATTGTTTATTTAATTAAAATTTAAGTGAACAGTGAATGATTGGCGCCATCATGTGAGGTAAATTGTTGAAATAAGTATGTTTGAAAAGAAGTGAATTTTATCTAAGAGCTAAAGTGGGAGCAAGATTAGATAGGCTCAGCCCTACGTGGTGATAACGACACCGGATTCCAACGCGATTTACACACATACAGACTGCCCTACACACACTTACACACACAATATGATTCAATGTGTTATATACATGTTTAGGTATAGGTATTTGGTACTTTTTAAAATTCCTGTCCTTACCATCGATTTTCTTAGCAATTATTCATCTATAAAATTAAATTTTAGTAAGCTGTGGTGCGCAGAATCATATTTTTTTAGATTTCCTAAATATTTTAACAAGTACATCAACAGAAAACATACCTAATGCATCATTTATGATAAAAACTAATCTATAAAAGATTATCTTTGTTACAACAAACAGTTTTTCATTGGATATTTAGTCATTTAATTATTTAAGAGACGAAAATAATTATTTTATGCTTGATTTGAATTTATTAAGGCATTAGACACTGAAAATTATTATTTGTTGTCTCCAATGCTTGCAATGCTTGGGTACATGAACAAAAAAAAACAGAATTTCGGTTTTAAAAACTCCAAAAATGTGACTAACCTTAAAATATTTTTTAAAATCATTGAATTTAGTCATGGACTATTCATTCAATAATGTTAGAATAATTTAATTAATAAAATTAATATAGTATGTAAGTTGGCAATGCTAAAGCGCGAAAGAGCGCGCGCGGCACTCCGGCGCCCGCGCATGCTTACGGCTGCGTGTGGCAACACTGGCACGCACTTCCTGCGTACGTCTTTCACATCTACCCGCACTATAACTCAGCGCCTATTAGAAATTATCAAAAAACTAAACACTTTCATATATTTTTTGTCAAATAAACCCATTTTATTTTGCCCTAGTGAAGTCAGTTTCAGTCCAGTGGAACCATACAGATATATTTTAATTAATTCTATATTCAATGATTTAAATTATTTCAAATGTGTTGCAATCGCTTCTTCAATTATTTTTTAATAGGGATAGCACCATTTTATTTTTTTATAATTGCTGTATAATTTTTTAAGGGTCATTTTTCTCTTAAATTTTTCTGCAAGTGTTTCTTCTTGCTATGTTACTAAAGTTAATAGAAATGTATATTTAAAATAAATTATTATAGTTTTGAATTTTCTATATTTATGTGAGAAATAATTATTTTATTATTTAAAAATATTTTTATCAAATTTTTAGAATATTGTTACAGTGCGCAGTGTTGCCCGTCTGAAGCAACTATATCTTTCAAAATAAAGATACCTATATTTTATGTTGAAATACAAATTTTCTCTTTGGAGAAACCGAACAATGAGCATTTCTCTGTGATTCAATTACTAGCATAATAGGTAAGATAAATTCTCTATTGTGTCCTCTGAATAAAACCTACTATTGAACAAACGGGGATTTGTATCTTTGAAAAAATCTATTATGTAGTGAAGTGCTGAATATAAAGCATTTGCTAACATTTAAAAACACCTTCGGACTGATATTTTTTTAATAATAATTTTCATACAAATGGGTACCTGTATGTACTCAAATTCGTTATTAAAAGTTCAATATATCATAATTGCAACTCAACTGTTCTTTTATAAAATACTTACGGCTAGCCAATTTGTCCTCCAATTAATTTTATTGATTAAGTTAATTATAAATAGCCAAAATCTAATTTGCTAACTCTACATTGAGTGATTTCTTTTACAATCATGACTGACTCAGTTACATTACCCATTTAGAAAAAAATGCTTATTAATAATCTTCGAAAAGAGATGTTTTGTGGTATTATAGAACTGTACATTATAACTGTAACATAATATTTGGGATATTTCCAAAGCAAATTGTCAAGACAGTCTACTGAAAGCAAATGAAAATGTGCCCAATAGAAATGGAAATAAGTCACATGTTACAGTTAGATCTAACGGTGCATGGACATTTTTGGTAATATTTTTCTTTCATTTTTCTTTATCACTTTTCTAGCAATATGTGCTATTATAGATACTTTTATACTTATTGCTTTGTGCTTAATATAAAAAGTCCCAATACTAATTAAAGCAGGCTTAATTCTGGAATGCCTCAAAATGGATGTGGTCAATATTGTGTAAGCTACAATTAAATTATCAATTAATGAAATAGTGCCCATTGAATTAGGTATGTATTTAAATAGTGTCCGCATACAGTAATTTGTAGTGCCTAAAATTTATTCTAAAAGCTTTTTCGAATAATTTTCTACCTTCGTTGAATATGATTTATCATAGTAGATGGTAATCTTTTGTTCCATATAAATTGATTGTTGCTAAATGTTAGAATCCTTATCAAATGCGGTTGGAATGTGCCGTTGTCAGTGAGTCGTTGTACCGGCGACACCGCCGGCGCTGGTCGTTGTCGCTGGTCGTGCTGAGTGACGGCCACGTGGCACGCGGGCGCGCCTCGGCCACGGTGACGGTGCATGTCAGTTTTCTGGAAAAATTGTCAAATGTAGCACACCGGCGGCGCGGCGGCGGCCGCGAGTAATTTGCGAGCAGCGCGCATGTGTGCGGCGTGTCGCGACGAGATCAGCGCGCGCGCGCGTGTGCGTCGTGAAGTGAAGGTCGAATATTTTGTCCCTACTCCTCGTTTTATTGGTGTTCACGAGTCGCCGCTGTGATAATGAGTTGTCGTTGTCCCGCTCGCTCTGCGGCCGGGGCGCGCGCGCGGAAAGGGACGGACGGCAGTGTGCGCATGCGTCGGAGCCTCCGCCGGCGCCGGCGCGGCCTGCCCTCATCAGTCTCCCCGCAGCGGGGAAGCGGTTCGCGTGTGCAACTCCGTGTCGGCTCGGGCTGCGGGCTGCGAGCGCTCTGCGTCGCACACGAATATTTTTAGATAACAGCACGAATAATTTATTCGCAAGGTAGTGATCGCGCGCACTTTTGCGTATATCGGTATCGGCGCATGCGGGCTCGCGTGCGCTGCGCTGCGCGGAGCCGGCGGCGGGTGGCGGCCGGCCCGCCGCCGCCGGAGACGTCCCGATAGGTAAGCTGCGCACTTCCTGCGCGCGCGCCGCCATGTTCGGTCGGAGCGTCACTTCCGCCGGGGCCGGAACCGGCGGCGGGCCCGAGCTGTGGGCCCGGCGGGTGCTGCGCCCCGGCGGCGCTCGCTCGCTCTCAGCCCGCGCTCAGCTCAATGGGCGACGGCCCTCGATTCATAAAATGTCGGTCGTTCCATTCACGCCGCGGCGCGATGCTACGGCACGGCGACCGTTCACTCGTGACCCTCGCGTCTTCGAATATTCATGTCTCCCTCGATAACATCGTAACCTCTGACTTCTTTTTGTATTATCACGTTGTTTAGTGAACGCCGCTAGTTGAGGCCGGACTTCGTGCGTTGTGTTGGAAACAAGTGTCCGTTCGATCGCTACACCGAAATCAACTGTGAAATTTAGTGCATAGTGAATTTAAATAGTGATTTTCCGTCTGTATCAATGGAATGTTACAACCAGTAGCGTAAGATTAGAAATATATTTTTGGTTTACCTATTCCTTAAACTTTAACTACTACCTTAACATCGCCTACCCTCAACATCTTCAATTTTATTTGGATTTCAAATTCTAACGTATCGCGATTTTACTTTAAGTTTATTTTATAATTTTTCATATGAGGATAGCCAAATTGTTTTGCATTATTTTGAAGTTATTGACTTAACAACTACTTGTGTTTCAAATATAGTGCCATCAAAGTTTATAAGTGAATAGACAATTGGGGGGTTGTGTATTAGTTGAGGGTAGTGTGGTGGTGGCGCCGCGCTGTGCAGCGGAGTGTGGTGCGACTGCGGGCTGCGGGCTGCGACACCGCGGGCACAGCACGTTGCCGACAGGACGTACGTCACCAGAGCATGACGTCTGCTCGCCGTCCCGCTCGCACGCGCACGCGCTCCTCTAGTTCAGCTTAACCCCCGGCTGTTCATTGCCCTCCGGCACTTGCTTGCCCTACCCTCGTTGTGCTTATTTAGATGATTTACTTCACTCAGCATTCCAACTCTATTGACGTGGTACCAAGTTAAACTTTCCACTTTGTCTAAATTCAAATAAACAGTTGGTTGCCATTATTTATCAGCACTAATGAGTGATGGATATATCCATTATACCTACATTTGCTTAATGTTTTATTATCAGTGAAACTTATTTAATTGCAATCATATTGTCAAAACAACTCCTTAGTTGACAAAACCTTGTATTTACTTATGAACATTTAATATACCAACTATTGGTATATACTTAACAAAGATATAAATTGTCATTGTTGCAAGTAATAAAATTTATCCAAGGACTTAACAAAAAGAATATAAATATTAAATCAAAATATTTCAGTTAAATTACACTTTCAAGAAAATATTATTTCCATTAAGTAATAGGAATGCCAGCTTTTCCGGATAGAATCAACCATTTTAATAATAATTCAACTGCTGCCTTCAGTTTTTCAACTAAATACAACTTCATTGAATGTGTTAAGCTGGGAAGAGATTCAGTTGCGTAAAAATAATATTCGGTCGAATATTTAGCATTAGTCAACATAACAGATATAGAATGCAAGTCGTCCATTGACTGGAGCCCGTCGGCGGCGGCAGCGGCGGCGGACTCACATCGCTCGTATATTATAACACTGTCTTTCCCAGATCATGAGTACGTGATGAGTCAGGTGCACGTGACGTCAGCGACACGTGTGTCACGCTGACTCACAGCATCTCTCTGTGACGTCGCGCACACATGACGCCCTTCGGTCCTCTCACCTTTGCTCTCATTTTATCGCGCATTGATTACATTGTTCCGGCGCACGACTACCGCACCGTGCGTGTGAGCGACGGTCCGCGCCGCTGCCGCCGCGCCACCGCCGCGAGTGCGCTGCGCCTCCGCTTCCGGCGCACACGCGGCGTGGGCGAGTATTTCATAAGCGCTTCCTCCGGCACGCTTCCTCCCACCGAGGACGTCCCGTGCACCTCGCCACCGATGGACACTCTGTCCATATAACGCTTCATTAAACATTGACACGAATTGCACCACACGTCGCGACTGCGTGTAGGATGAATCCAAGTGTAATATGCAAATGTCACGTTACTAAATTGGTCAGTCATTGTTGTATCCGCAGCTATAAGTGCGGGCGCTCCGTCATTCATGCTGGCTGCTATTGAACGCGTCCACGCTGCCGTCACACAATCGCCACGGTAGAATCACTAACGGATTGTCGATTTCCGCTCGGCCACATCGCCAGGCTCGCAGACTAATAAGGTACACGCCGCTTCGCACTGTGCCAACATTCTCAGCCCCACGATAAGCCATTAAGGGTCGCTCAACAAAAAAAGACCATTATAAAGGATGTAAAAGACTGCACCGGCGCCGAGCCTTCCCAGAACTGGGCCATTCTTATTTCACGCTCCCGCCATATTCACGAGTTTTTTTGTATGGTTTTGGTCTTTTTTTTTTTCACGGGAGCGGTTCTCCTGTGAGAGTTTCAAGGAAATGGCTTATTGGGTTTCGTATAGAATGGGGCTTATCTCGGGGCGTCGATCGCGCGCGGAGCCTGGGAACGCGCCGACGTCGCGCGCGCACCGTTATGCGCATACCAGCGCGCCGCCCTCACGCATGACATCATCAGCATCACCGTTTGTGACGTCCTCCACCACTCAATACTAACATTTTTTCCGTTTTAAACTGCCAATAATAAACATATAAATTAAATGGGCAATAAAATCTGGGACAGTCGCTTTCAAATTGGATTTAACGGTCGAGGTAAAATTTAAGTGAAAATAATGTCAGAGGGTTTATTAACATGTCGCGTTCTGTATAGTAACGGTATTCATAAACAAACAATAATTTTCTAATAGGATCAAGATTGACGGGTTGAGTTTGGCAGCTATGCTCGCTTTACGCTCAGTTACTGAGTATTGAACATTTATTAAATTCATTTCTGTGAATGTTTTGTATTGTATCACATGGTGGGTCAGTTTTGTGTGTAAGTATTGTACTTACACTGCATGTGTACCGAGGAGCAGTTGTAACGTTCTGACTGAGTTCATAGAGTTCATTCCCACTAACTATGAAGTCAATAAATAGCAATGGTAGGCAATTAACAAAAACGATATTTATTCGCACAAAAAAGTCGTAATGATTGGACGTCACATTAGTGGAGTCGGATTTAATATTTTTGTCATTGTTTTGTACTAAGCATTTGTGTTTATTTATTTCAAAGAGTTTTTTTGTTGCGTTTTCAGGTGCGTGTGGCGAAAGACGTGGTTGCGACCGTCGCTTGCGCAGGCGCAGAGTGGGTAGTGCCACAGTGCGAGACTCTCCCATGACTGTAAGAGCCGCCTGGATATTATAAGGTACGTTCATTATATTAATACTTCTCATAAACCTATTGTATAAAATTATTACATACATAAACACACTCACGCCTTGTTCCCATGGGGGTAGGCAGAAATTAAAGAACGCCACCTGCTACGATTCTTACATACTTCTTCTGCTTCACTCACGTTCATACATCTAGTCATACACGCACGCCGGTTATGAGTACTGCGCACCTGGCCTTTCTGAAGAACATCACCTATAAGGTCTATGTATGTCTTCTTAGGGCGTCCCCTCCCGGCGTTTCCATTCAAGTCTGTTGTAAATACCTTTCGTTAGTCTCCTTCATTCATGCTCTCAACATGGTCAAACCATCTTAGCATACTCTTTACTATTAAAATTATTGTTATTTATTTACCAATAACATAAAAGTCCTAGACTTCCTGTTCCAAAGCTTTATGACAGTGTTTTCTTCAAATAATTTAGACCAAGTTACACTGACATATTGTGTAATACACACTACATACAAAATATAGGTGATCTGATTTTGACGCTTTTCCTCCCGAATGTAGGTAATTACATATTCCAAAATAATATTGCCAGTGGAGAAAATAATGAATATTTCGAGGCTTTACACACTCTTATTGAGTAGTACCTACTCCAGAATATGTAGCATTTTTTCCAAACCAGTTTTCGTGATGGAATTTCACGATCACTTTTGGCGACTATCTCCTCAAACTTGCGACATAACGGAGGGCCAATATGTATGTTGGAGTGATCGTTTCACGCATGCGCGTTATTTAGGAGTGTAAGGTGTGCGCAGGTCACGGGCCCTTATTGAGGGCAAAGGGAAGTTATAAATCTGTCGGCGCTAACAATGGCGCGATAACGTGCACCTTGCGCCCGCGCCGATACCGAGCACCCCTCACCCCGCGCGTCGCCACCCGCGCTTACCAAAACACTATCAACCGTAGACACGTATGGGAAATACCCTCATTTACAATACAAACAATTATTCATTTCGAGAACACGCTTGTTAGTAGTCAGTGTGCCGGCACCCTTATGACGGAGCTAAGACTAACCGCAGCTCACAGTGACTGATTGGCCTAAAGCTACTGCTCTGTTTTCCCTGTAAATACTCCCTCGAGCGATAACAAACCGAGAACGATTCGAATTTTTAACAAATATCACGCAAACGACGAATGTTTGAACCCGGATTATAATATGAGCTGGCAACATCGGTCACATACGTACTGAGCTCACCACCCTGCTCGTAGGTATTTGGCAACATATTTGCTGATAGGTCGGTTGGCGATAGTGGCCGAAGTGAGGGGAAAAGAGAGGTCGACGTAACGCCAACCTTATCGGTCATTGACCTTCACACCTAAACTGAGCCTCACATCACATCTCGCTCGGCGCGCGTTTACATGTGCTTAAACAAATTTTCAGGGACCAACGCGTTTACGTGCCAACGTTTTATATTGTAATATTAACGTTCACATACTTCCGTCGGCCGACTAAACACAGACAGGCCGATGCTCATTAATTTTAAGAAATCAGTTCAGAAACACAAATCTTGATATTTTTGCTTTGTGTTTAGAGTCGATTTTAGATTAAATTGGGATAAATGGTATCATAAAAACAATGTAAAGTTATAGTGACAGATGTGTGCTATTTATTTCGATACGTGTTGGTGTGTATGGAGTACGACGTAGGCACCAGGCAGGAGTTTCGTGAGGTAGGCGCCGCCGAGACCTTGACCCGTTTCCCTGGCGGCGGCGCGACGGTGCGGAGGCGCGCACAATGGACTATTCTGCGACACCGGAGCCGACACCCGAGCAGCCGCCCCCCGACGCCCCACTCCACATACCTATGAGCCCAACAACTGTACTTCTTATCTATTGCACTGCGAAAAAGTAGCCAATAGCGAAAATCATCAACAACATGCTCTATTGCTTCAAAGACAAAAAGTCGTCAAACCGATAAAAATAATTCGCATAAGTATTCCAAAATAAATATGTCCTAACACTCTTAACTACGACACAGGTAGGTAGCTAGTAGTTTATAAAACATTTTCTGTCGCCACAAGTTGTTGACTTTGACGATAATCGAAATAATCGTGACACGGTAAAGTCGGTCATGACAGCATGTAATTAGAGGCGTCTGTGGGGCGCGGGCGCGAGCGAGGCTAACAGAATTCGGGGGCGGCGGGTCGTGGCCGCTTGAATAATACATGGAGCGCCTGGCGCCGTCGAACAATACGCGGAATTTAGGTGCAGACGCGACGCGTGGCCTCCGACGACACCTGAAACACTACTGATAGCTGCTAACGTGAACACACGCGTCGCGCCAACTAACCAGCGCACTCACACATACCTACCACATGTACCGACGTGAGCCATTTTAAAAAACCGCTTACGCCTCCACATTCCTTCATGAAAGCATGTCCAATAAAACAAACAATCACCGGAAAATTAGCCTATAAATACAATAAATATTTTTTTGTAAGCGACACCCCACCGGTTATATGATCTGCCACAAGAATGTCTATTCTGTGTAAATAAATTCAGCAAATGAGTACGCAATCACCAAGAATGCAAAGCGTCTGCAACGTGTTGTGTTGTGAAAGCATTTTGTATTGTTTGCTATTTTTACAGAAAAAATGTCTAGGCATCCACTCTGGCTCGCTCGATATATACTTTTGTTATTATTTTAAACGTTTGTATGCTGGGTGAGTTCTTAACCTAAGCTAGACTTCGATCTTTCTCTCAATGCATTTAATGCAGGCTCAAGACCTAGATAACAAACTGTATGCTGTCTATATGACCAAGAATCTAGGCGTAGCTCGATGGCTACTCCGGTCACATTCTTTGAAAAATATAATTCCAGGGGAAAGCTAAGATAAAGCCAACACATTTTATTTAGTCATGCACATCTGGTTGAACAAACAATTAACCAGATTATGTTGAATTACATGTGCAAGTAGCTCAAATAGTCTGGAAACTGTGTAATGTTCGTAGCACTCTCGTAGCACGCCGCCGCCGTAGTCGTAGCACAGCCGAGCGAGCCCAGCCGCGCGCCGCCGCCAACTAACGGTACTCCGTAACCGTTTCCCACGAGGAGGCTCGCGGTTAATTATTTAACAGCTTCAAAAATCATGTCATATTTACATCGAATGCGTGGTCGTGATTAACAGTTTAAAAATGTAAAATGTTCCGAGTTAATTACCGTGTGTTGATTATGCGGGACTCGTACCGGCACTCGGCAGGGCCACGGCGACTATTAGCGCAACCGCTCTGTCTCATGACGTCGTCGCTGTGACACGAAAGTCGTGGGACTCTGTCGTGGAGCTGCTACGCGCTAGAGCTGCTCAATTGTACATTCATTCTAATTGCTCATCATTTTTGACAATTTCTGACTAGCTACGACTGCCGAGCAGTTTGTCATCTTTGATAGGAAATAATAAATTAGTAGTTTAAGTTTTCTTTTCCTTTATAAATAATCTACGATAGATGTTTACTTCCATAGAAATATAACTAAATGTAAAAGAGTGCATTAGGTACACCGTGTCCTAAACGCTGACGAAATGGAAACAAAGAATGTTTAGGTGAGCGAGCGAGGAGCGGCGCTCGGCGTTATGTGCCGCACATACTTATTAAAGCACATTGTAGTAATTGAATATATGCTGTAATGAGTTTCTGATGCTCCACACAGTGCACACGGCGAGGTTCCTTGTATTTCGGTAATTGCCCCGAGATGCTATCGCGCTCACTTATTAATTATGAAGCACAGAGCCGCGCATTTATTGACCTTATCTCCGGTGGAGCCCTTGCGCTTTCTATACCTGCTTATTCGTTAATGAGCAAGAAGCAGCACCGGAACGAACCGCCGCGCGCTGGGAACCAACCAGCCCTACAGATTGAGTTATTACATTCATGTTTTGAAACTCTGTCACAATAACACCACAATTTCCTTTTATTAATGTGATCATTCTTGGCGGTTTTAGAAAAATTATACGCTAGACAGACAGTCAAGTGGAACAGAGCGATGCACAAATGATGGAACAGCCGCGCGTCCCGGCCGCGGTCGTGTGTCAGTGTGCACATCCGCCGACAGATTGACTGGGGGGTCGCCGGTCGCCTCCGTTACGTTTGGGCTCGTCCTCTTAATGTCCCGCACAATTTAAAGTTATTCGTTTAATTTTAGCTTAACAGTAGACAGTCGCCCGCGGCGGGCGTCCATGCGGGTAAAGGGATCGGTTCCGAAATAAGCTCATTACATGAGCTGTGGCGGCGTGGGGCGTGCGGCGTGCGCGATATAAATAGCTCGGCGGTCCCTTAAGGCGCGGGCGCACATTTCCGGGCTGGAAGTGTGTCGCTTCCGCTGCGAGCGGTCGTTGACGCCGTGCATTGTCGCCGCACATTCCCCGCCGCCGCCGCGCGGCGTCCGACGACGTTTTTAAATAGAGGAGCGATTACGAGCGTCTGGCTGCGGCGCGGGCGCCGGGCACATGACCGCGCGAAAGTGCAGCGCCCGCCGCGTCACGGGCTATTTGCGACACTCCGCCGCGCTCGCGTCCGCCGCCGCTAACGGCTCTAGCGGGCGCTGGGTCGCCTCCACCACTCTATCAGGCTTCTTGCCCAAATTCTGCTTCGTTGTGGCAACTTGTCCCGATGCCTGAATCCGCTTAAACGTAAGCGATTAAGAATTCTCTACTTCGCTCAGTCTCTTATTCTTAACAATCAGGACGGTTATCTCAGCACCTCTCTCCACTTTGTCAGCGTCTTGGCAATCGAACCCAAATTCCATTCTCCAGGCATTTTGTGATCTTGTGCGAAAATTTAAATACACGACCAAAAGATCATCCTTACCAATTTCCAAAACCTTAATGTGCGTTGAAGTCTTTTGTTTGAATCCTTGATAACACCCTCACCACCAATCGAAAACTGATATTTTATCAGATAAATATTATTAAGTACCTACACCCGATTGTCAATGATTTCGTATGGGTGAATCATGGAACCACTCATGTTGTACCTAATTAGCGGCGTGCCAACTTGATTACGTATGTATGTATGGCTAATATTTAAAAAACGGAGCGACAAAAGTCGTTCTGTCGAAGGGTGCTAAGCTGTTACAGGGAACAGTGAAGGGTAGACGTGGAGTCCAGGTGTGACGAGTGTGTTGGTGCTGGACGCTAGTGCGGCGGGTCGCGGCTGAATAAATTGGGAGGGAGGCGCGCTGGAATGCGGGAGGCGGCGGGCGGGGGGCGCGGGCGCGCGCGCGGGGGTGGGGGCGTGCGACTGGCGCGCGCGCCGCTGTCCCACGGTCGCGCGGCCCCGCGCCCCGCGCCCCACACACTTTCTTTCGCGCCATAAAGGTCGTTTCAAATATTTCGGAATGCTGTTTGGTGACATTTCACCTGCGGGCGGCGGGGAGAGGAATGCAGCCTCCGGCATTCGGCCGCACGCCTCGCTCGGCGGAACACGCCGCACTCGCTCGCCGCACGCGCATCCCCCGCCAGCCGCACTCGCACACACACTACACGCGAGCCTCGCCCGCCGCCGCGCCGTGCTTAGACATCTCGACTAGAGACACTATCACATCAACGGGAAATCCCTCTGCCAAGTGCAAGCCATTAACTTTATTACAGCTCAGCCCAGCCTGACAGTAAAGCTAGCGCAGGTTTTAACAGCATACAATATATTATTATACTCGATAGCCAATCCAATTGTACAAAGCATTTGAATGATGACTTGATACCGTGCCTAACTTTTTGAATGATTATTATTCATAAAGGGCGTTTGCGTGTCATTTTACATCTCGGTGACTCGGGTAGCTAAAGCTCATCGGTCCACTTTCCACGCTCATGTGTGAACTGAGTTTCTCCAATTAATAGATTCGTTCCAATAGCAAACACTGAGTCGGAGAAAGCAGTGGCGGTATGGGTCAACGTCCGGCGGAATTCACACCGGCCGACCACCGACGCCGTGACGTTCACGAACAAATGTGGCGTAACGCTCTAAAATTTCAAAAACCGCGCTCGTTTTCCCATTCCGGAAAGGCGAGAGCCTCCTCGACCGCAGCCGACGTGGACGGCGGTGGCTGCGGCGGCGGGCCGGCGGTGCGGTGGCCCGCAGCGGTCACAAGCTGTGTTTATCAAGTCGCGCGTCGCTATGAATGGAATGCGGCGACGGAGGTTGCGCAAGCGACTAGCTTCGCGGCGTTCGGCGGAATGCGCACGCGGCGGCGGGGGAGCGCGGACGCGGTGTGCGGCGCGAGAGGGGGGCGCGGCGCAGCCTGCGGCGCTGGGCTGCAGCGGAGGCTGCATCTCGCGGCCATTCACGCCGCGCTACACTCACCGCCTGCCAAATAACTCACCGTTACAGCCGCGGAATGCCGCTCTATCTCTATACCCGACATTGTAGCCAATCATAACTCATCAGCCTCTTTGCTTGTTCTCGTGTACGGAACCGGCTTTTAGTCTTAATAGAATGATGCGCCTCAACAAAACTTTTTGTAACTTATCATGTATTCCATACAGTGGAGGAATAACAGCACAGTCGGTGACATCTTCACTTGTCATTCATCATTATGTATATGTTTCTGACGTAGGTTTAATTTGTCCTTTATCTCTGCTCATCCAGAAAAAAATGTTTGTCAGTGCCAATTTCTGTGTTCGTCCTGGATTTCAGCAAATCTGCTACTTATTGCCAAAATTATCGCAAAGTTCAATAAACCATTGAAGAAGTCATCATTCACAAAATTTAATTTAGCACTTCCGAAATATCGAAAAAATTATGAGTAAAGAACAAATATTAACAAAATTACCTAGAAACATAAAAAAACCTTATAAAACGAATCTTAAAACTGCGTACTCTACGAACTGTCTACGAATTATGACTTTTCGTAGCACACAAGGTATTTGCCCGATTTTTCACAAACTCAGAATATGCGTGTGTAGGTACGCACATAATATATTTAACGTATGCCTAATAAGCGTGATAAACGGCACGACATATAAGGCACGTCGGCGTTTGTACAGTCCGGTTGTAAATAGAACAGCTATAGATCCGCTTGCAGGCTCACCGCGCTGCGCTGCATTCTAGAGCACAGAATTGTAAAGAGAATAATGGTAGTTGTTGCGGCGTCGGCGGCGGCGGCGGCGGCGCACTATCAATAGTCGGCGCGTCACCCGCCCTACATACTTGTCGCGACGTCCGCGTCCGAGCCGGGACCACGTTTCGTCACCTCATGCGCTAAATACCATTTTTAAGTCCATTGTTCCTCGTCTGCGCCGAGTCGCCGACGTCGGACGACCCCCGCACCTCTCCATTCGCCGCTCTGACGTAAATGCGATTCTCATCGTCCCACACCGAAGTATTCGATACGACAATGTTATGCCGCGGACCTGATGTTTATTATTCACACGATCCAATTCTGTCAAAAACGTTATACACTTCCGCTCGCCACACATTCTTGTTGGGGCGCCTCGCTCGTAACACTTGCCGAGTTTTAGCGTTCTTAGTAGTCGTATTTATTTATTTTATTGTCTTTAATACCTGCCTGCTTGGGCTATATAATTTGCTGAAGTAGGGTTACCACGTTAGTGGCAATAAAAATGAGTATCTAAAGAAGGCACATTCGTCATTATCACAAGTGTAAACATGCTTCGCGATAAAAAGTAACACATTTGCGCTATTTCCCATAGTTGTCAGCAATTAGAGCAATGTGTGTGTGTGTGAGGGCGACAGAGGAGGACGTGCGGCGGGGAGGGGTGCGGTGACACGTGTGCCCTACATAGTGAGCGCCCATTGAGCTCCCGCGCCACCGCCAGCGCGCCGGACGTGACGTCAGCGTCACCAGCGCACCTGCGCCCCCATACCACAACACTACCCACCAGGCCACCAACACACTTCCCATCACTAGTCATTCCGTAACTCCAACCAAGCAAACTTCACTAAAGAACTTGGATTAACCACTGCTTAGTGTGAATTTACTGCATGTACCATCTTAGAACATATTACATTTACCATCAACCTGAACCTTCGTAGATCATGGGTCATGACTAGCCTAAGTCCAAATTTCAATCCCACGTGCACAGCTGGCCATAGCCAAGTAGTGAACGGAGCAGTTTCCTTTGTAACAATCGTAAGATGTCGTAATGTGTCCAGCAATCAAGAGCATGCAGATTTAGAGTCATCGTAGGTGGTACGTGTGTGGTACTACCATCGATGTCGATAAATTGGCAAAATAATTGTAGTGGCGCCGACTCCCGCGCACGCCCGAACAAGGCCGAAGAAGGCCGAAGCCGCTATCCGGACCATTTGAGGCAGCAGCAGCGCACTGACACCGCGTCGCCTAATTAGCGACGCGCGGTGTGGGTGAGCCCGCATGCCGCTGCCACCGACCACGAGTCCCACCGCCTTCGTTTATTACTATTTTAGTCAATTCGCTTCTATTATATAAACATAATAATGAGTTCTAATATTTTTTTTCAAAGGACGTGCCGCGGCGACTCCTACTCGCTGGCCGTCAGTTCTCATTTTGTTTCGTATTAAAGAACGGTTTTATGTGTTACAGATGGATGACAATTAGCGGAGGAAAGAAGCATTGTAGTTCGGACTGCGCGCCTGACTCAGCATGATGTCATAGCGGCGGTGATGCGGCTAATGGGAGCGTCCCGCCGACCACGTCACATCCCATTCCCGCCGCATACTTCACCCAATCGAGCGATGACAAATCCATTCATATTCTTCCATTGCTGCTAACTGTTGTGTTAAACATTGAATTCTTGCAATTCCAACGTAATTAAAGTCTATAAAACGAAACGGCACACGACGTTCGTTGCTAACAGACTGCGGTTTTCCTCTCCTGATCGAATTTACACTTTAGGTAAGTAACTAGTACATTATTCAGGTATTTTTCCTATAGATAGTGTGCTCCTGGTAGTAAACAAGCGCGCGAGGAGGAGCTAACAGAGAAGCCAGAAGAACATGAAAAAAGAATAAAAGGAATTACGAAACTGGTTTTCATAATGATTTGACAGATTGTTCTATATTCTGAGATCATTGTGAAAGCTGATTTTGTTCCTAGTTCAACGGGAGCCGTCGACAGTTGAAAGAAGACTGAATATTAACGGGAAGATTATGTTTTGTTTTTATTATGTATATTAAATAACTGTTTTGTGTATCGTATTCCACCTTTGTGTTGTATCTATTTAATTTTGTCTATTCAAGTTGTGAAGCACTGTGGTCTTTGAAGTGACCCAGATTTTATGTGTCTCAAATTCACAATTTTACTAGATTGATAGACTAATCAAAGAAGTCAAAACGTTGAATTAATTATATTTTTATCTTTCTTTGTCTTCTGCGATCAGTCCATGAGACATATGAGCAGAATTGCTGTAGGGCATGGTGGTGCCGAGTGATTTCTCCAGACAGATTTCTCTGTTTACTTTTATTACATCATGTCTTACATTGCAAGATCCATTACAGCCAGCCTGCGTTCTCAGCCGCCTTTTATGATCCGGATTTATAAGAGCTTTCGCCAATGGATTTGGATAATTCTCTAGACGTGCTCTGAAGCATTCTGCCCAGATATTCTCCTCCTGGTGCACTGTATTTTGATTGTAAACACACAAATATTGATGAACCTCGCAGTTTCTTTAAACGACGGTGCACTTGTGATGTTTCAAGGATCATATTTTGAAGACTTTAGAGCATGTAGATGTTGGAGACACAAGCAGTTCCCCATAGTTGGATGCTATAATTGCTATAAGTCCAAAATGTCTTTAAAATAGTTCTGTACCTATACCAATAACTCCTTAAACTTCTTCCGACAGTACAAGATTTATGTCAATATAGTTTTCTGTACTGACTGTATAGTTCTGGCCAAACTTCTTGGCCGCCTTGATGTTGGCTACAATGGATGCGCAGTAGTATATCTCGTATAAAAACAGCACAGATTTGTGCCTTGCGCATCGGAAAGCCAACTTCAGGGCGGTAACTAAACTATGCATTGATATTTTTGGATTTCTATGGTGTCAATTTGAAAAATCATGGTGGTAAAACTATTGTTTTCGTTTAACCTATCCTTTATAATTCTTTTGACATTCATGTAAGATCCTAGCGGATCCTAGTGTGTAACCACCACAGATCATAATGTTGTTTCTATTATCTGTGGTTACCGCAAAACACGCTAAAATATTTTTATGTAAAAATGTGAATATGATGACAATTGCCTGTATTGTCTTTAGAAAGAGGAAAATAATTTCACTTATTATTTATTTTGGCCTATGTTAGAATGTTTCAATTGTATAAAATAATCCGAGGCTTTGGCAGAGGCACGAGCAAGTACGGATACTTTATACCTCAAAAAACTTTTACACGTGCCACCCTAAAAGTTAAGTGTACTTGGAGAGATTCATAATCATATTCGTGCTATTGTTACCTTGTGTTATAACTCAGAATTACACTAATGAATGAATAAAATCGTCGAGCTATACCTACGGATACTTGCACGCTTCAGACTTTTCAAAACTATTTAAATTCTAAAAGTTTACAACATATATTGTTATGTAAAAAATCTTAAGACGACCTACCTATAAATTGTGAACAAGCAATGGCTGACGAATCAATGTTATAATCATTTGATATTTTGTTGTCTTCCGTACATTTTCAATCAGGTATGATCTCAGTCTTCACTTCAATCCTATTCAAATCATCTTTTACACTATACATCCGTCTTGCCTCGTTCCTTGCCACACATAATTTACCTGCACTTTTCTAATCATGCGATCCTTGACCCACACGGAAGCAAGGAACGGAATATACCCAGAAATGGGTATCCAGTGCAGAAATTATGGTTTAAAAGAAGCCATACCTGCATTAGAATAAAGTGGAATAGAATACCTACATTTTCTCTTTAATCGAGTATATGTACACGACTCAAAATTCGTTGTTAAAACTTACGATTTTCGTGGGAACACATACATAAACATACTGACACTACACAAATAAACAATACAACAAATAACAGTAGATCACCGTTGCAACAACCCTTGAGAGACGGCACACCTGCGTCCCACGTACACACAGTCAGGCGACTTGCAATTATTCTTAGGCTATTGTTGAACGCAAAAATCTAAACCATGATAATCGGTTAGTCCACAATTTCTCAGGCGCTATTTTGAAACATCAATCTCTATCATACTGCTTATTTTAACTATTCACGTCACATACCCCTGTTAACTACATCCAATTGTCTTTACTTAATCTATTTATTTGTCCAACTATCCTATCCAACTTATCCCACCTACCAATTAAACTATTTTAGAGTAAAAGTTAGTATGTTATCATCATCACCAAAGTTATTTAAGATTTTAGTACGAGTAGAATAGTTTTAGGAGCAGGTGGACCTTTAGTACATGCACATTAATTCGCCGATGATGATTAAACCATTTTTGTCATCAACCGGGCTCCAAATCAGTCACTATCTACTGAGAAATTTTCATATGAACCTCATGCAAGCAATAGAACTTATGACCAACAAGGCAGTATTTAGAGAGCTTCGAAATATCATACCTAAACGAAAAGTGTTCTAATTCTGAAGTACCAGTAGAAAGTGAACTGGTAGGAGCCAAACAGCTGCACTGTTGCGAGTGTGACTACGCTTACAGCTGCACTGTTGGGAGTGTGACTACGCTTACAGCTGCAGTGTTGGGAGTGTGACTACGCTTTCCAATACCTGATGTAATCTGAAGCACAATCTTGGCTGTCATCATTATTTTTAGGCTATGGCGGTCTCTAGGCCCCTTTCAAAGGGTCAGGATTTTCTCTGAATAAACAGGAGGTTTTTCCATCGTTCTCGGTTTTGCGCCACTAGTTTCCAATTTCTAAATAAGACATTCAAGTCGTCTCACCGTTTAGAATGAAAATAATGGAGGAATGGACCTTTGCTCAGTACACAGGGACAATAGAAACTAGCCAAAAAAATTATAAGCAGAAAATATTTAAGCAGCCATTGCTAAGTGACGTGAATAAAGCTTTAGCCTTAGATTCACATCACATCATCAGTCTATTAATATTCCCACTGCCGGGACACAGGCCTCCTCTCTGTGAGAGGGAATGGGCCGTAATCCACCACGCGGTCCCAGTGTGGGTTGGTGGATGTCACATGTCTTCGAATTTTTGGTTCTAGGACATGCCGGTTTCCTCACGATGTTTTCCTTCACCGTTTTGAGACCAGTGGTGATGAAATAATTTACACAAAGTAAAGCGCCTGCCTGGGCTCGAACCCACGACCTAGAACTTGTAGGTCGCGGCCGATACCACTGGGCCACCACTGCTCCCTTAGATTACATAAATGTAAATAAAGATAATTTTTTATCTCAAAATGGCACTTTTTCAGCTTCTTATTCTCCTGTAGAGTGTCCGACTGCTTTTATTGTAATTTACACAAGCCCGGTTGTGCCATGTCCGAATGCTAATTAACTACTGCCCCATATCCCGATTTATGAGGGGTTGGCGCTTTGTGTATTCTTTTCCCATGCATCTTTGTTAGCCAATATCTCACCAGTGTCACCCCTTTTTAATAACAGCCATAACATCTTTCATACAAGTATGTACCTACCTAGCAGAGTCTGGTACCTTTGTTATAGTGACATAGGCAGGCCTTCACATATTCAAAACATTCCTCGTGACTTGTTCCTTATGTCCTGTAGTCACCCACGTCACATGGACTACTTAATATGTCCCATTGTCATTATAACTGTACAGTACATAACATAAGCAAGATTGTGTAAGGATCGAAGTAGGTGGCTGTCTGCCTACCCCCGAGGGAATATTTGTATGAATAGATCACACTAATTATAAAGGCGAAAGTCTGTGAGTATGTTTGTTACTTCTTCACGCTCAAACAGCTGGACGGATCTGGATGAAATTTGGCACAAAGATAGATTATAGTCTGGAATAACACATAGGATTTACACCGGGAATATGTTCCCTTGGAATAATTTTCGACATTCACGCGGGCGAAGCCGTTGGCAGCAGCTAGTAAGTAATAAAAGCGACATACTCGTATTTTTCAAATTAAACTTATCGACTTGGCTATTGTTCCTGCTAAAGTAGATACGAGTACCAACCTAATGATTGTAACATTTTTTTAGATTACAAGCAAAATTTAAAAAAAGAAATACACCCAACACATTTTTATTGCATGCTACATTATTATTTATCTAGTAGTAGACGCGCTTCGATCGACAATCTATTGAACACGTAATTATACACGATATCTTGCAAAACACCTCTATATTAACAGAAAAACGCCCATAACTTTTGGATTTTTATCAAACATAGTTAAGAACACTCTCGATAAAGTCACTTTTTAAACAAAAAGACGAAATCAAAATCGGTTTAGCCGTTTAAGAGCTATGATGCCACAGACAAATACACAGGTACACCACGTCAAACTTATAACACCCCCATTTTTCCGTCGGCGTTTAAAATATTGTTAAATGATTGTACGAATTAAATGAATAATCAAGAATTACTTTTGTTTGTTTTAACTCGTCATTGTTCATTAAGCTGCCACACAGGCCATCTAAGGCCAACCACTTGTAGTAAAAAGGAAGCTGCGGGCAGAGCAACACCTGCAACTACGCGACTGCCTGAAACCCCATTAAAATCTGCCACCTGCAGTCTAATTGCGTAAATGAATTCGGCAAGGCAAAAAGTTTGACCCCATGAAAGAATACGAAAAATACTCTTTAAATAATTAGGTATTGCCAAAAAATATTAAACGCTTTCATTGGTGAAGATCTTTTCGCAAGAGTCCAATCGTTTTTAGCAATACCTATCAATTATTTAAAGAAGATTTGTTTTACTCTTCCATGGGGTCAAACGCTTTGCCTTGCCGAATTCACTTACGCAATTAGGCTGCTGGACCTGAATTGATTCACGAAGAATGTGAATTGCGAATTGCAACGAGGGTCTTGGGTTCGATTCCCAGCTCAGGCATAATGTTCCATTTAGTAGTTTTCCATTTGGAATTTGTCAGTTGCAGCCTGATGTTTTGGACACGTGCCCGGTTAGGTTCAAATAGGCTCGACCCCATAACTGGCGAAACTTGGGTATTTTCATTTTTTTTTTTGTTTACTGGGAATCCTTTAAAAGGCACCTGGAATTTTGGGGAAAAGACCAGAGAGTGTGGCATTTTTACCTCACTAAAACCACCCTGGTGATCACCATCAGCTCGTAGAAGGGACCCCGTAACCTCTCAAAAGACCACCCCGGAACCCCCTGTGCAAAGCATGTTAGGGACTTAGGAGTACCTACCTCTGCCTAACGCTTCGGAGAACACGGGCATGGTGTTATGTAAAACGAACTGCCATTGGCTTGAGATAAGAATGGAGAACAATAAAGGAAGAACTCCTTACAAACATCTTTACTTTCTATGAGGATTGCATGGCTGTTATGTATCTATCGATATTTTCGCTCCTCAATATCCAACGCCGCAAAAATGAGTGTGTACCTACCTATAATTATTCCGTAATCCGTTTAGTTCATATTCTATACTAATATTATAAAGAGGTAAAGTTTGAGAGGTTGTGGTCTGGATCTACTGAACCGATTTAAATGAAATTTGGCATGGAGATAGTTTGAGACCCTGGGAAGGACATAGGATGTATGTATTTCCTTGGGATAATAAAACACTTTTTACGCGGGCAGAAGCTAGTTATCTATAATTGTACTATTTCTATTCCAACACAGCGTCTTCCTCCCACTAGGTGGACCGATGAATTGGTTAAGGTTACGGGAATCCGGTGGACGCGTGACGCACGGGACCGGTCGGTGTGGAGATACTTGGGGGAGGCCTCTGTTCGGCTGAAATGATGCAGATGATGGTATTACTATTTAAATATCCAATCGTAAAAAAAAGTCAGCAAGCGTGCAAGTACTAAGCAAGCATTCAACTGATTTTAAGGTCAAAATGCACCATCCTAACCTATGCAAGTCGAATCAGCTTTGTAAGAGTAAATGTATTATCCAGCATGCAAGCAAACGTGTTAGCAAAGCAAGCAAACATGATGTGATCAAGCATTGAAGCACTAAGCAAGCATATATTTATTAGATTATCCTCGCACTGGAACACCTTGCACCAATGGTGCAAAAACCTATATTAAATAAAAGTCCAGATTTCCCGACGTTGTTTTCCTTTACCGTTGTCAGTGGTGTCTAAGATAAACTTTGAAAGTACATATGAATGCAAGAAAGCATGGAATCACTATCACTAAACAAGCATGCAAACACTGAGCAAGTAGCACGCAGGCTGCAGGCACTTAGCAAGCATGCAAGCACGCAGGCACTAAGCAAGCATGCACGTGGTTAAGGGCTTAAACAGTCTATAGCTTAGGATCTATCGGAGTCGGATCCGCCTGATACTATAAATTCGTTATTAATATCATCAATCAATCAATAAATTAATAAATCTGTAGAAAAGTCGTTTTTGTACATCGAAAATATTTCCAAAAAAGTGTTAAAGGATGACCAACAAAATCCATTTCCAGCATTTATGGAATGTTTGTCTGTTTTTCTGTTTACCTGTGTGCACGCATCACGTAAAACTTACGAAACCAATGTAGATAACTTTAATACATGAAAATTGTGCGTAACTTGAAGTATTACTTAGTTTTTGTTTCATCGCAATCGGTTCACTCTATCAAGTTAGATGAATTTAAAGTGTTCAACAAGACATAATATATCACAACACACGCAATTCAGATACTCGGACAGTTGTACTCCATATTCGATACATGGCGTTGTGCATTTGACGTCATATTCTAAATAGCGATTCTCTGCGGAAGAATGACACTTAGGCAGAAAGGCAAGTAGGGTAGGTAGGCAAGTACTACTTAGGGTAGGGTAGGCAGTTGACGGGAGCGAAGCCGCGGGAACAGCCAGTCTATACTAATATTATGAAGATTTGTATTTTTGTATGTAACGAATAAACTTAAAAACTCCTGGATCGATTTCAAAAATTCTTTCACCGTTGGGAAGCTACACTATCCCCGGTTGACATAGGTTACTTTTTGTCCCTGTATTCCCACGGGAACGGGAACTGCGCGGGTGAAACCGCGAGGCGTCCGCTAGTCTATGCTAATAATAATATAATAATCTATACCAATATTATAAAGAGGAAAGTTTTTTTGTTTATTTGTACCGAATAGACTTCGAAACTACTGGACCGATTTAAAAAAATCTTTCACCAAGAGAAAGCTTTTTTTTTATCTTATATAGGCTCGCGCTTGACCACCATCTCACCTGATGGTAAGCGATGATGTGGTCGATGATGGAGCACGCTTGCCTAGAAGTAACCTATTCACTCTTGACTTAAAGACCCCTAGGTTGTAGCTATCAGGAAACACAGACTCCGGCAGGGAATTCCACTCCTTAGCTGTACGCATAATAAAAGTATTCTCAAAACGATTAGTGCGTATGGGTGGGATGTCCACCATGTACCGATGGCGCATCGCCGTACGTCTGGTAGTCCGATGATGAAACGGGCTGGGCGGAATTAGCTCAAAGCTCTGGAGCTTTGACTTAACCAATGCCTCATCGCCGATGAGCCTCTTGGCCCGCTTTTCGATCGACTCTAGTGCATTAAGTTGGTATTTGGCAGAGCCGTCCCAGAGATGAGAACAGTACTCCATGCATGATCGAACTTGCGCTTGATACAAGCTGAGCAGCTGTTCTGGCGTGAAGTACCTTCTTACCTTTGCAAGGATCCCCAGCTTCTTGGCAGCCAGCTGAGCCTTTGCCTCAATGTATGGGCCAAAATTGAGAGTCGATGTCGACGTAACGCCAAGCAGCTCAAGATGGTCAGTTATTGGCACGGTCACACTTCGGAAAGTTGGAGCCGGGTGAAATTGACTCTTTTTAGCGGAAAAAAGACACGCCTGGGTTTTAGCAGCATTAAACCTGACCAGATTGGCATCGCCCCATTCGGAGACTGCCTGCAAGGACATTATTCCTGAGTGACATAGGCTATTTTTTAATCCCGAAAACGGATCCTGTGGGGTGGTCCACGGGAGCGAAGCCGCGGGGAACAGCTAGTATCAAATATATACCAATGATTAGTTATACTAAATTATAGGTATGAAATGAACGTTACTGAAGTAAGTATAGCATATTTAGAGTGTACAAACTGACCGTTACATAGCATGAAAATTGTATTTGTTCACTACCCTATGTTATTATATCAAATGAATGGCACCATGGAAAAACAGGCACTACTGATAGATAGCCCACGAATTACTTAATTACTTCGAATTGATTTACCATGTAATAGACAAAATACGGGTTACACAATATGCCAGTGATCAGCATATCCATATGAACTGGAAAATACCATGAAACCGTGTTACATGGTATTTTACTTGACTTTTAGAAACGAATCATAATCATATTGGGAAACGCTTTAAACGCCAATTACACATATTCCCATAACAAATTCAGGTACACCCGGTGCAAAATTCTAACTAGCTTTAGATTCGCCTAAATAGGTAAACTAAAGTATTTTCGACTTTGGGTCCTGCCACCCAGCCCATTACATGTTGTTGATCAGGGCCAGATTAACAACGTACCAGGTTTATCAAAAAAATGCAACAGGACCCGAGCTCTGGGGCTCCTAGCTTAGACGAAGCTAGCTAGTTTAACGATTTGGTTTAGTGGCCTATTATGTATGAGAAGTCTTATTTTTTTTTGCGCTCGCTCCACCCGCTCATGCACCCAGTTTCTCCCAATTCAATGTCTGTACAAATTGTTAAGAGAAAGTTAACGTCTCTAAGGCTAGATTCCAAAAGTTTTCGAGTGCCTTTCGCTCGTTTTGACATCTTAACAACTCTTGGTTGTTGCACTTTTAGGCAAGAAATTCCAATTTCGTCTAGAATGGTGTAAAGTGTAGAGGAAACCGCTTAAAAGTGCTAAAATTTTCGAGCGCGTTTTGCCTACATTTTCGATACCCTATAATAAGTACCTCTTATGAAATTTGGGTCAAGAAGCTAAATAGTAGCAAAAGTATATCTACTTAAGTGTCCTAGTGCTTTGGCAAGTGTAACATCGATACAAACATTAAAAAACCCCCGCTGGCTTATTTTGACACTCTCATTCAATCAAGTCACGAAAGACTCGCTCTTGCCCCCAGAAATGAATTCTGGATCCACCCCTGCAAGGGAAAGTTGAAGTGGAAGTCAATAACACTTTTCCCGACTAGTAGATCGAACGCAGGACAGGACTTCATATTCAGCAGTAGTTCTTACGAAAACTAGTCCAACGACCATTCAATCGTGTTAACGCTTTGCAAACTAGTTAGTTCATGAGTTAGTGTAGGTATGAGTAATAATTAGAGACCGGATTATTTGCATTTTTTGCATATGAAATTGCAAACTACACTCGCACCCTTGATTCAAAGCTAGCGCCCGTATACGAGGCACTGACTACTGCGGGCACAACGCAGATAGACTTGCAGGTAAGCGAACTTACCGAGACAATGATAAGCAGCTACCACACTGCCTGCACGGAAACAACTCCACGGAAAACACCGAGCAAACAACCCTGGTGGGGCGCGGAGTTGGAACACAAACGCGGGAAGGTAAGGAAGGCCCTAAACAGTGCTATGAACACATGCGCGGATGAGGACTGGGACGCCTATTACGAGGCCAAATCCAGCTATAAAAAATGCATGGTAGCATTGAATCTTGCCAACAAGCAAACAGGGTAAGGAAGGTACTGGCAGAACAGAATACACCCGAGCTCGCCACAATCCGCAAACCCGACAACACACTCACCGTGTCACCTGAAGCTAGACGCGTAAGAAGTAAGAAGCTAGACGCGTCCTAGTAGAAACACACTTCCCAGGAAGCGTCTTCGTCCAGGTAACAAACTGGCAAGATACTATTCAGATACCAACTAACATGATGATTGGCTCTACGCACACAGGGTCACGCTGGAAAAACTCCAATGGGCCATCAAAAGCTTCCATCCTTTCAAGGCGCCAGGTCCAGATGGAGTGTTCCCTGTGCTACTGCAGTGAGGAGGTAAGTCTGTGGCAGAAAGACTTGTGCCACTAATGAGAGCATGCCTTTATTTGGGTGGGAAATCATCCAATGACTTCTCCCGCCCTGGGTGAAGCGGGAGGGCGTGTCAGACTTTTACTGACTAAAACCCACCCGTGTTCCTTAAGTTGCTTGTGCCAGGGCCGCGGTAACTCTGTTTCAAATTTATCCGCGACCCAGACAGGCATCGGCCCTAGCGGACCCCTTCAACATTTGCTGACATCTCTTTGAGGCGCGCGTGGAACACTACGCGCCGTCGACTCGGGCCTGGTCCTTATCGGACGGCGAGCTACCCATTACTCGCCGTCCGCAAGCCCGCGCCTACGGTGGCCGAGAATCGGTTTGCGACTCCCGACGCCCGGGGCGTCTTCTGCGGTGGCTAGGGGCGTGAGGGCATCTCCGTTGTGTCTCCCTCACGCGTTCCGCCTCCTCCTTCGAATGAGAGCATGCCTGGCCTTTAGACACCTCCCAAAAGGATGGAGGGAAGTGAAAGCAATATTCATCCCAAAGCCAGGCAAGGGAGACTATACAAACGCCAAAGCCTACTGACCAATCAGCCTGACCTCGTTTCAACTTACTACCATGGAAAGGCTGTGCGAGAGGGAACTACGAGATGGCGCCTTGATATCATTACCTCTACACGGTAACCAACACGCTTACAGCTCGGGTACCTGCCTGGGCACTTTCATAGACATCGAATGGGCTTTCGATAAGACAAACTTCGCCAGCATCGGTGCTGCACTCTCTAAGCACGAAGTAAATTAGGTACTAATTGACTGGATAACCAACATGCTAAGCAAACGAGCAGTTCGTGTGGAGGAAGATCAGCAGCTAGCCTTGATAGCCATGCGGGAAAGCACCCCTCCCTGCGGGCTGCCCGCAGGGAGGGGTGCTTTCCCGCGTACTATGGAATCTGGTAATCAAAGATCTCATCACCAGACTCAACGAGCACCGTTATGGTTCAATAAGTTATGCAGACGATCTAGCAATCCTCGTACCTGAAAAGGTGACTGAAACTATCTGCAATCTCACTCAGCAAGCTCTGCGTATAGTGAAGCGATGGTGCAAGGAGTATGACCTATCAGTAAATCCCACTAAGACTGAGCTAGTCATGTTTACTCAGAAGAGAGCTCTAAGCCCTTTCCGCCTACCTAAGCTGTTCAACACGAAACTACAGTTGTCCAACGAGGTCAATTATCTGGGAGTCATACTTGACAGTAAGTAAAACAAACTGAGCAAGGCATGTGTCACCTTTTGGCAGTGCAAGAAAATGATAGGCAAAAAGTGGGGACTCTCCTCCAAAATCATACTCTGGCAGTCTGGCTGTACAGCGCGGTGATTCGGCCCTTGATCACCTATGGGGACGTGGTGTGGTGGCCTCGTTCTAAGCTAGGTACAGCCGTGAATAGATTACAACGCATGCAAAGACTGGCCTGCATGGCAATAACGGACATCATGAGGACTACCCCGACTGCTGCGCTCGAGGCCATGCTTGGACTCCCCTCTCTCCACCTGTTTATACAGCAAGAGACAACGATGGCGGCAGTACGTCTCAAGGCACTGGATCTGTGGGGTAAGAGAGAGACACAAAACACCGCTCTGCTTGAGGAACTCAACATCGAACTCCCTCTAACAAAAGCAATCAACGACCAGATACCTAAGCAATTCATCTTTGACAAGAAATACAGGATCCAACTGCACGAGGACCACCGCTGCGAAGGGCTACGCCCTGATGAGCTAAGGATCTTCACAGACGGATCCAAAACAGGTAGGTACTGGTACAGGTGCGGGGGTGTTCTCGAAGGACCTCAACATCCACCCAGCCACGCCACTTGGGGTTCATAACACGGTGTTCCAAGCCGAATGCTTGGGCATCACCCTGGCAGTCTCAGCCATCCTAGCCAAGGATGGCTGAGACTGCCAGGCAAGCTTAAGGACTTCCCTATACGCATTATCTCGGGCAGCATGGCCGTCCTGCAGGCACTGAGTAGCCACACGGTTAGCTCTGGGCTGATATACGAATGTCACCAAAGCCTGAACCAGGTCGGTACACACAATAAAGTAACCATTCAATGGTTCAAAGGGCACAGCGATTCTCGAGGTAATGATGCAGCGGATGAGCTGGCCCGAAGGGGCTCCAGTATGGCGGCGGTGGGACCAGAACCCATCGTACCACTACCCTTCGGTTACTTCCGCAATCTGGTAAGGAAGCGCACCAAAAAACAACACCACAAATTGTGGAATGACCACATCGAGTGCAGGCAGGCCAAGGAGGCACTTCCCTCTTTTAACCGCCGTAACAACTGGCCATGGGACTTTTAACAACAAGCATCTTTAGCGTCAAGCGTCTTTTTTTTTTATAAAAATGTTTTGATTGATTGAAGACTACATTTAGAACACCTGAGACCTCGATTCAGAAACCTACCTGATTGTTTACGTTTACAAAAATGTTAAATAATTTTTCGTTTTAGTGCATTATCATCTACATAGTTGTTACGTTTTGGTATTCGGGTCGTTCTACTTTTTAACCTACAATTTGATAAAACATTAGCTCAATTTCGAAAAAAAAAATATAAAGCTTCCTCGGTACTCGTCGGCTTCGTCAGTATATACATAAATTCTGATAGCAGAGTTTCTATTCTATCGGAAAAAGTTGTTGGCCGAGAAGTTTACAGATTTTTGTACGATTTTCATGACTTGAAAGATGGATTCGACAAAAAAAATTACACCTCCGTCACGAAATCTTTTATTTTATTCTATCGAATACCCTTCGTCAAATAACTTGTACTTTTGTTATACATTAATTAACTAAAGGACCTTTTAGAAAACATATTATAATAATAGATTTGTATTTATAAGATATGTTTTATTCATGATCTTATACCACTCTGTCACATTTTCTGCTAATATAAAGTATTTTTTTTCTATAAATCAATTTTTACTATCATTTACAAATAAATACGAATATCACAGATGGCAATATCATCAACAATTATAAATAAAAAATTTGCAATGTTGCACTAGTCATAAAAAAATATATAAACGACCAAAACAATTTTCCTACCAGGAGACAACGACGTGACAGAGTAGTAACTTATGTGACAGAGTTGTTATTCTAGGGGATACCAGGCTCGTTTTGGAATAAAACAGGTTTATTTTTCTAGAATCATTTATTTTGTTATAAATCTTTATCAGTCTTCAACATTGCCATATAATCGATTTAGATAATTAATGACATCACATTTGAGAACCTTTAGAATAAGAGATTCCTATTTTAGTAAATTAGATGACTACTTACTCGTCTTAAGTAAATAAAAAATCTAGTCTAACTTGACAACAAATTAAAATTGCCAAAAACATAAAATAAAATAATCATCTATAACAATAGCACAATCTAGCAAGACAATATTTCAATTTCGAAGCCACTGATAGAAAGTCTAATTTTTTGAATACTGACAGTGGCTCTTCGAACTGGAAATATTGTATCTTTCTCTTTTTAATAACATTTCGGAGCCGGTAAGACTTTAATCAAATCTTCAAAAGGAACATCCGATATGTCATTCTCCATCAACTTAAACAGTCTTCCACTATCATCGACTGATTTTAGGAACATTACCAAGACACCGCTTTCTTCATCGACGGAACTTTTTGCTACTCCAGCGTGGATTTTCCTCTCGCTTCGTACCTTAACCAATACGTGTACTCCGTCTTTTATATTCATTGGATCAATGTCTTCAGGTTGGAGTGCTCTTTTCACATTCTTTCTTCCCCTTGAACTACGAGTAGATACTTCAGAGGAAGTCGGTGTTATAGATGCGAGTCATTCGTGGGGTTTCTGGTATTGGTGATGAAGCCGGCTTGTTTAAAAGTACCTCTTCATGAATATTTTCTTCTTCCTTCTTTTTTTATTTCCTTCTTGCCATATTCGCTTTTTGATGCGATGTTCTCGCATGCTCATAGCAGCCACCAGGTTCTTTCGAGCATGCTATCTTTCTAAATCCTTGCGGTTAATTTCAGCTACCTTCTCAGGGTATTTCTTTCGTTTTTCCCGACAACGTCACTGTTTTTCTGCTGGTGTAAATGTCTTCTCTTTCATCATGATGGTATCTGGAAATAGGAAATAAGTAATAAGTACCTAAACATACGAGAAGACAGAAAAATATTTGTAACACTTTCCGTAAAAATAATTACCACAATAACTAGTGTATCTATTTCAGTATTTCTCGGATTCAGCATAAACAAAACATGCATAACGTTTATTTTACCCCTCCGTCACGTACTTTACCACTCCGTCACAATAAACATGTGACGAAGTTGTCATGTGACGGAGGGGTAAAAATTTGTTGCAAGGTTGATAACATTTAAAAGTTAACATAGAATAAATGATTTACACGTTGGCAATAAAACATTTCTTATTACGTAAGAGTAGACAACGAAAAGTAACAATAATAATTATATTTTGAATCAATTACTTACGTGACGAAGCGGTAGCCGAATAAACACACGCACCTCACATCACAGCTTTCGTGCGACTGACGCGCTGTCACTTGATCTCAGAGGGGAAATCGTACCAAGGGAGGAAGGGGATCTAAACCTTCAATCGCAGGCCACAAAGAAATACGGTACAAACGCGTATTTCGAAGGTCAACCCACGTGACAGAATTTACAAAATAAAACATCAGGTAGAAGGAGACAAGTATTTGAGATTTTTTAAATATTTTATCAAAAGTGTTAAAAAATAATGTTTGCTATTACATGATAGGTAATATATTTAAGAGTTATAAGATATTTTTAAGTTTTGTGTCATCATATAAATTTTTCGTAATATAATGGATTATACGCAAGCCGAGGTAGCGGGAGACACTGAGATTTTGTATGAAATACACTTCTGTCACGCGGATTTACAACTCTGTAACGTACTTTTTCAATGAAATTAATCAATATATATGTTATTTAATCGTGCAGTGCATGTTGAAATACAATTAATAAAAAATAATGGTTATTTCCTAGTTTTTTTTTGTCACTGACTGGTGGAGACACCTTTTTGTAGGTTAAAAAGAAGAACGACCCATTCACAATTTATGATTGAATAATTCACTAATTGTATGCTGATTTAGAAATATAAAAATGAAAACCTAGGTACCACATTTTTAGTTTTTTTCGATTTCTAAAACTTTAATGTTGCATATTATACAAATTTTCATGCATATTTTACGCATTTTTAATGCATATTTGCATGTATATTTCAATCTTTTTATGTTCCATTCCGGTCCTTAGTCATAATATAGAAACGGGAAATTATTAACCGGGCGAAAAATATACTAAATGGGCGACTACGAGTATAATAAACTAAGTAACTATTTATCCGGTTTGAGTAATACCTTTTAGGTTTTTGTGAGCTGCGGTAATAATATTGTATTGTTACATACCTACTTTAATTGTATTTGGGGTTCTATTTTTCTATTTTAGCATATTATTCTTTTGAAAATAGCTGAACAACCATCGAGGCGACATCGCTGTGCAGCGCGGGAGTTCGGGTATATTCGTGTTTTCAACGAATTAGTCCAAGACTCGTTCTCGAAGCGAGCTCGGGAGCTTAGAGGACCCCGACACGGATAGTTTAGGTACGAAGGGGTGACGGGAACTGAAGTGAGCGAGCAAAGCGAGCGAACTTAGCTCCCGTCATCTCCTTTATGTTAGGTTACTTTAGACCCTGCAGCCAGAAAAAGGGGCACTGGGCTCCGTCGACAAACTTTTATTTTCAAGTCACTGTTTTAAACATTAGTATTCGCCCACTGTTTGTCGCCACTTAGTATTTCAGCAAGCCATATTCAGTATTTTTACACCTTTAATTTGAATTTATTTTCGCTCGTTTAAATACTATCCTATAGAAACCAGATAACCTGAACACGCCTGTAACCAAAGCCATGAACAGGTATAAGACTACATAAGTCCCTAGGAGAACAACCCTATTGGGTCATAGCAATACAATCATTTGCATTACCTACTTGTACCCTCATGACTAACATAGTTTTAAGATAATGTAATACTAACAAAAAAATATGGACCTTTAAATAGTCTGAATTAAACGATTTTTTTTTTTTATAGCAATTTTCTGATATATATAGCGGTAGGTATTGATAGATAGGTGGGGTGGGGTGGTATATTTAAAAAAACTCTCTGCTACCTGCACTATTGATGGTAACAAAGGTTAACGTCAAACGTGGATTCTTTTACAGTTACCGAGTATTGATTCTTCCTGCGACTGGAATTGCCAGTGAATTGGGATTTATGCTGCAATGGTATATAAGTTGGCTGACTGCCCATGGCTGACTACGGGAGCGACAGTCGCACACACCGCAGATAAAGCAAGTACCTACTCTTCTTTTTAGCGATGTCGATGACAAACAGAGATTCAGATTAGAGATGTTACTACGTAACAGATATTTCACTCGCCGAGATCAAGTACACAATTTTGAGCTCAATATCTCTGATGGTAGGGTTGATCCTTGACGGCTCGTTTCTTGCAAGGCTGCTCGAACTAAGACCCGCCCACGCCCACCAGCCACGCACTCAACTCGCACGCGCGAGCGGTGACAATCCCAAGTCTTCGTTGCATCAGTAGGTATGCTCGCTTATTTATAGCTTCTAAACGCTTCTACATTTCAGCGCCTGTCGATGTGTGCATTATTCAATTATTTTATTTTGACTGAGAACTTGTAAATACCTACATAAACAGACACGGGTAACCTAGGCCATAGTTAAATAATTTAATATCTACTAATTGTCAACCTGCATCAGAAAATACATAGGTCACTTCAAAGTTTGCTTCTGCTTCAAGCCTCTACTAAAGCACTCAAAGTGATATAGGTAAGTTTAAAAACACAATCAGAAAACATCGTTCCTACTGCTGGAAGTAAAGTCTCATCTCTGAGATAGGGAGCGGGCGGTAGGTATCCATAACGTGAACCCAGTACGTAGGTATTAGTAAATATAGATGAAGGAAGGAGTTTGTTTAGTTAGAAAAATTTGACCCGGTCCTTTTTACGGTAGGGCAGATTCTCATTTTAACTTAGTCATCTGCGGGCATAGGTGATGCCTTATTGGCCCTGGAAGACCGCCGGACCCGGTGACATACATACATTAAAATATCACGTATTACTAACACTGTGGAGCAGTGGTCGGCCAGTGGTAACGGCCACGACTTATTTGTAGGTCGTGGGTTCAAACCCAGGCAGGCGCTTTACTTTGTGTAAAATATTTCATCACCACTGCTCTCAAAACGGTAGGAAACATCGTGAGTAAACCCTAGAACCGAACCATGTCCTTGAACCAAAAATCCTAAGACATGATATGACATCCACCAACCCGCACTGGGCCCGCGTGGTGGATTACAGGCCTTTCCCTCTCACAAAGAGGCCTGTGTCCCAGAAGTGCGAACATTAAAAAGGCTGATTCGTAGTCCTTGAACAGATATCAGCTCTTCATCATCTTGCCTAGCCTTTTTTCCAACTATATTGGTCTATCCCAACTATATCAGCTCTTAAAGACTAGATAATCTTTCAGTGCTACAACACGAACCGCATAAAGGTTTTAAGAAAACTTTGTTCTATTCTATCCAGAAATCGGAATAGGTTGAGTAGTAGCAAAGTAAGTATTCAAAATTCAATATCAATCGTTTTTAAGAAATAGGTACCGTTTTTCATTACTTTTATTATTCTGGGATTTCAGATTTATCCACACTATATATATTTTCTTTTCAATTTTAGGTAACCTATTCCAATCTCTGGTTATAATATAACATACGAAAGAAAAAACTGTCTTCAGACTGGACCAAAGGGCTAGTTTTCACTTTCGACAATTTTTTTTTAACTGAAAACACCACTAACAAAACTTCAAAAATCAACATGTCAATATGGACAAGTTGACAGATTATTGTTGACAGTGGTGTTTTGAGGTTATATCGTAAGTGCAGGTTTATTTTTATTGATATTTTCATAAATTTGTACTACAAAGTCACCGCAAAAGCTTGCATTATTTTGCAACCAACCTAAAACCATACAGTTAAGTGAGTGTTCAATAATTAAAAACATGGAACCAACAGAAGAGCCAGAATTTGATGCCACTTTAGGTGGCACTGAACACCTCCCGTATGCAGCAAATAGTTTAAAATTTGCATCTTCTAGGAGCGTAGAAATAGCTGCGATGACTGAGAGTATTCTAAGGCCAAGTAAAACAAAACTTGTATTTCAAACACTACCCGTACACATGCGACGTCGCGTGATGAGCCACAACAGTAAAAGACTACCTCGTAAGTTAAGAAAAGCTCATTTAGACCAACTAAAGAAGAGTGGTCTGCCTCCTAAACAAAAACGACCATCCAGAAAATACAGACGACGTCCAGCAAATCTGTTGGAAGAATATAATCGACGACAAAAGCAAAATGTTTGGCTTGAAACCCACATATGGCATGCAAAGAGATTCCACATGACTGAAAGGTGGGGACATCGCCTGCCATATGCACCATGTGATAAAGCTTTCAGGGCATGCTATAGGGGTAGCTCAGCACACTGTCTCCTGCAAGATATATCTTACTATACACCAATCCAAATTACAGGGACAGTAAAACTTATCAAAGAAATGTTCTTCAAGATAACTAATTCTGTTTGTGGCCTGAGCATTGGTGCTATAGCTTATATTAATGGTACTAGACAAGGGACTGTACATTTATATGGAGTGAACTCATTTCCTTTTGGTTACATAGGTAAAGTACAGTTCATATGGGTTCCAAGTGACAGTGCTAACAAAACTCTGTGGCTGTTTGTGCATCCATCCCAATCAAAGTTAATACAATCAGTTCTGTTGGATGCTGCCAGTGCTCAAAACAAAGATGATTATGAAACTGCCAAAAAAAGAAGAAAACTTGATAATGTTACAGGAAGTATTGAAATAAAAGCTATGCCAAGCAGCATAAACAGATTTCGGTTAACTGGGCCAAATAGCCACGCAGTGCTGGTCCAGAGCTTGAAGTGTGTAAACGATGGAATTAAAAATGACAAATGGGTGTCATTGCATAAACCTCTAGATTTGAAAGATAAGAATGAGTACTGGCGTACAGTGTGTACAGCCTCCTCGCCTGCACAGTTACCTTCTAACATGGTTGTTGGCTTGGTTGTAAAAGATCCTCGTTTAAGCCGACCTCAACGACGCACGAAGGCAAAGCAAGATACAAATACAGAAATTAATACTGAATCCTTAGTTCGTATTCCACCGTTTATTTCTAATTCGCCACTGTGGGATGTTAAAATACATAAAACAATTAAGAAGGAATCCATGACTAACGGGCAGTTCATCCAACATATTACTAAGAATCAGTTAGTACCCGGTGAAGTGGACGAGAATGATCCAGCCTTACAGAGTGTGCCTGTTGTATTGGTACAGAGACCTGGTTCTCAGAATCCAGAATTTAAGAAAATTGGTTAGTAGCTTAAACACCTATGTAAATAAGACTTCCAGTAAAATATTGTTCCCGACCCGGCAAACTTTGTTTTGCCATAAAAAGACCAAACATTCATCTACCCTACTCTACCTACCCTACCCTACCTACTCTACCCTACCCTTCCTACCCTACCCTACCTACCATACCCTACCTACTCTACCCTACCTACCCTACCCTTCCTACCCTACCCTACCTACCATACCCTACCTACCATTCCTAAAAAAAAAAACTTCACATAAACTATCTACTAAATAGTCCGAACAAAGCCTCAACATTTGGTTTGGATAGGTGAGCCCGTTCTTGAGTTATAAAATTACAACGAAAAGTGGCATTGATTTTTATATAAGCATATTTCGTCATTTCAGGGTATGGCAGTGGTTGGGACATAATTATGCCTTCAGGTTATGCTCTACCATTTTGGCTAACATTCATCATGTTTGGGGCAAGATCAGGGGGTCTGCGAGAAACAGAAAGCTTAGCATTTGAAATGGGAGAATGCTATCTACCACCAGATTCAGATGCAGGGCAAGATAATGAGAGAAGAATTGAACTAGAATTACGAGAAAGATACTTTAGACTTCCACCAAGCAAAAGGGTAAATTACATAAAAATAGCTATCAATAGTCCTTTCATATGCCCTTGGAATGTTTTATTATGTGATTGGAGTGACAATAAAAATAATAAAAATGACAAACAAGTCAATAAATTCTATGTACTACGGAATAGGACTATCTTAAATGATATACAGGTAAGGTCCAGCTCACATTAATTTTAACGAAAGCAAAATATGGGCTGATTTTATGTTTTATTCATAAATGTATTGCCTTGTTTCAGGATTGTATCACCAAAAAACAAAGTTTACCAAATGTGGAAAATACTATTTCATGTTTAGTTCCAGTTTACATAAAACTAATAGCCAAAGGCAGTTTACAAAAGCATTCACTCATTTGCTTGCCTGAAGCAGGTGATGTCGCTAATGTGAAAACTTTATTTGAACCCCAACATGAAGATCCTAATGAAATGGTTAGAAAGCTCAAACGTACTGAGCATATAAAGATTTTGAAAAAGATTAGAAAAAGCAAAATAAAACTCAAAAAGAAACAAATATCTGTAAGTATTGAACTTTTGTTTAGATTTAACAATACTATTTGTCATGGAGTTCTTGTAGAGCTATTCTAAAATTTGTATTCAATATTTCAGGTATATGCAGAAAAGTCACGAAAAATATCTCGGAAAGAGCCATCTGAATACACAAAATCAATGAGAGAACTATGGGTTCCTTCCAATATTGAAAGTGTTCGCAATGTCGCCTCAAGACAGGTCATGGGCTATGTTGCGCAAGGCGCTTTCAGCTTTACAGAAGCATGTAGTTGTGGTGTAGGATATATTGCTTTTAATGCATTAAAACATTTACTAAACAATGGCCTGAATCAAGTTCTCGTAAGAACCACAACATCAAGAAAATACAGACTGGCAAACATCGAGATCGTAAGAACTACGTAAATAAAAATCACTTCTACAAAATTATGCATTTATTCTTTTACTAATTACGTTATTACATAGTCTAATTCACCATAAAAACCTACATTTCTAGGTTCCGCCATCACTTTGAGATGAATAGCAAAAATAATTTACTTTTCAAACACTTGTCCAGTTAAATTGATACACCCGCTTTCTCCGTCTGCACAACTATGATTTTGGATATAATTTCACATGTTAACATAAAATGAAATAATTAAAGTCGTTCCTTTTTTATGAGATTTCATAATAATATTATATTAACATAATATTGTTACATTATAATAATGTAAATGCCTTAATTTGTACGAGGTCAACCTCTGCCTGGATAAAGGTTAACTAGAACGATACAGTTTTTACAGTAACACGCGTACATAGAATAATCGTTTTTTTTTGGGATAGGCCCGCGGATACAGTGTACAATTTATGCTACTACAGACAGACACCAGGCAAAACTGAATATTCGACATTATTGCCGAAACGACCTATGCCATGGGCTGTACGTACGCCCATCACGATGTCGCAATTAGATCTTAGACCGCTTCCTAGCAATAGCATCCTCGACTGCCTTCAATTGTTTCAACAGCTCTTCTCGTCTCGATACTGATTTCTTAGCCGGTCCCGAGTCTACTGGAGATGTCGCCGAACGTTTCTTGCCGCCCGATTCTGAAATATTATTTTCACTTTCATATCTAACAGCCCACATATTAATCACCTCCATCGAGTGGAATGGATTATATAAGTACTAACGTAGTATTCAATGCTATTAACAACTATTGTGTACCAAAAATTATTCTTTAAAGAATAAATAATAATATTTTTTACAGCTACATAACAATTTCAATGCAGTACAATGCAATTTACAGTCTCAAATAAATAAATTAGGATCTCACCTTGGTTCACACTAGTGAGAATCTTAATTAAAACACCAGGTACTGACCTGAGAAACTTTTGTTTTGTAATTCGTAAAATTTTGTAAAATGTTTTTATAATATGTGGAAAATGTCGCTGGTTGCACATTAAATTTGTTTTTCTTCATACACAAATTTTATGTTTTGCTGTAGGGTGTAGTCGTTCAAAAGAAGCTTTAGTTCAAAAACCATAATAATACTTCAGGTGACTTGACCATCGGGCTTAAAGTAGGGATGCCGCATACGGTATGCAACGATTATTGCGCGGCGTAAAACTTTAAATATGTAGTTATTCTTACCTTTATCGCTGGGTACTTCCTTCTTGCTGGTAACAGTAGTCACAGCCGCCGCTAGACCAGCACCCGCTTTAGCATTTAGCCTGTACATAAAAATGTTCCATGTCAATACGCTGGTTGGTTTCACCAGACTCTGGTCCAAAGATGGTATTGGGGATGACTGTTTATATGATGCCAAGGAATCGAAATATTTAATGTTAAGTTAGGATTTTAGCGGTGCCGTCCAGTGAACGGAAATAAACATGGAAGCATTCCTAGCTTTAAAAGATGACCCAACGCAAATTGTGCCCCGGTGGGCGGGGCTTACCGATCGTGCCGCTCACGCTTTTAGTTCGTCCGCAGTAGGCAACAGCGGCGGTCGACTAATATTTACTGTTTTTCGCATGTTAAATATTTAAAAATGCCTTCTTGTGCAGTGAAGTGGTGCATAAATAAATCACATTTGCATAACAAGAATGTTGGAATTAGTTTTCACGTGTAAATACATCGCTATTCATTATATTTCTATTAAAAATGAAGTATGCCACGAAATCTATAGGGATGATGTTATGCCAACCAAACAATTAACTTTTTTACCTGACAATAATGGCAAATATAATTTAAAAAAAAAATGGCGTGTATTTTTTTTTCTATGGGGACGGCACTATGCAAAATATACCAAGTTATTGTAGGTACATAAAAGTTCCTTTAACAGCATGGAGAAAATAGATATCGTTGCTGTATCTTTATCTTTTCTAATATATTTTTGACCGTTCCAAAAAGATATATTTTTAATACAATAAAAGATGGTTCTTTAACACGAATTGCCGTAGGATTTGACTGGTAGAAATCATCACGCGAAAAAGCATTCATACTTCTATGCGATATCCTTCTTTCGAATTTGGTCAAAATATAAATCCAAAATGGCGGCTGCGAAATCTTTCATATTTTTCATCATGGGTTTAGTTTTCGAGGATGCTTAAGTCGATTGTGAGGCTAAAATAATACAAGACGGCAAAAATAAAAAAAATGTTTTTGTTTAAATCATACGTGAGAAGGAACTTTGTTCCTGACGGTGGTACCCTGATCACACACGTTTATTTATGCTTCTATATTTTCTTTCATATTACTTTAATACCATCACTATCATAATTAATTATTGCGTTGCTCCATATTGCATAAAGAATCCCGGGCGACGCGATTGGTGGACGCAGTGGCGTCGTAGAAATGTCGTTAGCGGCCTATACGTTAGATGATAATTTAAACCCAAACTTTAAGTAAATAAGGTCTATTTTTTACTGTGCATCATGAGTTGTAATAATATTGTTTGTGTACTTTGGCTAGTTTGACGAATCAGTGGCGGGGTTTCGATGTGTGAGTTTGTTTGGGATTTTGTGTCAGGATGCGCGTTAAGTTCCTTCGAAGTAATGCTTCCATGTTTATTTCCGTTCACTGGTGCCGTCAAAATGAGGGTCATTGTTTGACTCTAAATGTCAATCACGCGCCATCATTTTCATGAAAGCTTTCATTTTGACTCAGATTTACATTACATGGAAGACTTACAGCTAAAACAAACAGACCAGAAACAGTAAATTTGACAGTCAGTCAATAAAAAGTCTTCACTTATAGATATTGAATAATACTTAATTTCTTTGGACATTTCAATACACATCGATAAAAACAGATCAACAAGTGAAAAATCACTCAATAACTCATGCACCAGTGATACTGATATTTTGCTCGCACTGCTTTGCTGCACAATATACGAGGGCTGCACTAAAAGTATCGGGAATGGAATATTTCCACTGTTTCTGTCATGTTAAAATCTTTTTAATTGAAAACTCCTTGGTTTTAAAAATCGAATACCATTTATTTATTTAAAAAAAGATTCTCGGTCTTGTCACAAGGTTTTGTCAAACTTGTTTAGTCGTTGAGAAAATGGAATTGACTCGAGAAAATTCAAGAGCGATGATTTATTATGACTTTCGAAGTGGTTTAACACAAAAACAGTGTGTTGACCGGATGATTTCTGCATTTGGTGATGAAGCCCCATCCAAAACCACAATTTATCGCTGGTTTGCTGAATTTCAACGTGGACGTGTTAAGCTCAGTGATGATCCCCGTCAAGGTGGTCCAAAAACTGCAGTCACCCAAGAAAACGTTGGTGCTGTGCGTAAGCTGATTGAGGAAGATCGACATGTGACATACCGCGAAATTCAGGCAACTTTAGACATTGGCATGAGTCAAATACAAATAATCTTGCATGAACAATTAGGTGTAAAAAAGTTGTTTTCCCGATGGATACCGCATTCGCTCTGTGAAGAGCAAAAAGCGGCTCGCGTTACTTGGTGCGTCAGAACTCTCGAAAGATTCCACGCAGGATCCTCAAATGTTGTATACAACATCGTATCAGGTGCCGAATCCTGGATATACGCGTACGAACCCGAAACAAAAAACCAGTCACGAGTTTGGGTGTTCGAAAATGAGTTAAAGCCAACAATAATTGTTCGTTCACGGAGTGTTGCAAAAAAAATGGTGGCCACGTTTGTCTCCAAAACCGGCCATGTTGCGACTATTTCTCTTGAGGGACAAAGAACGGTTAATGCAGAATGGTATGCTAGCATTTGTTTGCCACAGGTCGTTTCTGAACTCCGTAAAGAGAACTGCAACCGCCGCATCATCCTCCATCACGACAATGCGAGTTCTCACACCGCGCACAGAACAAAAGAGTTTTTAGAGCAAGAAAACATAGAATTACTAGACCATCCGCCGTACAGCCCCAACCTAAGCCCGAATGATTTCTATACTTTCCCTAAAATAAAGAATAAATTGCGTGGTCAGAGATTTTCGTCACCTGAAGAAGCTGTGGACACCTACAAAACGGCCATTTTGGAGACCTCAACTTCCGAATGGAATGGTTGCTTCAATGATTGGTTCCAACGTATGGAAAAATGTGTCAAATTTCGCGGAGAATACTTCGAAAAGCAATAAATACATTTTTAAATAGTAATGTTGTGTCACTGCCTTGATTCCCGAAATTTTCAGTGCCGCCCTCGTATACGCTGCAATGAACTAGGTGAAGAAGTTTCGGCATAAGCGCTTCCTGGCTGATGGCACACTAGTTAGAAATGCGTCAATATCATCATGCTGCTTAAGAGCAGTCAACCCGACATAATGTTCATACAAACGCTGTTACGTGATTATGCCGTTGTAACACATCTATCTTTGTTTTTTTTTTAACTAATAGGTATTTTGTGCACTATATCTAGGTTTTTATTGAAGCAGAAAATAAAAATTTGGAGAAACCAATTCAGTATAAGCCTCCAAAAATCTGGTTTTTTGCACACATTTTTCCTGAACTTTGGCAGTTCATAATGTATTCATAAAATGTAAAAGTAAAGAAAAAATATCGATAGAAACCTTACACGTGTTATGGAGATTCTTATTATCTTATTTTTATTTCGCAAACTTCTAAGGCTTGTTCAAAAACACGTATCTCCTGGAACATGTTTTATGAAATTTTCGAACACCATTTTTCGTTCAAATCATATCGCGTTCTCACTTGCTTGTTAGTCAACAAGGAGGAATGAGGTGCGCGGGGAGACAAGTCGTGCGGGGACGGGCGGGGTGAGACGGGAAAGTTGAATGAAGATCGCCGCTCGCTCGGCTAATGAATTTGTTGAGTATCTATTTCATTTATTTAGACAATTCTGTTTTACCTACTACAACGATCTTGCTTTTTTATACCGGACACTATTTTTGCTTTCAAAAAGATTTAGTAGTTGTATAATAAAAAGGAACCTGGCATTAGTGAATACGGACACCGAATTTGTTTTGATGGTAGGTTTTGAAGGTAGAGTAGGTAGTTAGGTAGGTTATGTACCAAGGTTGGGTAGCTATAAGCTAGGTAAGTAGTAAGGTAGTTAGGGTAGGTAAGTAGATAGGGTGGGTAGGACCTACCTTCCAACTTACCTACCCGGTAGATAGGGTTGGTAGGTAGGGTACCTATGTCTTAAGTATGTAAGTAGGGAAGGTAGGTAGGTACCTAGGTAGGGTAGGTAGGGACCCTCGAAACACCCGCCAGATGCTCGCAATACTTCCTTGAGTATCGGTATAAAATTATAGATATTTTTATCGCTACTCAATACTGATATCAGGCTGCAACGCAACGTTGCGAGATCGCACATCACCGGTGCGGGCGAACGGCGCGCGAACTTGGCGCGTGGCAGAACGGCAACAGTGCAGTGTGCGACGTATATTTTATCAAAAGCAAGCATAGCATCGCATTTGCAACAGTTTCTTACTCCGTGCGTTGAAGTTCCGCGTGACGTCACGTAAAGTCATCACGACACGATCCCAACTTCTGAACTTTGACGAGCTTTATCTTTATCAATTTTTAATGATTTAATAAATAAAAAAATACGTGTCCAATATTTTTCGATAATCTAACTGACGGACTAATTAGAATTATTATTTATATCAGTCTACACCGAGTTGCTGTTGTTGCAAAAATAGTTTTACAAAGACAAACGAAGGTAGTTTTAGACCAATAAAACAAACAAAAAATAAACAGAATTTCTTTTTTTACCGACTTCAAAAAAAGGAGATAATCAATTCGACACGTATGTAAGTAATATTATTGGAACTGCACAATATTCACATAATGTGTTACTCCATCTGAGTTTTCTAAACACCTGTGGAAAATGTCATAAGTGTATGTATTTTTGTTTGTATGTATGTACGTTTGTCCACGCATTTCTCCGAAAGTTCTTATCGGATCGTGATCATTCTTTTTGTGTTGGATTGAGTATCTCTCAACTTAGGGAATAGTGTAAGTTTCATCATAAGCGATCCAGCAGTTTTCAAAATATGGAGCATACAACCGTACTCCTTAGCACAAACAGCACGAATCTGTAAATTTAGTTAAGTATTACAGGTATTTTATATGTATTTTGTCTTTGACACCCAGATCCGGAACAATTATCTATAGCCGGTACAAATATTTTTTTCCGTGCGGGAATAGAACCCGCGACACGCAGCGCAGCAGCCGATCGCTCAACCACTACGTCAACTTACACAACAACCAAGTGTGTCGTACTTTATGTAGGATACCTACATAAAGTACGAAAAAGTATAGGTACCTGAATGATTTATTCTGCTTATGGAGTAGCACAAGCAGAATAAATTATTATTTATCTATCCGG
Organism: Orthosia incerta; assembly: GCA_948252205.1. Lineage (NCBI taxonomy): Eukaryota > Metazoa > Arthropoda > Insecta > Lepidoptera > Noctuidae > Orthosia > Orthosia incerta. The sequence goes on from OX411760.1 coordinate 17,465,696, forward strand.
TCCGTATTGAGGAAGCTAAAATTTGTAGGTATAAAAGGGCACCTGCAAAGGTGGTGCTCTTTGACTTCCATGAGGTATTAAAATTAAATTTGGACGAGATATCGGAGCAGTTTATACTATTGTTGAACATTTTGAACAGACAAACGCAGTCAAATCTCGCGGCGAATGACTAGAGGCAATGTATGATATTTTTTACAGTGGTTATGATAGTTTTTTTTTTTTTTTATAGGCTCGCTTTTGACCACTATCTCGTCTGATGGTAAGCGATGATGTGGTCGACGGTGAAGCAGCTTGCCTAGAAGTAACCTATTCACTCTTGACTTGAAGACCCCAACGTTGTAGCTATCAGCAAACAAAGACTCCGGCAGGGAATTCCACTCCTTAGCTGTGCGTACAATGAAAGTATTCGCAAAACGCTTTGTACGTATGGGTGGGATGTCCACCATGCACCGGTGGCGCATTGCCGTACGTCTTGTTGTCCGGTGATGGAAAGGGCTGTAGTTTTCAGATTAATATGGTACTTTTTGGTGGAAGCATAAATATTTTATGAATCGTTTTGGATGCTCTCTAAACAGTTAATAAATGATGGCATCTTTGATCCCGAGTTGAAGGTGCTTCGTACCTGGGTCTAGCAGCCGCATTCAGCAGACGAGCGTGGCGCGCACGACGGGCGCCGGAACTGCCCGATGATGACGACGAGTGAGACTCGCTCTCCGACTCGCTCGACGACGAAGAAGTTTCTAAAAAATAAACATGGATGTTCTTACTGAAATGACACATAATAAGCCTAGTAGGTAGAGTTGTAGTTAAAATTTTATTGATAAAGTTTTGAATGCCACGACAAAATAGCATCGGCCACAATTTGTCCCGAATCTCTTCAAAGTTAGAGTGAACAGGCTTCTTCTGGGTAAGCTCACTCCATCGTAGACTCTGTCTCTGTCACCTTTGACCTAGACTAGAGTCAAGAGCAAACTCATCACAAATTAAAAAAAAAAAAAAAAAACGCTTTCAAAAGCTTTTCTATGGCAAGCACATAGCCCATAATCTTTGGGCTATGTGCTTGGCATAGAAAAGCTTTCTAGGTAAATCTAGCTAACTATTTAGGTAAATCCAATGGTTTATAGTATACGCACCAGAGCCTGATGATGAGGATCGCGAATACTTCTTCCTATCCCTGTTGCGACTTGTTTGCTTGTTGCGCCCATAGGGGTCCAGTTCATCCTGATACACAAATATAATATTATTAGCAACTGTTAGTATAAATAGATAGGTATTTATTGCGGTGGCGATACCTCGTCCTTATTCAATATTGTTTGTGATGAAATCAAGGGTAGTTTGCTCAGCCTCCATGCACGCCCTCTGTGCAGGGCGTGCATGGAGGCTGAGGAAACCGTTACGCACGTAATCTTTGAATGCACAGGCGTCACCCAGATTAGAACACAAACCCTCGGGTCACCCAGATCTTACACAGTTGTTCTGAGCAAACCAGGAGCTTTAATTAACTTCTGGAGGGAGGTGGGTTGGTTGGAATAACCACCAAACGGCTGCAATGGCCCACGCACAATGGTCCATTTAAAGGACTAACTGCCGCACTCAGAGCCGTTAACGGTTACTTAGGCCATCCTTAGTATTGATATTTAGTACAAAATCTATACTAAGCAGCGGTTTAAGTAACCGTTAAATATTTCTGAGTGCGGAAACCAAATCCTTAACATAGACAGAAGGGTAGTTTTGCGAAAAGAGTGACATGTGTGAGCCGAGTATGGTTCTGTGTGCTTAGTGCGAGTTTCTTAACGTACTTACTCGTGATAACGTTAACGATCTCTTATGTCAAAATGTATACAAAAAAAGAGGTTTTTGCTTACCCAGAACCACCCGGCCCAGACGGCGCTTATCCAATTTCAATACAAATTAACGTTTACGGTAACGCGAGCGTGAGTAAAAACTCGCACTAAGGCCTCTGAGTTACCTTGTGGCGGTGCACGGCATGCGAGGCGGGCGGCGGTGGGTTGGCGGACAGCTGGCGCGCGGCGGCGGGCGAGTGCGCGCGGCGGCGCGGCGGCGCGGCGCGGGCGGGTTCATGGCGGTGGGTTACCTTGTGGCGGTGCACGGCATGCGAGGCGGGCGGCGGTGGGTTGGCGGACAGCTGGCGCGCGGCGGCGGGCGAGTGCGCGCGGCGGCGCGGCGGCGCGGCGCGGGCGGGTTCATGGCGGTGGGTTACCTTGTGGCGGTGCACGGCATGCGAGGCGGGCGGCGGTGGGTTGGCGGACAGCTGGCGCGCGGCGGCGGGCGAGTGCGCGCGGCGGCGCGGCGGCGCGGCGCGGGCGGGTTCATGGCGGTGGGTTACCTTGTGGCGGTGCACGGCATGCGAGGCGGGCGGCGGTGGGTTGGCGGACAGCTGGCGCGCGGCGGCGGGCGAGTGCGCGCGGCGGCGCGGCGGCGCGGCGCGGGCGGGTTCATGGCGGTGGGTTACCTTGTGGCGGTGCACGGCATGCGAGGCGGGCGGCGGTGGGTTGGCGGACAGCTGGCGCGCGGCGGCGGGCGAGTGCGCGCGGCGGCGCGGCGGCGCGGCGCGGGCGGGTTCATGGCGGTGGGTTACCTTGTGGCGGTGCACGGCATGCGAGGCGGGCGGCGGTGGGTTGGCGGACAGCTGGCGCGCGGCGGCGGGCGAGTGCGCGCGGCGGCGCGGCGGCGCGGCGCGGGCGGGTTCATGGCGGTGGGTTACCTTGTGGCGGTGCACGGCATGCGAGGCGGGCGGCGGTGGGTTGGCGGACAGCTGGCGCGCGGCGGCGGGCGAGTGCGCGCGGCGGCGCGGCGGCGCGGCGCGGGCGGGTTCATGGCGGTGGGTTACCTTGTGGCGGTGCACGGCATGCGAGGCGGGCGGCGGTGGGTTGGCGGACAGCTGGCGCGCGGCGGCGGGCGAGTGCGCGCGGCGGCGCGGCGGCGCGGCGCGGGCGGGTTCATGGCGGTGGGTTACCTTGTGGCGGTGCACGGCATGCGAGGCGGGCGGCGGTGGGTTGGCGGACAGCTGGCGCGCGGCGGCGGGCGAGTGCGCGCGGCGGCGCGGCGGCGCGGCGCGGGCGGGTTCATGGCGGTGGGTTACCTTGTGGCGGTGCACGGCATGCGAGGCGGGCGGCGGCGGGTTGGCGGACAGCTGGCGCGCGGCGGCGGGCGAGGGCGCGCGGCGGCGCGGCGCGGGCGGGTTCATGGCGGTGGCGCGCGCCGTGGCCAGGCGCCGCTCGCGCACGATCACCGACGGCGACAACCTGCACCACACCAGCACCGTTACACTGTGTGTCGACTGTACGCGCTCCTTGAATGCTTAATCTATCAGGCGTTCATATGCAGGATAAAAACGGCGATCCGTGTGTTGTGGCGCAACATGGGAGAGGCCCGGCAGTGGACGCAGAAGAAAGTGTAGCAAGAACATTAGAAAAAAAATACTCGATTATATTCCAAAGAAGATAGGCAGAAGAAGCAAAAGAAAAAATATTTCGAATGTAGCCAAGATTGCCAAGAAATCGCTGATGTAGCGCTTTTAGATTTACGCGAAGAGCTTCGCGATCTCGAGTCGAATTTTAGAAGACGCACATATGCATATTTTTTATTGAGCGTCGCAGAAAACGTGAAACGTCTATCTCACCTTTGTCTCGAAGAAGAGGATGCCCTTCGCTTGCGCCGCGCACTCGGCGATCGCGAACTTCGGGAACTGGAATTTGAAGAGCTGCGGAGTGAGCAGGACGCGGGGGGCGGGGCATGGGAGGGGCTCGTACACGCGCACGCATGCACACACGTACGCACGCATGCACACACGCACGCACGGTTATGTTACATGGCACATGCGCACACGGTCGTGACCACAGTGAATACCACAGGTGACAAGATGATATCAAGAACGAGCATGCAGTTCAGTTATAGTTGTTAATATCGAGATTAAAATGAGAGTCATGAGGAATCGAACACCGCAAACACCACAACATTAGACGAGTTATGAAAGCGAAACCCATCGCCCAAGGGAGAGGGACGAAGCAGGAGAGAATATCCAATTAAAATTTCATGAATAAATAAATAATAACAGTAACAGGGCTTTATAAATAATTCTTTTTACAGAGACTTCTAGAACTTAAATTAACAAATTAGGTTCCCAAATAATATTCTAATGCATAAGCGTGTATTTGTGTAGAGCACATTATACACAAGATAATTTTACCCACACTCGAGCGCGCGCAGCAATACTGTAGGGAGCCAATGCGTCTTTTGCCTGTATATTAAAGGTCAACCGCTACGCGACGCAAAGCTGTATGCACTTTTTTAAATAGTTTAAATATTTATAGAACTTTTTTTTATATACAAAAAAGTACACATTTCAGTGACAGATTCCGAATATAGTAGTCACAGTGGATCTTTGTGTCTCTGAAGTTGGCTGCAAGACCCTGCGTCGTTGCTATTTTTGTATCAATGATCAAGGTGAAGATAGCGTAGCGTAGATCGTCCTATCTCGCTTACTCCATGCAGTTTATTCGATGACAAACTGTTTCTTGCGCAATAATATAATATAATTCATTTATTTTATTATTTTCTTTATTAAATTTATGTACAATTTTAAATATTAGCTTATAAAACTAAATAAAATAAAAACATTTAAAAATAAAATATTATTTTTATTATTATATTCTTCTTAGTCCATAATATTACATTTATAAAATGCAATGGTTCGCGAAGCCAACTTCAGAGTCACAAAGATCCTCTGTGACTACTATACACACATTCGAAATCTCACTCTGAAATGTGTAGCGATGCGTCCCGTTGCGTCTCGGTGTGTGCCTTCTCTCCACTATTTTGGCTCATGCCATGTGCTGTACAAACCTGTATGACCGAAAATCAAAACCACTGCGCATCACCAAATTCTGTGGTTTTGAATTTTGGCTTTAACAGCATAGAACCCTAACCGGCCACCAGCAGCAGTCAACATAACGCCTGTTTTCCCGCAAAGTAAGGCAAGAAGTGTAACAGTAAACGACCATTCATATAGTAGAAAGGACATTTCGAGAGATATAGACAATAATAACGAAGCTACAAAGCTGTAGACAGAGTATGAGCAATAGACAAGCCACTGAATAATAATAATAAAAGCAGGTAACACTTATTAGATCCATTTGTAAACGAGACAAATATAATGTCTTTCGTATATTACCTTTATGTCTGCCCGTATTTGTTAGCCAACAATTACGCAAAGTAATTAAAACGGCTGTCATGGTAAGATTTCATTGGAGTTTTATTTGTTGTTTTCCCCGTTACCCAATACTACATTACAAAGTGCCAGTTTCATTGAATTTGCCACAGACTATAACATCATTATGCATATGCTAACAGCTAATCTAAACCATAGCTATTGGCAAACCTTTACTAAATGAAAAAGAAAGCATCTGTCTCTAACTTTAGATTACATCTAATTATAAATTGTAGTTATTATTACAGAAATGTTGGAACGCCGACGTTATCTCGGAGGTGGGCGCTAATGACATAGACAATATAGTTCTAACTAATGTAACTATTAATGATCATTAAAAAGGTTGTATAATTGTTTTATTGTATCAATAAAATATTTGGCTTTGAATTTACTTATAATTTCTATTGTTTCAACTCCATGTTGATTATTACCAGTGATCGGAATAGTCAAGTGCTATTCGCGGGCCTTAGTGACAGTTATCATAACATGGATATGCCTTCTAAATCCTGGGAAATATATTATTCATTTATTTTATTAAACCGGTTTTTTTTATTGTGAACTAATTTAGGAATTCGTATTTTATATAGTACGTATTCAGTTTTATGCAAATATTGTATTGGTCACTAAAGTTCTCCTTTCCCTCGCGCGGTCGAAATTTTATATTATTTTAACTTTACATCTGTGTATAATAAAAGCTGGTTCAACATGAATAAGTTTGCATAATAAAATCTATAAATAGCCTTAAATTAAGCGAGCGGAGCGTCGACACACAATTGTGATATGGCAAGATCCCGAGGCATGTCCATATTAACATTATTATAAAGGTTAATTGACCCAAAATAGCACTATTATTCCGATCCCTGATTATTACACAGCAGAGTACACCCTCCACATTGGTGATGGCTTAAAAAAAACCGGCTAAGTGCGAGACGGACTCGCGCACGAAGGGTTCTGTACCATTATCGCAAAAAAACGGTTTTTTGTATGGGAGCCCCACTTAAATATTAATTTATTCTGTTTTTAGTATTTGTTGTTATAGCAGCAACAGATATACATCATCTGTAAAAAAAACAACTGTCTAGCTATCACGGTTCATGAGAGACAGCCTGGTGACAGATAGACGGACCTCGGCGTCTTAGTAATAGGGTACCGTTTTTACCCTTTGGGTACGGAAAGCTAAAAAGGAAAGAATCGTACCTGGAAGATGAGTAGGAGTCCTCGGAAGAGGGCGGCTTGCGTCGGCGGGCAGCGGGCTCGGCGCGCATCCACGGGTCGGCCCAGTCGTCGCCGCGCACGTCCCCGCGCCGCACGTCGCGCGGGTCCCGCACATCACGCACCTCACCGCGGACTTCACGGCCTTCGCGACGCTCCACCTCCGCGCGCTGCACTATCACTTCACGAGACGGTCGGACGCGGCGCTGCACACAAATGGAATACAAGAAATTACTTATCGAGATACATTTTCTAATTGTTGTTGACTATCAAACAAACCTACTAAGGGTCAAAGCACATTGAGACGGAGTCGAAGTGAAACGACGTGACGGTCTAAAAATAAACAAAGCATATTAACTCCTTTCTCCGACACAAAATCAAATCCTATAGGACATTCACGATTTCGCGCGTCTTTCCGCGCATTCGACCGACTGCGCGCGTATTTTGTTTATCTTGATAGGAATGTGTGTTACATGTTGGAGATAGAGATCAATATGCTATGTACATTTTTCTGGACTGATGCGTCGCTTCGTTTCGATTAATAGTTCGTAATATCACTTTGAAAAGACACTTTATATAAAGTTATTTGCTTGAAATATAAATGAATGGAAATGCGTAATCATTGTAAATGTTTTTTTAATAAAGTTTGAAATGGAGTGCAGACTTTTTTTCTTTCTTTATAAACAACTAGCTTTTTACCGCGTCTTCGCTTTCGTAGCCCACCCCTCAGGATCCGTTAAAATTTTCGGGATAAAAGTAGCCTATTTCACTCAGGAATAATGGAGCTTTCCACTCGTAAAACAATATTCAAAATCGGTTAATTTAGACAAACAATCAAATCTTTCCTCTTAATAATATTAGTGTAGACAAAATATAAATGTTCATACCTTATGATAAGCCCCTTCCTCCGGCGCAGGGGCCCGTTCATCATAGTGCGGCACTCGTTCATACGCGCCCCGCTCACGCTCGTACATCATTTGTTCCCGCTCGTAGAAACGCTCCCGCTCGTCTACTTGTGGACGCGGGAAGCGACCACGGTACATTGGACCGTATGGTCTGGAAAAAAAGGTTTGGAATTAAGTAATGGTGGTCAGTGCGTATTAGTTTTTGGACTAGGTAGGCAGAAAAGTCGATCATTATCGTATCCCATATATGTTTTTGCCACGCGTAATTTTATTGACATGTACCAAACGCACAAGTCAAGAATAATCAAGAGTGAATAGGTTTCTTCTAGGTAAGCGCGCTACATCGTCGACCACATCATCACTTACCATCAGGTGAGATAGTGGTCAAGCGCGAGCCTATTAATAAAAAAAGTCGACCACATCATCACTTACCATCAGGTGACATAGTGGTCAAGCGCGAGCCTATTAATAAAAAAAAAAGTCGACCACATCATCACTTACCATCAGGTGAGATAGTGGTCAAGCGCGAGCATATTAATAAAAAAAATAATGTGATGCACTGCGAGGCTCAGGTTGGTTATAATGAGGTAAACAAAATTGATTTGACAATTTCATGAAAGTGGCCGCCTCTATATCTCAACGTTTGTCGATATGGACCGTAAGACCCGTAATGAACATTTCGGAATGTGATCAAGCTCGTTAGTATAGCTCACGCTGCTACATACCCCCTGGGGAAGGCGTCAGGGTCCCCGCGGTAGTGCGGCGGCGCGTCGTGGTGGCGCGGCGGCGACGCTCCCACGGCGGCGGCGGCGTACGCCAGCTCCGCATCCGGGTCGTGCACCACACCGCCCACTGACAGGTGCAGCTTCTTCTCCTCGAAGTCCATGTCTTGCTCTTTACGTTTGTTCGCTATTCGCAGCATCTGTTGATGAAGTTTAGGTTTAAATATTTTGAAAACCATCATCTTTGTGGAAGTTTACTGTGGTATATGTTCTGTTCCCATACCTTATATAGAGACATGCATTATGAAGAAACCATACTGAATGTTTTAGTCATTAGGAGTCTGACGGCCGTTCCGCCTGCCCAAAGGCGGGCCCAAGGGCTGCTTACTACTGCTTTCGTACTTTTTTACTGGTCATCATCTCAGTAGATGTCCCTTTTCAGACATCATTATTATCAATCCATACTCAAAAAATTTCAGCCAATCCCCATTAGTAAAAGAGTGAGTTTAACAAAACAATACAACCAAACAACTCTCTTCTGACTGGTTGCATACCTGTGCTCAGTAATTTTTTCAATGTTATCGACTTTTGCCATGGAGAACTTCTTATGAGAAGCCTAGAGTTTTTATGGAACTTGTGTGGCGTCGAGCATGCTACAGTAGCCATTACAGCTCAAGCAATGAGAACTAACCTCCTTAGCAGTGCGCAGCCCCCTCTCCCACGCAGACTCCGGCGGCGCGACGTCCCTGGCAGGCGCGGCCGGGTACGAGCCTCCTGCGGGCACGCCACGGACTACGTCGAACATGTTGTAGTTGCCTTTATCCGTCACGCCCGGGTGGAGGAACCTGGACAATAAGCTTTTATTAATACTTGTGGCAGGACTGGAAATGAAGGCAGATAGATGAGAGGATGGCGAACAACCAGACTAATATTAGTGCATCAATTCGGGCACACGGTTGGCGCAGTGGTTGAGCGATTGACTGCTGCGCTGCGTGTCGCGGGTTCGATTCCCGCACGGAACAAATATTTGTATCAAAATCCGGCTCTGGGTGTTGTGTATGTGAGTTTATATGTTTGTAAACGCAGCCACGATGTAGAAAGAAATTCCTAGTGTGGGGCTATGTTTATTTTAAGAAAAAAAATTGTGCTTACACATTCAGTCTGAAAAAATAACTAACTAAATAATTTTTCTGCTGGCACAATAATAACAGCATAGATTAATCTTCGGGGGTAAAGCAATAATTGCTGAGGTCGGTCCCAGATCGTATCCAGTTGCATTTGGCTAGATTGAAGTCAAACCCAACTTACATAATTGGCCAAAGGCAGTTTGATTAACATAACATTAATTAGTTAGATTGTCATCAAGATTAAAGGGCGACTTTTATTCAGTTTTCCTCTCAAGTGAAATAAAGTAGTAACATACCTGCAGCTGACGCCCCAGGTACAAGCGCCCCTGGAGAAGAATCGGCACACCGGACGCGGCTCGCTCTCTTCCGGACGGCGCTCGGCCTCGTCCGAGACCTCGCCCTCTTCCAGCGACGAGCCGCGAGACCGCCGAGCTGCTCTCACATCCTCTGCTAACAGTGCCAAGGTTTATTTTAATCTATACTATATTATTTTATTATTAATATTATAAAGCTGAAGAGTTTGTTTGTTTGAACGCGCTAATCTCAGGAACTACTGGTTAGAATTGAAAAATTATTTTTGTGTTGGATAGTCCATTTATCGAGGAAGGTTATAGACTATATAACATCACGCTACGACCAATAGGAGCGGACCATAAATGAAAAATGTTGCAAAAACGGGTGAAAATATTTCTTTTTGAGAGCTTCCGTTGCGTGCGCTGTGTAAACGGTTTAAGTTACGCAACAATCATGTATGTAGGGTAGGGTAGGGTAAGGTAGGTAGGGTAGGGTAGGTAGGGCAGGTAGGGTAGGGTAGGGTAAGGTAGGGTAGGGTAGGGTAAGGTAGGGTAGGGTAGGTAGGTAGCCAGTTGACGGGAGCGAAGCCGCGTGGGACAGCTAGTTAATAATTACAAACAAGTACAACAATATCCATCTATCGTACGGACATTTGAAACTATCTTCGCAGAATGTCGACCGTCAGTTGTGTCGGCCGCTTGAACCGTGGGAGTGTAACAAATTAAAAAGTCGGCCTATATAATCAATATGTTTATCGCGTGTATTTATGGCATTTCAATTAGGCCGAATTCAATTAGGACACCTATTCGAAATGATTATTTGTATGTTCTAAATAATGAGGACAACAACAGAATAGAGATACTTTAAAATCCACATCACATCACTCTCATCAGCCTATTAATGTTCCCACTGCTGGGACACAGGCAAAAATCCATTAATTTAAAATTAGTAAGGGCTCACACTAATTAAGTAAGGGGTAAAGCAGGAGGATGCACACTATAATAGATTGTTTTTGCAATATGTTTTCTTATTTTATACATGGTTCTAACATCAGTTAATTTTTTGTTTAGTTGGAAGTTCATATAAAACCGCATCAATTTAGTGAGAATTCTTTACAAAATGTTTTTTAGGAATGTTTATTAGTTTTGTGAACTTATTACTAGTACTTATTTTGATTAATACCTAATGTTAAATTCTATTCTATTCTATTATTTTGAACAGTCAGACTTCAGTCTCGTCTTGGCCCAAATTAGTATTTCCTTATGGATAATTCAAAACAAAAATTCGCGCGTCTAAATTACAAATAAACGATGCCGATGATCAATTAAAAACTAATTTACCTTTTTCCACTCCTTTATCTTCAGCATCGCCATTAGACTGTTCTACAGCTTTTGGTTCTATACATTCGCCTTCTTCTGCTTCGAAGTCTAGTTGTTCTTCGCCATCTTCTGTGTTACTTGTCTTTTCTTGCGGTACCTAGAAATTTATAGTGACCAATATTTACTTAAGCCTATCGCCTTCAACCAGCCAAGTTCCAGCTGGTTCTGATAAATGCCAGACTGTAACTCACAATAATACTTTGACCAAGCCAGGAGCCCATACTCAGCTATAAAACTTCCAATCATTAGAAGCAATATATTGATAATTATTTTTATGAATAGGAATAAGTTAGTAAGCAGTTTTTAAGAATTACTTTTTCGAGTTTTGGTGCATCGCCTTTTCCACTATCTGAATGTGGTGAAGATTGCCTGCTTGCTCCATTTACAGGCTCTGCTTTGTTTTCTGGTGATGCCGGTGGCGACTTGGGCTAGAACAACAACAAAATGTGAGTCATCAATTGTTTCTAGATTATAGGACACAAGCGCATAATGTCGGGTTGGAAATTCATACTTAAGTCACGTCACCCCTATGCAGACGTGCTAGACTTCATATAAATTTAAATAGAGGTCACAAACTAGAGTGAGCAAATACCGGCCAAGTACAAGTCGGACTCACGCAAGGGTTCCGTACAATTATCGCAAAAAACGCCATACATATCTCGTTTGTTGTATGGGAGCCCCACTTATTTATTTATTTTATTCTGTTTTAATATTTGTTGTTATAGGAGCAACAGAAATACATCATCTATGAAAATTTCAACTGTCTAGCTATCATAGTTCATGAGATACAGCCCGGTGACAGGCAGCCAGACAGACAGACAAACAGTGGAGTCTTAGTAATAGGATCCCGTACTGAAAGGGTAAATCTTTGGGTACGGAACCCTAAACAGGCATCTCAGCTGATTATTTATATAAATTACCTTTGATCCTTTCTCTGTTTCTTCTGGTCCCATTGAGTCCAAATCAGATACGTCCGAGAGATCCTCATGACTTATGTTGAGGTCTTTTCCATCAACCTTGTCACTGGTCCTAGATTTACTTCTTGATTTTCTGTCTTCTTGGTCTGATTCCATTTCCCCTAGATAGAAAACCCTCATTAGCATTGTTTTCAAAGGTACAGTTTTACATTCAAGTCTTTTTCTTACAACAAATAAAATGAATTACCTTCAGATATTTCTTCTGTGGCTGGGTCCTTACTACTTCTTTTATTATATGATGAACTCCTACTTGACCGACTGGAATCAGACCTACTACGGGCTCGTGGAGCAGGGACCATCTTTTGTTCAGCTTTTGTGTGTCTCCTCCATTTCTCATTTCTTTCCTTTGGGCTCCAGTCATTTTGTTTAGCAGCAGGTGATGTACGAGGGGATCTATAAGACTTTCTGTCTGGGGAAGGACTAGAAGAGGGGGATCGTCTGTTGGGATTCCTTACTGAATCAGGAGAAGCAGGTCGGGACCTATTGTCTGGGGAACCCGGGGGTGATCTAGCTGAGCTGCCTGGACTCTGTGGTGTCTTTGGACCATCACCTGCTGATGGAATTGAAGAATACTGATCACCATGTACTGGTGAACCTACATTTGAACCCACATCACTCGGTGATTTTGGACCTATTGGTGAAGCAGGTATTGAATTTTCTGGGGAATTAATATCAGAATGTGCTCCACTCAGGTTATCTGGAGACCGTGGTTGCTTTTCAGGTGTTGGGGACTGTGGTGAAGGTGACTGAGACCGACTCTCAGGGGATGGTGACCGAGGCCCCTGAGATGTAGGCGATTTTGGGGAGCGTGGTGGGGACTTTGCCCCCTTTTTGGATTGTACAGTCCTGTCTGATGATGAGCTCCTTCTGCTCCTAGAGCTTGCACTGCTACTACTAGAGGATGAGCGATCTCTGGAGTCTTCCGAATCCATCTCTGTAAGAATGGGAGTGACATTTGAAACACTATCTTAGTCTTTTGTAGTTTAGTCCCAACCCAAACAAGCACTCTGATTGTTATTTCATTTACAAATAGCATCAACCAGTCAAAATATGCAATACTGTTTAATGTTAGTACAAACATTCTCAATTTACTTCAACAGAAGCAAATATCCATCAACCTATCTCACTTTCTTAACTTTAATGATTTTATAAACACAATTATATTGTACGTCAACTTAAATGAGACTATGCGAGTAAAGTAACAAAAGTCATATTTCTGTTCATTAAAAGTACAAATGAATCAATAAAAAGTAATTGAAGAAATGGATTTCAAAATGTTTATGCTAAGTAATTACTTCATATGTAGTAAGTCTATAATTAACCTTACCACGAAAGGAATACAAGTAGCATAACCATTGCTTAAAACAAATATGTCAAAGTTATTTGTGTTAAATAAATACTTATTGTAAACAATACTGTAACATATAAGTCTTAAAAACATGCATACCTCTGCAATATAAACTCACCTTTTCAATAGTATGTGAAATAGGCAAATAAAACAATTGAATTTTACCATTGAAATAAAAAAACTGAGCTTTACCATTCTTGCTTTACACCTACCTACTTCTGTTTTGCTGAATTATCTGTTTAAGACAAGGTACTTAATACTTTACAAGGACCAGGACTTTTCATTTTATCTGTTTGTATGTATGTACTCAAAAATCTAAAAATAATAAGAAATGTATAAACTTGCTTTGTAGATGTATATCTTTACTTTTATACAAGTGGTAAATGCTACGTTGTGATGTATATTGGTAGACACATCCAGCCTTACCTTCACGACGACGCCCCGAAGCCAGAATTGGTTGCACTTTGTAACACTTTTCATATTGCAAAGACTTTCAACTTTATCACAACACAAACGAAACTTAGGTCTGTCACATATACTTGTGAACAACTTTTAACTTTTTTGAACGATAAACTGACGAAAACTTAGTAAAATCAACACTACTTCAACATGGTTGTGATACTGAAGGAAATATATGAACATAATAAATAATCACTTTCCAGTACTTTCGCAGGGTTAACTTACGCCCTTACCTTTACTGAGATGGATTAGACGGTTAATTTCTTGAAGTAATTGTATTTTTTATTAAAAATAATCCTTTAATTGCGCCGCTAACGATTCTCTCTCAACGAAGCGAAGTCATCAAAACCATAGACTAAAAATACACAAATCAATCAGACAAAAATACTATTTGAATTAATAGAGGTGAACTTTTTTTACTTTTTACATGTTACTAAATACACTCAGCGTAAGCGACGTGACTACTGATGACGTGTGTAGATGAACCTTATAATTGCTTCAAGGTGGCAAAACGTGAATGTTAACGCCACGCCATGACGCGTAAGTGTGTTTCCTTCTTTAGTCTGACTGAACGACGCGACGCACAGTGTTTCGCCTATGACAAGCTAGCTAGAAAAAAAAATATATTGGGGTATTTTAGTTCTTACGGCTTTTTATGATGTTACAATGCGGTTTCAGCACAAAACACCCATTGTAAAAGAAGGCAGGGTCACAACATATGACAATAGATATTTCGTATAATGATTCTAATGAGACTGGTAGAAAAATAACAATTAAATAATAATTAACAGCAGTCATAAAATACTCAAGTACTAATAACCTAGTTACAACATAATTACACAATGGGGCATCATTACTACTTATTAACAATATTTTTTTACTTAAATTCGTATTCTGAAAAAAAAACAAAGTTGTACTAAAATTAAAAAGCTAATAGAATTCTAGTTATGGGTATGATATAAATAATTTCTAGTCCGGGTACATGAGGGTACAACTTTATTTTAAGTCGAGGTATTACTAAAAATATAATAAAAAAGTACATACAGTACGACATAAAAGAGTAGAAATTAAATATTTGGGAACTAATAGTTTTCATTTTCTGGCAACATCTAAAATGAGTACTTGAGCTGTCAATTTTTCTCGATCGGTTTCGATTTTCGTTAGTATTTTGGTTTTTGTGTGATATTTCTGAGTGTGGACAGAAAAACAGTGGCAAACCATGAATAAGGTAATTCGTGGAGCCAGGTGCCCGTGATATAGTTTACAAAGTTTATATGTGGTGTATAGCCGAATTCCAAGCTGGAAAGCTTCTATGCAACTTAGAAGATGTTTACCATCGTACAGCAGATTTTACTGGTAAGTAACTATTGAAAGTTACGCTAAACGTTAATTACAAACGGTTAATATATTCAGGGAGCTAAATTTTCGAACCACATATCATTTACAAATTATTTGTCTACAATTTTTGAGGTAATGCTAAGGTAAACAAATACCTTTGTAGTTATAGCGTGACTTAACAACGTTGATAGTAAGGCAAAAACAATTAATGTAATTTATTGCGGATACGAAATATTTTTTTTACTATGCCATATTTGTTGATGCAATCGTCTAAATGGAAAGAAACAATTTTAAAATATATTCACGTTTATTTACCGTGGAACTTCTTTCGTCGGACTGACAGTGATTCTTTTATTTGCTTGTTTTAGGTGTTTCTGTAAGCACAGTGCACAGAATCGTGCAACACGGCATTGAAAACGGTGGGAAATTCTCAACACCAGCTAAACACATGAAAGGTCGTCAAATGGTGCAGACAGCAGTAACGATGAGAGTGGTTCAGAAATCAGTGACGAATCAATACCAGAGCTTGAAATAGACTACACGAACTTAAGTGATCCCATGGAAGGTGTAGAGTATTTAGATTTTGATTTGTTAGATTAGTTTATTTTATAAATTTTAGTTTATATCTGAGTTTATATGGAAAGCAATTGATTATTAAAAATACTTATTTTTTGTGAAATTGTTGTTTTATTACTACTACATATTAAATATTAATAAATATACTTATTTAATATATTTACTCATTTTTTATACCCAATAAATAAATAATACTATTCAAGTATCAAGATCAGCTAGGTCGTACTAACTGGGTTGCTATCTGAGCGATTGTGGCGCCCTCATTTAATTTCTACTCTTTTATGTTGCACTGTACCTTTAACTTGAAAATCCATCACTGCATCACTAATATTTTTCAAAAATCTTATGAATTAAATAAGTAATTTTTGAGCCCAGTCTATTTATACTGCCTTCACTACCTTATTAGTAGCTGACATTAGTAAAGATCAATTGGGACAAGTGGGGGTGTGGCTAGGGGCTCAGGTAATAAATTCCAGGAAATTATACAGTGACTGTGTGTCCACGTAGCTTGTTTTAGGCGAAACACTGTGCAACGGCTATTATGTGAATAGGTGCAAGTGCAATCATCTTGAGCATCGTTCTAATTTAAAGACGTTTCAATTAAGAAACTTAAGCGCTATGCTTGGACAACTAGGGCCTGATTTACCCAACCCAATATTGCAACTCCAACAATTTAGCAAACATAATTATTTATTTGACTTATAGAGATATTATAAAAATAAAATTATATTAAGCGGCACGTTCCCTGTTGAGTGGAAGCGGGCGCGGATAGTTCCGGTCCTAAAGAAAGGAGGCAATGAAAATGTGAGAAATTATAGACCCATTTCAATATTGTCGTGCTTTTCAAAGGTGTTTGAAAGTATCGTCTGTCCAGTTTTAACAAGGCATACTAAGTCCTTGATACGCGTGGAACAGCACGGCTTTCAGGAAAACAAATCCGTTTCGACCAATCTTGTCGCATACGTCACGCCTATCATGGAAGGAATCGATGGGAACCAGCAGGTTGACTCGGTCTATACTGATTTTGCTAGCGCCTTTGACTGTGTGGATCACACACTTCTTATTAATAAGCTGCAAATTCAGTGTGGTATTTGTGGATCGATGTTGAGTTGGTTTAAATCATACCTCGAAAACCGTGAGCAGGTGGTGGTTTTGCCAGGACATGAGTCTGAAAAATATATTGCCTCATCCGGAGTACCGCAAGGGTCCCATCTGGGCCCAATACTATTCTTACTCTTTGTTAACGACATCGTGTCTGAAATCCACCATTGTCAATGCTCTCTTTTTGCAGACGATATGAAAATATCGCGACAAATCAGCTCAGTAGATGACGCCGACTTGTTACAGGCTGACCTGGACCGGGTTTATGCGTGGTGTTGCGTCAACAAAATGAAACTTAATGCCTCAAAATGTCAGCATATTCGTTTTACACGAAAGAGAAAAGTGATCGCGACAGGTTTCCACATAAACAATGTGGCAATCGCTGTTGTAACGGAAATTAGGGACTTGGGTGTGATTCTTGACTCCAAATTGAGCTTTATCCCTCATTATAACAGCATGGTAAAGAAGGGCGCAAAAATGTTGGGTTTCATCAGACGCAATACCAAAGACTTCAGGCGCACTGCCTCTAAGATAACATTATTTAATGCCTTAGTGCGTAGTGTGCTTGAATTCGGCAGTGTCGTCTGGAACCCACATTATGCCGTCCACTCTGACCGTATCGAGTCCCTTCAGCGGTCGTTTACTAGGCATCTTGCATTTGTTACCCCTGGTGTCAGCATGAGATGTTCGTACGAGGAAAGACTGTCTCGTTTCGGACTAAGCACCCTTTTGCATCGCAGACGCATGCTGGACTTGCTGTTTCTTCAAAAAATTGTGCGGAGTCCCACGTCATGCGACGGACTTTTGGAGCGTATCACGTTATGCGTTCCTAAAATAAATGCGCGGAGAAAATGTAGCAACGTGTTTAGTGTCCCTCGATACAAATCGAATCTCGGATTGAATTCCCCAATAGCAAGGCTGCCTGCAACATATAATGCTTGGTGTAAGCTTTTAGACCTAGACATTTTTCATGACCGCCCCGCTCGGCTCAAACGGAAGTTGTTGGAAAAGAAAGCAAAACATATTTGCTATCTATGATTTATATTATTTTTTAAGTTAATACAATTTTATTTTGCCTATTGTTTTCATTTAATTGATCTAAATTATTATTATTTTAAAATTCATTAATTTTGACATCTATTTATATTACATTGTAATTTTGCCTATAATTCATTCACCCTCTGTGTAAATTAGAATTTTTATTGAATTTTTCTATTAAGTGATATTATTTTTGTAAATGTTGTGCACGTCTGTTATTGACATAAATACTAGTATAAGACCTCATGAAATGTAAAAGTCCATGTTTGTATTTGTGTTGTTGATGTGCCTTAAATAAATAAATTATGAGCAAAGGCTAGGAAGACTCCCGAAATTTTTTTTACCTAAGACCATAACTTACCTACTGGTCGCCAGGATCGGGCGAGACTGCATAGCCCTCACTACTGCTGGTAGAGACAGATAACTACACAGAAATGGCCTCCTTCTGGGAGACCGTGATGATTCAGAAGAAGGTTGCCGAACAGGATCGTGATTCATGACAGAGCCGATCCAGCTCGAAGAAGAAGGCGTCGCGGAGGCAACCACCTCAAGGCCTATATTGCCGAAACCCGGATTCCGGGGTCACGGGTGGTCAGATTGGGGATTCTGTCCACCCACCAATTGATTCCAGGAAAGACGGTGACACAGTGATTACTTGCTGTCGTGCACAGGGAGACTCAGGGGGAGATGCTTCTCAGTCTCTCCAGGAATGTTTGCAAAGAGGGCGTTCCGAGGTGCTCTTTTAAGAGGAAACGGGGCCTCTTCTATGTGCTGATGGTGATCACTGGGGTGGTTTTAGTGAGGTAAAAATCTCACACTTCCTGATCTTTTTTCCCAAAAGTACAGGAATATTTTGAAAAAAAAGGACCAATATTGTACGACCAAATATAATTGTACAGTACAACTATTTTCTTATTGTCTCTCGGTAAATTCATGTTTCGTCAGTCGTCGGCTTTCTATCATTTGCCCTTTGCACTTGGTGCGACCGAACGCTCTCAATCAACTTGGAAGTATGTAGAGTTGTTAATACTCTTTTAACTTAAAGTAATTTATTTAAAAAAATGGGAGGAAAGCTGCTAAAGCCGCAGGCAATAAATAAATTTACAGCTCTATATAGTTCACCCGGCAATCAAAACAATACAACAATAAAGTACAAGTTTTTTTTGTACTAGTTCTGAATTCTAATTATTATACACGATAAATCTAATAATGTTAGTAATCTAAAAAAAAATATTGACAATGGAATTAGCATTCGTTTGTATTCGGAAATGCGATGATTGCCGAGGGACATTAAGAAAAGAGTTGTATTGTACGTCCATGGAAATTACAGTTTGATCTTATGCACCTAATAATTCCATGGGTTCAAATTTCTCATAGATTTACACCTATAGAATTATTATGTCAATGATTTAATTGCTTTAGTATGACTATTTATATTAATTATTATTATTTATTTCGCGTGACCAGAGGGCTGGCCTTTTCTTCAGCCAGAGAATCAGCATTGTCATAGGTTCTTCATCTAAGCCATTCAACATGGCAATGCTGCCAGCGTTCTGGGCACGTTTCCCATTGACATCGATGTAGGGATGCTCGATGAACATCGATGTTCGATGATCATCGATGTTGAAAGCAAAAACATCGCTGTTTTAACATCGATATTGCTATACGAAAAATATCGTAACATCGATGTTAACGGCAGCTATCATCGATGTTAACTCACGGCCTCACGCACGACACGACCAATGCAACTTACGAAGTTACGAAACAAAATATGTCTTTCATGAACGCATCCACAAATCAAGTTTATTTTGAACGCGTATTCATTCAGGGCGCACCGGTCGTTCCTTTCATTCGTACGTTCTTCGTCGTCTCCTCACTCGCTCTCTCTCTCACTCCCCTCCCATTCGTTTGTTGACTTTGTTGATAAAAAAATTTGTTTTGCGTGCGTCGGCTGTTTTAATATTGGAATATGTAATCATTTGATCTCTTTCTTAATAAATTCCGAACTTTTACAATGTGTTTTATTTTTTTGTCAGTTATTATTGCATAAATCAACGATGGTATCCAACATCGATGTTCGGTTTTCGATAAATATCGAATATCGATGTCGGGCTTTCGATTATGACATCGATGTCAACATCGATGTTTTTCGAATATCGATCATCCCTACATCGATGTGGATGATTTTTTTGGTGCGCAATGAGCCCTTTTCCCTCTCTCCTTAGTATATGTAAGTTTGTTTTTTTTTTAGTCATAAAATTAGAATTTTTTTTTTTTTTGAATTATTGATTTAGAGTCTGGCAAACGAAAGTAGACACTGGAATTATTTGCAAACTTTTTATATGGCAATGATAAACTAATGTCAACCCCAATTTTCCGTATGACGCTACTAAGTTGATACTTTGTTTTAATTCGTAATCACTACCTATTTATATTTTTGTAAAAACATTTTCTCTATTTAATCATTTTAAAAGTTTCATTATTAATGTAGAAAACAATGATTCCTGTGACTCTTATGAATCTTTTCACATGAAAGTCTTAGATTCAGATTTTGATTGATAGCAAATAAACCAAAATTATTATAGAATACCGTTTCTTCTTAGGGTTCCGTACCCAAAGGGAAAAAACAGGACCCTATTACTAAGACTCCACGATCCGTCTGTCTGTCTGTACGTCTGTCACCAGGCTGTATCTCATGAACCGTGATAGCTAGACAGTTGAAATTTTCACAGATGATGTATTTCTCTTGCCGCTATAACAACAAATACTAAAAACATAATAAAATAAATATTTAAGTGGGGCTCCCATACAACAAACGTAAGCTTTTTGCCGTTTTTTGCGATGATGGTACGGAACCCTTCGTGCGCGAGTCCGACTCGCACTTGGACGGTTTTTTTATTCAGACTGATATATCTAAAGTATTACCTACCTAAATGTACCTATAGTATTTTTATTCAGACAAAGTAATATCAATAATTCTAAAGTATCAAATTAGGTTATTCCAAGTATTGCATACTAGTTTTTGGGGTTGCTATGCTGATATTTTTTAAATTTGCCGCGCTGTTTCAGTCTCTACTTTCGTTTGCCAGACTCTAGTTAATTTTATTTGTATAATTAGAGTTGCATGAAAGTTGTCCTAATCCATAACACATGTCGCTGCGATTTTGCAAAGGCATACATCTGCGTCCAGCGTCAGCGTAGTGTAATATTTCGGATAATAAAATCTGGTCGCTTGTCTGAACCAGGCCTTACAGGAACTCGATCACGAACAATTTTGATCACAGCAACACTGCCTTGTCTATGGGAACAGCTCAGAAAAACGCGCGCCAAATTCGTAATTTGACTGTCATTCTACTTTACTGCTTCTTTGCTTCATTAGAGTTTTCTATTTTTTATAAACTGTTGCAATGATCGAACAAGCTCTCGACGATAACATATCTGAAAATGACGAGGAAGAAAGCTTTTTTCAAGACGTCGACTTATTACAAAAGCATGGAATAAACGTTGCTGACATAAAAAAATTAAAAGCAGCTGGAATATGTACAATAAAAGGGATTCAGATGTCTACAAAGAAAAAATTAAGCAATATCAAAGGATTTTCAGACACAAAAGTTGAGAAAATAAAAGAAGCCTGTCAAAAAATTGCAACTCTTGGTTTTATGACTGCGCTGGAAGTCAGTGACCGTCGGAAACAGGTTTTTAAAATCAGTACGGGAAGTACAGAATTAGAGTAAGTGGCACTTTAAGTAAAATTATGTGATTACAAAAATTACAACAAAGCTGTCAGCTGGTATTATAACTATTCTCCTCCTCCTTGCGTCGTTTCCGCAATTCTGGGGGTCATGACCACATCATGGATTCAAAACATTCTCGTTTGTTACGTTTCTCAATTTACTCCTTTCAGTAACATGTACGACTTCTAAGGTTTTAATGTTCAGCAATGTTTGTTACCCTACCTAGATTACAAACGTAAAATCTCAGGTTCAGTCCTGCAACTGCATGCTGTGTTATAAATATGAGGCGTTTAAGGCTTAACACGCACTGCGATTTTTATTCGCGCGAGTTTTATTTTATTTAATTTTTTAATACAATTTGGGCGCGATTTTTTTTCCGCAGTGCGTCCTTCATACATTTCCATAGGTCACAGAATGGGCGGAAAAAAATTCGCGCGAATAAAAATCGCAGACGCACTGACACACTAAGCCTTATATGACTGATAATCGCTATTTGGTTGCTGCACTTGCCCAATATTTGTAAAGTAACACGCTCTCTCGTTATCAATAAATAAGTAGCATGGATGGATAGTAAGAGGTACACGTTGTATGCTAATGATCGTATTATCACCAAATTGTGCAACTTTTATAAATTAATACATTAAAACAAATATGGAAGGTGTTTAAAAATATATATTCATTCGCCATCTCCAATTAGGAAATGAGTAAACGAACACTTAAGTATATGTTACTGTAAAAACCCGAAATACGGTAGGTACCTAAAACATTGGATTTACCGGTAAATCCTATGATTTACAAAGTCTTACCGGAAGTCCGGGTAATTTCTGTTGCCGCTATAACAACAAATTCTAAAAACAGAATAAAATAAATATTTAAGTGGGGCTCCCATACAACAAACGTGATTTTTTTGCCGTTTTTCTGCGATAATGGTACGGAACTCTTCGTGCGCGAGTCCGACCCGCACTTGGCCGGTTTTTTAATTTGTCTTTGGCACTTTTCTTTTATTGAAAGATAAAAATTAATGAATACAGTCTAACTATGTAGTCTAAACAGCAAGAGATCGAGCATGCGAGCAATGGTTGCCCAGTAGTAACGGCCGCGACTTACAACTTGTAGGTCGTGGGTTCGGATCCAGACAGGCGCTTTACTTTGTGTAAATTATTTCATCACCACTGCTCTCAAAAACGGAGAACCAAAAATTCGAAGACATGAGGCAGCTCGTGGCTAAATAATAACAGCCGCACGGGTCGATCTTCAAGGTTAAGCAACGCTTGCCGAGGTCGGTCCGTGCATGGTGACCATCTTTACATAGCGAGTTTCTTCCGTGCTTCGGATAGCACTTTAAGCCTTTGGTCCCGGCTTTCATTGGAATATCTTTCACAATCGTTACGGGTAGTCAAAACTCAAAAGCCTGAGATCTGACACCAGTCTAGCCAAGAGGTATCGTGTTACCCAGTTACTGATGGGTTGTGGAGATCAAATAGGCAGTCGCTCCATGTAAAACACTGGTACTCAGCAACTGAATCCGGTAAGACTGGAAGCCGACTCCAACATAGTTGGGAAAAGGCTAAGCATCAGAAGACAGTCTAAACAACAAACCTTTTCTTTCTTTCTTTCCTACATTACAACCTTATTTTTAAGGGTTCCGTACCCAAAGGGTAAAAACGGGACCCTATTACTAAGACTCCGCGGTCCGTCTGTCTGGTCTGTCTGACTGTCACCAGGCTTTATCTCATGAACCGTGTTATCTAGACAGTTGAAAGTTTCACAGATGATGTATTTCTGTTGCCGCTATAACAACAAATACTAAAAACAGAATAAAATAAATATTTTAATGGGGCACCCATACAACATACGTGATTTTTTTGCCGTTTTTTGCGATAACGGTACGGAACCCTTCGTGCGCGTGTCCGATTCGCACTTGGCCGGTTTTTTTATTTAATGTATGTACCTACTATTTGTGTTCTAATTAAGTCTGAACAGGCTAACAAGTTTGAAATTCGATTGGAGAACGCGGTGATGTCGTTGCGATCGATATGACGTAGGCAGACTCAAATTGCTGTAAGTGAATTTATTTAAGTCACGAATTTTATTCTAGCAAGCTACTGGCCGGTGGCGTGGAATCAATGGCGATCACTGAAGTATTCGGCGAGTTTCGTACTGGCAAGACTCAGCTGTCTCACACTCTGTGCGTCACAACACAAATACCCAACTCAACGGGCTATCATGGCGGGAAGGTTATGTTCCTGGATACTGAACACACATTGTATCCTTTATTATGATGAGTTTGAAGACATCAAACCCCTCTTGTCCGTTCTTCTCCACGTAGGCTTATTCCGAGCGGATGGTAGAATCACTTTATTAAGATCCAGCCATAGTTGTCCCCCCAGCGACGCCCTGAGCCGAGGTTCGACCCCACAGGGGGTAGCCCTCAGGTTTAGAAAATTGTGCCTGGCTGGAGGCTATATAGCTTAGTCTCCACAGAGAAGTCTGGTTAAGTAGTTGTCAGTCACTTTGACCGAACTACGAAATGCCACACAGAATAAAAAAACTTTTTTACAAAAAAATACTACCGACTTCCAAATAAGAAAACTACAAAGTGAAAAATAACTTTATTTTTGGAAGTCGGTGTCTTTCGTAGGTACCATTTTTTTTCGTTATGGACACCGACTTCCAAAAATAAAGTTATTTTTCACTTTGTAGTTTTCTTATTTGGAAGTCGGTAGTATTTTTTTGTAAAGAAGTTTTTTTTATTTTTCACTTTTTAGTTGTACCTACCTAATAGGCAAGTTGTTTAGTAAGTTTCCTATAACGCCAGAATAGATTACCCGAATATCATGAAACTTGAACAAAACCGATCAAATGAGAGATCTGCTTACCCCTTAAGAGCATACTGGCGTGATGTTATGTTATGAAATGGTATAAACAATAAACAGACATGCGATTTCAGCAGTCCCGAGAGATTTGCCGTTATTTATTGAAGAGTTCTGTTGTATATCTTCGAAGTTCTTCATCAGATCTTCACCAAATTAAAATGGGACCAATTTCCGAACATACTCTTTCAAACAAAAAAAGAATTTTCAAAATCGGTCCACAATTGACGGAGATATCGGTGAACATACATAAAAAAAAAAAAAAAAAAAAAAAAAAAAAACATACAAGAAGTCGAACATAGAACCTCCTCCTTTTTCGAAAGTCGGTTAAAAAAAAAACATCATCTCCCTTTTACAAGACACCTTCAGAAGGAGTCAATCCAGAGACACCCGCAGTAATATCTACGTCAGATTTTACATGCATTCGCAACTGATTAAATAAGATGATAAGCAGATACGTAGGTATACCTAGTAGATACTTAAGTAGTCATCGGTTTCCAGTTAGCATCACATATAAGTACTCTCTAATACTATAAGGCAACACCTAAAGGGTGTCAATTTATTACTGAACTAGCTGTGCCCGCGGCTTCGCTCCCGTCATCTGTCTGCCAACCCTACCCTACTTGCCTTCCTGCCTACCCTACTTACCTTCCTACCAATATTTTTTCTCTAGTCATCATTCTTTCGCGAAGAATTTTAACATCGTCATTCAGAAAATGACTTGAAGTCATTTTCTGAATGACGATGTTAAAATTGCACAACGCCATCTATCGAATATCGAGTTTCAACTGTCCGGGTGAATCTGAATTGCGTGTATTGTGATAATTTTACTTCTTGAACACTTTAAATTAATCTAACTTTTGATAGAGTGCACCGATTGCGATGAAACTAAAACTAAGTAATTCTTCAAGCACAATTTTTATGTATAAAAGTTATTTACATTGGTTTCGTGCATTTCACGTGATGCGTGTACAAATAAACAGACAACCAGACAAAAAATCTAAAAATGCCGGAAATAGGTTCTATTGGTTATCCTAACACCCTGGCTATTTTTTTTGTCTGACTATTACTTTTCTACAGATTTATTATGTGGATTGATTATTATATGTATTGATATTGATAAGGACGTAAGTCTGCAGACTGCTATTTATAATAACCGACTTCAAAAAAAGGAGGAGGTTCTCAAACCGTCGGAATATTTTTTTTATGTATGTTCCCCAATTACTCAAAGACGCCTGGACCGATTTCAAAAAATATTCTTTTGTTTTGAAGGGTCATCAATTCAGGATTTGATGATGGGGTCCTAGAGAAATTGAGGGAACTCTTCAAATATTATAGGTATACATATAGCGAGTTTGGTATTTTCATCAACAATGCAATAATTTGCACTCCGAAAGTATCATTTGGTGAAGTGGAACTGATGAAGAAGACCACAGATGGCCACTGGAACTCCTAAATGCTTAGTATGTCACGGTTATAAGTTATCTCGAACAGTTAACCGACTGTGATGAAGCAAATACTATATAATATGGTACTGATAAAAATGGCACCATCGAACTGATGATGAAGCCGGAAGGTAGGCACTGGAACTCTGATATAAAACAATGTATCCTAGTCGTGTTTGGGCTTATTGGTATCTTCATGAGATGTTCTTTGGCTATAAATAATTATCCTGTTAATTGGAGATACCTACCAAAACTAAAAAGAGAAAATTAAAAAACTTTTAACAAAAAATCATACCGACTTCCAGAACAAAAAACTACAAAGAAAATATAACTCTATTTTCCGAAGGTGTCGAAAAACGGAAAACATGGCAATAGGTACAAAAGACATCGACTTCGGCAAAGAAAGTTATTTTTTGCTTTGTAATTTTTTGTTCTGGAAGTCGGTTTGATTTTAGTTAAAACGTTTTTTGTTTTAGTGATTGTCTCAAAGCAGCTTACCTCAGCTTGCACAGCTCCATTCGTGTACCGTACTGCGCAAAGTTACCTGCACTGCGTCGTAAATTTACATAGCAGGTTCCATTAGAATGATCAGCCTATAACGTTTCCACTGCTGGGCGGTTACACAGACTTTTTCTTTGTGAGAGAAAAGCCGGTTTGATTTCCTACCTATAAAGATAATTAAGCGACCAAACTTCTGTTCAAAGCTGCTATTCGAACAAATAGCACGTGAACACCGTACGAATTACATTATTATCATCAGAAAACCATTAATAAACATTATCTTCATATTCATTAAGTGATGACTTCATTCATTAATATTTTATATTGCCTCATTTGTTAGAGTAGTCACTTGCGTCAAACTAATTTACGAGCACCAACGAATAAAGCCTTATTTTGAATAAGGAGTAGGTAACGGAAATTCTTTGTTCGTTTTTCAAAATAAAAGAGAAAAATGTATATTCTTAGATCAAGCTAACTTGAAATGTAAATTAATAGTTAAGTATGCAATAGTTATTTATGCTACAAGTGCGGGAAGTAGGTGATTTCCGATGAGTGGCATTTTTATTCACGAGCGAGCGAAGCGAGTGAGTGGATAAATCGACACGAGTCGGAAATCATCTTACGCACGTGTATCATACAACATTTTACTATGCATTGTGCGAGGAAATAAAAAAATATATCTGAACCAAGCAAGAAATTAATAAAATGGCGCTTATTCAAGGGCGCTCAGCATATCCACAGATTAACTAATAGTTCATAGTTCTACTCATAGAGTATAGTAATAGATTGGTTCTACTGCGCATGTGCAATAGCTGTCACGTCATAACGCAAAAAGGCACGAGCAAAATATTAATTCTGCCAAACATATTTAATGAATAATTAAAATTAATTTATTGATCAAAATCTAAATCTAGAGTAATTAAAAACGTCTTAAATGACGTTTTAGTTTTGTTTTACTTTTTATATGAATGATAATCTGTACTTAACTAATTTTAAAACTTTTCTCAAATAATAAAAACTCTATGCGGCGGGCTGACGTTGGAGTTAAAAATTAAAAAAGTACAGGAAAGTAAAAAGCACTAGTAAAAAAAAGTGACACTTTCCGCACAGTTTGGCTGCTTGGAAAACGCTCTTTTCGAGGACATGCATTGTAAAAGTAATTTCGTTTCTAAGGTGAATTCATGTGAGGAAATGCACCTTTTTATTGCATAACTAGCTGTGCCCGCGGCTTCGCTCCCGTCATCTGCCTGCCAACCCTACCATACTTACCAGCCTGCCTGCCTACTCCACATACTCAAAAAAACTTTTTACAAAAAAATACTACCGACTTCCAAATAAAACTACAAAGTGAAAAATAACTTTATTTTTGGAAGTCGGTGTCTTTCGTAGGTACCAATTTATTGCGTTATGGACACCGACTTCCAAAAATAAAGTTATTTTTCACTTTGTAGTTGTACCTACCTAATAGGCAAGTTGTTTAGTAAGTTACCTACTCGTATAACGCCAGAATATATTACCCTAATGTCATGAAACTTGAACATAACCGGTGAAATGAGAGATCTGCGTACCCCTTAAGAGCGTACTGGCGTGATGTTATGTTATGAAATGGTATAAACAACAAACAGACATGCGATTGCAGCAATCCCGAGAGATTTGCCGTTATTTATTGAAGAGTTCTGTTGTATATCTTCGAATTAGGGATGATGCGTATTTACTGGTACAGGTATAAAAACCCAGTATGAGCTTACCAGTACGCAGGCCGGGTATGTCCAGCAGAGACCCGGTCCGTACCCGATAGGTATAATGTCGAGTTAAGCACCGAACTAAATCGTATTTCACCACATACCCGCCCAGAACACTTGCCGTATCGGGTATGACGTCATACCCAGTACGGCGGGTGCGGCGGCGCAGTATTTCGTAGAGTCCGTCTAACGAAAAAAGTCCTGCGGCAATACATGGAACTAACAAGATTTGTTATAGGATAGCGTACAGTTGCATAGGAACTAGCGCCGCGTCTACGGAACTTCTTTCTTTGGAAGGACTCTAATGCTCACGCTCGACCGCCTGCCATAGAAAATACGAAGTTACCCGAAGGTTACGGCGCTTCCCGAATACTCCCGATCGAGACCGTATTGAATCGTAAGATTTTAGGCATAGCAAATAATTCGTTGATCCAAATTTGTTCTTTATTTATATTTTAATTAGGAAGTTAATTTCGTATTAATGTTAAAGAGTATTATTTTTTTTGAATTACTTTTTCCAGAAAAAGGGTTCTTTACACTAATAAGGATATAGGTGATTTAGAATGTATGAAAATATTTTAAGATATTTTTAGGTATAATGTACTTGAGTCGACAATTATAATATTATTATTTTAAATTGTTTTTAATTTTAAGTCAGTACAATTTTGTGCACAGAATTTTTTTACTCTAGCTCTCTTTTTTTATTATTTTTTATTATGTGTCATTTGTGATGGCGGATTGAACTATTTTCCTTGAAAAAAGTGATCTAAATTTTTCAACGGTCGATCGATCGAGTCTCCAAAAGACGACCTCTAAGGACTGAACATACCCATGGGTATTTTGATACTGGGTTTTAGTACTGGGTATATGGCCATACCCATACCTTTGAGGCCGGGTATAGAATGTTGCAGGTATATCCCATGCCTACTTCGAATTGCTTCGTCAGTCCTACACCAAATTAAAATGGGACCAATTTCGGAACATACTCTCTTTCAAACAATAAAAGATTTTTTGAAATCGGTCCACAACTGACGGAGATATCGGTGAACACTGAACATACACAAAAAAAAAAATAATAACATACATAATATCGAACATAGAACCTCCTCTTTTTGGAAAGTCGGTTAAAAATTATACGTACTACATGGCAATTTTTTTTTTCTAGGGTCATTCTTTCGCGTAAAATCTTAACACCGCGATTCAGATAATGACTTTAAATGCACAACGCCATCTATCGAATAGCGAGTTCAACTGTCCGAGTAACCGAATTGCGTGAGCTGTGATAATTTTACTTCTTGAACACTTTAAATTCATCTAACTTTTGATAGAGTGAACCGATTGCGATGAAACAAAAACTAAGTAATTCTTCAAGATACGCACAATTTTTATGTATAAAAGTTATCTACATTGGTTTCGTACATTTCACGTGATGCGTGCACAAATAAACAGACAAACAGACAAACAGACAAACAGATAAACAGACAAACAGACAAAAATGCCAAAAATGCTAGAAATGGGTTCTGTTGGTTATCCTTTAACACCCTGGCTATTTTTTTTGGAATTTTTTTCGATGTACAAAAAATATTTTTCTACAGATTTATTATATGTATTGAATTGATATTGATGATGATAAACATTAGGTAACCTAAGTAGGTGCATACGCATAGATCTTTGCAATTGCATTGTAGCCCTATGACCCCTGTTACATAATTCCTTAACAATATTGTCCAGTCGACCCGACCGATTACGGCCAATTGCAGACAGATTCAATTTAGACCAAACTGCAGTGCTAGATAACGTTTTGTACGCCAGGGCATACACCTCTGAACATCAGGTTAGTGGCTTCATGAAGTATGCATGTCGCAGCCATATCGTATAACACGTCGTATTACAAAAAGGCGCGGCTAATTGAAAAACGTCGCTGTTTTGTAATGCGGCTATTTTCGTTCAGCCGGATTTCAATTCAGCTGAAATAAAGTACGCCGCATTGTATGAGCACTTAGCGTTCGTCAAAGAGGCTTAGTAACGTGGCGCCCATACAAACGAGCGCATATTCGATACGCCGCTTTGAAATCTGACACGCGCTGCATGATCACAACAAAAATGGCGTCGCAATCGACAACGGTGTCACAACAAAGTGAATATAGAATTTAGAAGTGCAAACTTTGATTCGAAATTGTACTTGACTTTTTTATTTTGGATAGTATTTAAACGAGCAAAAATAAATTCAAATTAAAGGTGTAAAAAATACTGAACATGGCTTACTGAAATACTAAGTGGACGATAAACAGTGAGCGAATACAAATGTTTATAACAGCGACTTGAAAATAAAAGTTTGTCGACCTTTTTCTGTCTGCAGGGTAACCTAACATGAATTAGATGAGCGAGCGAACTTAGCTCCGGAGCTAAGTTCGCACGCTTTGCTCACTTCGAACTTAACCTATCCGTGTCGGGGTGCCCTAAGTTCCCGAGCTCGCTTCGCTCGCTCTTGGACTAATTCGTTGTTCATAAATTTATAGTCACCCTATATTGCTTCTTGCTGACAATAAAGCTAAACGTTGAACGCAGCTTTGTAGAACGTATCGCCACCACAATCCGGCTGAACGAAAGGTAGCCGCATTTCAAATCGGCGACGTTTTTCAATCGGACGCGCCTATTTGTAATACGGCGTGTTATACGATATGACTGCGACATGCACATACCTACTGAGAGGTACCTATACTTGGGTATACTTTCTAATTATTATTGTACGATACATTTTCAGAAACAAATCATTATTTATTTTAAAGTAATTTTTAGGACAGCCTAGGTACGGTCAGCAAATAAATAAGGTTAACACTTAGATAGAGTCTGGCAAACGAAAGTAGACACTCAAATTATTTGCAAACTTTTTATATGGCAATGCTATACTAATGTCAACCCCAATTTTCCGTATGACGCTACTAAGTTGATACTTTGTTTTAATTCGTAATCACTATTTATCTTTTTGTAAAAACATTTTCTCTATTTAATAATTTAAAAAGTTTAATTATTAATGTAGAAAACAATGATTCCTGTGACTCTTATGAATCTTTTCACATGGAAGTCTTAGATTCAGATTTACATTGATAGTGAATAAACCAAAATTATTATAGAATACTGTTGCTTTTTGTTATTCAGATTTATATATCTAAATTATTATCTATAGTATCTAGTAGTAGTATAGTATTACCTACCTAAATGTACCTATAGTATTTTTATTCAGACGAAGTAATATAAATAATTCTAAAGTATCAAATTAGGTTATTCCAGGTATTGCATTCTAGTTTTTGGGGTTGCTATGCTGATATTTTTTAAATTTGCCGCGCTTTTTCAGTCTTTACTTTCGTTTGCCAGACTCTACTACTTATATTCAAATTTACATTTAGTTAAAGCTATTGTTTGGCTCCGATTGAGAACAGACTTTAGTGGCTGACGGTACAAACATAGTTTATTTTTTGAACTGTACTTTTTTGTTTTTTTAAGACACCATATTTCCTGTCTAGGCGGAACTACTAGACTTTGTAGCAGCGAAGTTTCACGAAGAGGCTGGCTTGTTTAAGCTGCTGATAATAGACTCGATTATGGCGTTATTCCGAGTCGACTTCTCAGGTCGTGGCGAGTTGGCTGACAGGCAGCAGAAACTAGCGCAAGTTCTCTCAAGGTTACAAAAGGTTAGTTATCGTCTTCAGGGCCTGATTTACCCAAAGACTAACCAGGGTATATCATAGCACGCGAGGATCTAGGGGGTGCCAAGAGCTTGCCTTTGCAAGCACCAATTATTTACAGAATAAAATTTAGTATACAAATTAGGGCGTAAAATACTAAAGCACGTAAGCGCGTATTACATTGTGTGTGACACGCACCCTAATTGTGTAAGTTATTTCGACAAGGCAAAGCGCTTTGACGCCATCAATCGACCAATCACATGCGAAATGAAATACGTGATGTGGACTTCCGTCTATGTGATTGGTCGATTGATTGCGGACAAACCCTTTGCTTTGCTGAATTCACTTACACAATTAGCCTGACGGTTTATCGAACATATTTACTTCCTATCTATTGAGTGCTCTAGTTCAATTAATTTACCGCGTACAACCTCAGTCAGCCTGTCGCAGTCGCGTAGTAGCGTATAAACCCTTAGGCCAAGAGAGCCATGGCGGGAAACAGCGACGGGTGGCGCGATCGAGCCTAGCATATTTTTTTATTTACGGGGTGTAGCCTTTAAAAGGCGCCTGTCCTTTTGGACCACACCTACACCCTGGATGGAGCCTCCTACTGTGCATCGCCTGTTAGGGCACATCCCTGAGGAGACTGAAAATACGCCTCCCCTGAGCCTCGCAATGCATAGCATTACATGATCACTGTGCCACCGTCTTTCCTGGAGTCATTTGGTGGGCGGGCAGAGTCTGAGTTCCCGGGACCCCGGAGTCCCACCTGCTTGTGATGCAGGCAGGGTTTCGGCGTTTTAGGCATCGGGCGGTTGCTTTCTTCTCCGAGCGGGATCGGCTCTCTAGCGATACCGCTCGGCGTCCCCCTTCTTGACCATCATGGTCTCCCAGGTGGCCCTCATAACTGCTGGCAAAGGCAGGTCTCGCCCGATCCTGGCGACCAAGACCTGCCACTCGGAGGCCCAC
This sequence comes from Orthosia incerta, assembly GCA_948252205.1. Classification (NCBI taxonomy): domain Eukaryota; kingdom Metazoa; phylum Arthropoda; class Insecta; order Lepidoptera; family Noctuidae; genus Orthosia; species Orthosia incerta. The sequence continues at coordinate 17,498,352 of OX411760.1, forward strand.
GCAGGGCACTCTTTGAGCGTGTGCTGTGCAAAGTCAAGGTCGCCTCCGCAGTGGTGGCAATTTGCCTTGGTCTCTTGCCCAATCCTAATAAGGTACTCACCGAAGCAACCATACCCAGTCACTACCTGAGTGAGTCTGTAGTAGATGCACTCCTCTCTTTGCACCCAGGCTTCGAAGTGCGCGCTTGCGCGAAAATTGCGTCTGCTGTAGCAGCTCGCGCCACCGCGGCTCGAGCGGGTTTTCGCCGTTCCTGCCACCTCAGCCTTACCTACTACAATTCATGGCACGCTTTCACGATTCTGGCGGAATATGGCAGTTATACCTTCGCGTCCATGTCCGCCAGAATATCCAACGGAGAAAAAAGCTCTTCTGCCTCTTCTAGCCTGCCGAACCGTCTTCTTGTCTGTAAAAAAAAGCCTACCTATCCGAGGCAGGGAGCTAAAAAACTTCGAGCTCGGTTCACTCGCTCTTACAATCTCGTTTGTAGACATTTTTGCCACGTTTGTTTCGACACAGTAACTCTATGAATATTACAAATATAGAAGTCGCCTCAGGTTACATTCAATTAGATGAACATAAGAAAACCGGCTTCGTGTCGGACTTCGCACATTTAAGGGTACCAATTAATCAATATATTGGTATTTCTTAGTAAAATATACGTAATAATCACATTTCAAGTTCATAGGTCAATGGGAAGTTAAAAAAAAAATCGGGACAGAATTGTGTGTCAGACGGACCTGTGAATGACGACAATATTTGGACCCTTCGGGTACGAAACCCTAAAAAACTAACTTATCCGAGCCGAAGTTCTAAAATTTTCGAGCTCGCTTCGCTCGCTCTTACATCATTAATTCAAGATGCTACAGTCGACTTACAAACGACGACGTAAAAAAATATCGGTGTGTACATTTTATATGAACTCGTTCACACGCACGTCCGTGCACGGGCCAGTGACGAAGCTTCAATGACTGGGCCCGGCCCTGTCACGTCCTGGGCACGGCCCATATACATCTGTCACTTACTCGATATCAAATTGATACCGCTCTAAGAGCTTATGGTCACCCCCCTGATATGTGTGGATAGACCTTAATTGTCTAAGTGAATTCGGCAAGGCAAACCCTTTTACCGCCATCAGTCGAGTCAACCAATCACAGACTGAAATCCATATCACGTCTTTCATTTCGTATGTGATTGATGGCGTCAAAACCCTTTGCCTTGCCGAATTCACTTACGCGATTAGGCTGCTGGTCGTCTAAAGCCGCTTGCCAATATATTTAGCGTATCTGATGTTAAATTGTCTCTTTCAACTATGTACTCGTATGACATTTTGCAGATGCGTTGCAGGCCATCCCAGAACAACGTTACGTTGAAATATATCTCATATTTCAACGTATGATGGAATGAATAAATGGCAAATACTGTACCATATCACTGACTTTATTTATTTCGGAGCACCTGGTACAAATCACTGAGGCCCCCAAATTGCGCAGTTATGAGAGGGCCCCATCTATTGCACGGAACGATAAAATTGGACCCAGTTCCAAGGTAGCGCTGGTAGCGTTAGAGCCCAAAGTACAAATTTCAGCAAAAAAGTCATTTTTTTTCGGGAATCCATTTCTACGTACGGTACCTAACTTCTCTAATCTGTGCCTAAGTACCATACATACCTATGCAGATACGATTGTTGCCTTACATTTTATTAGTCACGAATCACGATTCTATTTACTACAACACAAGAACTGCGTACCTATTTGTCTCATGTGTAGCGTAGCGTCAGTTAGTGTCACGCAATTTGTTCTACGTCGTAATAACATGCGGTTTATTTATAAGCGTAAATTTTGAAAGAACTCGTGTTATGGATGAGTTCAAGATCACGACGCGCTGAGATTGACTCGTTTGGTCTCAATAGATAAACATGTCCGGTTTTCATCGTCCAAACCACGTTTATTGAACAGTTATTAGACTCAAGATAAGTCACTAGGCTACATATAATAATAAAGATTAGTAGGTAGGTATTTATCATAAAAAAAATATTGCATGCATTTCTCATGATCGCAGTGGATTAAAAGTTGTAAATTGCATAATACTTTTTTCAGTCCTAAGTACCCAAGTCATGAGATATCTTCTATTCCTAAAATCCGACAAGTAACCGCAACTTACCCAGCTGGGCAACAATAAGATCGCACTCAGACGAAAATTATCTAAGTAGGTATTAAATAATCACGGAACTCATGATAATTCGACACAAAATAAAAATAACTTTTGATAATGGTTAGGATTTATTACTTTATTTTTTCTTTATTATTGTAGCTTCAATTGCTAGGTAAATATATTGATGATTAGATTACCTACCTGTCTATATGCGGAAACTTCGGAAATTAACTTTAAGTTAAACACAATCTTAAATACCAAAATAGAACCGGTTTTAATTAAGTATTTATCTTATAGATTTCAGAAGAATACAACGTCGCAGTATTCATAACAAATCAAATGACATCTGATCCTGGTGCAACGCTGTCCTTTCAAGTGGACCCCAAGAAGCCCATTGGAGGCAACATTCTGGCTCATGCATCCACCACCAGAATATCCCTGAGGAAGGGGCGCGGCGAAAACAGAATTGCTAAAATATATGACTCTCCTGACTTGCCAGAGAGCGAAGCTACATTTGCTATAACAAATGGAGGTGTGGCTGACGCTAAAGATTAAATAAAAATAAAATAAGTTAGTTACTATTTATTTAAAATTGTTTTATTTTATGCACCTAAGCCGTAGCTACTACCTACCTACTCGTAAATCTAACCTCGTAAACCTAGAAAAACCTCTTTAAGTACCTACCTATCTAAGTACCGTCAGCAATGTAAATCGATGAACACTAGGCAAAGAACAATACATTCCGTAACTCGATTTCATATTTGAAGATCGCGTTGAATTTAAAAGCATAATTTTATTATATTTTACCGTCTTTGCGTACTTAGCTAATAAATTAGACAAAGTCAAATATATTTAATTCAATTAGGCCAGTAAACGGCACTTTTGAACGTCATACATATATGAATTAAAATTTAAAAGTAATAAAAAGTGCGAGTCAGACTCGCGCACGAAGGGTTCCGTACCATTATCGCAAAAAATGGCAAAAAGAAACACTTTTTTTGCATGGGAGCCCTACTTAAATCTTAATTTTATTCTGTTTTTATTATTTGTTGTTATAGCGGCAACAAAAATACATCATCTGTGAAAATTTCAGCTATCATAGAGTCTAGCTATCACGGCTCATGAGATACAGCCTGGTGACAGACGGACAGACAGACAGACGGATCGCGGCGTCTTAGTAATAGGGTCCCGTTTTTACCCTTTGGGTACGGAACCCTAAAAATTTATTCTACCGTGCACTTGGAAAAGTAGCTTATTGTTATGGAGAAGAACGCACAAGAAACTCCATACTTACACTTTTTTTAAATAGGTGTTTTACAATATTTACATAAGTACATACATTAATAAATTCATATATGTGAGGACGATGCTCCCAAAAGTAGTACTACACACTATACTACGTACAGGGGGGTGACTTAAGCTCTTAGAGCGGTATCAATTTGATATCGAGTAAGTGACAGCTGTATACAAGTCAGATACATCTGTCCCTTATTCGATCTCAAATTGATACCGCTCTAAGAGCATATGGTAACCCCCCAGGTATAAAGTAATAAAAGCTTAACAGGTAAATTGATAAATAGGACATCGGTGTTTTCATGAATAAACCATATTTTAATCGTTTGATGACTAAGAATGCATACCAGATTAAATCAAATGACCTAACTACTCATTGATAAGGACATTGTAAAATCATAGAAGCATAGCACACCAGTGCGCTGTTTATTGATTGATTTCTTATTATCAGATAAAAAGTTGTTAGACGCATGCAATTGATATCATACTTATCTAACTATAAAACATTTTACTGATTACGTAATATGTGTTACATATTAACGTATAATATTCTTGATGCTTCTGGATTGTAGGTAACAGTAAATCCTAGTTATGTTCCTAAATAACCCTATGCTGATAAAATTTTAGTTGTTCCTAAAATGCTCTACATTTATTGTTAAAGTCGGCTTCCCCTTAAAGGAAGGCTTCAACTTCGGCGCCTCCATTGAGTACAAAGCCCAAATTGCGGCCAAAAAACTAGGCATTCTAAATAGAGTGAAGCGATACTTTACGCCTGGACAGCTTTTTTAACTCAATACAAAGCGCAAGTCCGATCCTGCATGCATGGAGTATTACAGCCACCTTTGGGATGGCTCAGCTAAGTATCAGCTTCCCAAGCAGCAAAATTTAGTCCTGTAGTTGTTCTAGGAGCATGCAATTTTTAGCCCTATAGAAATCCAATAAACGTTTATAGAACCGCATTTGGGCGCAGTTTATAGGACTATTAGATCCTGTGATCGTTGTGTTACAGTTCGGTAGAGTGCAATCGGATTTTATAATTATCTTATTAGGTGCTTTTAAAGGATACATTATCCTATAAAGATCCGGTAAACGCACTGACTAAGCGCCATTAGTCCTCTAACGATCTAGTGCGTGACGCGTACTGGTGTAATTAGTCCTGTAACGATCTAGTGCGTGCCGCTACTGGTGTTATTGATCCCACATTGATCAGCGTGATGTTATTATAGAGTATTCGTTTTTTATTCTTTTTCGTGTCTTGACAAAAAAAAATCATTTAAGGGTTAAGTACTTAAAATACACATTAAAATATATTATTTATTAGCATAACATAGGTAAATTTTGTCTTTTACTTTTTGTGTAAAGAATGCCTAATTAAATCGCGAAATTAATTTTATTGACAAAGTGTTCGAAGATAATAAACATGTCTTCATGCCCCTTCCAAATTAAACGTATTTATTAATTGTTTATTTGATAATAATTAACAAACATATAAGCCGCCATGGGACGGATCATGTGCCATTTTATTGCATTTATCAAAACCTTTACAATACTATTTAGTCAAAGTTAAGATTACTATAGGACATACCTACTTCGCCACCATATTTTAGTTTTAGGGTTCCTTTAGAGAAATACATCATGACTAACCCGCATGTCAATACATGTATTGTTATGTCTTAATCAGTACTAATATGTTCTAAACAGTCTCAGAATTACTTTATAACACTTTCTCCATAAAATTGATTTCAACATAGATGAACAGTGGCAGTGTAGGGATGCAAAACGGATATAACACATTTGGTATTTTAACTACAATTGCCAAAACCTTTCTTAACTGTTCTATTAAACTGTTATGCCAATAAAATCCTGATCCCACATTAGTGAGGACTATTTTTTTATTGTTAGTTTTAAGGACAGTGCGGGCATCCCTAGGTAAAACATATGGTATTCTTTTATTTAAAATCACAGAAAGTTCAGATAAGGCTGAATGTGATATATTATTCTTTATAGCCCACTGTTTTACATCCTCTTGCAATTCACAATTTTTTTCAAAGTCAGGTCGGTTGGCATCATCAAATTCATTATCACTGCTTCCGCTATTACTTTCAATATCTTCTTGGTTCTTAGAACTTTCAGAAAAAAATACTTCGCAGTCTTCTTGAACTATTTCATTTTTATGTTGTACGGAACCATCACGAACTTCACGAGACTCTCTTGTATTTAAGAAGAATATCGACCCGCACTCCGATACTGATTTCATTTCAAGTAACTTTTTTGAAACTTCTTTGAAACGATAACTGCCACTACGCTTAAATCGTTTCCATTTGTTTTCATCCATTTTTAGTGTTTTTGTTTTTAAAACGTATAACAAAATGGCTAGTAACTCCAGTAATAGCAAATGTAGGCCACATATAAGCAGAATTTTACCTATATATATCGGTGGGTATGCTAGTTTCGTGCTAACAATCCATTAGAAGTCATGTCTCAGATAAATCAATCCTTTAATATACTTGACCTATAGCACCTATATCGAAGACGTTTATAGAACTGCATGCCTTATAGAAGAATGGAACAAGACGTTAACAAGCATAAATAATCATATAAAATGCGCTTATAGGATCAAAATGCAATACTTGCTAATTAGTTTTATATTATGCGCTTATATAACACCAAGTGCCGGTAAGAATCGTATCTTGTTATCCTGTAAACGTCTATAAAACTAAGTAATAGGATCGAAAGTACCTGAAGCGCAAATCATCTTATGAGATGCTGTTGTGAGATCAGTAGTCTCAGTCAAAGCGTCTATTAGATACCTATTAGAAGTTTAGTCTTATAAGTCGATTACTATTTGACTATTTTGCTACTTGGGTTGCCACGCTTGACTCGCTGTAACGCAGAGCCAAGAGGCTCATTGGCGACGTTGAACTGGAGGATGCCAAGCTGTGAAGCTTGGCTCATCGCCACAAGGTTGCCTGCTTGTCGGTCTTCTACAGACTGTACTTCGGTGAGTGTGCTCAAGAACTCCACGACCTGATCCCACCAGCGTCCTTCTACCATCGGAAATCTAGACGCACTGCAAGTTACCATCCTTACCTTGTTGCAATTCCACCAATTCGCACCAAGCGCTTCCAAACATCCTTCATAATGCGCACAGCGATTGAATGGAACTCACTACCTGCTTCTGTGTTTCCGAATGCATTCAACCCGAATCTCTTCAAAGTTAGAGTGAACAGGCTTCTTCTGGGTACGCTCGCTCCATCGTTGACTCTGTCTCTGTTACCTTTGACCTAAACTAGAGTCAAGAGCAAACCCATCCCAAATAAAAAAAATATAAGGAAGAGGAATATAAGTGACTATCTGTTCCCCGCGGCTTCGCTCCCGTGGACCACCCCACAGGACCCGTTTTCGGGATTAAAAAATAGTCTATGTCACTCAGGAATAATGTAGCTTTTTATCGGAGCCTATTCGGTACAAACAAACAAAAAAATCTTTCCTCTTTATAATATTAGTATAGATATAGATAATAATCCAATACTTAGGTAAGTCCTAAATAGTTCGGGAATCGATCACGCATGGTATTATGGTACGGTAAATTCTTTTCACAGTATAGGTACATAGGTAGGTATATTGCCCCCCTTGCATACGGGAGAGGACAGAGGACAGCTGGGTTGATTGACCAAACAGGATGCAATTTATAAGCCCAACTACAGCATCCGTAACGATAACGAGACTATAAAAATATTACCTATAATAAATACCTACACTGAACTAAAATATAATAATTAGGTAGGTAACTGAAGAAATGTCATCGACCTGTAAATCGAAAGATTGAGATAACTTCTGTAACCCGTGCCCGTCTTCACTCTCCCACTATGCAGTCAAGCAAAACCCAAAGTCCAAACGCCAACGAAATCGTTTTGTTTTCGTCATTCACAGTGGCGTGATTCAAACGAACCAATTAAGTTCCTTGCTGCGATTAGATAAACAGTAACTACCATACTTCATACTTTCATGATTTACGCTACACGTTGTTTATTGCATATGTGTAGAAGAACGACGTGGATATTTAACTAAATATACTAAATGTACCTACATTGAGAAACGAAACCAAACGTTACTTAATAGTTATCTTGTACAAGATAGGTATCTCCTAACGCTTTTACTAAGTAGGTACTTAGATAGGTAATACTCATGACAAGCGTTCTAAACTAAAAAAAAACCGACCAAGTGCGAGTCGGACCCGCGCACGAAGTGTTCCGTACTTGGTAAATTGCGGATTACGTTTAATGACTTATAAAAAAAAAACTACTTACTAAATCTCGTTCAAACCAATTTTCGGTGGAAGTTTACATGGTAATGTACATCATATATTTTTTTTAGTTTTATCATTCTCTTATTTTAGAAGTTACAGGGGGGGGAGGACACATTTTACCACTTTGGAAGTGTCTCTCGCGCAAACTATTCAGCTTAGAAAAAAAATTATTAGAAACCTCAATATCATTGTTGAAGACCTATCCATAGACACGCCACACGGATGGGTATCCGTGGGTGGGGTTTGATAAAAAAAAAATGAGGTTCGGTTCTAAGCATGGGGAACCCCCAAAATTGATTGTTTTTTTTTATTTTTGTGTGAAAATCTTAATGCGGTTCACAGAATACATCTACTTACCAAATTTCAACAGCATAGTTCTTATAGTTTCTTTTTCTTTTTTTTTTCATTCGCCCTTCGAAAAGGCAGGCATCGATCTATAGACCATTCAGCCTCGTCATTCTTATAGTTTCGGAAAAAAGGCTGTGACATACGGACGGACAGACAGACAGACAGACATGACGAATCCGTATGGGTTCCGTTTTTTGCCATTTGTCTACGGAACCCTAAAAACTGTTTTGTAGGTACTGCAGAACAGAAGGTAAATACATGGCTAAACGTGTAAGTACGTCAGTGACTTCAGATGATAGGACCTAACCTTCATTTAAGTAAATCTATAATTATGCTGGCTGGTCATCATCTACCCAATCTTTAAGGACTATGGTGGTTTCTGTGGCCAGCTCTCAAAGTATTAACATGGGACGATTGCCTATTTAAAAATATAATCAAAATATATCTGGGGGGTGACCTTAAACTCTTAGAGTGTTATCAATATGAGATCGAATAAGGGACAGATGTATCTGACTTGTATACATCTGTCACTTACTCGATATCAAATTGATACCGCTCTAAGAGCTTATGGTCACCCCGCTGATCTCCACAACCCTGGAGCTGGGTACAAATTATCGGACGCGACTGACAGGACAGTCGCGACTAAGCTGGGAACAAATTATCGCACGCGGCTGACGGAAGCGACTGATATGTGTGCACACTGCACAGTCGTTTGGGACGCGTCCGAGCGCTTATTCAATAGGCAATATATATAACTTATTCAACGAAGATAAATGTTGAAGTAGAAACAGAGTAGTGAAAGTGAGGACGCAATTTTCTGCTGCGAACACTCTCCTACTTCCATTTTTATTTATTACCTCGCACGCACGTGCATGATTTCACTTAGTCTGAGTTGTTCTGACACCGGGCAGCGTCCCGCACGCAGCGTTCACCGTCCGCGGACGTTTTCAGCTGTCAAAAACACACCAACAAGCCAAATTTCTACCGGACGCCCGAACGCCCAAGGTTACCTCCGCGACTTACGTCTGATAGTTTGCACAATGTAATATACATTAATTACCCAGATACTCTATAAGTAGCGGCCCCGTCCGATAATTTGTTCCCAGCTTTATAGAATATCTGAGCTTTATATATCTGTAATGTACAGTTGTGTAAACTATCGGACGTAAGTGGCGGACGTAACCTTAGGCGTACTGACATCCAATAGACATCTCCCCCGCTGGATGTTTTTGTTTGTGCACACTTATCAGTCACGGCCATGGTCGCGGCTGTCAGGTTACGTCCGTCCGCGACGTATGTACGTCCGATAGTTTGCAAAATTTATTGTACATTATTTATCCAGATATATTTGTACATTATTATCGGACGCGGCTGACGGACGCGACTTACATCCGCGACTGATAATATGTGTGCACGCACAGTCGATTGGGACTTGGGCTTGCGGATGCGTCCGAGCGCTTATTCCATAGATAATAAAGACTATTTAACGAAGATTATGTTTACGTAGAAACATGTCGAATAGTAAAAGTGAGGACGCAATTCTGTGCTGCGAACACACTCGATAAGTTTTTCTTCCATTTTTATTTATAACCTCGCACGCACGTGCGAGATATCGCGTAGTCTGAGTTGGTCACGCGTCCCGCACCCCGTACACACCGTCCGCGGACGTTTTCAGCTGACACAAACATCCAGCGGGCCAGATCTCTATCGGACGTCCGAATGCCCAAGGTCATCAAAAGTCGCGGACGTGCACGTCCGATAGTTTGCACAATGTAATGTACATTCATTACACAGATACTGTTTATGTCGCGGCTGTCAGTCGCGTACGTCAGCCGTGTCCGTTATTTTGTTCCCAGCTTTAGCCACTGTCCATGGGAAGTTTGACACTTGACGTCTGAGTTTGAGGCAGAAAGAAAACGTGACAGTGACAGAATATTTTTATAGGTTCAGTTCACTTCACTTCAGTTGTTTCGCGATTCGTTTGAGGGGCGGAGGTGCCGTGGTTTTGGTGATTTCGGTTTTAATTCAATTACCAAAAATTATTATTGTAAAAGGTGTTACAACCCGTTTGTGGTTTCAATAAAATCAGACTGTTTTAAGATGGGAGAAAACAACGAAAATAAAAAAGAAGTTAGTGTGTGGTGCGATGGATGGTGAGTAATATCGAGATTTTATTTTTACTTCATGTCTCCGTGCTTGGTAATTGGAAACATTATACATTAGTAGTTCCGTTGTTAACATTTGGTCGCATTAGTGTTTCTCACCAGCAATTGCCGATATACTTTCATTAATTCACGTGCACGAGCTATAGCACTTCAAGTGTGGAATAATTATGAAGCATCCGGCGCGAACGATTTCAGTTCGCAATCGCTGTGTACACATACTTTTTCTAAACAATTTCTCCTTGGGATTAGGTACACTTTAAAGTGTGGTATTGATTTCTGTTTCCAGTTATGATATGGTGCATTTTGGTCATGCAAATTCTCTGAGACAAGCCAAAGCATTGGGTGATGTGTTGATAGTTGGAGTTCATACAGATGAAGAAATCTCGAAGCACAAGGGTCCTCCTGTGTTTACACAAGAGGAGCGTTACAAAATGGTGCGTGCCATCAAGTGGGTTGACCAGGTGGTGGAAGGTGCTCCCTATGTCACCACACTTGAGACTCTGGACAAGTATCAGTGTGATTTTTGTGTGCATGGAGGTAATTCATTTGACTGTTTTACTGAGAACTGGCCATTGTAGGGTAATTACTAGCTATTGATATCATGTAAAATAATTGATGGATAAATCTGCTAGTATTTTGTACAATCAAGGAATACACATAAACTGCAAAGGTATTGTAGGTAAGGTATTGTAATATGTGTTCGTACAAATTTTTTGACTGACTGGATAAATGTTTTTTTGTGTTAGCCAGGGGCAAGTATTATATTTCCCACCTTCAAAATTCAGACAAAAAATTAAGTATAATATTATTATTCTAGTCATGTATCTTACCTTGAAACCAGTTTTTGTTTTGTAATCTCTGTGATTTTATTTCCTACATTCTCATGAAACTTGTTATGTAAAAAATTAAAACCTATTCTAATAATTTCCTTTGTCAATAATCACTTATTTAGTTATTCCAATTATGTGTGAAGAACTGATCAGATATACTAACAAAGCTTTTTTTGCTAATTATTTTTGTTAAATTTGAATATCATAATGCACAACATGTCTAATAATTCTAATAAATATAAATAATTTATTCCTTAAATTTTTATTAAATATAAATTAGCTTAATAAATTCTAATTTTTCAGATGACATCACAGTGACTGCTGATGGTATTGATACATATCATTTGGTGAAAAAAGCTGGCCGTTACAGGTAAATTTAGCTCTATAAAACCTTCATGTAATAAAACTTAATACTTGTTATAATCTTGAAACCAAATTGGCATTTCATACTTTATGACACTATAAATTTTGTACTGTGCAATGTGGACTAGCATAGCCCTATAATATTGAATGGAACACTGAAATAAAATAACATCATTTCTACGCAGTATTTCCTGCTGGGAATGGCAGAAGTGTAACTTAGTAGAGTAAACATGTGTCTCATCAGATATTTTATGGGCACTCCAGATTCCTGGGTGCTTCTAAAAAATCTAATTGGAAGAAAAACCTATAAGAACTTTATTGAGCAAACTCAATCTGACAACCAGGCAGTCAGAAATATTGTGTGTTAAATTGCAGTAAAATAATATTAACAATTTGGTTAATCAAACTTTGCTTGATGCACCATGACCATAATAACATGTCAGCCTGCAATTAACAGAGTTGAGTCTGCATTAAGTACATAAACAACTGCTGAAATATATTCTTTTGTACATGCAACTCTTGTAGTTAGCATCCTATGTTTGTATCCCCCCGTAAATGATTATTTCTATGGCATTACCTACATATTATTATTTATTATTAGATACACAGTTTTCCTTACCTATATGTATGGTTGTGAAAATAATATGGTTTCCTTCATCATTAAGAACTGCAGGATATATTGTTAGTCAAAATACATAAATAATATTTAAAAGAACTTTTAAATAATATTTTATGTTTGCCCTCTGTACAATTGAACAATTATTTTGTTGTCATATTTTATGAACAAAGTGTCTAGTTTGATGATATTACGCTCATTATATATTAAGTACCTGGGCGACCGAGCTCTGCTCGGGTGAAAATAGAGAAAACTATGTTTTCTAAAAATAAAACCTAGACGGATTTATCGCCCCCGAAACCCTCTGCATACTAAATTTCATGAAAATTGTTGGAGCCGTTTCCGAGATTCAGATTATATATATACAAGAATTGCTTGTTTAAAGGTATTAGTTATTATAGAGTAAGTTAAATATCCTGTTTACTAATTAAGGCTTTATTTTTTATAAAAAAAACAATTTCAAAAACAAGATTGGATCGCCACCAAATCTTACAGGATTATCCGCTGGGTCAATCTAAAGAATCTCTGAAAATTTCATTAAAATCGGTTCAGCCGTTTCGGAGTCTATAAGGAACATACATACATACTTTCTCTATTATATTTATAGAAGATGTGGGTATTCTGTGGTTGAATAAAAGGGGATGTGTTTCGGGCCTTGAAGTTACGTCATAAAAGAAAACATACATTAGTGCGAAATTTGCTTGACCAGTATCGCAAATGCACATTTTCTCCACAAAATGGGCAAGCAACTCTGTGTAAATATGCCTGAATGGTGAATATTTATAAAATAGATTGTATTGTAACCTACTGCTGTTTATATAAACATAAAGGGTCTTCTCACGTGGAGGAACTCAAACAAGAGCAGTTTCTAAGTAAAATTACTGAGTTTGCATTCCCTTGAGATCATAAAACACTTTTTACGCGGGCGATGCCGCGGGCAGAAGCTAGTTTGTATTAATATTGTAGTCATATTTCAATGGAATCTGCTGCACACAGCGCTACTTGTGTGGTTCGCTAGTTTCAAGTGACCATCTCCCATAAATCAATTCTATTTTCAACTTAAACAGCAAAGTACTGTAAGCTAGTCACCATGATAATAAAATATATATGTAATGTAGATAGCCATACGACAGTACTATCGTAACAGGAATATCAACCCTGTAATGATAGGTGTACGTGTGATTTCAACTATTTTCTTCCAATTTGTAAAGTTAAAAAACAAACAAAAAAAACAAACACAAAACTGCGGTGCGACGTCGCATCGTAACAATCTACGAGTGTGTTTGTGTTTTAGCTGTTTTCTGCGTCGCGAATTCGCATTGCGTCAATTCGCAGTTTTGTGTTTGGGCCCTAACCTAGGTGACATAATTTTTTTGTTGTATCATGATTTTTTTTATTATATTTGGGCGCACAGTTGGGGCAGTGGTTGAGCGATTGGACTGCTGCGCTGCGTGTCGCGGGTTCGATTTCCGCACGGAACAAATATTTGTATGACCTACAAATAGTTGTTCCGGCTCTGGGTTTTTGTGTATGTGAATTTATATGTTTGTAAACGCACCCACGATACAGGAAGAAATTCCTAGTGTTTGCCCCACACTAGGAATTTCTTCCTGTATCGTGGGTGCGTTTCGTTTCGTTTAAAAAAAAATATATATCAGCCCATACCTGCCGACTGCTGGCTGGGCAAAGTCCCTCCATATGCAAATATCATATTTATTATTATGTTTTTAATTGTAATCCCACGTCGCATTAATTATGTATTTTATATTATGTGGAAAATGATGCTGTTGCATATTTGTTTTTCTATCTAGCTCAAATTTTATATATTCCTGTAGTGTGTAATAGTTTTATTTAACCAAAGAATTAAAAAAATATTCACTTTCCAAAGTCTTAATGTGTATGTTTTGCATGTTTTCAGGGAAGTGCAGAGAACGGCCGGAGTGTCCACCACAGACCTAGTAGGACGCATGCTACTGCTTACCCGAGAACATTTCAAGTAAAAATTTACTTTTATTTTATAACCATCAGTCGTATTTTTGTTTTTTCAAGATCGTAATAAAATAATAGCTCTATTTACAGCAATACGTAAGTAGTTAGTTGATTTCGAGGAGAGAATTTATGATTAGGGTGGAATTCACCGACATCAAGGGCAGAAAGCAAGGTGAAAGCCGCTAGCGGCCGCGCTAACGATTTACTTAGTGTATATGTCATGGACCAAGTGATTAATCAGGGCACTATGTATAATGCCCGGGCATTATGAATCTAGTCAAGTCAAATTGGGCAATGTAATTAATACTGATGTGAATGATAATGAAGTGCGAGTCGGAATCGCGCATGAAGGGTGTCGTACCATTATCGCAAAAATCGGCAAAAAAACACGTTTGTTATATGGGAGCGCCCTACTTAAATATTTATTTTATTCTGTTTTTAGTACTTTTTGTTATAGCGGCAACAGAACAACATCATCTGTGAAAATTTCAACTGGCTTGCTATCACGGTTCATGAGGTACAGCCTGGTGACAGACGGACAGACAGACGGACCGCGGCGTCTTAGTACATAATAGGGTCCCGTTTTTACCGTTTGGATAAGGAACCCTAAAAAAACACATCTTTTTATTACCCGGCCCAATAAGTGATGAGCATTATTCAGAAAGTCCGGTCAATATAATTATTTCAATAGTTTTATCATATTGCCTACTCATTTTGGGCATTTTTCAAATTTCCCGGGCTTTATGAATAATGCCGCATTAATCACTTGGTCCATAACATATATATTCCCCAATGTTAACGCAGTACTGGCCGTGCGACCGCTCGGAGCCGTAATATCAATATTGAACCTCCTTTTGGACAGTTTTGTTTGGAAAATATTCTTTAATTTACATAATTATGATATTATTTCAGTTATGAAGAATTTCTAACCATCAATTTTTCTGTGTAAAAATGTTTCAAACGTTCAAGTGGTTTTGGAGTATCCAAAAGTAGCGAAAAATATCGTGTTGTCATTTTTTTTAAAGATAAACTACTAGTTACACGTAAAAAAATACATGTTTCAGAAATAATGTACATGAATCTATAATCTTTGTTTTTGTTTTCAAACCTTTTAACCTAGCCGTTACTAAAGAGTATGCTTTAGAAAGTAACCGTTTTACGGCACTAAAGCGGTGGAAGGCCCTTAAGAGGAAACGGGGGCAGAGAGCGCCGACTGAATTTCCTAAGTAAAAAGTCATAATTCGAGGTTTGGCTTTCGCCTATTTCCTCCTCCAATATTGGACCAATTTAAAAGATATTCCATAATCTGAAAATTAAAGATATATCCTGTGTCCCTATGTTTTCCTTTTTGATGATACATCATCTTTAGAAGTACTAGAACCCTCAAAAAATACTCATAATTGCGCTGTCAACAGAGGCTTAGTGTACAAATTTGACAAATATAAATGAAAAAAGGAAACATAGGGACATAGTATATATCTTACTTTACAAGTTTATGGAATATCTTTTAAATTGGTCCAATATTGGAGAAGGAAAGAGACGAGAGCCAAACCTCGAATTATGACTTTTTACTAAGGAAATTCAGTCGGCGCTCTCTGCCCATATTTCCTCTTAAGGTTCCTCTACTGTTACTAAGATCAAGGCAAAATAAAGATTCTTGTTGACCTCAAAGTTATTATATAATATGATGAAAATGGCATTGGGTGGCACTGCTGTATGCTGCTATGATTTTAAAATAAACCATGCCAAGTTAAAAAAAGTTACGTTAAAACAAATGTAGGAGTGATGTACTGACTGTAAATTTCTTGCTCACATTCACAGTTGCCCAAAACATTAATCATTTCATCTTATTCTAGGTTACACTTAAGGCATATTGATTTCCAGGAGAGGTGACAAAGAGTACTCTGTGGCCCTTGAGCACTCTTCCAACCTCGGCACAGACTCCACTGCCCGGTCACCTTACACCGGCTGCTCACAGTTCCTACCCACCACACAGAAAATTATCCAGTTCAGCAGCGGCCTTTCGCCCAAACCCACCGATAAGGTAAGTCGACCTCGACATTGACTCTGAAGATATTCTAATCCTTGTCCCTATATTATTTCCATGACAACATACAACATGTAGGTAAATAAGGTGGAATTGAGAATGAATAATAAATATTAATAAATATTAATATTAATAATAAATATTAATATTAATATTTTATGAACTATTGAAAAGGTCATAAAATATTAATGTTGCAGTGGACATTAAACTTTATGTTTAGGCGGTATTAAAGTATTTTTTTTCTAAATCACACACAGGGAAGTAATTGTACATGTAGTTTACGATACCCGGCCTTAAATAGAGCCCATCAAGATTTATTTTACAGAACAAGTTAGTCACTGTTGAGCAGCATCTCTGTCACTGAAACTTATCTGTGTGGCAGTCTCTTTCTAATGCTCATAATGTTGCATTGTATATTGGTCCTAGACGTGCTGCAAAAGACTGGCAGTTAATTTATTCCATAAATTAAATTTCAAGCAAATTTATTCCAGGTTGTCTACGTCGCAGGCGCCTTCGACCTCTTCCACGTAGGGCACCTAGATTTCCTAGAGGCTGCACACAAGCAAGGAGACTTCCTTATCGTGGGACTACACACCGATCTTGAAGTGAACCGCTACAAGGGGTCCAACTACCCCATCATGAACTTACATGAGCGAGTCCTGTCTGTACTTGCTTGCAAGGTAATTACTAAAACACTTAAAAAAAAAACATAATCGGCATATAAACTCTCCGACAGATAAAAAGATTAAAGTCATGAATTCGACTTGTATCAGAAAGTATAATTACGTAACTTGAAAACATGATATTTTGGAGATATTTTGATATTTTTGGTCTAAAATGAAAGGTATACGCGTAGAACCATTTTATCCGTTTAAATGATATAAATCGGACCACGCGTTTATGAGTTATTAACTCGTTACTGAATGCAAAGTGAAAGGGTCAAGGACGCCCCTTACCGCGATACGTTTGTTTTGATCGTGTCAGCGACACTGGCTTTACATTTTTTTCGTATTTTTTTAAATATTGGAATATATTGGTAGGCAGGTGTAAACTTTTTTTTTTTTTTTGGCGGTGACTTTAGTCACTTTAGTGTATCCATAGCGCTGGGACACATAATTCCTCTTTGTGTGAGAGAGAGTCCGCTTTAATCCACCATGCTCGCCTATTGCTGGTTGATAAAAACTCACTAACTAAACACGACGCCCAATTCTAAGAGATAAGCAGAGGTATACTCTAGCCACATTCCGCCCTTGCTATGCACAGTTTGTGCAATAACTGAAGAAGAATGTATTCGTGCACGAGACCAGTAAATATGGGGTATAAACCATACCTATTCTCCATTATCTTTGTAAATTTTTATTTATTTGATAAAGCAAAAAAAAACTTTTTTGCAAAAAAATACTACCGACTTCCAAATAAAAAACTACAAAGTGAAAAATAACTTTATTTTTGGAAGTCGGTGTCTTTTGTAGGTACCAATTCATTGCGATATTGACACCGACTTCCAAAAATAAAGTTATTTTTCACTTTGTAGTTTTTTATTTGGAAGTCGGTAGTATTTTTTTGCAAAAAAGTTTTTTTATTTTACCCTTTTTAGTTGTACCTATCGGCAAGTTGTGTAGTAAGTACCTGTAACGCCAGAATAGATTACCCGAATAACATGAAACTCAAAACATAATCAGTGAAATGACAGATCTGCATACCACTTAATAGCGTACTGGCGTGATGTTATGTTATGAAATGGTATAAACAATAAACAGACATGCGATTGCAGCAGTCCCGAGAGATTTGCCGTTATTTATTGAAGAGTTCTGTTGTATATCTTCGAAGTTCTTCATCAGATCTTCACTAAATTAAAATGGGACCAATTTCGGAACATACTCTTTCAAACAAAAAAAGAATTTTCAAAATCGGTCCACAATTGACGGAGATATCGGTGAACATACATAAAAAAAAAAAAAAAAAAAAAAAAAAAAAACATACAAGAAGTCGAACATAGAACCTCCTCCTTTTTCGAAAGTCGGTTAAAAACGGGTCCAATATCATTTGATAATGTCACTGACGGACTAAATAAAATTATGATTTTTCTACACAGGAAACATCCTTATTGATGGTCGATTCAAAGTCAAAGTCAAATATATTTATTTCAATTAGGCCAGTAAGCAGCACTTTTGAACGTCATACATATATGAATTAAAATTTACAAGTAGTAAAAGTTGATTCTACCGTGATTTCAACAATACCTCAAAAATAATAATTAAATAACTATAAAAGCGGTTACCGCCTGGCAAAAATAGCTTTGTGATTGCTTTTTTGGTAATTAGAAAAATGTAAAACGATACCTACCTCAGTTCCAAATTGTAACAATTCAGAAAAAGATTATTTTTCTTCTTTTTATGTTTGTCACCTTTCACCGATTTTTACCCTACTACGGCGAAGCAAAAAGGAGGCTTATGTTTTAACCGGTATGTGTGTATGTATGTATATCTGTTCTCTCGTAAATCCAAAACTTCTTATCATAACCAAATGAAGTTAAATTGTTACAGGGTAATTTATTTAAAACAAAACACTAAAGTGTTGTTTTTATAGTGTTGGGGAATTTATGGAAAATGGAAATAATGGTTTAATGAATAATTAATAATGTCAGTATTTTATACAAATATTTAAATTTTAGTTTTGACATTTTAATTTATTTTGTTTTTTTTCTTTTTGACGTTTTAATTTATACTACGGTTTTTTTTTAATTTTGACATTTGCTTTTTAATATTTTTTTTTTTTTTTTTGTAACTGTACTTATATGGACAATTGTAATAAAATTTAATGATATGCATGAATGTTGTTAAGGTTTCTTTTTAATTTAATCTAATGTTTTTTTTTTTTATAAATAAATTGCACGCTTGCTTGCAGGCAGAATACAGTCACTATTAGGCTTTAACATCTTCCCTTGATGAGATAATTAGACAATTATACGGCTAGTGATACTTTTACCAGTGTATTTTATAAACATTCTTATATTAAACTGAAATGTAATATTATTATGAACGGTCTTATGATACTAGGAAGTTGGTTACATTCTCAGTTCCAAAAGGTGTATGAAACGAAAATATTTGAGACTTATGAAAAAATCTTGGGTGTAAAAACTAAACTGCATTCTCTTATCGACTTGTTTATCTTAGCAAATGGTGGGTAATCGTTTAAGGTTCCGTTAGCCGACGGCACGAACTATTTTGTGAAATGCATGCTATCTCATCCGACAACACGTGCGAAAAAGATAGATGCTGTGATGAGCAGAAAGAAACTAGTATGTGTACGAATTAGCACTTTTGCAAGTTTGTAGCAAAATGGATGATGATTTAGGACGAAAACGAGCGCGCGTAATTTTATAAACAGACCTTGGGGGTGTAGTTATCATGATAAAACGACTACATGTATATTTTCAAAATAAAATTATTTGCATTCTTGAACTACTAATCTATCCCTGTATGGTGGCCGTTTTGCAATTTTCCTTTGATGAAGATGCGTTAAAATTAGTGTTGAAATATGGAACTTTCGACGCTCATAACTTTCAATATTTTTTTTTACTTTTTTGCTTCCATACAGGGTTAGATAATGATGAGAAAAATTGATATAATTTTTTATTTTGAACGTACATCATCAAACAGTGGAGTAATCCCTAGATTAAGTTTGTATGGAAGAATTATCGACTAGTGTAACCTTAATGAAGAATTTCTGATATGTTACACTTTGGAACTGAGGTATCGAAATATATTATCTCATTGCTCTATTCTTAAAAAAGTATGTTAGTCTTGAAAATATGCAAATGTATTTTATCTATAAGATACCCCGATTCTAGACCTTGACCAAACAAGATAAAATAATTAGGGTCATCACATCAGTCATAGCAATCTGTTAATTTGCGACTAATTATCCGTCACCCACAATACCTACAAAATCGTCACTGCAATCACTTAATTTCGGTCGGATTTCAACTTCAAGCCTATCAAGCTGCTAATCTGTTTCTATTCCAGTTTTCACTGAAAATAAGTAACGAGAGAAAGAAACAATTGCGAGTCGGACTCGCGCACGAAGGGTTCCGTACCATTAACGCAAAAAATCACGTTTGTTGTATGGGAGCCCCACTTAAATTATTATTTTATCCTGTTTTTAGTATTTGTGGTTATAGCGGCAACAGAAATACATCATCTGTGAACATTTCAACTGGCTAGCTATCACGATTCATGAGATGCAGCCTGGTGACAGACGGATCGCGGAGTCTTAGTAATAGGGTCCCGTTTTTACCCTTTGGGTACGGAACCCTAAAAAAGGAAAAATTGTCTCCGTCGCATTCACCATATACAGTGAAAAAGACCAATGCCAGCCAATCAATGAAAATAACTTTTGGCAGAAGATAAATTCATCATAGATTGGCAAAACTAAACTATACTCCATTTGAAACAGCATTAGAAACGTTTCCAAATCTTTTTACAGTCCGTTCAACCGATTTTGAGTTCTATTCCGTAAACATAAGGATGACATAAAAAGCATAAACCGGTTACCAAAACCAACTGTTTACTACAGCTACCCTTTGTTGTATCACCAACGAAATAGAAGCCAAAATCGGTTGAACGGACTGTAAAATGGGCTAATTTCAACGTCTAATGTTATCAAATGGAGTTTAAATTTCAATAAAATTCCTTGTTTACTTCCAGTACGTGCATGAAGTGGTGATCGGTGCGCCTTACGCCGTTACCGCCGAGCTGATGGACCACTTCCGGGTGAAGGTGGTATGCCACGGCCTCACCACGATAGCCACCGACTCAGACAGCTCCGACCCATACAAGGTGCCCAAACAACGCGGCTGCTTCAAGGTAAACATTTTACTTTCGATTTTTTTCCCGACTGCAAGGAAAGGGTTATGTTTTTCGCGCGTATCTTGTATGTATGTATGTAATAATCTTTGTTACCTCATATCTTTCAAATCGCTTAACGGATTTATATTATAAGACATCGTTAGATACGTCTTGACCGCCCAAGTGTTCTTAGATAGGTCAAATTAAAACAAATATAGCTAATTTTGGACGCCAAATTTTCTTCTTTCAAACCCATCGTGTTACCAAAGGGTTTTAAGAGGTGATAACAAAAAAATATACCACATGTTTAAAAGTAGTAAAAGAGAAATGGTATCTAAAAATTGTAAATATTTATTTTTATTATAAGGTTTCGCCCATGCTTTTTCAATTCTCAATGTATTGCTATTTCTGGCCAATCAATCGGTCAGGAAAGAATCCAAATGGTCGCGACAGCGTTTTAGCCGTGGCTTGGTTATGACGACATCTTCAGGCACCCAATGTGTGATCTTCTTCTTTCGTGTGAGTTGTGGCCGCCTCTGGTGTCAGAGTTAAGGTTACACTAGTCGAAAATTATTCCATGCAAACGTAGTCTAGGGATTATACCACTGTTTGACGATGTACGTTCAAAATAAAAAGTGATATCAATTTGTCTCATCTAGCCCTGTATGGAAGCAAAAAGTAAAAAAAGAAAATATTTGAAAGTTATAAGCGTCGAAAGTTCCACATTTCGACACTAATTTTAACGCATCTTTGGGCGGAAATAAATACCATAAGAAAAAGGAAAATTGCAAAACGGCCACCATACAGGGATAGATTAGTAGTTCAAGAATGCAAATAATTTTATTTTGAAAATTTACATGTAGTGGTTTTATCATGATAACTAGACTCCCAAAGGTCTGTTTATAAAATTATGGTAAATGCGTTAAAATTATTAACGCATTTTTGGGTGCAAATAAATACCATATGGAGACGGAAAATTGCAAAACGGCCTCAATACAGGGATATATTAGTAGTTCAACAATGCAAATAATTTTATTTTGAACAGATAGATTTAGTCGTTTTTTCATGATATCTAGACTGCCAAAGGTCTGTTTATAAAATCTCGCGCGCTCGGTTTCGTCCTAAATCATTATCCATTTCGCTACAAATTTGCAAAAGTGTGTATTCGTACGCGAATTACCTTCCAACTGCTCATCACAGCATCTATCTCAACCGCACGTGTTGTCGGTTGATATAAAATGCATTTTAACCCCGTGCACAAAATAGTTCGTGCCGTCGACTAGTGTACCCTTAATTAAACCGCCTCTGGGAACCCCACAGGCCTGTGACTTGGCTATTTCAGACTTATATTAACTATGTAAGTCCAGCAGCCTAATTGCGTAAGTGAATTCTACAAAGCAAACAAGTCGATTCCTTCCCAAAAACTACATTACATATTAATATGCAATACGTAAAGTCGTTTTTGGGAAGGAATCGACTTGTTTGCTTTGCAGAATTCACTTACGCAATTAAGTTGCAGGTTTCCTCACGATGTTTTCCTCCACCGTTGCCTGTGATGTCCAAAATAAAATTAGAAAGTACATACACACAGTACCTCGCTTCTTGTTCTTGAGGTCGTGGGTTCAAATCCGGGCAATTACCAATGTGACTTTCAAATTCATATGTACCCAATGTGTGACGATTCTAGTCAATCTGTCTTGGGGCATCGATTCTTGCCTGAGGACCAGGATATTTATTAACCGACTGCCCAAAAAGGAGGTGGTTTCTCAATTCGACCGTATACTTTTTTTTTATGTGTGTTCGCGGATAACTTCGTCGTTCATAAATAACCGATTTTGATGATTATTTTTTTGTTAGAAAGGGGATTTTCCAACGGTGGTACCATGATAAGGAAACCAGACACAAATATTAAAGGCATACATATAGCGATTTTGGTATTTCCATCAATGATGCAATCATTTGCACTCAAAAAGTTTAGTTTGGTGAAGTGGAACTGATGAAGAAGACCACAATGGCCACTGGAACTCCGAAATAAAACAATGTATCCTAGTCGTGTTTGGGCTTATTGGAATCGTCATGAGATGTAATTTGGCTATAAATGTTAATTGGAGGTACCTACCAAAACTAAAAAGAGGAAAATAAAAATCCAACCAAAGAAAAATACACCAGATAAAACCAAACAAAAGGAAACTAAAATACATACAACGGGCGGCCTTATCCCATGCCGCGATCCCAGGCAACCTGGAAAGGACAGTTATTGCTTGGACATAAAATGGGGTATGGGTGGGGGGAGTTAGTTTTTTTTTTTGTTATTGATAGGCTCGCGCTTGACCACTATCTCACCTGATGGTAAGTGATGATGTGATCGACGATGTAGCACGCTTACCTAGAAGAAACCTATTCACTCTTGACTTAGACTCCCAGGTTGTAGCTCTCAGAAAATACCGACTCCGGCAGGGAATTCCACTCCTTAGCTGTGCGCATAATGAAAGTATACCCAAAACGTTTGGTGCGTATGGGTGGCATGTCCACCATACAGGCCATACACATAATACATCTCCATATTATTTACTTATAATATAATACATCTTACAGATTCTAAATTCTGGCAACACCATGACAACAGAAGACATTGTGCAACGAATAATACGTCATCGACTTGAATTCGAGGTACGGAACACTCGCAAAGAACAAAAAGAGTCAGCATTAATAAAAAGTTTGAAAAAAGATCAACATGTTAAACAAAATGGCAATTGCGAGGTTGTAAACAGTAGCTAAAACTACACGAGCTGTGAATTTTACCCCCGGTTTCTCAAAACTCGATTATCGGGTTGTTAACGTTATCGACGAATAACCGCCGGTTATCTGCTGTGATTGGCTGTTGAATTTTCATTCAACCAATGACAGCAGATAACGCGTTTTGTCACATTAATTTTCCGATAATTGAGCGTCGAGAAACCGGGCCTTAATCTATTTACCAAATATACATGTTAGATTGTGCTATTTAGTGTAGAATTCAAGAATCAACTGGAAAACTATTGATAGAGCAAAGCCCCCTTTTAATATCTCTGATCAATGATGACATCATTGAGTGGTACAACTTTAATTTCTTTGGTTCTTGTTTATTTTAGAACCGGTAGATACACTCAGTAGTACATTATTTTAAATTGATCAGCTAGTTCTATTATTTTATCCTCCATTGCTTTAACGAATAATTATAATGATTCAAAAACAACATAACATGTTGTATGCCTCATTTTTTTTTTAAGATTTATTTTCTCCAAGGCATTCTCAATTATTTTATCTGAGGTATTCTCAATAAGTAGTATGTATAAATATTTAAAATTATGGTTCAGATGATAGTTTTAAATGAAATTCCAGTTTTTGCCCGCCTATTAATTACAATTACAACATACTTAAATTATAATGTAGTATATTCATAGGTTGTATTAAATGTGTAATGAATACTGTAGCTATCCGATTTAATATACAATAATACTGACTATTACTATTGTCCTGTATAAATGTCAAATTAAAATACAGTGAAACATTGATGCTTAAAATCTTCAAGCCGCGCTTCAGTAGTTTTTAGGCGTATTTATTCTACAAAACATCGGTGGAGTACACATGACATGGTATAATTTTATAGTCACACTATTATAAATTTTACAGATTGGCAAAAAGAGTTTAGAGAATGAAAGAACATTTTTTTTTTAATATTTTGTGACAGAAGCAGCTATCGAGACTCAAAATATTATAATATATTTATAGGCCACAGGAATTAATATTATTTACTATCCTATGGGTTGAACTAAGAATTTTGCAGAAGCGATACAGTAGCCTCAATTATTTTCTATGCTTTTTTTGCCCAGTTGTAATTGTACTGCATTTTTAAGTTACGTCTTAAAATTAGTTTAAATTTATTTAATCTCTATTTATTTACATTATATTACAATGCGCAATAATCGTGTTACGGTTATTTACTTATGTTATATTATCAATCTAAGATTTTGTGGCTTTGTTCAATGTTGTTTTACAATTTATTGTTACTAAGTTAGGAAATTAAATATAATTTGAGATTATGTACAAATTGTTTTTGTTAATATATTTTATTTCTGTTACATGTAATTTACATTTTAGTCGGAGTTTTTATTATTTCTCTTAAAATGTATCGAAAAAACAAGGTAAATTGAATTGGTGCAAAAATGTTGTACACTTATTATTCAATCTTCAGATAACTTTTATCTGCTGGATATAAATTACGGTTTGACAGCTTTTGTATAGAAACACTACTTACTACTGTACTTTTGTATTATAAACCGCCATAATAATAATTATTCATCACATACATTTCTGAAGATAGAAAAATTGGCCCTAAAATCTTAAAAAGTTATATGGATAATCTCGTTTTTTTTTTTGAAATCGGTTAAATATAATGTTTATGAAATAAAATATGTTCTATTTCAATAAAATTGTATCAAGATATTTTTGTTTTTATTGTAACATGAAACACAGCCACGCGCGTGCAGTGTGCACACACCACTGACCTCTAATATACAAGTACGCTGGACTTCATATTATCGATGACAAAATTAAGACATTTGATTTTCGCCATTTTGGCGCTGATAGCAACGTGACTTAACGTGAGATTCCATGGAACTAATATTAGAGATGGGACATAGCCTTCGGTATAAAAATACGTGAGAATAATTTAATACGTAAGAGAAAAAGAAAATCCCAATTATTTTAATTGAGATTCATTTCTAAGTAATAGAAAACTTGATGTAAAGGTTAACTGTAAAATACTTTCAATCAGATTGCAAGCTATAAACTAGTGGATAGCGTGCTACTAAATTTATAGCGCATTACTGTCAGATCAGTGAGATGTAAATATGGGAATAGGCTAACAACTTATCCTTAAAACTAGTATATTTGAGCAAGTATCTGCTCGCTGAAGTATACTAGTTAGTTAATACTTACATTTTGAAACGGATAAATAAAAACCGGGCAGAGCTTTGTTCAGATCTTGTATTCACAATCGAAAGAGACAAATAAATGATGGGCAATCGCTTATATTAACACAATCCTCGTTGCTGACATGGCTTGACTGGAGGGGAGGCTTCAATATGGCGGCATAGCTTCGGCGGGCTCGGCGCGTATTGGTCGGTTGCACGTAGGCCGACGTGACATCCGTTACAATTTACAATAGTTTGGATTCACTCGGTTGGAACATCATTCATACAAATATTTGCGTACGAATGAATGAGATGGATAATAATTTACAACGGACATATTTCTCGCTCTCATCGCTGAGATCCTGTCTCTGTAGTGTTAAGGTGCAAATAAGAGTGACATCGCATTCCAGCGACGTGAAGACTTATATCAGTTTTCAACTCTGTTTCAGATGCAGAAATAAATTGTTTGACTTAAAAACATTTGTTAATACAATTATAATTATCATGATATTATTCCAGAATTAATTCCAGACAGGAACGAGGTGATTGATACAAGAAGAGAGAGGCCTGTGCTCAGCAGTGGGCGAAGTCGGACTGTGGATGATCATGATGATGATTCCAGAATTTAGTATTACACATTGCTTTTTAACATATTATTACTGATTATTAGGCATTCATATAACATTCATCACTAATACCAATATGAGATATTTAGTTGCAACATATTATGAGTAGTCAATACAGTAGATGAGTGATACGCCTTGCCAAGTCTAGTATTTTGATATTAGTGTAATTTAAAAATATTACTAATACTCATATACTCGTATTAGTTAAAATAATATAATATTTCCAGGCGAATTTATTAGTATTACCTAATCTTGAGAAATATCGGTATTAACCTATCTCTAAATGTGTCAATTTTAGTTCCTGAGAACCTCGAGTGGGGCGCTTTGATTCGGCACAAAAATCAACTGTCATTTCATCTAATATATTTAGTCCAGCGTACTTGTATGATAGAGGTCAGTGGCACACACTGACCAGCAAAGTTTTAAAACGTCAATAAAGGCGTTCTTTTTTTGTGTTTCGGAAATCATCCAATGAAAGAAGTCTTTGGATGATTTCCGAAACACAAAAGTAAAAGTCAGACACGCCCTCCCGCTCTGGGTGAAGCGGAAGGGCGTGTCAGACTTTTACTAAAACCCATCCCTGTTTCTTCAGTTGCTTGTTCCAGGGCCGCGGTAACTCTCTTTCAAATTTATCCGCGACCCAGACAGGCATCGGCCCTAGACCCTTTCAGTTTCTGATGACATCTCTGAGGTGCGCGTGGGACAATACGCGTCGCCGATATGGGCCTGGTCCTTATCCGACGGCGAGCTACTCGAGACCCATTACTCGCCGTACGCAAGCCCGCGCCTACGGTTTCCGGGAATCGGCTTGCGACTCCCAATGCCCAAGGGCGTCTCCTGCGGTGGCTAGGCGTGAGGGTGTCTCCGTTGCGTCTCCCTCACGCGTTCCGCCTCCTCCTTAGCGAGCATTACTGCTTCGCAGAAGGAGGTGACGGGTTCCCCCTCTCAATCCGTACCTTGGCCTGGACCGGGGCCGGACGCGAGAGGTCGCTACCGCCGATCGCCTCCACAAGGACACGGCGGTGCTCCACCCTAGCTGGGCAGAACTCCACCGCATGGTCCACCGAGTTCTCCGGACGATCGTGTGCGGCCCCGGTCCAGGCCAAGGTGTGCCAGAATCCTGAACAGGAACCGCCCGAAACAGCCGTGTCCGGTGAGGACCTGCGTCAGGCGTGGTGCACACCGTGGCGCCTCTCAAGCCACTCTTCAAAGAAGGGCCTTATAGCCGCAATTGTGGCGTGCCCAGCGCTTGGTTGCGACAGTCGATCTCTCCAGCCTGAGATATCTGATTTGTCGCGGCAACGGATTTTCGCCTCCTCGCGCCACTTCCATATGTGCTTGAAGACTTTTGACGTTACATCCCATAGCGGCAACCCGGCAAGAAGGCTCGTCGCTTCAACGGAGATCGTGTGGTAGGTATCCCCGGACCAGCTGGATGGCCCTGACCCTTTTTGACACGGGCTGTTCGCCATGGCCGACCCCCGCGTAGAGCATCAGACGTGGCGTTTGGACCCCCTAGAGACCAAGCTCCTACCGTTATTTGGGAACCCAACGGTGGCGCGTTCCGAGGACCATGATAACACATGCCCTTGGATTTGTGCGGGGCCACTTCGAGTCCCAATTGCTGCCAGACTGCGTGTCAACTTAACAAAGAATTCAATATGACCACATATTTCATCCAGAGAGATCTTGGATTGATCGTCTAAGGCCCCTTTATAATTATAACAATGTCGACTCCATTTTTGCATGACTGTTGTACTACATTAAAAAGTATTGCTACATAAAATAATGTGTGTTAAAAGACTAGTATTCGTGTCTAAAAATACTCTTTGAAAATGAAAATTGGCAACATTCTTCAAAAATTCAAAATGGCAGGGACGAGTAGAAATATTGTTTCTGTTTGTGAAATAATAAATCTTAGTGACGTGGTGTAACGGAATAATAGTGATTTTGTATTGAATATTCCAACTAGTTTATTTTAGGTATTGGATTTTATTGAAGACAACAATATTTTCTATACAAGGTAAGTTTTCTGCGTAGCCGCCCACAGTAGTGCCTATTCAATCTGTTTCATTTTAGTCTATTTCTAGTTATTATTGCGATGTCACTTTGTATTGTGTGCTTTTTATTAGTAGTATCCTTAGTAAACATTATTTTTGTTGATTAGAAAATGTGACATCGGTCCAAGGATAGTCGTGATATCACATTGCAAACAGTCCAATTGTTATAGATTTTTGTTCGGTAACCAGACACTACGCATTTGTAAGTTATTATTAACTTGTGGTTCCATCGGCTGGTAACAGAAATAAAGGATTGTGTTGGTAGGTACACAGAAATTGTATTTCTCAAGCTGTTGAACGTAATCTAAAAGTTAATTCATGTGTTACATGTATGTGCGCCGGCAAAATTACGGTCATATAAATATTATCGAATTGGAACTCGAATCTTATAACTATATCTCTTACCTATTATAAATTTCGAAACCACTTTTCTCAAAACAGATATTGGCTAATATTTGTTTCACAGCAAGGTCAAGAACAAAATGTAAAAGTAAACATTAAGAAGTAACTTCATAATGTCTGTTATTACAATCCATTGTACACAAAAGAACTTTATTCTACTAGCCTCCTTTTTCATATTGTGGGTATTAGATATTTTTATGGTGAACTTAATTAAACCATCACACCTGTAACACTTGTATGTATTGGTCTAAAATTTCATA
This sequence comes from Orthosia incerta, assembly GCA_948252205.1. Taxonomy (NCBI): domain Eukaryota; kingdom Metazoa; phylum Arthropoda; class Insecta; order Lepidoptera; family Noctuidae; genus Orthosia; species Orthosia incerta. Next base: position 17,527,616 of record OX411760.1, read on the forward strand.
CTAGTGAAAAGAATCAGCTAGTATTTTCATGTAAACCTGTCAAGATCTACTTCTATTCCTCCAAAAAGTAAACCCCTATAAGGGACACAATGGAAATTTAACTGTCTGTGATTTTATAATATATGTGGCTTGATAGTTAATACATAATTCTATAACTTGATGTTGACACTTATTCAAAATGACATGTGTCCTGGACATTACCTGTGAGACATGAGAACACATTCACACACAATCTTTTCATTCATGAACACCCAGATTAATTTCTACAGTATTCAGTTCGAAGTCTAATGTAATATTCAGAATCCGAATTATTTATTTGCCATCAGTGTAGGTACAAGTTTGAGATGGTACAGAATTTGGTGTTTCCGCTACATTCTGCCTTACGGCACGCAATTTTTTTTTTTTAAGTTACAATATTCTTCTACCTTTATGGTTTATATGTTGGCTTGAGCATGTTTATGTTTACATCAATTATTTATTGGTGTAGTTTAAATTATAGCTAATTTTCCTCATGATATAAGGAATTTTTTTACTTTATAAATGCTTTGTGACGCAGTTTAAAGTTAGGTACTTTCCTTATTGAGTCACAATATAATCTATGTCACCATTTCTCAAAAAATATCAACTATAGAAGCTTCAAACAATAGTATTAATGGGAAATGCAGTTCAATTTTCAATATTTGGATGACTGCTTCACATCATTGTGATAGCTTGATATCACAGCTATCTAGCCTTAATATAAATCAAGTACTAAGTTAGTGGAAAAGTTGCTTTTTCTGTAATGATACTTTAGTCAATCATTTTGCATTTGGGTGACTATGAATTATCATCAAGAGTGGCCGAAGGTATCTGACTAACATTATTATTATTAGCCAAACCTGTCCTGCGGCTGGACAAATGTCTCCCTCCATTCCTTTCATCAGTCGCAAACCATCTCTGCTTCTAAAACAAAGTTACTAAAACTAATTTTCCTTATCCAGGATATGATAGATGGACCCCTTTTCCACACTTAGACCTGCATTTAGTCCGTTGTGCGTGCAGGCCTCCTCTCTATGAGAGGGAATGGGCCCTAATCCACCACGCAGACCCAGTGCATGTTGGTAGATGTCACGTCACATGTCTTCGAATTTTTGGTTCGAAGACATGCCGGTTTCCCCATGATGTTTTCCTTCACCGTTTTGAGAGCAGTGGTGATGAAATAATTTACACAAAGTAAAGCGCCTGCCTGGGTTCGAACCCACAAACCTTATCCAGAGTGATATATTTATTTAAATTGTATGTTATTTGACATTAAAACATCATAAAATGGGGAGGGTGCTGACTCCTGTCATACTGGTCTGCCTAGTTTGGGAATCGAGGCTTAACTACTGTTAAAAAATATGTCAATAAATATTATTTGTATATTTATATAGTACTAGTAAATTATAATTTAATATAACACCAGAGGAGGCTCGTGTTAGGTTATGGGATCAAAGGCTTGATTCAGAAAGTGGTATTCTTGAACATGGCCCATATTGATAGGAGGTTCCATTCTCTGGAGCTCTGACCTCCTGCAGCTTAGACCGTGTTCCTCATACTACTAAGCTACTATTTTTATATGTTTTATTTTTAATATTTTAGGAAGTAATTTGAATGTATTTCAAATAAAAATCTACCTAGATGTAGAACCTTGCTGGGTTTTGGCATTTTTAATTTAATAAATAAAATTTCGTAACAGTAAATCAATACAAAGTTTTGTTATTAGTTGTGGTTAAAATTATGACTATAATAAAATATTAAAAATAATTCAGTATATACATACTGCAATTTATTATCAAAAATATGAATAGCCTTGACTAACTGATAGGGGGGAAATGTGAATCAATTTGTAAGCAAATATATGCAGTAGGTCACTGCAAGTAAGCGTAGGCTAAGGCGGGATTCGCCGCACAGCCTGTGATGCGCAGGCGCCGCTCGCCTCGGGCTGTTCGAGCCATGAGTCACAGCCGCCCAAAATAACTTGGGAATGGGCGCCGCCTACCGCCCGGGGCGGGCGGCTCTGGTCGGGCTCAGTGGCAGCTGCGACGCCGCCGCATGTAGAGAGCGGTCGAGGTGGAGCGCGCGAGCCTCGTGTTGACACTCGGGTGGTGGCGGCGCCGGCGCGGGATGCGCCGCCATGCCGGTACGACACCGCGAACTCGGCGACGAGCTCGCACCCCCGGAGCCCAAGCGCTGCAGGCACTGCGACGGTACGATCTCATACATTGCTTAGCAGCGCAGGACTCTCACCAAAACATACACCAAACTTATCTAACACTCGGTGTCTTAACCTACTTGTTAACTAATAATACGTTATCAGCTTTACTTCGAAAACTATCAAAGAATTACTTTTGATTACTACCTATCTGTTGATTATATCTGTAACTCGTGTAAATACTTCCTTGGCTATCTTACAGTTACAAGTAGGTGCTTTTCTGATTGAACATATTTTTACTCTGAATTAAGGATTATTTAAATAAACAGAAGTGTTGTGTTTACTGATATTGATAAGCATTCAATTAATATGCATCTGAAACAGTAACCCACTTACTTTAAAACATAAAATACTTTGGTATTGAAGTTAATTTGTTGATAACTCTAACAGTACATGTTACCCCCTTTTAATTGTCTAATCATTTGAAAATATGTTAATTTAACTGTTTGTTTGATTATTTGAGTTTATAATTTTGTTTCTAAGTAGAAATAATCTCAAGCCACAGTCTAGTCCTTTAATCAGAAAATAAGGAATTGAAAAAGAAAATATTAAGCAAAGCCTTTTACTCAGTACATAGTGTACTTACCAAGGGCTAATGGTTTATATTATGTAAGTTGTTTAAAGCATTTTTATAAGATACTAATTGGATCGTTATCACTTGCCGGCGGCATTGTGCGATAAACCAGCTGCTTTAGGCCTTCCGAATACATGTTTAATGGATCATGCTATGAACAATAAACAATGCATTTTAAAATAATGTTAATTAAAAAGAGCATTTAAAATTAAAGATTCGAAGTAAGTATCTACTTACTACAAAACCTCAAGAAACATAGCCCGTTGACGTTAGCTACCAACTCATTGTTTACATTAAAGCACATTATAACACGTGCTACTAAAGAAATTATGAAACGATCATGCAAATTCGGTTAATGGTTGAGCTGCAGGAAAATTATCTTTAGCCCGCCCTTAGTCACTGGAGTAAGTAATATGTGTCACGCAGTCGGGAATGGAAAGAGCGTATAAATAGGTGTTCAGACTCCACTACGAGTGGGCCACATTCCCCACCTTATGTAACAGAAAGCTCGTAAACAAATGCGTATTCTGACATACCTTCACATGTTGCGATTTGTTCGCACATTGGTACTTTGTTGTAGGGTTCGCAAATCGCAGACACATCGTCGGCGCACATTATTCGCGCACTTTGTTTCGTGTTCAACTTGGCGTTTATCATGTCGATGACCCTACCAAGTATGATTCATTCATCTTTGTTTTTTCCTTATTCAACAGAAATTTTTATTTGAAATTTATAATTAGAGGCACTGCGTTGTTGCAATAAACCCAGACTTCTTGTTACAAGTTCGAGACTAATACTCCAAGGAATAACGTAGGTCACGTTTAGTTTGGGGACTCAAATGGACAATAGGCAAAGTTAGTGTTAAATTTTGGTTAACATCGTAAATTGCGAGGGTGTGTTGTGACTGATTCGGTGTTGTGACAGGTGTGAGGTGCTGCGTCACTCAACGACGGTATCTGGCGAGACTTGCACGTCGATTAATTAGTATCGCCTGTCAAGACCACAGCCGCAGACCGCGACTGCTCGAATGAAATCATCGGTCATCATTAAAATCATGCCAAAATACATAGTTGCATATTTTGGCCAATTATCTTTATAAACATGAATTGGGAACAGTTATGTGCTGCTGAAACAGATGCTGTATGGATCTTCAAGCCTTAGAAGCTATTCTTTTAGTAATTTATTCATTCACTAGCTTCTGCCAGCGGTTTCGGCCGCGTGAAAAGTGTTTATCATCCCAAGGGAACATTATACGGGGATAACAAGCCTATGTGCTTTTCTAGACTATTATCTATCTTTGTGTCAAATTTCATCCAGATCCAGATCTGGCGTGATCTCTGTGCCAAATTTCATCCAGATCGTCCAGCCGTTTGAGCGTGAAGATGTAACAAACATACAAACACACACACTCACAAACTTTCGCCTTTACAATATTAGTAAGTATGTTAAGTAAGATATCATTACTGATGTAGTTTCTTAAATTCATATTCTCAAATGTCTCCTAATTTAGAGTGTCTGTAAGCTTCTTGTGAGTTGGGACCGCCGACTAATAATCAGAACGCTGTATTTGCATAAACTGAGTTTAGTTGAACTAATCGCGATTAGTTTCATTTGTGAAATCGGCCCTTAGTAAAATGTTGTTTGTTTTCTAGGATTATCAGAAGAGTAGAATCATTCATAACAGACTATCGTTGTTCACGTAGTACTATGGGGATAGTAGTCATTGCCAAGCTGTCACTTCTCTCTATCGCAGCTTTTCGATGAAGCTGGCTCGGGACACTGTCGGCTCTCGCTTTATTAATTTGTAATTTTTATGAGACGGAAAATTAGATTCACATCACCTTCGATATTAGATGGAAGTTTTATTACCGTAAATTCTATAAAATTATAACTGTATATGTAAGTACTTCTATTACATCAATTTATTGTACTAAGTCACGAGGGATCTAGGAATAATATTAAATGAATTTTAAACATAACAAATATTAAAGTACGTTCAATTAATTATTTCTATTATGACATTAGTAATTATGCCAGGCAAATAATTAGGAACATTTGTCAATGAATAAAATTGAAATTAGAATATCGCCAAGTTTGTCAGCTGGTTTAGAGAAAGCCCTGAAACCGTTTTTGGAATGCACAGCAATAGTACCTACCTAATCTTAAAACATGTTTCCTTTTGCACAGCATTTCCAAGATTAACTGAAACATTTTTTTAGACAATAGTGTATGTCGCACTGCTAGGCAACAAACTCCTCCCGTTCCATTCAAATCTCTGCGATCTCTGGGCAGGTTTGCCCCGAAAAACATGTCTCATCATCTTTGGTGTCCGAACAGTCTTAAATTTTCTTTTTTCCTGTAATTACGTCCAAGGGTAAGGATACCAGTTGCGCAGACTTGTAACTTATTATAATAGACAGATGGGCTGGCATTTTGGCAAGCTGTTACTACGAGTACACACTGCTAGTAACTGCACTCATGCCAAACGGAGCTTTGTGTATTTCACTAATTAGAACTAGACATCTGGTAACTTGTCATGGATCATAGGCATACCTTCGTAGTTCTAGAACTACGTGGCTGTGTGTAAGCTTTAGTGATTCAATTGGCCTCATGTAGCGTGACGGATGGGCCTTCCCATCGGCAAATGTACCAACGTCCACACAATCTTTCACTAATTAAACTTGTTGGGGCTTGATTTTTTGACTTTTCCTTCCTTTAACTAACACAATAGAAAATGTATTGTTTGTTAGTCACCTTGCAGTACAAATGTTAAGGATTTAACAAAGCCAGGCCCTGATTTACCCTCAGGCTATGTTCTAGGGCGCGAGGATCTAGGGGGCGCCAAGTTTGCCTTTGCAAGCATCACTTTTTAGTACAGAATCATATTTAGTTTAAAAATTTGCGGGTAAAAATACTAAAGGACTGTAAACTTTCCTGGACACGGTTTTTCGAACGTCTGTGCTTCCTATCTTCCTATCTGTCTAGTGCGCCGCTTATTGAATTAGCGTACTGCATACCAGGCAATAGGGGCGCTTATTGAAAGTTAGCCTGTAGCAGTCAGAACCCTAAATCAGGCCCTGAACAAAGCTACACTAAATCATCGTGTTTTTTTTGTACTGGACTATTCCTTGGAACTATATTTGTATAATGTTACTAAGTTTTATTACAGAATCGGTGATTTTTGTGATAGGTCTTTTTACACCCTGTATAAAGAACTCTTGAGCAAAATTGCCCGCTGCCAGACCTCTCTATTTATGATGTGCGTTACTGTCTGTAAAGATTCATTTAATTAAATATTTTATTTAAGTAGACTTTCATAATTTTTTAAGTTGAATGAATGCTATGTATGGACTGGAAAGTCATTTGAGGATAAATTGGTGACACCAATTCACCCTGCGTCACCGTTTATTTTCCTTAGCACTAATTCGGTTTAGAGTGGCTAATTAAATACCCGCTTAAAAGGACTGCAATAGCCTCTTTACTAAAACTTCTGTTTATTAGGGTACCTAAGTCTAGTATTACCATTTCAAAAGTTACAGCTATGATGGATCAAGTTTGCATTGAAGATGCTTTTTTACACAGTGTGTTCTAAGAAGTTTCTTTAAATCCAAGCGTGATGCATGCATTCTGTTTTTGTTTATTCTGCTGCTAACCTATATACGTTCACGTTAGAAGGTTCACGAAAATAGTTATATTTCGTCAACACATGATCATCCGTTTAGGAATTTTATTTTGCGTCATACTTTGGCACTGCGTTTAAATAAGTGAATGTATGTGCAGACGTTGTTACTGTTGCAAACACGTAAACGTAATCTTCGCTTGTCGTCACTGTACAAACAGCTATGATTGACAGCTGTCATCTTGTGTGATTGCGGTAAGTGTTAATCGATGCTTTGAAGCTAATTGCAAATATTGGTTAAACTGGTCAGCTCGTTTTATTTGAAGTCCTTCCGGCGCCACCTCTTGTGTTTCATCACAAATCAGTTGTTTGCGCCAGTTAAATCCACCTTTAGCACCAGTCTGTTGCAACATGTCCGTCTGATAACGTCGGTGGTCTGCCCATATTAACACGGGTTCGACGTCGCAACGTAATTGTTTTCGCATAGTAGGGCAGTTACGCGCCCTGCTCCCACGTACGGCGGCGCCCGCCCAACGCATGCCAGCACAAATATGTGAACAAGTATTCGCGTTATATAGCCCTAGGTTTTTATTTACCTTATCAAACGCAGTTAATTAGTTTGTTGTAAATATTTAATTGATAAATTTTGATATAAGAGGACCTACACTGCTGGTCCCGAGTTCTAAATGAAGACTCATCTATGCTGTATCTATTGTTTGGGATGTCCACGATATATATTGAGCCTTTGACTATTGGTCATCCACCAAATTGTATGCTCTAGTCATCTCTTGCGACGCCCACGAAAAAGGGTGTCCTATTATTAGTTGGAAACCTACGACAATCAATATGACTGTATCGTAGAAAATAGTTTTCAGTCACTAGTGCGAAAACTGTGCTAAATTTGTTTTCTTTCTTGGGAAGTCGTTTTCGGAAAGTGCCTGGTCCTATTACTTCTTTCTGGTTTTCAACCGGTGCTAATGAAAACCAAAGCGGTGAAGTTGCAGGCACACGTGGCATTAAAATTTTAACTTTGTTCCAATTGTTGCCAACAACGCATCGGTAAATCTCATTGGGCCAGAGGTATCGGAGGCTGTAACCACATTTTAAAGTGGGCTGTTTGTCAGCTTAACTCAGATCAGCAACAAACTCATTTACCTTTCCAGAAGACGAGTACGCTACCAAATTATTCGTTTGTGTATTTTATTAGCTTCATTACGTATTCTTGGCTTATTCGTGTTTTGGCCGTTTGAAAATAACTGTGTTGTACCTTCACGGCGGACTAATCGTATTTTTTTATAGTTTGCTTTCATGGCGTCATGCTTAGTTGTTTTTCACGAAAAATAGTACAGTGACTAGCTGACTACGTTTTCGTCGTCTTCGATGATGGCCTTAAAATAAAAGTCAATTTCCATCCAAGAAATGAGTCTATTTATGCAACGCGTCGGCGTTCCCGACTGTAGTGTTGGTCGTGCGTACCAGCGTACCGCACATAGGAACGGAATGTTTGGTTTGAGGAGTCGCAAACAAACTCATAATTATTCCGAGAACAGTAGGTCGTACACAATGTATGGTTTAAACGGCATTATCTCTGACTCAAGCAGCTTAAATTGCATTATGTGGCAGTTGTTGTTGCACTGCACTTTACTGTTATTGTATGCACCGTACAATAAGACTGTAACATTGGAAAATTTAGTATATGATTAATTTTGAGTACGTCATGTGCAATACTCGATGGTACATAAAATTATAATGCCTTGTTTAGTTTGTAAATGTTACAATTGTGAAAACAATGTCAAATTATTTTTGTGCTGCCAGGTATTTTTATTTATTTAAAACAAAACAAGCAAGCACAGTGTAACTACCCACGTATCCATCAACAGTCTAAAATCCTACGCAAGTTTTTAGAGTAAACTGTAAGAAAATGGGTTAGCGTTGTTCCGACTCGGCTCAATGCGTTACATGAGAAACTGTACACATTTTAAGTAAAATAAATGATAGATAAAAATAATTAAAAGTAAAAATATTTTAGTCGTATAAACCCTAGTCGACGGAACGAACTATTTTGTGCGCGAGGTTAAAATGCATGCCATCTCATCCGACAACACGTGCGAAAGTGATAGATGCTGTGATGAGCAGTAAGAAGCTAGTTCGGGTACGAATTAGCACTTTTACAAATTTGTATCGACATGTATACATGTATACATGATTTGGGACGAAAACGAGCGCGTGAAATTTTATAAACATACCTTTGGGAGTCTAGATATCATGAAAAAACAATATTTGCATTGTTGAATTACTAATATATCCCTGTATGGAGGCCGTTTTGCAATTTTCCTTCTTCTTATGGTATTTATTTCCGCCCAAAGATGCGTTAAAATTAGTGTTGAAATATGGAACTTTCGACGCTCATAACATTCAAAAATTTTATTTTTATTTTTTTTGTTTCCATACAGGGCTAGATAATGATGAGACAAATTGATATTATTTATAATTTTTAACATACATTGTCAAACCGACTAGTGTAACCTTAATGAAAAAAAAAGTACTAAATGTAATATTGCTTGTCAATAAGCCCACACAAGATGGTGTTGTCTTGTTTGTTTGAGGAGTTCCTATGGTCACCTTCCGGCACCATCATGAGATGCCAGAAAGTGCTTAAAACAATGATTATTAGCTGCCGGACACACATTCAAAACCAAAGTAATATAAAAGCTTGTTAAAAACGGAAATATTTCAATTTGCAAGTTGTAAGAAATTCTCAATGTTATCGTCCGTAAGATGTCTTCGTTGATGTGGATCTTGTCCTGTTTGATTGTTTTGTGTGTTGTCAGAGGGAGTACTTATTCGACAGTTTATGGGTGGCAGTTAAATATACCCGTCTCGGTTTGTCGTCACAAATAGAATTTTGGCACTGACTGTCTGTAGTTGTGTAATTCATGTATAAACCACTTGTTCAATCCAAACTATCTATTCACATTGAAACGTAACAAGTATGACGTGTAAAAAATAGTTGGAATGCCTTTAATTAATGTGGACAATTAATAAACAGTACAGGTATTGATACAATAATACTATCATCACCTGGCCATTGTAAACGTACAGGAAATGGTTGCTACAGTAGTGTTTAATTATCTTCTTGCAAATAATCGGCTTTCTGACTCGTGTGGATTGTATTGACTGAAATATTTTGCCCTAAATCGATGTTGTCCGTCAGCACTGTTATTTTCCATAGCATATGTATTATTGTCGATGGCTCAGTAATTAGTCGGCTCGTCCTCGTTCTAAATCGCCACCTTGACCTCGTTGTGTTGCTTTACGATGTACTATCTGGTTTTATACTTTTCTTTTTGAAAAACTCATAAAACGGCAGGTGGAAGTTCTACTGACCATTTTTTCTTAAATCTTGTTTTGGTGTTGTCATTATAGTCGACTTATTTTGTTAAGATGGTGTAATCGTATGTTGTTCTCGAAGGTAATCGACATACCGGTGCGTAATAGTACGTTATACACGAATTGTGTACGGCCGTGGTTTACTGCCAAATGCATTACCAATAACGACACGAGCTTATAAGCTCCTTATGTACATGTACTCGTAGAGTCGAGTTGGACGCTCAGTATGACCGTATGATTAACGAAGAGGTGTCGTCGAACGCGATTAGCGCTAGATTCGCCGACCACATGAACCATGTTACCGTTATCTGCTGACAGCATCTTGGACCCGTGTCAACTGGACTCCGACAAACCACTTTCAATTTCAGGCTTAATGATATCAACCTATTTGTTTTAATAAAGCTAGGCAAAATTATACACTAGGCATCGGATGGAGCTGTTTTTGTCAAAAACAGTAAAACCATTACACACACACATCACACATCATCAGCCTGTTAATGTTCCAACTGCTGGGACACAGGCCTCCTCTCTGTGAGGGAATGAGCCGTTATCCACCAAGCGGGCCCAGTGCGGGTTGGTGGATATCACATGTCTTCGAATTTTTGATTCTAGGACATGCCGGTTTCCTCACGATGTTTTCCTTCACCGTTTTGAGAGCATTGCAGCAGTGGTGATGAAATAATGTACACAAAGTAAAGCGCCTGTCTAGGCCGAAAAAACCTTTAAATTGTCTTAAAAACGGCGTGACGTGCAACAAGGGTTATCTTATCCGGACGTTTGGCATCCTGTCCGGCCTTCTAATTTGTCCGACTTTTTCGCTTAGATGGCATTTTTTTTTTACTTTGGTTACTTTTTTCAATTGTCCGGTTTTTTGTCAGGATTTCTCAACTTCTCAATTTTCGAAATGGTAACCGAACGTGCAACTGTCTTGGGCGTGATGAAATTGCATCTGTAACCAAATTTATTTTATTAGACAATGTCTAAATTATAATAAATGTGAGAATTTTATTCTTCACAGAATTAAAGCGGACGGCTATTAATTATGCAACATGCAACGTGTAGACATATTTCGGACGACATCTAAAATAATATTCTGGAATCCCAACGTGATAGATTTTCCCATTCTCGCCTAAGTAAAAATAGAAAAGAATTTGTTTTTATTTGAGAGAAGAGATTCCAACACGATTTTATGCTTATGTTTGCTTTGTATAGTGGTTGAATCTTATTCATATAAAACAACATGATCAACCGATTTATATCTAAAGATACAAGAGAAAACCTGAAACGTTATAACAAGCTCAAGGCGTGCAACGATGCAAGAAATATAAAAAGCTCGTAAGCAGCTTTAGAAAATCAAATTTTATGATGCGGCTAAGCGCTGAGTCACGAAAGATCGCAATGATGCTGAGATTACTGGTCCGTGGAATAATCCAATTCCTCAGTTTATTTTGCACAAGTGCTGATTGACAAATGCAAATTTAAAGTTCTACATTTATTACTAGCTAAGTATTTATAGTAAATTACAGATGAATATATCTACAATCCTACACGTATCGCACCTGTAAAAACCATAATTAAAATTATAATGAAGTGTTCTCACATATACGCCCAATAAAACTACAGCTCGGCGCGCACGCTCTCGACCGGGGGCGTCTCGCGGGATTTCATAAGACAAATCTGTTAAATTAATGTGCTGCTCGGCATCCAACGTTAAGCATTCCCAAATTTATTCTAAAATAAAGAGTGTCTCAGACGGTACGACATTGGAACTGATTCTATTTGGATTTTTCTATCCGGTCGCAGTCACGTATACCTAGTCCTATACATTTTCTTCTTATGAATTTTTGTTTAACCAACAGTTTTATGATTCGTGACTAAGTGCCCGTTATTTTCCTGTGCATATGTACGTCTTTCGTAATGAAGTGTTTATATTTTAACCCAAATTAACTTCGGAGTTTAACTAACAAAATTCTGCAAATTGATGGAACTTCTCCATTAAATTCCGATTTCCTGACGTAAGAAGTTCCTGTTGATAATATCTCTACGTAAACTGTAGAATCACATTCCCTCTCAGGTGTTGTATAGTGGATCTGTTTGGATATCATTTATTCCCTGACGTATTGTTAGTGCTGGAAGTAGTTAGCAAACACCGGTTTTGACGTCAAATGTTTTAAAATGCACGAGTAAATATATTATGCTCGTCTGCTTGCTCTGTGAATCAGTGCATTGAATCTATTTCGCATCTATCTACTACAGTTTGTGTTTTATCTACTTCTAACTTTATTTTAGGGAATTATGTAACCTATTCTCTTTTGTAATATTCTGTAATCAACCATGGACGGCGATAAAAATAACAGTTTTATACATTGTATATGTTTTGTTGCCGGTCCATTACAGCTGGAACATAAGGTCATTCCTCAGTAAGAGCAATATGCTCTTTTACCTCATTATTTATTCATCCTCTGATGTATGAATTGAAACATTGAAAGAAACGTGTTTCGTATCTTTGACCAAAAAGTGATTTTCACATCCCTGGCATTCCAGCTAGACGCGGCGTCAATAATAATCCTCATTTTGGCAAACATGTAGTCGGTCGTCACGCCGTTGTGGTTATAATTCATGCATAGCCATAATTTATGTAGAAGTAGATGAATTGTAGCCAATCTGTTTCCCAATGACAGTTAACATATTACGTAAATATTGATAAATTCCTTAGTTGAATTAACTGTTTGGAACAAAATATTAAAAACATTAATTTGCCTGAAAAATGGAAAACGCAAATATTTGTATGAATGATTTATGTGGTGCAGCTGCGGGGGCTCCAGTCAACTGCACAATATGTTAATTTTGTACAAATGAGTCAGGAGTGAAGACCAAGCCAAGTTACGTAAGAACGCGCCCATTCATGGCGTATCGTCGCCAAAAGTGAAATTTCGTCGCGCTGACCACCAGGGCGGTACGTGTTGTAAGCTCGTAACCGGTATGCAATTTAGGAAAATAAATTTAATTGTGTCAGTGCACACGTGTTCGGCGGAAATGCCAGGTTTGTTTAGCTTGCAGATTTATTTCTGTCTATACGGTGTCATCTGGGGGCGTCATCCTCTGAGGCAGCCCCGCCTGGGTGCGCTTGGCGCTTGTTGACGTGAATTTCGCAACGTCTCTTTCGGTGCGCTCCCGCCGATGGAAATACAGGCCACACGGCTTGGCGAAATAATTATTTAATTGGCATGATATTCGCCATGTCTATTAAGCATGGCGATTCATTCATATGGATTTATGACCAATGCATTTAATTATTATCATGTATTTAATTTATATTAGGAAGTATGTTCAGACTTTCCAGTTTTAATGGCAACTGAAAGAGACATTTTCTCAATGAAGGCCTCCGCGACAGTCGGAGTTTCCGGCGGCTAATCATCATTCTTGGAAATTAAAAATGATGTATAGACTAGACTATATAGGAACAATTGTTGCTTTAACTATTGCATGTAAAAAAAATATGTCTAAATCCTGGTCATGTTTATTATAACTAACAAGCGCATCAGCTATAATAAATATGGCGGAATATAGATCATCCTTATTTATTTCCAACATGAATAAATTATTCGCTGCAGTTCGTGCCTGAAAATTTAGGGCGAATCAAAACTTTTTCAGAAAACGTGAACCTTAGCAAAAGGATGCAATGTTTAAAGCTTCGGATTTTTAATTTCATCGACATATTTCATGCATGGTAGATTTAGTTTTAAGAATTGAATTTGTAATAACGCTTCAACCTTTCTTTTAACAGACCGCATCTACAAAATGGCCTTCAATGCCACTACTATTCCTTACTCTAGTTACTATTATGTATTGACTGAACATCAAAGCTGCTCATTACATAAAGTAAACAATATCACTATACACCTGTCACGCGTCACGCTCGCCATGTCCCCGAGATCAATATAGTATATTATTTTATTGCATGTGTATCTAATTCCTACAAAGTTGTTATTTATGCACGTATTATTAGTTCGTTGATATTTATATTGTTGAACGCACTATATCAATGGCATTTAAAGTATTTGGGCCATACTATGATTTCTCTTGGCAACTTCGCACTACAATATTTGTCCTTATCCCAATTCCCCATAACAAATCCCTAAAACTAAGTGATGTAGTGTGTGTACCCATGCTGACGTGCACGTTTTTAACACAGATGTCGAAGATAGAACGAAGTGGAGGCGAAAGAGGAGGAAGGCTCTCCGCATCATCGTATCAGAATAACAGCCAGGAAGAGAGAGGTTGGCAATAACAAAAATTATACGTTCAATTTTGTTTCTTTTACTTTGCTACGAGACCCTGTTAAATTAGTTTGGTTCTTAAACGTATTTTTGATCCAAGAACAAAAATAAATGTTTGATTAGAATTTCGAAGACAATAAATACCACAGTTTAAATATACAAACAGTATGGAAATTACCTCGAAACAGCACACTCACACAAACATGCGCACCGATGAGACCTCTAAAAGCAGCGTCCACGGTGCTGTCAGTAGTGCGAGCCGCTTAGGGGTCTTGTCGATGCGCATGTTTGCGTGAGTGTGCCGTTTCGAGCGTTTGTAGGTAGTTTCCGTACTGTTCGTCCATATTTATACTGTGACAATACGCTGCTTCGGTGTCGATAATTCTTCAAGTGCCACAACGTCCGGTTCTGCGCTAATAGTTTCCAAACACGACCTAATTAAAAGAACTATTCTAGATAAATTATTAATTGCAGTGCGTCACTTAAATATTACGACGCTAAATAAGAAAGCTGTTTCATCTTCGTAACGTGACATGATGTTGATTAATGGCGAATAAATGTCAATCTATTTGCTAGTTCATTTCAAATATAATGTAAATTTTAACAGGGTCATTGCAATTTATGTAGTTGCTTTATTCTATGTTACTTTGCATAGTTCTGTAAAAATAAGTTCTTAGTTAATTTTATTGCCGAAAATGGCGAATGTACAAAATTACTATGGTTAGGAATAGGGAATCCAATCCCGCAAATTCGGGATCCCGCATATTGAACCGTGAGATGACACTTTTTAAATTTGGTAGAATTTTTGTACTTGGAACTTGCTTATATATACTTATGTAAAGTCAGTCCGCCTAGAAGTGTGGAAGCCGAGCGTGTTCTAAAACATCATTGTATTCAGTTGATAATAATGAGTAATAACTAATAATAACAAAAAAAAAATTGTCGAAATATTTTTTTTAATACATATCTACTTAAAACAAATAAATATTAAAAAGTAATCTCGATCCCGCGGGATCGATGACCTCAATCCAGGCATGCTTGCGGGGTCGCGATTTTGATGCGGAGTTGGATTTCCTAGTTACGAACAGCTTTGTTGATGCAAATAGGAATGGCAAGTTTTTCAATAAGGTGTTTATAAAAACGCTGGAAAGCTCGGTTTATACTTATAACAAGTAATCTCATTAGTGAAATTATTAAAACATCGTAAGAAAGTTCACTACACCTTTCGTCTATTATACGATACAGTTAGGTTTTAATAAATGCCAAGTTGGGTCTAGAAATGTACATTAGTTAGGCCGGTGTTCGCGTTCCTTGGTACACCGCCAGAATGACCGATCCTTTTGGCTTGTCGATACGCTCTGGTCGTAGGCCGCCGTCGGCTAAAATAATGTCAGTTCAGAGATTAACGAACTTCAGCCGCCTGACCTATAAAACCGGTGCAGGTAAATTCATACCTGCAACTCTCTGACTATATCTGATCCAATTGTACAGGTATATATTGCGGTATTTTCCATTAATATTTTGACGATTTGTAATGATGGTTTTATGAATCACTCGTAATTGGAGTTTTTAGGACAAGTAACATTTTGCCTAATACGGTTTTTAGGGTTCCGTACCCAAAGGGTAAAAACGGGACCCTATTACTAAGACTGGTCCGTCTGTCTGTCTGTCCGTCTGTCACCAGGCTGTATCTCATGAGCCGTGATAGCTAGGCAGTTGAAAATTTGACAGATAATGTATTTCTGTTGCCGCTATAACAACAAATACTAAAAACAGAATAAAATAAATATTTAAATGGGGCTTCCATACAACAAACGTATTTTTGGCCGTTTTGTGCGATAGTGGTACGGAACCCTTCGTGTGCGAGTCCGACTCGCACTTGGCCAGTTTTTAACCATCTCGTTATAATTTACACCTTCATTCATTTGCAACATAGTTGCGTAGGCTTCGACTAAATAAACTTGATAACCTAGAATCTAAACATAACATTGTCTCCCGTTTCGTAGTATGGTCGGACACATAATATTGTTTTCTTTGTGGTTTCGCTCGTGCAGACGGCTGGAGCGTAGGTGGGTCGTATCAGGCGATGCTGTCAAACTTGTTTACGAAGTTTTGTCTATTTGCGTGCTCCCCAATTACTGTACTGCTTTCTGACAATCGTATTCAAGCGCCAGCGAAACGTTTAAACTTATGCCAACGCATCGTGATGTATAATGATGATTATTTTTAGAATTTACATTCCTAATCCGTCTGTGAATTTATATTTGCCTACAACATATATCTGTTGGGCCTGAAAGTCGCTTTTTAGGGTTCCGTACCCAAAGGGTATAAACAGGACCGTATTACTAAGACTCCACTGTCCGTCTGTCTGTCTGTTACCAGGCTGTATCTTGTGAACCGTGATAGGTAGACAGTTGAAATTTTCACAGATGATGTATTTCTATTGCCGCTATAACAACAATATTTAAGTGGGGCTCCCATACAACAAACGTGATTTTTGTGGCGTTTTTGCGAATGGCTGGTTTTCCGTTTTCCTGTCCGAACTGCACCGGGCAGTCTAGATTTAGGCTCGAGCCCCTGAAAAAAGTGGCATAGTGATTACTTTTGATATACATCCCAAAAACATTGTCGAGATTTGCTCTATTTAAAATTTATTGGTACTAAAATTATAAAGGCGTATGTTTCACATAGTTTCGGTTGCTACAAAATTTACTGAAGACAATTTTATTATAGTTAAATCAGTCGAATGCAGAAAGCTATAAACAAAATAGCTTACTTTGTTTTCAGTCTAGTAGGTGTTCCAGTAGTTATTGGCAACTTGTGCGAGTTCACAATTTTGAGCTTATTGGTGTAAGGAATGTTTACATTATGTTTCCGTGCAGTTTTAGTTGGTATTATTTAGGACGTAGCAGTACGCTAGTACTAATTGTTTATTTTATATTTTCAGGTAATTAACCTTCACGTTCCTTCTTTCTGAGCGTCTATAAATGCTTGGCACAATATTTCGGTAAGTCTGCGGACAGTAATTACGTGACTATGTTGCACTCGTTGAAGCGCTATCTACGTCGATGTCACGCTATTGTTGATCGGTATGTTTAGCTATTTCATGAATAACATTTCAACAAACAGTTAAGTTTGTCTCCGCGACTAATATATGAGTCCAAAAAAATCAAAGAGTGCCTAATAAAAATTCCGTAGACTGAAAGAACGTAGAATTTTTAATTAATGTAAAATTTTGCTAAATATCTAATAGATCTTCGGCTGTACAATAAATACACAGGCAAGCAGAATTCTTCAGTGCCTTAAATTGCTAGAAACAAATTTACGTGACAGTTGTTCAAATGACAGTCTTCACCCGACCACGGAGCGACTACGAATTCTACGTTCTAATTCACGTACCTATGTTTGTTGACAACATTGTTAAAATAGTACTACACTAGTATGAAATCGCTACCATTTTGGCCGAAGGTCGTACCATACTTGATTCATTACTTCCAAAACTAAATGTGGAATGCCCAAAATAAACTTCTACTGATCCTAATCTGTAACAATACGGTCCGGTAAATCTCAGCCTAAATTCAAATGAATTAGACCCATAACAAATCGTTCTTTCTTCAATCTTCTGATTTTATTAAATGCCGAGTGCACACCTACTGTTCTATTGCTGGACCGAGCCTCCCTCTATTCTTTCCAACTATCATGGCTGTTGCTGTGGTCCGATGTTTCCAAGAAATCTCTTAATCTCCATCTTTATCGATTTCGTTGTATGTCCCTAATAAATTGATTCATTCATTTAAGGCTCTAGTAGTGTTTAGATCACAATAGATAAACTATTTCCATATTCGCGTAATTGAAAACATTCCAAATCTCACATAGGGCACAGCTGGTTCAGAGAATAATAAATAGACAGACAGATGAGAATGAATGTAATAGAAAATTGTATAGTACATAAAAGCCATTGTACTTCAAGTAAATGTCTGCGCTATTTCATGAGAAAACAGCTGTTATTAATTTCTATTATCGTTTGTAGAATTATATCCGCGAAGCTGTGCAAAATGTGGAGCGTTTTATTTATCTGGTCGCTAAGCGCATTCGGCTCACCCACGCTTGCACAGCGGCCAAAATCAGCATTTTTACTTCAGCAATCATTATCGTGTAGTACAGTTTTATTGACTTCCGTGACGTGTTCGCTAAGTATTTTCCTTAAAATTAATGGAAATTGCTAACAAGTGTGATGTTAGTAGGCCATGGTCTTCCAGTGCGATGACTTGGTTGTGTTCATAAATGAATGCTTGTTGTTGCCAGCTCGAGTCCAGATGTCATCCATACAGCTCTCGTATTTTATGAATGTTCTGTATTTCACTACTAATTTATTTATTATAATATGAAATTATTAAATCAATTAGCATAATTCTTCATGAGTCTGCATCAAAGGCAGTGTTGCATGCAGCTGCGGTTCCGTTAACCATCATGTGCTGAGGCTGTTGATCCGCTTCGCGTGCTGGTTTCGTTTTATTATTACACTAACTTTTACCCACGGTTTTGCCCGCGGGACTTTCGGCATTGAGCAACAATGTTAACTCAAACCCATTTAAAATGAAAAACTGGCCAATTGCGAGTCGGACTCGCGCACGAAGGGTTCCCCGTACCACTATCGCAAAAAACGGCAAAAAAGTCACGTTTGTTGTATGGGAGCCCCACTTAAATATTTATTTTATTCTGTTTTTAGTATTTGTTGTTATAGTGGCAATAGAAATAATTTTATTCTGTTTTTGGTGTTTGTTGTTATAGTGGCAACAGAACGGACAGACAGATGAATCATGGAGTCTTAGTATAATAGAGTCCCGTATTTACCCTTTGGGTACGGAACCCTTAAAACAAAAAAAATACTAGCCAGTGTATAATAGTTCAGACTTCTTTAATGCCACGCCTCGTTCACGGCAACAGGACCAGCACACTGCACATAATTGTCTAATTTATTAGTGAAGCGCAGCCAGAACTAATGTCTGATAAATGTTACGTTGTTGAAATTACTTGAAAATTAATGTTTTATTGACATGTAAACGGTCGTAAATAAAAATAACATCGTTTTAACAACCGTGAGAAAACAATTCTGTATATTTTCCAGTAATTCTGTAGAAGTAGTCCCTTGAGGAACCCCACACAAAGTAATGACCGACAGTAAAAGGTATTTGTAAAACTTAATATGTAGTACGACAATATGCATGCGTATTACTAAAAACAAATTCAATAGATTGTTTTTTTTTTTTTAAATCGACGGCATTTTTTGCGGGCAGCTTGTTTTTCGCCTCACAGAAATAGACTAGTCCACTACTTTGCTAAATAATAAGAAAAATCTCGGGATTGGCCGTGTACGAAATGACCATCCTCATCAATCAGCTGCTTGGAGTGAGTCCAAGATTTTTTCCACGTTTAGGTTTCGTAGATTAGTTCGATAATTCAATGTACTGCTTGTCGCCTTCCCGCGCTGCTGTGCAACATATCACAAATCTCTTTATTGTTTTATATCTTTAAACTTTCCTATTGATCTGGACAAAGCAATTATTTTAATCGGAAAACACGAATTCTCTTGCTTTTTATAACTATCTAGAAGTAAATGTATTTCGGCTCACTGCGGCTGCGTCATTACGGTTCAACATAGTTAACAGTAATATATTAGAGTTCAAAATATTTACTGACGTTTGTAGAGGATGTGATGATAATTAATATTAGGTTTATTTTGTTAGCAAGATTGGTCATTAACGGCAGAAATAAGCTTTAGACATTCGTCACGATAATTAGAAGGTAATTAAGTTTTGAGCGACTTTTCGATTTTGTTCTGAAGTAATTAGCAATCAAGTATTAGTGGGAGTGTTTTGAACATACCAAACTATTTTGGGTGTTGTTGACGGACGCTAATGGTATTTCTGTACTTTCGTTGTCGTGAAAAGTTCGCAGAGACAGTTCGAATGAAGTGTTCACGACACCTTTACGCAATTCCTGTCTCACGCTTTAGCGCTTGCCAAAGCGCGACGTCATAAGCGTCGCCGTTTTCACACGCAGAGGAAAGTGGAGCTTCGAGACATTTGACTTTTGAGTCTATTTTCTTGTGGAAATAACTAGCATTTGTAAACGGCACAGGTGACTTCAGTTCAGGTATATTGACCTAGTTTTTTAATTACAATATACACCATGACTAACAGGTTTTTAAGAATGTTTTTAATTCACTATATTATTGACGTCATATTTATTTATGGTTATGAATGATAGGGACTTCGAAATTTACCGTAAGCCATAATAATTATGTAGATTTAAAACATGCATGTGTTTTAGATATAACTGTAATACTACGTCATCAATAGTGGTATCTATAGACGGCATACAGGGAATGTCAATCAATCGTCAAGGTTCGTTAATAAAAAAAGAATCCTCTTTTATATTCATATTTACTAAATATAATTTATGAAGTTGAGCTGATAGAGAAATAATAAATTTTACGCAAAAATCCTTAGCGATGGCGCTTATATTGTTCTCATAAAGCCAAATGTACGAACATTCGTTGCTTTGAAGTTTTTTTTGCATATTGATCGGTGCATATAGAGTCATGCGTATTATCGGGTCATAAACGAGAACGTAGATCGTCTATAAAAAGTGGACAAAATCGTGATGTATAATACCATGGTGACTTTTGTCGGTTTCTTCCTAGTCTGCCGAGACGGGCCGTTGAACTTTTGCTCCTTATTTAGATTATAGAAGTGGAGACGACGACCACGCAATCGGGCCGCATGGCCCGCTCCGCGAAATAGATACGTATGATCACTTCCGCAATCTGTACTGAATCCAACCCTTCATGTCCGATCGATACATGCAAGACATGTGTATAAAAATCCGCAAATTATTATAACGGAAACAGTCTTAATCTGCATAGATTGACCCGTCGTAAGTACCAAATATTGATTTGTTTAGAATCCTAAACACAAAGATGGTAATAATTAAAGAAGTCAAGCCAATACTGCTGTTAGAACGAGATTAGATATTGGAAAAGTACCTTTAAACTAAATTATTGATCGTAAATCAATGAAACTGTATAAGGTTTATAGGTACGCCTATAAAGGTGGACTATACAATAATCACTGCTCATGGTTAGAGAGTTGAGTGTGACTGCATACGTCGCGAAAGTCGCGACAGAAACGCTAGCACAGTCCTCATCGTTTAGATGCAGTTCAGAAATAGACCACGGAAGCGTCCGACCGACCCGTTTGGTATTTGTTCAACGTTGACCTAAAACAGTGTTCGCTTTGCTCGTTTGTTATTCGCGTGGCCGACTAGCCAGTCGTGAATATTGTCAGAACTACGTGTGTATTCACACTCGCCTACTGCGCTCATAGACGTTTTACCATAAACTTTACAATCATCCGATTTTTTTTTCAATCGACATTTTTCACGGCATAAGATCACAGTATTTGTCTTACGGCCGTGGAGCAGCCACTACAAATAATTACCGGTAGGCATACAAGTTAGATGTCGTAAACATGTGGAGTTTTTGTAAGAATAGCACAATTTCCAACAATTGTGGTGTGATCTCGTCACGCGGCACAGTGCCAGAGCGGGCAGAGCCGTATCACACGTGGAACATGACGGATGAATGGGGGTCGTCACCGTCGTCACGTGCGGGCGCGAACCACACACCGCGCCACAAACGCCACCTGTACTATTTATTGGAATTTATTAGCTGTGTCGTGTGTATATGAATCTGATATACCGTTATGTGTTAAGGAACTGTTAGACATTAATGATAATAAAATAATAATTTACGCCAAAGTCAAAAATTCTAATTACAGAGTAAGAAAACCTTCGGCATAAGTGTCAAGTATGCAGTTTGTAAAGCTTCCAGCAACAAATATCTAAGGCTAAATCAATACCACAACAGTTTTAAATTCTTCTGCAAGATTGGTGGAGCGATCATAAATCATGAACTCGCCATGCTTTGGGTTGTTAAATACTGTGAATGCTGAACGGATTGTTTGGCAAAAGGATTTTGTTTATGGGCAACACAAAACAGTACTTTAGGGATTCGAAAATTTAGTTCACTTTTGTTACTGGGTCATAAACAGCGTGTATTAATTATTGTTACCTTCATCTGGATTAATATTGATTTATCTGATCTTACGTAACAGCCAGCAGGCGTACGTGAGCATTTGAGACAAAACAATTTACTTAAATATTATGCATGTAGTTAAACGTGTTTTATTTGGCACTTTATTCCACAGCAGCAGCAGCCATATTGTGGGTGAAGATACAACGTTGCCAACGAAAGTTATTTCCTACTGTCTCCGTGAGACAATTTAACAAGTGTTACAGTTAATTGTCTCGTGTGAGTTCCGCTCACTTGCCAATATCTATAAATTCTGATTAATCAGCAGACGTGATAGTGTCGGTGTATTCTACCAGGGTCGCGCGTCGCCAAGGCCGCGATTTACGATGCTGGATTAAAAGCTCTGTTATGATTTTATCTTTGCTTTTCTGTGAGGTTGTTAAAAATATTTTATTGGTATTCGTTTTTAAATATCGTGCAAGAAAATTAATGATTACTTCGAACATAAAAAATAATGTTCGCACATAGGTGGCAACCCTGGTGCTAAACATAAACAGCTGTTATGTTTCAGTTACAAATAAAATTGTTAACATCTTTACGTAGTTGTTGCGGGTTCTCTGAATTTAGAGATTCTTATTATACGGTTCTAAATCGTAAAGCTTGTAGATTTATGTCCTTTCAATATAAACGTAAATAAGTCACTATTGTAAATATCATTCGTAAAATCGTCTGTTTACAGGGACTCGAGAACTTTTATCGCCCTTTGTAATAGTTCATTCACGTATTTATCTCGAGGCGAGACTAAAAGTATGTGAACAGAAGTTTATACCGGGATTAAAACTTATTTATAAATAAAAAGAATGTAAAGCCACTTGTGAACGAACCAAAATATTTTCACATAATTTATGTGTAGAGATTTGCGTCAGTGACTCTTAACAGTTTTAGAAAATACCTATACACGTTTTCTTCCTATATTTTATCTACTTCAATATTCTAGACAAGCTAATATGAACCTTACTGATGTCCGGAAAAAATAATGTTTATATCTCAGAGGCAGGCGACTGATCAAAATAATTTACAACTATTGCAAACACGTGCAGGAAACACGTGATGATAATTATATGAAAAGAAAAGATTTCATTGAAATTAAAATCAATTGCCAACAGCAAAAAAAATGTTTTGTCAAATCGTACTATAAAATATTTATTATTAACTTTATGAAGAGGAAGCAAATACGGAGTAAGAACTCATTGAAATTACCATAATAATATTCATATCTGATAATGAGACACACATTGTCGCAAACAAATGTGATCGGGTTAAGGCGCTATATACGCCCCAATGCTAACGCAGTACTGGCCGTGCGCCCGGTCGATGCCAACATATCAATATTGAACCTCCTTTTGATCAGTTTTGTTTGCAAAATGTTATTTGATTGACATATGCTAAGTTAGTTATGAAGAAATTCCAGCCATAATTTTTCCTGTTTAAAAATATTTTTAACATCCATGTCGTTTTGGAAGAGTTTCCAAAAATTGCGAAAAAATATAGTGTTGTTAATTATTTTTTTAAAGCAAAACTATTAGTTACACGAAAAAACCTTGTCTTCAAAATTATGTACATGAATCAATAATAAATATTATTATTTTTTCACTGCTTTTAACCTAGCCGTTAATAAGGAGAATGCTTTAGAAAGTTACCGTTTTACAGCACTAAAGCGTATGTAGGCCCTTAATATAATTTGATTGCCCACTTCCTTAAACAAAAATAATAATTTTAATATCTACAGCGCATAATATAACTATAGTGTCCCCGTATGTCTGAAATTATGATTTACTAGGATGGGTAAAAAAAGCTGCGCGGACGCACGATGATAATGTGATATATTAATATGTGTAGGTACATAAATTTTGGCGAAAATTCTATTTGTATGTGTGGAAATATTTATACTGCCCGAACAACTAAAATGTCTCCAATCATGAATATTGCGTAAGAGCCATTTATTTTTTAATATAGCTTGACTTTTATTTAGATTTATTTTTTGCGACATCGCGCATAGTTGGCATTATGTAAAGACGACTAGGACTAGTGTTTTATTGCTATTTTCCCATAAAATAAAATTTATCATGACAATAGTAGGTTTAAATAGTTAGGTTTTTTTCCAGAGAAGCAGCATTTTCTTTATTAGTTTTTTTTTTCAATTAAACCATTTAAAGGTAGTTTTGTAGTAGCACATTCGCAAGCGTCATTAGGTCTTTATGGAGAAGAATGTGCAATAAACTCCACGGATACTCTTTTCCATCAGTTTTGATTACAAGTATTTGGTTACATCATTCTTGTTGGCAAATCTATACTAAAGAGGAACTATATTTTTGTTTGTTTGTACCGAATAAGCTCCGAAACTACGGTACCGATTTTAATCTTAATTTATTTTTAGAAAAATTGAGATCCTTAAGAAAATAGCAATAATGTAACCCTTTGGGTTACATTATAAGCAAAATTGTGCCTATACAATGCCTTACATGGCTTGCGCTGACAAAACTATTGATAATACATAAAAATTATGTACCAAATGATCAAAGTACTCAATATTACCTACAAAAAAGTCCGCGAGGGAAAATATCTAACTATCATAGTTAAGTCACAGTAGCAGCTTTTGTGTTCTAAAATTTAATTAGATCGCCGGTAGAAACAAATGTTGGTAATCGTAGCATTCCTATCGTATTATTCAAATAAATAGTTTAATCTTGCAGTAAAATACTTTTGTATTCATTCGAATCGGACATTTAATTTCAATTTCAAAGTTATCACGAGTATAAAAAGTAGGTTGGTAGGTAGGGTAGGTGTGGGTAGGTAGGTAGCCAGTTGACGGGAGCGAAGCCGCGGTGGACAGCCAGCTACATATAAATGTGATAACGATGTAAAAATAAGTGCACCTAAAAGCGTCCAGAGTAAAAACAACTATTCAAAAATACAAAAAGTAATTAAAAACAGGCCGAGAAGCTAAGTTATGGCCAATCCCAATTGATGGCGCCCGTTCACGAACATGACGCATGGATTGGCACCACTCAGCTCAAGCATCATGTGCCACCGTCAGAGAGACATTAGAGAGAGCATGACATACTCCCAACTGCCAAGGCACACACAAGTCAACGAACGACATGTACAGTAAATGGTAGATTAAGGCCCGTCGTATTCCAGTTGCTCATAATCGATTCAAACTCAAAATTGGCCACACCTACCAATTAACTGCCAACCAATCACAACTCTCGAGTTTGGCATATGATTCTTCAGCGTGACATATGTGTACTCAAAAGAGCAAGATCCCAGACGCCCCAGACGTTACTGAATCTTTTCACACAAAATGTTTGGTAGGTATTGAGTAGTTTTAGTATGTACAATGAACGGCCGATGGTCAATTGAATAGTATTCAAAGCGTAATAAAATTAGTAAATAGAATAGTCCCAGAGCTGGTCGCCACATTGAGTGCGGTCCTGAATCACAAGACTGAAATTTGATCACCGTTTCATTAGGTGTAAATAATGAAAATAAAAGTCTTTGCAGTTATATATGTAGTACTAAAAGTAATTGAGTTTATAAAATACAAATATGTCCAACAGTACTTCAAAACAATAATGCTCTGCTTATCACTTTATTTTGCGTCCTAGTGGTTGTGGAGCAGGACTAGTATTCAACCAAGCATTTTCATCAGCTATGTAATCCCCCAAATTATAATATGCCTGCCTGCATAATGTGCGTTTTATACAAGTTTTAAATTTTGTCTCATTCCGTTCTAGAATGTGGGGAGGTATTTTATTGTAACATTTTATATAGTATCCCAAAAATGATGATGCTACTTTAGCCAGACTGCAACCTGGTTGAACTAATTGGTCCCTATATCTAGGAACATAATTATGTTTGTCGCCTTTTTTACTAAAAAGATGTAAATTATTTCTAACGTACTACATGACGTTTTCATAAATATATTGACAAGGTACCGTCATGATGTTAATGTCCTTAAACAGCTCCCTTAGTTAGATTATCGTGCCGGCGAAGATTGTACAACGCTCTGATGACTCGTTTTTGCAGAATAAAAATTGACTCTATGTCTGCAACCCTTCCCCATAGTAAGATACCGTAAGACATTATACTATGAAAGTAACTAAATTAGAAAGGCCTCGCGGTATCTAGATTAGTAAATTGACGAATTTTTCTAATAGCATAAGCTGCCGAACTTAGCCACCCTTTTATTTTTTTGGTGGGAATTCTTTCAATGACTTCGCCCGCTCTGGGTGAAGCGGGAGGGTGTGTAAGACTTTTACTGACTATAACCCACCCGTGTTCCTTCAGTTGCTTGTGTCATGGCCGCGGTAACTCTCTTTAAAATTTATCCGCGCCCCAGACAGGCATTGGCCCTTGCGGACCTCGTCACTTTCTGCTGACATCTCTTTGAGGCGCGCGTGGAACACTATGCGCCGTCGACTCGGGTCTGGTCCTTATCGGACGACGAGCTACCCATTACTCGCCGTCCGCAAACCGCGCCTACGGTGGCCTGGAATCAGCTTGCGACTCCCGACGCCCAGGGCGTCTCCTGCGGTGGCTTGGGACGTGAGGGCGTCACCGTTGCGTCTCTCTACTCCTTCGCGAGCATTACTGCTTCGCAGAAAGAGGTGACAGCTTCCCATTCCGTCTGTCTCCGTACTATGGCCTGAATCAGGGCCGGAGGCGAGAGGTCGGGCGATCCACACAATGGTGTCACCCGGGCGTTTCCGCCCGCCTTATCCTAAACAGGAACCTCCTGAAACAGCCGTGTCCTGTAAGGACCTGCATCAGGCGGAAGGTGAGGACGCCGTGGCGCCTCTCAAGCCACTCCTCAAAAAGGGGCCTTATCGCCGCAATTGCGGCGTGCCTAAACCTAGCCGCCCTGCAAGTAATATTAAATGAGGACCGCATTGTAACCTTGAGTCTAGCGTTATCCCCAGAAAAACCGTTTTTTTTTTCGAGGAATTCTAGCTTCTTGTTTAATATAATGTCATAAGTCACAATCAGTACTTTTGACATTCGGCAAGGCAAATTGTACGCACTTATACTTCATAAAAGATAGCTTGATCTCTGCGACATATTTCAAACTACTGACGCGTACGGTATTGTTAGCCTGTCAAGCGCTATTGTTACTGTATTGACATTGACAGCTGTCGCAGAGATCAAGCTATCTTTTACGAAGTATAGTTATTTTACCATTTAAAACTAAATTATTAGCAGTGAACTTATTTTGAACCTGCCGTAGGACGTTATTTACGTCGCCAGCGTTACTTGTACGTCTATTTATCTTAAAAATCAAATAAGTGTCATCAGCAAATAATACCATGTTTAGTCTGTTTTGAAATAAATGGGATAAATCGATGATGTACACAAAAAATAAGAAAGGACCTAAAATTGAGCCCTGGGGTACCCCCATTTTCACACTTAACCCCGGCGAATTGACACCAATTATTTGAAGTAATTGCTGTCTATAATTCAAATAAGTTTACTAAACTTAACGCTGATTGGCCTAGCCCGTAATGCTCTAGTTTCAAAAGTAATTATTCATAATTAACGCAATCAAACGCTTTCGAGAAGAAATTTACAAATTCTTGAGCAACTTTTTTTGCTATCTCTAATAAGTCCCTTTAGAGTCTCAAGAAGCGTGTAATCAGTTTTATTTCTTTTGTTCCTGTTTGTTTTATTGTTTATAATTTTCCAAACCGTCTTGATTTTATTTTCTGAAAATTTTACCTTATTGCTAATGTATAAAGCCTTAGATGCCTTAAAAGTAATAAAAAAAAATGAGTAATTAACAATATACTTACTTATTAAAAGTTTCAGTGTTAATATAGGCCTTAATGTCATACAGCTCGTAAAGTCTTTCCCTACTTTTTCTGAGTCCTTTAGCCACCCAGTCACTGAATAAAAACTTAGGGCATATAGTTATTAGTTTTCTTCTTAAAAGTATTATTGAACTACTGAAAAAAAAAACATTTTTATATAAAATATTGCCATCGTTCACTGTGAGGTCCTGAATCCTGATCACTTAACTTACTGATTAAAGTGCTGTTAAATTTATTTAATTTACCGGATGTTATTGGTCTGAATTGAATCTGCACTTGTTGTATAGGTATGTTAGTCTCAAATGTTACCAGTAGCACACTATGATCCGAAGGCAGACAATTTATAAAGGCTTTGTATAAGTAGTCGCAGCAACAAAAAACATTATCAATACATGTAGCAGTAGTCACTGTTATTCGGGTTGGTTCCATAAACGCAAAGAGAATTAATGATTTACTGCAATCTGAATTATTTTCTAAAATATTTATATTAAAGTCACCACAGATTATGACTAGTTTATTACCAGTTGCAAGTTTTGCCAAAACATCTTCCATAACTGACTCAAATACAGAGTAGTTTTTATAGTTGGGGTGCGAGAGTGGTTTCTAGGATTCCGTACCCGAAGGGTCCAAACGGGAGCCCTATTGCTGTCACTCACGTGTCCGTCCGTCTGTCTGTCTGTCCGTCATCTATCACACAGGTTTTACAGCCAAACTGTTGGAGCTACAGTCTTAAAATTTTCACAGTATATCATTGTTTGGAACTCATTGAGTAGTTAAATACTGTATTTTTTATGTTTAAAAAATATTGGTAGACAAAGGAAGGAGAAGCCACCAAAGTAAGCTTTTTTTAACAAAATGTTGTTCCGAAGAATTTTTTAACTTCCTATTGACCTATGAACTTCAAATTTGTTGATAATGTTTATTATTACGTATACTAACAAATAGCAATATACTAATAAAACAGATTTTTATTAAAAAATCTCTCATTTTTCCTATTACAACTAACATTAAAAAAATTATTTCACCGAAAGGATGCTACATGATCACTGAGTAACATAGGCTATATTGTTAATCGAGTTAAATTAGGTGTTCGCGACGAAGCGTCATCAACCATACTAAATGGTTCATAGAAATTGAAGTTTGTATGTGTAGACATGTCTGCTTACCACGGCGCGCCACCTGATACTAAAATGAATTTTAGAGGCACGTTTATATTTATACTAAAATTTTACCTACATTTTTTGAGATAGTAGTATAATGTTTTTAGTGTTTGTCAGTATGTTATAGGGTTCAATAGTTCACCCTTAACAGAGTAAAATCATTAGAAAGCATACTGATAAGAGTTATCATAGTAAAAAACATAAATTTCTGTCATACGATACGTCTGTGCCCGACGACGGATTAGTTCCGAATGACCCGTGAGAGGGAACCACACGTTATTTATAGTTTTGGTGGTTTTTTGAAAATATTATAGTAATTAAAATCATGTTTTTAAGGGCTTATCCTATGTACTGGACATGAAATCAGTACATAATGATGAAACTATGTGAAGACCACATAGTTTCTGCTATGTAAATAGGAATATTGACTTGATATCTCAAACACCAAATATATGGTTTTAGGTCATTTTAGGGTATATGGGGGACCTAGACCGGGACAGGAAGCCTATATACACCTCATAGTTAGCGTAGTCTTTTATATAAAGCCCATTTACTTGAGATATCAAGTCAGTATATAATAGAAAAACTGCTGTTTATCTGGTTTTGGGCAATCGCTTACGGTTTTAGGTGCCCTAAGTACCTAGAAACATATAGGTGTACTGGTAAAAGTACTACCATTGGAAAGCTTGCTAAAAGGGCTTCCAGGCGGTTTCTAGATGGGAAGAATCGCTTGGATAGTCAACGAGATAAGCAGTCGTGAAAAATGTAAACAACGTAAAACGTTGAAATTTGTAGACCCTTCAGGTGGAATAACTCCATGAAGGGAATAGATGTACTCATGGTGTAAGTACTTTCGGATGGCTTGCTGGACTAGCTACCAAGCCATCACTTTGGAGCGAAAATCGCTCAAGTAGTTTAAGTACAATTCCAGAAAATAGGTTTCTGGAAATGTAATTTTTAGTCAGTTTTTGGCACTCCCCGGGACTATACACCCCTGGGAATTCCGAAAATAAGGAATTTTTGGGGACCTCCCGATGGCCCGTTAAACGCACCATCGTGTTGTCCCAATCTTATTAGTGTTTTTATATCTAATTTCTCTGATAGCTGGGCGCAAAGAAAGTGACCAGCTATCAAATTTGTACATATCAAGGCACCTTATGTGCATATGACCTAGATAGACTTACATAAACACTAGAAATGTAAAGTGTGGTCTATTGGCTACCAGAATCCCCATAATAGGCGGTGATTGCCTGGTTAGCCTAAGTAGGAAGTCCTAAAGTCGGTGAAATGACTTAGGAATTTATAGATTCATTACATAAGGGATGATATCCCATAGAAGATTCCCGAAAATAAGCTTTTTCTAGACGTCAACAGACAGCCTGCTATTGGCACCAGCAGGTCAACCCAACCTATAGATATCCTTAGGCTAGGTTGAAAACTATTAAGGTTTTAACTGGGAAATAAAGGGAATTGTCCTTTTATTTCATGGAAATAGTCTAGGGAAGCTATCAATACCTGGAAATTAGGTATATTGATTAGATACATAGATAGGGGGCGTTACTGTGTTACAGTACGAAGGAATCCAGCTATTGATAGCACCATGGAAGGGGTGCGGTAACCCTATTTACCAAATATGTATAAGGGTTTTTACATAAATAAAAATTATTTTCGGCGAGAATTTGCGGGGCTCTCAATAATGGCACGATGCGAGGGTATAAAGAACCCCCGGGCCCAAAATAGAATTTGTAGTCATCCAAAGCTAGTCGCTTGTACTTGTCTTAGTAAATAAGAAGTAATTCTTATATAGAATCAAGTCTCAGAAATTGTTGAGAGCCCTAGAATCGTGCCGTGTACTGAATAACTTAGTGTTTCATTTAATTCATCGACTTCAACCCTTATGAAGACATCCCTTTTCGATCCTGTCGAGCTGAACCTCGGAACCTGGACACCAGGAGTGCTGATCCAGAAGTAGGCAACCCGGAATCTGGAAATAACTCAAGTACAGCCAACACATCGTTGAATCGTTAGAGTCGATTTGCAACCCTACGTCACTGCTGCAGCTAGGCATCCAAGAACCTTTGTTTTCGTTGATGTGGATGGGGCGTTCAGCGGCAATGGCCAGAAGGTTTACGCCCTTCTTTTCTCGGGGCCAATGAACACGCTACGTCCTGCACATTTAATGGTCCTATCGAGCCGAATTTTGGAGCCTGGAGAGCCCCAGGACGTCGGGAACAGTAGATCCAGAAAAAACAACTGGGTGCCTGCATATTAAGTCGGCTACGTGCAACACAACGTTGACCCGTTCGAGCCGAAATTCGAAGTCTGGAGCGCCCCAGGACGTCAGGAAGAAACAGTGGTGGAATTAATTTTTCGAATTTTGGAGAAATTAATTTCACAAATAAACCAAAAATCGACGTGCACTGCAGGGAACAAGTCCTACGTGCCCTATTTGCCGCTGGATCCAAGAGGTAAAATTCTGGAGACAGTTATTGAAAATACCCTATTTTTTCAATAATTGTAAGAAAATAGAAGAAATTTTCTGTGAGCCGCAAAATGCTGTATGAAGACAGATGCGCATCCTTGAAGCCCCAAGAATAGTTCCTGAAGACTTATCGCTGAAAACTACCCTTATGTTTTTAGCGATTTGTTTAAAAAACGAGCGCCCGTCAGAAAAATACAAGACGTGCGTTTAGAAGGCTGATGTGCATCCTTGATGATTGAAGAATAATTCCTGAAGCCTTATGACTGAAAACAACCCCTATGTTTTCAGGAAAATTTTGAAGACTGAATTTTCGTCAGTGAATGGAAGAAACGTACTCTGAAGACTTAGATACGGTTCGGATGTACTGACTATGCGGTTCCTGAAGCACTATCACTGAAAATAAATTTGAAGATTGAATTTTCTTCAATCAAGCAAGATACGTGCTCTGAAGATTGATGCACGGCTCTGATGCTTTGGACAAGCAGTTCATGAAGCATCACCACCGAAAAGTAACCTTGACTTTTCGGTGATTTAGAATTTGATTGAATTATAGTCAATCAAATAGAACATACACGTTTATGGGAAAAATAAACTTGTATAGCAAATGCCTGAAGTTTCCTGAAGACTTATCACTGACCGTAAGTTTTTAGTGATATTTTATTTGAAGATTGAATTATAGTCAATCGAAGTGGAGGTTAACTTCTGGAGATCGTCGGTTTGAACGCTGAAGCCCGGAACTGGGACTTATCTTTGAAAACTAACTTCGAGTTTTCAAAAGAAAATATTTCAACAACAATGCCGATAACCAGATCCAAAGGCAAGACGCCGGAGGCATGGACCGTGGAGTTGGATCAGCCAGCTGGCATCAGACATGAGCTGCCGCCGTGTTCACCTTCCACAACCGAAGGGACCGAGCCGTCGGACGAGCAGCGCCATCTAGCGCCTCAAACTGAAAGCACTCCGACGCATCAACCAATAGAAACTGATCAAGCGGTTTCTACCAGAGTAACCAGATTAGAAGGAGCTTCAGACACAACATTGAAACCTTCTCAGAAAGAGAAGATTTCCGAAGAAGACAGACGTACAGCGATGCCGATGACTACCCGGGGTGACGCCCGTATCGAACATAGCCGTCCGCCGTCAACTAGAGTGACTCGGTCACGAAAAAACATAGACAAAGCTCGCGAAGACTTACTCAAAATTAAGTTGGAGCTTGCACAATTGGCACTTCAGAGAGCGGAGGAAGAGGGTTCCGAAGCTGAATACCTGGATGACAGAAACTCGAATGACGAGTACGTGCGTTCATGGCTAGAAGAGGCACCAGAACCTCAGCCTGAGAAGGAGGATAACGTCGTTGAAGGGGGAACCAGAAATTCTATGCATAGACCCCTGACTGCGGCCGCCACCAAATCGCAAATAGAAGGTCAGCATCCTAAGGAGAGAGAAGTGCGAAAGCCTCCAGTTGCAGCGTCAGCTGAGTGTACAGGAGGTCAGAGGGATAGTCTCCGTCCATTCTTGACGGAGTTGACGTCCGCTATAGCGTCGCTAGCCGACAGGAAAATAGAACAGCGGGACCAACCGAACCCCTCTGCGTCGAAATTCGTCATGACATTGCCGAATTTCAATGGTTCTCATACTGAATGGCTATCATTTCGGGCCATATATGAGACAACTCGAGCGTACTTTACGGACATCGAGAATACAGCGAGGCTGAGGAGAAGCTTACATGGACGTGCAATGGAAACCGTCAGCTCAGAACTCATCGGACATGCCAGGCCCGATGACATCATGAAGGAACTCGAGCTGCAGTTCGGCCGTCCAGACTCCATAGCGCAAGCTGAAACAGATAGATTACGCGGACTGCCGCGCTGCAGTGAGTCACCAAGAGACATCTGCGCGTTTGCAAGTCGCGTAAGAGGTGCTGTAGTCACGCTCCGCGCGTTAAAAAAGGGTCATTACCTTATGAACGCGGAGCTTATGCGATTGTTAACAGAGAAGTTACCCAATTCGCTACGAGCACAATGGTACCGATCATATTCGGAGAAGTACCAATCGGTGCCAGATATTTCATTGTTCAGTAATTTTATATCTGAACAGGCACACTTCTGTAGTCCATTCGCCCCACCCGAAGGCATCGCTTCGGCCGAGGCGAACACCAACAGACGCGTCACACAAAGGACGCATATAGCTACGGACCAACCGGTAGGAAAATGCCGTGTTTGCGACGTGGGACATCACTACGCCACTGGATGTGCACAATTCAGGGGCGTAGCTGTCGAGAAAAGATGGGAGCTAGCGAAAAAACACAATCTATGTTATCGCTGCCTTCAACATCGACGAGGCAACCACACTTGTAAGAGAAAACAGTGTGGCCAAGACGGGTGCAGAGATACGCACCATCGGCTTCTTCATAGGAAGAAGCAACAGCAGAGGGAAGCCAACAAGAAGCCCGATGTTCCTGAATCCCGCAAGGATCCTCAGGAAACGGTGGCCAGTTTCGGGTCACCATCGAGCCAGGCGTACCTCAAGATAGTGCCGGTCCGGGTAATCGGACCGGCGGGAGAGGTAGCAACATACGCTCTCCTAGACGATGGGTCCACCGTTTCGCTGATGGATGAAGACATCGCGAGGCAAGTCGGGGCAGAGGGCCCTGTGGACCCGCTCAAGATCGGTGCGATAGGCAACACCATGCTCACCACCCCATGCTCAAGAAGAGTCAAGGTGACGCTGGTTAGCCCGCAAGAGAGAAGGGTACAATTTAAAGCACGTACTATACCTAAACTCAGCTTGGCAAAACAAACAGTGAGCGATAGGGTTGTCGCACGCTGCAAGCATTTAACCGACTTGAGAAAAGAGTTGATGTACAACAATGGCGTGCCAAAAATACTCGTCGGCCAAGACAACTGGCATTTGTTATTGGCCAGCGAGATTCGCAGAGGTCCAAGACACCAACCAATTGCGTCACTTACAGCGATGGGTTGGACACTACATGGCGCGCACAGTAGTTTACTACGACAACAAGTACATCATGTCAATAGAATAACAACTGATGACAATTTGGATCATCAGTTGCGCGAACATTTCGCCATAGAATCGTTGTGCATAAACCCACAGCGACCCGCCTCTGACCCAGCAAGAAGGGCAGAGGACATTTTGAATCGATCAACTGTCCAATTAGAGAATGGACACATCGAAACCGCCATGCTTTGGCGTAATGAGCATGCTGAGATGCCAGATAGCTTTGAGACAGCTCTGAAGAGGCTCGTCTCAACAGAAAAGAAGCTGGACAAGAACCAGGAACTTCTAAGAAGATACTCAGACCAGATGGACTCGCTAATTGCGAAAGGGTACGCTGAAAGGGCACCCGCAATTAGCACGCCGGGCAAAACTTGGTACCTCCCACACTTCGATGTCTTCAACCCAATGAAGCCAGACAAACTTCGCATCGTACATGACGCTGCCGCCAAATCGAGAGGAATGTCACTGAATGACTTCCTGTTAACTGGGCCCGACCTATTACAGTCGCTGCCAGGCGTAATGATGCGGTTTCGCCGCCACTGCGTCGCAATAACCGGTGACATAGCGGAGATGTTCATGCAAGTGAAGGTGCGGAGCCAAGACCGAGACGCGCTTCGCTACCTGTGGAGGGGAAACCGCAGAGAAGGAGCGCCAGAAGAATATAGAATGACGTCCATCATTTTCGGCGCAGCCAGTTCGCCTTGCACAGCAATTTTTGCAAAGAACTGGAACGCAAACAAATATATAGAGAAGCACCCTGAAGCTGTGGATGCTATACTACGTAGTCATTATATGGATGACTACCTAGATAGTTATAGAACTATCGAGAAGGCGGCAGAAGTCGCTAGTATGGTGCGAAAAATACACCTACAGGCGAGGTTTGAACTCAAGAAATGGGTTTCAAATAGCTCGCAGCTCCTAGAAAAAAATGGACCCATCGCATATACAAACTGAGATGGTATCCATTGGAGATATAGATACGTCGGAAAAGATACTCGGCCTCATATGGAGGCCAGGCGAAGACACGCTGGGTTTCAACCTCACACTCGCGCGTCTGCCTGAGGGTATCTTGGACCGAGAGGCGCCCACCAAGCGAGAGGCGCTCAGAATAGTAGCGTCGCTATACGACCCACTCGGACTCGCCTCGCCAGTAACCATCAAGGCGAAGCAAATATTGCAAGAAGCATGGAGGCGAGGCGTCGACTGGGATCAGAGGCTAGATGTTGACCTAGCATTACAATGGAAAATTTGGGTACAACATTTACGCCAACTAAAAAACGTTAGCGTACCAAGATGCTATCCTGGATATAGCGACGCTATAGAAATGCAGGTGCATGTGTTCACTGATGCAAGCGAGATGGCATATGCTACCGCTATATACTGGCGGGCCACGACCGTGGAAGGCAAGCACTTAATAAGCCTTGTTATGGCGAAAGCGCGGGTGGCCCCACTGAAACTGCTTTCGATACCGAGACTCGAACTTCAGGCCGCGGTATTGGGAACCCGCGTAGCCGCAGCAGTGATGAGTGAACACGACTGCAAGCCCACGTCAGTAACGTATTGGTCAGATAGCAAGACCGTACTGACCTGGATTAGAAGAGGAGCGAGAGTATACAAACCTTTCGTTGCTCACCGAATAGCTGCTATTGAAGACAATAGCAAAGTCGAAGATTGGCGATGGATACCCACCAAGATGAACATCGCTGATGCAGCAACCCGTGACGTGCCACTGCGGTTCAACTCGGACCACGAGTGGTACTGCGGGCCGAGTTTTTTGTCTCTTGGGCCCGAATTATGGCCCACAGAGAAACCTCCGACTACAAACGACACGGGAGAAGAAAAAACTTTCGTTGTCACAGAAGGGGACAAGAAGAGCTTCATAGAAGCCGTTCCAGAGCCAAGCAGATTCTCCAGATGGGAGCGACTGCTTCGTGCGACCGCCACAGTTCTGCGTTTTATATCTCTTTGCAAAAATAGAACAGAGATAACGTCCTATAAACGGACGAGAAAAAACGCTGAAAAGGACCCAGACTGGCGCAAGAAGCCCGCTGTACCTGCACAGAAGCAGAAGCAGGCATGCAGAGCACCAACCCAGGTCAACAGACAAATCATAGAAGCAGAATTTCTCCAAGAAGCTGAGAAAATACTTGTCCAGGTCGCACAACAACAATCGTTCGCTTCAGAGTTAGCGAATGTTGAAGAAATAAATAAAAATAGCTCGCTGCGACCTTTACAAATTCAGGTCGTCGACGGCGTGCTGCGACTAAGAAGTCGCATAGCAGCTACGCAAGAGGTAGCTGAAGAAGTGATGCGCCCGCCTATATTACATGGCGACCATCACATAACGCAGTTGTACATAGACTGGACACATCGCAGTCTACAACATAGTGGCACCGAACTCACAATTAATGAGGTACGGCAGCACTACTGGGTCGTGAAGATGCGACCAACAGCGAAGAAGGTGATAGCAAGATGCCTGCATTGCCGTATACGCAAGGCACAGCCACCAGTACCTGCGACCGGCGACCACCCGAAAACGCGCCTCGCTCACCATAAGAGGCCGTTTACATATACCGGGCTCGACTATTTCGGCCCGCTATCCGTCACCGTCGGTCGGCAGCATCAGAAGAGATACGTAGCACTATTTACGTGTCTCACATCAAGGGCGGTGCACCTTGAAATCGCCGCCAGCCTTAGCGCAGACTCCGCCATATTGGCGCTGCGCCGATTCGCCGCACGCAGAGGATGCCCAGCTGAGATACACTCAGACAATGGCACCAACATGCACGGCGCCGACAGAGAGCTGCGAGACGCCTTCAAAACAGAGGCAAGTCGTAGAGGCATCGTATGGCGCTTCATAACGCCATCAGCGCCATTCATGGGAGGCGCCTGGGAGCGCCTAGTTCGTTGTGTAAAAAACACACTATACAATGTACTTACAGAAAAACACCCCACCGAAGAGGTGTTGTCCACACTGATTTGTGAGGCAGAGTACATTGTAAATAGCCGACCATTGACACACGTGTCGGTAGATGGTGATGATGATGAATCCATCACACCGAATCACCTCTTGCTCGGTGGGTCAGCCAGACTACCTACACCTGGCACGTTCACCGAGCAAGATATAGACAGCAGGAAAATATGGCGACGATCACAGATCCTCGCTGATATGTTCTGGAGTCGCTGGGTCAGAGAGTACCTGCCGGAGCTCCAAAACCGGCGGGAGCCACATAGTAGTGGGCCCAGATTTAAAGTGGGTGACCCTGTCCTGATAGCCGACGGCCAGCTGCCCCGCAATACGTGGCCGCGAGGCCGCATTGTGGCCGTGTATCCAGGAATCGACGGAGAAATCCGGACCGCTGAGGTACGCACGCTTGGCGGTACCTTGAAGCGTCCGGTGAAGAAACTCGTCCCACTGCCCCAGTAACCAGAGATGCCGGAGCGGCGACCGTCCTCTCGGTGGGCCTGGCCGGCAGCCGAGAAATGCCGTCCGTCGCTCACCGAAGGAATGCAGCGCCGCGCCGACAACACTTCGAGTCGACACAGCGAGTCGACACAGCACTGCACGGCGGGAGATATGTTCGCGACGAAGCGTCATCAACCATACTAAATGGTTCATAGAAATTGAAGTTTGTATGTGTAGACATGTCTGCTTACCACGGCGCGCCACCTGATACTAAAATGAATTTTAGAGGCACGTTTATATTTATACTAAAATTTTACCTACATTTTTTGAGATAGTAGTATAATGTTTTTAGTGTTTGTCAGTATGTTATAGGGTTCAATAGTTCACCCTTAACAGAGTAAAATCATTAGAAAGCATACTGATAAGAGTTATCATAGTAAAAAACATAAATTTCTGTCATACGATACGTCTGTGCCCGACGACGGATTAGTTCCGAATGACCCGTGAGAGGGAACCACACGTTATTTATAGTTTTGGTGGTTTTTTGAAAATATTATAGTAATTAAAATCATGTTTTTAAGGGCTTATCCTATGTACTGGACATGAAATCAGTACATAATGATGAAACTATGTGAAGACCACATAGTTTCTGCTATGTAAATAGGAATATTGACTTGATATCTCAAACACCAAATATATGGTTTTAGGTCATTTTAGGGTATATGGGGGACCTAGACCGGGACAGGAAGCCTATATACACCTCATAGTTAGCGTAGTCTTTTATATAAAGCCCATTTACTTGAGATATCAAGTCAGTATATAATAGAAAAACTGCTGTTTATCTGGTTTTGGGCAATCGCTTACGGTTTTAGGTGCCCTAAGTACCTAGAAACATATAGGTGTACTGGTAAAAGTACTACCATTGGAAAGCTTGCTAAAAGGGCTTCCAGGCGGTTTCTAGATGGGAAGAATCGCTTGGATAGTCAACGAGATAAGCAGTCGTGAAAAATGTAAACAACGTAAAACGTTGAAATTTGTAGACCCTTCAGGTGGAATAACTCCATGAAGGGAATAGATGTACTCATGGTGTAAGTACTTTCGGATGGCTTGCTGGACTAGCTACCAAGCCATCACTTTGGAGCGAAAATCGCTCAAGTAGTTTAAGTACAATTCCAGAAAATAGGTTTCTGGAAATGTAATTTTTAGTCAGTTTTTGGCACTCCCCGGGACTATACACCCCTGGGAATTCCGAAAATAAGGAATTTTTGGGGACCTCCCGATGGCCCGTTAAACGCACCATCGTGTTGTCCCAATCTTATTAGTGTTTTTATATCTAATTTCTCTGATAGCTGGGCGCAAAGAAAGTGACCAGCTATCAAATTTGTACATATCAAGGCACCTTATGTGCATATGACCTAGATAGACTTACATAAACACTAGAAATGTAAAGTGTGGTCTATTG
Source organism: Orthosia incerta (assembly GCA_948252205.1). Classification (NCBI taxonomy): domain Eukaryota; kingdom Metazoa; phylum Arthropoda; class Insecta; order Lepidoptera; family Noctuidae; genus Orthosia; species Orthosia incerta. Next base: position 17,567,202 of record OX411760.1, read on the forward strand.
GCTACCAGAATCCCCATAATAGGCGGTGATTGCCTGGTTAGCCTAAGTAGGAAGTCCTAAAGTCGGTGAAATGACTTAGGAATTTATAGATTCATTACATAAGGGATGATATCCCATAGAAGATTCCCGAAAATAAGCTTTTTCTAGACGTCAACAGACAGCCTGCTATTGGCACCAGCAGGTCAACCCAACCTATAGATATCCTTAGGCTAGGTTGAAAACTATTAAGGTTTTAACTGGGAAATAAAGGGAATTGTCCTTTTATTTCATGGAAATAGTCTAGGGAAGCTATCAATACCTGGAAATTAGGTATATTGATTAGATACATAGATAGGGGGCGTTACTGTGTTACAGTACGAAGGAATCCAGCTATTGATAGCACCATGGAAGGGGTGCGGTAACCCTATTTACCAAATATGTATAAGGGTTTTTACATAAATAAAAATTATTTTCGGCGAGAATTTGCGGGGCTCTCAATAATGGCACGATGCGAGGGTATAAAGAACCCCCGGGCCCAAAATAGAATTTGTAGTCATCCAAAGCTAGTCGCTTGTACTTGTCTTAGTAAATAAGAAGTAATTCTTATATAGAATCAAGTCTCAGAAATTGTTGAGAGCCCTAGAATCGTGCCGTGTACTGAATAACTTAGTGTTTCATTTAATTCATCGACTTCAACCCTTATGAAGACATCCCTTTTCGATCCTGTCGAGCTGAACCTCGGAACCTGGACACCAGGAGTGCTGATCCAGAAGTAGGCAACCCGGAATCTGGAAATAACTCAAGTACAGCCAACACATCGTTGAATCGTTAGAGTCGATTTGCAACCCTACGTCACTGCTGCAGCTAGGCATCCAAGAACCTTTGTTTTCGTTGATGTGGATGGGGCGTTCAGCGGCAATGGCCAGAAGGTTTACGCCCTTCTTTTCTCGGGGCCAATGAACACGCTACGTCCTGCACATTAGGGATCCCTACGAAAACTTCAATAATGTAACCCAAAGAGTAAAAAAAATAAACATAAAACTCCTTACATCGCATGCGCTGCAAAAACTATTGATGGTAGAACATAAAAATGTGCTACAATATTAAAGAAAGAACATATCTGTAATTCTTGCATATACTAAAAAGATATTTTGAACAATACCTGCATTACAAAGAACATTAATAATTGAATCACATTGTAACTCACAAATTAGGATGAATAATGTTATTTGTGAAGTAAGTGATTATTTATGTTCCTAAGTGGAAAATGTTTACAAGAGTTGTGATTTTGAGAGTTGAAGAAGACTGTCCTACCGAGAGATAGTTTAAACTAGTACATACGGATTATAGTAATATGCACCAACAATGACACTATGTAATTTTGGTTGTATTATTAACGATTTTTACGCAATAAAATTTAATTTAATAATCTACAAAAAAGTTTGCGATACCATATGTCCGACTTTTGTAGTTATGTCGACTACTTTTTTTACATTTAAAAAGTTACGAAAAACGTCGACTAAAATCAATCCCCGTTATTCTTATTTTGGTCATTATCTGCTTAGCCTTTTCCCAACTATGTTGCGGTCGGCTTCCAGTCTAACCTGATACAGTTGAGTACCAGTGTTTTTGTTATTCTTATCTTAGTACTAGCTGTGCCCGCGGCTTCGCTCCCGTCAACTGCCTACCCCATTCTACTTACCTTCCTACCTACACCCTACTTGCCTTCCTGCCTACTCTACCTACCTTTTTCTATGGTCATTCTTTCGCGGCGAATCTTAACACCGCCATTCAGTAAAATGACTTCAAATGCACAACGACATCTATCGAATATGGAGTTCAACTGTCCGAGTATCTGAATTTCGTGTGTTGTGATAATTTTACTTCATCAACACTTATCTAACTTTTGATTGAGTGAACCGATTGCGATGAAACAAAAACTAAGTAATACTTAAAATTACGCACAACTTTTATGTATAAAACTTATCTACATTGGTTTCGTAAATTTTACGTGATGCGTGCACAAATAAACAGATAAACAGACAAAAATTCGAAAAATGCTGGAAGTGGGTTCTGTTGGTTATCCTATAACATCCTGGTTATTTTATTTTTTTATTTTTTCGATGTACAAAAACGACTTTTTTACAGATATATGCATAGATATAGATATATATTTATCCTTACCCAAATTAATTCGTAGTAAAGGCTGTTTCAGTACTCGTAGATAACTTTTTGTATTATTGGATTGGGACATTTCATTCAAAAGATATCGTGAATTTAATAGAAATGTAATCAAAACAAATTACTACTATAAAAGATAAATACCGCGGCGCGCAATGGGCGACGGAGGGGAGAGGGGATACCAAGGTGTGGGAGAGGGGAGTAGTAAATGGTAACTGCAGCGGATGTGACGAAAATTGAATATTTTGGCTTTTTAATACTCACATTGTTTACATTTCAAAAGTTCTTTTCAGAACTGCCTATTTTTTATAATAATGTTTAATATAAATAAATATCTACCCGTGCGAAGCCGGGGCGGGCTGCTAGTAAAAGATATATTGTATTATACGCTCTCGTCATTAAGCATACATTGTTGGTTAGCCATTCCTGTGAGCACCGTGAGTTGCGTAACAGGCATTCTATGTACATTTATTGCGATCGGCAGAAGTAGTGTAATTCGTGTTTTCACAGCTGCAGTTCGGCATAGACCCAGACTGGGTGTAGCTCTAACTGTGCTCCGACGATAAACAGACGGCCGCTGTTGCCGACTCGCTGAAAACATCCTTTTACGTCATCGCCTAGCTATGGTTTCTGCCTTCAGCGGAGCTATAAGTTCTTATTATGTGTCTATGTTTGGAAAAAGAATTTACATTCTGGATTTAGGTCTGGCGTCATAGTTATCAATTGTGAGCAATTTTCTTTGCAGCTATACGTCGGATTTCATACTGAACTTTTCAGTGTTTTCATTTGCATTTTAACAAACAGAATACTAGTATGAGACTAATGTGAGCATGACGCATTCTTAGATAAATTCATAGAATTTTATGTTTTTGTTCAATTTTGACTAAGTGCCTAATTAAATGGAAATTCTTTTCGGGGATAAAATTTAGGTCGCTCTTAGTTCATGTATCAGATGGCCGCTTTCATTAACGCGTCTATTCCAAGACAAACAGCAATAGTCACAATTCTCCATAGTACTAGGCTAAATATGATTTGTGGGACGCATCTCGAACGGACGGCGACAGAGAAGTGTGGCGACTGACCCCGTTCCGTCGTCCGCCATGCTACAAGATTCTTGTTTTTGTATTTTTCTACGATTTCCACTAAAATATAATGTGAAAATAATATGTTACAAACATGTTAATGATGCCGTCGGCGACGTTTTTAAAATATCCGCTTTATGTGTCCATTTTCACATAGAAAACATATATCAGCGTTATATAGTAGCAGAAACAAAACTTAAGCGATCTGATAAAATCTGTGTAAAACAACAGAATTAAGTGCACAAGAAAGCTTTTATGTGTGTAGTTGTTACAACAGCAAAAAGCTATGGTGGTATATTCCAAATTAAATTAAAGCTGATACATACCATGTCTATTGATACACATACATCAAGGTTTGTTTTGATTAGGACCTCAATTAAACCGAACGATATTTTTACCTCAACGGTGATTCATTGTTTGCATGGATAGCCAATGTAATACATTTCAACAAAAGTCAACAACTATCCGTGAATGTTTATGCGATGAGTAAAACAATGAGCTATTCCGTCTTCCTCGGTGTCTGTGGGTTTGCCATCAAGGAGATAGATATCTTTTTTTTGTGATCTTTACTTTTAGTTTCTTAGTTTGCTTGCTCGCATTTTTAATTGACTGCGTAATTAAGATAAATTTAAAAATTATTTAGTCTTTGTAACGGTACTACCCTGTCGTAATCCGCCACTTCACAAAGCGACACTGATCAAGTGATCACATACAGCGTATACCAAAATAAAATTAATTTAGACTTATCGAGATACACTCTTCCAATTGACTTCCCTAAGTCGATAAATGAATTCCTTTCGCGAGTCGTTGACTGACATTGGGGCAACTCGATGATTCGTTCGTTCACTCAACATGAGCCAACATTTTATAGATGTACGTATATGATATGTGATGGTTGGTCCACAGCGTACCTTTACTATTAATTAGGTTCTTCTTGTTCTCGTGTGAGGATTGGGCCACCAATGGTGTCCAGAGTTAATTAAACCACCTCTAGGAATCCCACAGGCCTGTGACTTGGCTATTTCAGACTTACACTAACTATATAAGTCCAGTTTTCTCACGATGTTTTCTTTCACCGCTGCCTGTGATGTCCAAAATAAACTTAGAAAGTATATGATTGTGAATTTTGAAAAAGTCACATTGCCCGAATTTGTACCCACGACCCCAAGCATGAGAGGTGATATCTTAGCCACTGGGCCACCACGACACACATTAATTAGGTTGATAGATGTTGAATATAATGGTGAACTTTTGTAAATTAAATATGCTGCAAAAACTTACAAGAATTGTCTTTCTTGCACTGAATTTCAACGTGACTGCTGAACAGTCCAGCTAGCTAGTTATACTGGAGTTACCGAGCAGAATATCGAAATGCTCAACCGAAACATCAGTACACTTGCCAGAAGATACTGAAAAGGCTTTCGATACAGTCTGACAGACGGGCACACTCCATAAATTAATTTATCATACACGTCTGTAACCCTTGATAAGCTTAAAAAGTATTTTTTTGTGACAACTTACATTTTCTGTCGCTATTCGAAAATCTAACGTCTTTGGGAAAAGTACACTCCAATGGAGTGCCACAAGGTTCAATATTAGGACCTTACATCTTACGCATCTCGCTGGTACTCCGATAACACTGTAACATAAACCTATACCATCTGACGGCTTTGACTGTAGACTTCATTCAACGTCTACATCTTTCCTTGATCTTCCTCACTACTTTTCTAAATGGGATCTGAAGTCACAAATGGAGTCTATAATTACATGACATACAACTGAACAGAACCTAGCCCGAGAAATGATGGCAATATGTTTACAAAAATGACAATGATGTTTGTTTTCTCCACATTGAATTGGTCAAAACTAATAAGCAAATTCTAACTAAGCATATCTATTCTTGCGTAATCTATTGCGACACTTGATGTAAGCAAGTCCAGATCTAGGATTATGTTCTGCTGTGAGTAACAAGGACTACAAGAAAATAAGCAGACTGGTTTAAGTAGTAACTTAATTCTTATTAACTGATCAAAATGTCAATTCGACATGACGATGGTAGTCATTCAAGTTGTTGTTCTTATGTAGTGGGTGGAGGCAGGTGCTTGCGCCCACGCCGGCCCAGGGCCGTGTGCAACCTGACGTCACCGCGACAACCTTCCGATGACGTGCCATACGGAACCTACCTTCATTTACATAAACATTACTTTCAATTTTACTAGAATCGTGTGTGGGTTTCAAAACGGATTCCGTAATCTAAATTCGACAAAAAAACTAAATCTTTGAATTGTATGTAGCTTGATCTTTGATCAATTAAAGTCTTCAAAAGACAGGTGATTCATGAAATATAGTCGAGATATCACCATGTTCTGGCCTTCAGCTTATCTTCATTTATCTTTATAGCTATAATTTCTACAATCGTACTCAACGTTCATTACTATTGATAGCTTTGATAACAGCTCGATGCAGATAAAAAATGCCCTACAAGGGTGCGAATAAGTTGTAGATAAATGTTAAACCAATAAATACGTGACAAAATTCAATAGATACTATTCACGTTTGAGTAGTGTGCGGAACAGGGCAATAAACAAGATACAAACAAAATTGAGACTCGATGCGACGACTGCGTCGTGACTGCATGCGCTACCGGACGTCTGCGGCGTCTGAGCATCCACGCTGACATTTTGATTGACGTGTTACGTTACGCTACGCGCATCACGCATGCGACCAGCCAGCCTACTAGTTCATTTTATTTCATCGTAATTTTTAGCCACTTAAAACACGCACTCACATCAAAGGAGCAAGCCTTGACCTATATCAAAAACAAAAATCTTTTCACGTAAATAAATCCATGATCTAGTCTACTGAAACCGGCGGTGTATTTTTTCAGTATTTTCGACACGTTTTAATAGCAGGACATTAAAAGAACTCTCTTAACTCAAGCCCTTGCAATTAAAAATTATGTACGACATTAACCAGTCAGACATTTTTAGATGGAAGTAAAGACGTCATTCAAATATAAAAAGCAGTAAAAACTTTTCTAGAAACGGAATGACTATACCCAATGACCGATTGACTAAGTAACCAAGTAGTGTCGTGTGATACCGAATTATGATACAACTTTGCGTGGGAAGCGCCGACACGAGACAACAAATCAGCTGCGATGACTACCATGTCGCCGCTTCGTACACTCAGAGAGTTACATGCATAATATATTTATACCATCGCAGAATATGACCAGAATCTACTAGAACTACGTTCATATGCAGGGCTGTCTTAGTCCATGCGAGGGCCCCTGAGCACCGAGTTCAGGGCAAAGGGCCACAGAAAGATTAAAAGCGGACACAGGTAGTAGTGCTCCGAAGTATTGTGCGTCGAGCTATTAATTGCATAGATAGTATCTAAATTGTGCGGACTATTTTTCACATCCATTGCAGCTTATTATTGTTATTTCGTGTAATGTTTTTTACATAGTTGTATTTTATAATTATTATGAAATTCTGGGCCTCCCAATGATCCAGGGCCCCGGGCACTTGCCCCTTGCGGTAAAAGATGGAACTGTTAATGTGGCCACACACTGGAATGTATGAGTGCAGAGAATGCTAGTATTTGTCATTGTCTTGTTGATGCTTAAAGTACGCAGTGTAGGACATCCATTTTGTGCTACTAAATTTCTAGTGAAATATTTATCAATTTGGCCTAAAATAAGACTAATAGTCTTGGCAGAATATGCAGTTTTAAACAGATTAAATGAGACTCCAGATTCCAAAATTTGAAAGACAACGTGTTAGGAATATTTTATGCTTTTCTCCATGCTAGCTACGGTTTTTTATGTGATTGGCAATGGCCTTATGTACATCTATCTGCCCTCATAATTTCCACAAAACTCGTAATGAATCATCAGTGCGCACGTGCGCCAGATTGTTTACAAAATTGTGTTTTGTAACACCGACGTAAAATGTGTAACAGGCATTTACACTCTTATTAATTTACTGTTGTTTAGCTATCGAAATGATAACATTTATTACATTACACTCTTTATCTGTTGTATAAGCATGCTGAGATACTGTAATATTTCTTGGCATGCGTTACATTACCTTTGCCTACAATGTAAATGATTATGAAATTAATCATTTTCAGCGATTCCTCTTATTGCATTTGCATGGATGAAGTCATAATCTAGAGTTCAAAATTGAATACTGATTTTAGTTTTTTGAAGTCTGCATTTGTTTACCTTACTTTTAGTTTTATATTATGCGTGACTCACAGACAGATGTTTCATTTTCAGCTCGTATTTTCTTTCCCTCGTATATCCAGCTTTATGAGAGTTTTAAACATTACATAATACATCCATCTTTCCTCGCCTTTGGTAACAGTTAAAACGTTCTCTAAACCCATAATACAGATAGATAGCTGTTTCTTGATTTTAAGGCCTATTTTATAGTTTTGTTAATGCATCTTACAGGCAATCTATTTGATTGAAACTGAAAGTTAGCTGTAAAATACCATTGTTTAAACAAATTGTATATACTATACACTGCTTTGTCAGTAACCAAGTAGTCAGTAATTTCAAATATGTAGGTACTTCCAAACCATCGAAAATGCAAATATTCAACATTGCGCCAAACAAAATTTTCTAAACACTTACAACAAATGCAGTAGGTAAAGCGATGTTGTTCTCACCCTATTCACGTAATCATAAAACTGAAACGGCATAACGTTCCCCAGCCGTACCTACTGCAGTAAAGTAAGAAACGCACCTTCACGCGCATATATTTGTTCAAGGACCCGAAATAATGAGGGCACCGTGATCACAGCGCGCTCCATTGGTTCGCCTCGCCCAATTCACCTCACCCAACGACCAACGTGCTGAGAGCGTATACACTTCCTATTACTCTGTTTGTGTGAGTCGATCTTGAGCGACTTCCTCTGTAACCTTTAAATGTTTGTGTGAACAGAGAGCCGTTCAACGTGTGGCGGAGGCGGCGACTCGGAGGGTTCAGAGGGGCGTGCGTCTTGGCGCGTCACGCTGGACCACGACCTGGTGGAGACGCTAAGCGCCATCTACCCTGAGTGGTTCAAGCCGCAGCACCGGCGCGAGCGCAGCCGCGCCGCCTCGCCGGTGTCGCCCGCTTCTCCGCCGCGCACTCCCGCCACACCGCCTTCTGACGACACCTTTAGGTAAGAAAAGCCAGTGAACGGAAATAAACATGGAAGCATTCCTAGCTTTAAAAGATGACCCAACGCAAATTGTGCCCCGGTGGGCGGGGCTTACCGATCGTGCCGCTCACGCTTTTAGTTCGTCCGCAGTAGGCAACAGCGGCGGTCGACTAATATATTTACTGTTTTTCGCATGTTAAATATTTAAAAATGCCTTCTTGTGCAGTGAAGTGGTGCATAAATAAATCACATTTGCATAACAAGAATGTTGGAATTAGTTTTCACGTGTAAATACATCGCTATTCATTATATTTCTATTAAAAATGAAGTATGCCACGAAATCTATAGGGATGATGTTATGCCAACCAAACAATTAACTTTTTTACCTGACAATAATGGCAAATATAATTAAAAAAAAAATGGCGTGTATTTTTTTTTTCTATGGGGACGGCACTATGCAAAATATACCAAGTTATTGTAGGTACATAAAAGTTCCTTTAACAGCATGGAGAAAATAGATATCGTTGCTGTATCTTTATCTTTTCTAATATATTTTTGACCGTTCCAAAAATATATATTTTTAATACAATAAAAGATGGTTCTTTAACACGAATTGCCGTAGGATTTGATTGGTAGAAATCATCACGCGAAAAAGCGTTCATAAATCTATGCGATATCCTTCTTTCGAATTTGGTCAAAATATAAATCCAAAATGGCAGCTGCGAAATCTTTCATATTTTTCATCATGGGTTTAGTTTTCGAGGATGCTAAAGTCGATTGTGAGGCTAAAATAATCCAAGACGGCAAAAATAAAAATAAATGTTTTTGTTTAAATCATACGTGAGAAGGAACTTTGTTCCTGACGGTAGTACCCTGATCACACACGTTTATTTATGCTTCTATATTTTTATTTCATATTACTTTAATACCATCACTATCATAATTAATAATTGCGTTGCACCATATTGCATAAAGAATCCCGGGCGACGCGATTGGTGGACGCAGTGGCGTCGTAGAAATGTCGTTAGCGGCCTATACGTTAGATGATAATTTAAACCCAAACTATAAGTAAATAAGGTCTATTTTTTACTGTGCATCATGAGTTGTAATAATATTGTTTGTGTACTTTGGCTAGTTTGACGAATCAGTGGCGGGGTTTCGATGTGTGAGTTTGTTTGGGATTTTGTGTCAGGATGCGCGTTAAGTTCCTTCGAAGTAATGCTTCCATGTTTATTTCCGTTCACTGAGAAAAGCTCTATTATTTTTTATCATGAATTCTCTAATGCTTTTGCAATGCTGAATCTGATGCATTGCAAAATCTTAGTGCCGCCACGAGCCCACACGACATTGTCCAAAAGGAATGTACTAATCGCATTCATATTCGTCATCATTCGTTTATCGCATCCTTTAGGGTACCGAATAGCTAAAAAAGAAATAAGTATCACACCAGAGCAAAATAATAAAGGTAATAAGGGCAGGAAACATTAGACATAGATTGGAGTGCCATGCGATTTTGTACCATGTGCGCACCAATGTTTATCCCTTCACCTTGACTTGCCCTGAACTATAGTACGGCCCAGCCGTAGAATGATTCGATGACACATGATTTGAAAGCCGCTTGTCGATTAATATAACTGCATTCTGTTTGAGCCACTGATTGATTGAGGAAGGATAAATGTGTGCTCGATAGGTATTAATCGTGTGCTGTAATTGTCAGTAGTTCCGGCGCGGAGGAGATGGCCGGCCGGCAGCCGGGCAGCAGCGGCGCTAGCGAGCCGCCCAGCTCGCCGCGCGTCTCGCCACCGAAGGTGGTCGTCGACGACAGCCCGCTGCAACCAGCCATGGGGAAACATAAAGAATGTAAGTATCATTTTACATTAACCATGTTATTCTGAGAAGCTGGCTAAATTATAACAGCCGCACAGTGCGCAACGCTTGCCGAGATCGGTCCGTGAATGAGTGGCCATCCATGCATACTTCTCACGATTCTTCCGTGGCTCGAAAAGCACGTTGAACCGTTGGTCCGGCTACATTTGTAAATCTTTGGCAGTCGTTACGGATAGGTCTTGTTAAGGGATACTGTGTATAGTTGTTCTATCTGACGAAGGCGGATGAATCGTAACAAAATGACTCTTATTTCGACGTCATAAAAGTCACTTAACCCGCCTTCGTTAAATAGAAGAACTATACCCAGTCAAACTTTTGGCCCGCCCTGAAGTTGACTTTCCGATGCGCAAGGCACGGATCGGTGCTGTTTTTGTATGAGATTTACTAATGCGCAGCCCTTGTAGCCAACTTTAGAGGCGGTCAAGAAGTTTGGCAAGGCTAGGTTGTGGAGGTCAGATAGGTAGTCGCTCCATGTAAAAAATAGGTACTGGAACTCAGCACAATTTGTTATAATAAAAACCCAACATAGTTGGCAAAAGATAGGTACGTATTGGTTATGCTGAAATCGGAGTTTGAGTTTTCCGATAGCTATGAACTAAGGGTACTTCAATTCACTAGCGAATAGTTTACTTCTAGACAAGAGTGCACCCAATTTAAAAAGGAAACGCCCACAATTCCCAACATCGATAACATATGGCAAAGAAGCGAGCGTTCCATGTGGAAACCGTTTTCCGCTGCAGTCTGAAAGACCAGGAGGCATCGCAGATTCGTTGACATCCCAGAAACAAAGATGAAATAGGGGAAATAGTGGGCACCCTCCATCATTTTTTAAACTGACTGCCATGTCATATCTACTCTCTTGTACGCAATTTTGATGATTGACATAAATTAAGTGCTAACAGAAATCATAAAAGAAACTCATAAGTTCTACGAGTCATGGAATCTGTAACAGAGAAAGTAATTAATTAATTTCAATTAGTGATGATCCCGTGTGAATGGGGGCACATTCATTATGATGCGGAAGCTAAACTACTGTCTCTATTCATGTTTCATATCTACAATACGACATTCCCGATTTTTTTGTTCGATTATTAAAATATTAGTTTTTCACCCAAAACCCATTCAAAATGTGTTTTTAGGGTTCCGTACCCAAAGGGTAAAAACGGGACCCTATTTCTAAGACGCCGCGATCCGTCTGTCTGTCCGTCTGTCACCAGGCTGTATCTCATGAACCGTGATAGCTAGACAGCTGAAATTTTCACAGATGATGTATTTCTGTTGCCGCTATAACAACACATACTAAAAACAAAATAAAATAAATATTTAAGTGGGGCTACCATACAATAAACGTGTTATTTTTGCCGTTTTTTGCTGTAATGGTACGGAACCCTTCGTGCGCGAGTCCGACTCGCACTTGGCCAATTTTTTTTATTAATTTGTAGCGAATGGGTATGTAAGAATCAAAGGGCACTGGCCCCAAGTTTGTCTCGCAGATCGTCTGTTGTTTGCATTAGTATGCCGATACTGTCGGTACTTCCGGCCGTGTTTGCATAGTCTGCAATAACTTGCAGACTATGCAAACACGCCTGTATAAACAAATTCTCAACCCTTGTTTAAAAAATAGTTTATTCTATAAAAATATACTTTGGCAAAAAATATTGCTGGTTAAATGTTGGCTGTGGACTGCAGTTAACCTGCCTTTATGTCTTTTGCTTGTAAAGATTTTGTGTTCTTTTTTTTTTTCGTGAATCAATCATAAAACTGTTATAATTTACACTAATACTGAAAAATTAAATAATTTAAAGTTTGAAAATAAATAATTTAGACATTGATACAATTTCTATGACTGCAAGTATTAATAAAGCTACATTGAGTGGGCATCGCGGTAAAGACGCCCAGTAACCCACAATATTCGGCCCAGTGGTAGTGAATGTTTCGTCTGTAATACGGTCGCGGCATAACACTAGTTTCCTTGTGCAGTGTTTATTTATATTGGCGTCGCGCCAGCGTTGTCCGCCCATCGTTCGCTGCTCGCCGCTTGTCTACACGCAAACAAGAATATAGCTCCACTCCTACGCTCTACTGCGAACTTTATCGATATAATCTTTATGTATCGATCGACGGCTCCACACGCGACTCGCTACGTCAAAGTTCGTCACCTGGCGTCATAACACTGTATTCTTCACGACGATATGCCATCTATTCAATCAGTGCCCATTGTTGTATGCAAAAGGTAACCGGCAAACATCGGCATTCAGTCGCATTATGTTCCTATCAAATTGTATACTCCTTCGTGTATGTTTGATTTTGTCAGAACTGTGGGCGATCCAAAGGAAAATAATAAGGAAAATTGGTTTAGGTAAATCAAATCATTACATTATTAGCATTTGAGGACAGTGTGTGATCCTGATTTTTGTTTTACAGCTTTGAAAGTGAAGCTGATGATGAGGCGGCCGATCAACCAGCTTGTGGCCCAGGGAATCATGCCGCGTAAGTCATATTTTACGTTTATATCCGTCCACTTTGATTAACATTCGCATGCTTTGATAATTGCGTATACTTTGCAAATAGCAAATTACTAAAAGACACGTGCCTGACGTTGCGGGAAGCGCCCACCGCGCACAGAGCTCACATGCGTGGGATGAATCAATTTTATTTACTATTTTATCGATGCGTTTAATGAGAACTACTTGCGACCGTATCGAAAATACATTGTGATAACTTTTAGAAATAGTTATAAGCCACCCTTAAAAGTAAAAATAATAAATACAATATTAACTCTTACATTTTTGCTAATATTAAACTCTCATGGTTGACCTGATATAATTATGTTTTTACAGCTTTAAAAACACCTCCAGCCTATTTCGAGCAATGTAAGCAGCTTGAGAGGGCGAAAACTGGAGATTTATTGAAAGCAAAAATCCAGCGGCGTCCGGACAGACAAGAACTCGAACGAAGACACATATTGGAACAAGTAGGTGTAATGTCACTTTTTAATTTTTCTATCTTATTATTTTATGTAACTCAATATACTCGAATTTAATTCTATCCTTTTATTCTTTCAGGAGAGTCATGTAGATCCCAGCCTCGCCGAAAAACAGCGAATGTTAAAAAAGGCACGCCTAGCGGATCAACTCAACGATCAACTGTCGCATCGTCCCGGACCGCTTGAGCTAATAAAGAAGAACATACTACATACAGAGGAGACCATAGAAACAGCTGTAAAGAGTGGAACACTCGCGTTTAAGGCAACCAGCGAAGGCGCCTCGGGCCGCCCAGAGCACCCGTCCTCGTACTGCGGCCCCCCCGAGGAGCTGTCCCCGTCGCCCTCCCCGCCCTCCACGCTCAGCCCCGTCAGCGTCGCCTCGCCGCCGCAACACGCGGCTCCCGGCAAGGACAAGAATAGGAAGAAGAGCAAACAAAAACAGCAACCCAAGGCGAGGTTTAAATTCCACGAGTACAAAGGACCCCCGAATGCGGCGAAAGCGTCGTCCCCGCCGGACTCCGTGGAAACGCCATACGAGTTGCTTCTGCAGCAGCAGCAGCTGCTCCTGCAACTCATGCTGCCCGCCTCGCCCGCTGCCTCGCCCGCTGCTTCCGACTGCTCCGACGCCTACGCGCCGCCGCCACCGCCGCCGCCCCCCGGGCCCGGCCTGCTGCTGCAGCCCGCGCGCTTCGAGGACATGAAGGTGTCCGACCTGCGCGCCGAGTGCAAGCGCCGCAACCTGCGGGTCTCCGGACCGAAGCCGCAACTGATCGACCGATTGCGACCTTTTCTACTGGAGAAACAGGAGGAACCGCCCAAGTCACCCGCGTCGGTCGCATCGTTTGTGTCGATCGCGTCTCCGGAAGTGAAACTGGAGCCGGAGCCACCCGAGGACATCGTGCAGTCGCAGCGGAGGCAGATCGAAGAACTGGAGCGCAAGTTGGAGGCTTCGCGCCAGCAGCTAGAGGCGGTGCGGCGCGAGGCGGCAGGCGCCGCTGCCAGCGACCAGAGCCGGCGCCTGCTGCAGGCGCATCTGTGCGTATCGCAGCTGCGAGCGCAGCTGGACGCGCTGACGCAGGCGCCGCCCGCGCCGCCGCCGCCGCGTTACGTGCTGGCGGCGCACGACGCGCAGCCGGAACGCTTGGTGCGCCTGTTCACCGTGACGCCGCCCGCCCCGCCTGACGTCGACGCACAGCCGCAGAAGGCTGCCAGCCCCGCCTACATCCTGAACGGCGTCAAGGTGGTGCCCATCGCCATCCTGCCCAGCGCGCACTACGAGCCCGAGCGCGCCCCGCCGCCGCCGCCGCCCCCTCCGCCGCCCCCCATGCCGCAGGTGTCCCGAGCGCCGGACGTGCACGACGCTGAGAATAGTCAAATAATGGATGACGTTCTCGAGATCCTCGTCGAGAATGGTGAGTTACCACCTTCGGCCGTCGGCGAAGCGACAGCTGCCCCATCATTGGATACGAGCTATGTTTCTAATGGAACGCCGACTTATGCACCGACAGATGTCCTGACAGATGACGTGCTCAATGATAACCACGTTCGAGATTCACTGGCCGCCGATGAGTTGCAGAGGGAACTTGACGATATTCAAAATGAAATCATGACCCATGCAGACTTGCAGGCCGTGAATGCTAGCAACCGATGCCAAGTCGATCACTCTGCTACGGACTTAGATACGGATATTACTGTCGATTTGCTGTCGAATGGAGAATTTCACACAGACTTCGGTTCCGATCCCAATTCTGTGGACAACGATGATTTCTTCGGTAGTCTACTATCGGGTGACGGTGGAGACAGATTAGAAGATAAATCACAGGCAATGGACATCGGCGAAGACGTTCCGGAAAGAATGAGTATGACACCGCTAACAAACGGGGATATATTGGATCACACTCGAACTGGCTTCGAGTATATGGACGACCTGTCGTTGCCATCGTTCCAGAACGAGGAGTCGCGGCACTCGACGTTCGACGAGCGGCCGTGCGAGTTCGACCTGAAGGAGTTCGGCATCGAGGCAGGCGCACACATGCACGTGGACGACGCGTGCGACTACATGGACACGGAGCTCGTGCCCAACCTGTTCGGGCGCGGCCACGTGCCGCAGTGCGACCCGCTGCTGGGCGGCGTGGCCGGGCCGCTGGCGCCGCGACCGCAGCGCAAGCACTACTCGTGGGACCGCATCGAGTTCGACGCCACCTGACCCGGAGCACGCGCACAGCGTCGCTCTCTCGACGCTTACCCTATGATCTCTCACCGCCTCCTGTCGCCGTGGCTTCTCGTTTCTTCACGAATGTCGGATTCGTGTACATCAGAGCGACCTCCGTCGACTTATACACGTTGTGCGGGTGTTATGTAAACGTTCGTTTCCCATCTTCGGTCGGTCGCTACGGAGTGGTGACCGTCAAAACGCTAGTCTGCTCTCGTGACTCGTTCTTCCATAATGATGACTTTTATTAAAGCCTAGAATTAAGAGATTGATGTTGTGAAACACAAAGTGTTTACATTTACCTACATAGAACTGTATGATTTAAATTATTAGTATGTTTAAGTACTTAATGCTGTACGTAACGTTTGTGTCGCTAGTTGATAATAGTTGAATGTTTTATTTACTTCACTAGTGAGTGATCGCGCTTCGCCGTCGCGTGCGCAGACATACTTGGCTCACATAATATAATAAGTCCGTTTTATTTACTATTTATAGGCATAATTATTATTATCTACTTATGTATATATTGAGATTAATAATACTCAACATAGTTGTGGATTTCTGCATTCCGCCCGATGACTAAAACTTAGGGAAAAATTATCTTAAGAAAAGTTGTTTTTGTTTAGGCACAGTCAATCTACGAGTCACCTGGTCACGTACACATTGTGTTAATTATAATTATACGATAGGAAAGCTTAAGATTGATGTTGTGTCAATTATTAAAATCCGCTTGACGCTGTCCCTAGCGCATGGGTAGCAATTTCCCGAATCAATAAGTGACATTCCAGTCTTGTTGAAGTGCAAAATGTGGCACTAGAGCACTTGTCTCTCGCATTACGATTATTTATTTTAACAATTTTGACTAAATTATAAAATTATGTTATTTTTAGTGAAAATTGTGAAATTTAGGAAAATATTAGAGAACAAAGTGCACATTCACAAGCCATCGTCATGGGTGGGACCAGCTTGGGAACAATGTTAGATATGAATTCATTTAGATAACGTAGGGAGCCGGCTCCTCGCGCTCGACTCTTATGCAAGCACTCTCGTAATCACTTGTTAATATGACACTTCACTGTCTCTTACATTAATACTTGCAGACCTTCGACGTTCTTTCATTGTTGTAGTGTTAACGTCTTGCAAAATTATCGTAATTATTTGAGTTTACCTAGAGAATTATTTTAATTATTGTAACAACTTAACATTCTTAAAAATGTATCATTCCATTATAATGTCTAAAATGTAGGATAGGTGCGCCGTTATCAATAAGTTGTCGTTTGTACTCGATTACGCAATGGTTACCAGCATGTGATGGTAATTTAGAGACCCTAAACGACTGGACCAATTTTGTTTATGAGGCTTGAAACTGCCCATACCAAAAGATAGCTAAAGTAATTTTGCATACTCATGAAGCCATTTCATAAAGTGGCACCTTTTGCGTAGTCAGAATTTAGTTGTGTATTAAACTTTTAGCTTGTTAATTATTGACCTTAGTTCCGTACAAAGTAAATCTTAATAGTTATTGTACAAAACAATTTCAGGGTGCTTGCATAATTGTTTGAGCGCTTAATTATAATTTATTTATTTATAAAGTCATTCAAGTGTACTTACAGGTTTTTTTGTTTCTGTTGTATTCATTACTATGTGTGAGTGTTTTTACTAATGTATTTTGTATAATATCACGTGTTGTTTATCTAGCGTTTACCTTTGCTTCATCAAGGAGGATTAGATAAAGCAAAAATTGAGAATCGAAAACATATTGCCATTTTTTGCATTTACAATTTAATTAGTTTTTGAATACTTGTTACTACAACGAATAATTATGTACAACTGCCCTGCGTGTGCCAATATGTTCAATATCCGGTTATAATATAATGTATGTCAGTTCAAGCAGAGGCATGGAAATATTTTCCTAAATTGAGTGTATAAAATCTTGTGTATTGGTTGCAGACGAGACGGGTGGAAGGGTATGCGTGTGTACTTTAACTAAACGCTAAATTATAACTTTAGAGTACATTCGCATACGGAATGGTGCTATTAAAAGTTAACATTGAATTTATATAAAAAATACTTTAACTTTGCATAATTTGTGTATTGGATTTGGAATTGTGTGGCTCTAAACGTAAAACAAAAACACAAATAACATTTTTTAATCAATGTCGCTAGTTTCGGACTTTAAAAGTTTTCGAAAATACCGAGCCAGCGAGAGGAGGCTGCGTTCAAAAATTAAAACAGGGCTCGCAAATTGTAATTTGCTTTATTATTTAAGTAATATTCCATTATCTAAGTGAATTATACGGAATCTTTACACTAGATTTAAATATAAAATCTATTTGCTCATTATCAAAATTGTACCCATATTAGTCAAATATATTTGCATCATAATTTATGGAGAGAGGATTTTCGTGTCAACTCCTTTATTTATATTAACAGGCCTAGTGTGTTAATTAGCTTTGTATTCACTCTTCTGCGAGAGTTTAGTTTAAATGTATTTAACGAGATACTAAGTGAGATTAATGTTTGATAAATAGCATATTATCTGCATACTTGTTATTATTGTTGTAATTATTTTAGGAGAGTTTTAATATTTGTTTGTAAACTTAAGCTATATACAACCCGACGTTATAAATATTGTGCACCTAATGTTTATGACTCCTACCTAATTTTGCTCTCTGCTATAAATCTTTATATCATAATATAATCGATCGGCTTCTTTAAACTTACTAAATAATTTTATGGTTGAATACATTTTTACTGACTTAAACCTTAAATTTAAAGTAAGTGATTAAAGCAATACCCGGCTTTAAGCCATTGGTTTGTAGTAGAGCCAAGTATTCAATAAATTTAATATAATGTGATAACCACAGGAGTCGGATTTGTAGTGTAACTGGATAGTTTTTTTACCTTGCCCTGTAATGAAGCCTTGTAAATATTTATCAAGCCTTTATTAGTATAAGGAGAGAATGTTGATTAAAAAGTTTTTGACATAAAATATTGTTTCATTGGGCAACTATCAATGGTAATCAACAAGTGAACTGGGTTATCCCCTTTGACCATGGTTGCAGACTAAAGCCTTTCTCAAACATAACTGCGAACCGAACCGAAATCGTGGAGAATTTGATACGAAGCGGAGACGTCAAAATAGGTGCAGCGAACCGAACTCTTGGTAGAAATCGAAGAGTCATTGCGGGCACAGAATATTATCACAAAGTATATAAGCGGCGGCGGCGCGATATTATTTACTCTGGGGAGGTTTCGGGACGCCACTCACTTGCGGATCAACCCAGAACCAAAGAACTCGTGTTTTTATTGCAATTTGATAGTCCGTGTGACGTGTATTGTACAATTTTGACACATTCTATAATTTTTTCGTTATGTATCATGGCCGCGTGTCTGAATAGTTTATATTTTTTAGGGTTCAGGGTTCCGTACCCAAAGGGTAAACACGGGACCTTATTACTAAGACTCCACTGTCCGTCTGTCTGTCGTGTGGCTGACTCTGGCTTGGCCACCATCAGGGATTTTAATTTTGATAACAGAAATATTTAGTCGCTTATTAGTCGAAATTAGTCGCCAAATATAAGATTTAGTCGGTCACTGGTTCAAAAGTTAGAAGGGTTGTTAGGTGGCCGATCTGGAGAGACTCTCCCCAGCTTGGCCAAATTTATATCTCAAAAACTAGGGCATCTAGCGAAGATCTGTTTTCACAAAGATTTAGTCGCTAATTAGTCGAAATAAGTCACCAAATATCAGATTTAGTCGGTCACTGGTTCAAAAGTTAGAATGGTTTATCGGTGGCTGATCTGGAGAGACTCTCCTCGGCTTGGCCACATTTATATCCCAAAAACTAGGGCACCTAAAGAAGATCTGTTTTCGCCTAGATTTAGTCGCTAATTAGTCGAAATTAGTCGCTAAGTCACAGATTTAGTCGGTGTGTAATTAAAAAGATTTTAAAGTAATAAATTTATCCATACATTGGTACAAGCAAGTACAAAATACTTTAAGTACTTAGTTTCTAGAAAATACCTATGATGTTCTAAGGTGGAATGTTTGTTTCGAAATATAAACCTAAACATAAAGTTATTCTATGTTATTATATACCAAAAAGGAAAGCAGTATGCATTACCTAGAAACAGATCTACAATAAATATAATGTAATTATTAATTGAACATAATGTGGCAGTTGCTGGCAGATAGATCGCTGCGCTCCATTTCATTTATGTATGGTAAGTAAGAAAGAGATAAATGCGCATGTACAGACGAACTACATAGAGCGAATTGTCCGTGACGTAAATTAAAGTCACCCAGTTTACAGTGGAACTTCTTAAGAATTGCTAAGAACTCGAGTAATACCGGTTTTGTAATAAATTAGTGTGCGTTTTATATATTTTATCTACTCTCATATCGTAATATTCGAATTATAAACATCAAAACGAGTTTATATTGACATACTTTATAAACACAAAACCACATTTTAAAATAGAATTGTATTTTAACATGCACATGGTGCATATCTCGCCATCTAGTAATATTTATTTGAACCAAATTTTCTTTCTCAGCGCTGGGTCCCCGTGCTAGCATAGTATTAGGTAGATACATCATATATTCTTATTTGGCAACAGAAGTTTTATTATTTTAACGTAATTTAGACCCTAACTAACATTATACTTTGGTAAAACAGTTGTATGTGACTGTACATCTTGACACGAAATAGACCAAGAGCAAGGTTTAATGTTATCAAAGAAGATTAAGCTACCCTAACCTAGTAATATGAAACATAAAAATATATATTTAATTGAGAATTTATATCTCTCTGACATTTCTAAGGATTTTAGACCGATACAACTAGAAGACTATTACACATATTAATAGAAATATTTTTTTCTTCGCAATTTTTCGTAAACTTTTCGATCTAGCTCTTGGACTATACCTTAAAAGTTGAACTCATTTTATCTTCTAAACTAAGACCCGACTAAATCTGTGACTTGGCGACTAATTTCGACTAATTAGCGACTAAATTTGGAAGAAAACAGATCTTCCTTAGTTGCCCTAGTTTTTGAGATATAAATGTGGCCAAGCCGGGGAGAGTCTCTCCAGATCGGCCACCGATAAAACCTTCTAACTTTTGAACCAGTGATCGACTAATTCTGATATTTGGCGACTAATTTCGACTAATTAGCGACTAAATATTTCTGTTATCAAAATTAAAATCCCTGATGGTGGCCAAGCCAGAGTCAGCCACACCTGTCTGTCTGTCTGTCACCAGGCTGATTTTCATGAACCGTGATAGCTAGAGTGCGCGCAAGATAAGTCTGCGTGCGACGGGTGGCGTACTTAATGTTGCCAGGATAACTGATCCTTTTTCCTTCATTTAATCAATAGTATTTTTTTACTCGAAACTTAAAGTAATTTAAGTTAAGCATACTTAATTACTAGCTTTTTCTACTTGCATAAAATATGATGAAAAAAGCTTGAAATTATTGTAAATCTTTTATTGAATACTTAGTAGTACCTACTGTTAAATTTGGTCTAACAATGGCTCTGCAGTGGCTAATACCGTCCATTTCAATTACAATTCTTGTTTTATTTCTTCTTCAATAATTTTTGAAGAAGCGGCACCGGTAGTACGAAAATTTAGGGAAATTTTAGTATTATGGTATCCCTAAAAGTAACTGTCAAATAACCAATGCAGGCTCTATCTTTGTAAAACGGTACCGTAGGCCTGTTATTGTCTTGCTCACTTCAAGAAAACATCTCTGCCAGCACTTTAAATTACTTTTGGCATAATGATAGCGATTATTTACTTCGAAAACGAAAAAAAAAACACGGACGGAATACAACACACTCTCTTGACACCTGACAAAAATGACAAATGATTAGTTCCGATTTTGGCCGCGCGCAGACTTATCTTGTGCGCACTCTAGCCAGTTGAAATTTTCACAGATGATGTATTTCTGTTGCCTCTATAACAAAAAAATAAAATAAATATTTAAGTGGAGCAGCTCCCATACAACAAACGTGATTTTTTTGCCGTTTTTTGCGATAATGGTACGGAACCCTTCGTGCGCGAGTCTGACTCGCACTTGGCCGCGTTTTGTAAATCAACGCGACAGTCACGCTTCGGCCTCGCTTCGCGTGCAACACGGCTTTCGGTTACCGCAGCGAATATGGGCTTTAAAATCGAAATTATTGAAAAATTAACAACCTGAAATATCTGCCATCTTGGATTTATAATTTGCGGTAATAGCACCCCAGGAGACAGAAAACGGTAATGAATTCGGAAAGAGCAAAGAGTATAAAAATCGACCAATCACATAGACGGAAAGCCAGATCGCGTCATTCATCTCGCATGTGATTGGTCGATTTATTACTCTTTGCCCTTTGCTCTTTCCGAATTCATTCCGCAATAAGGCTCGGGGCGTATGAAAAGTAAAGCTGGCCTCAAATTATCGGACGCGACTAACAACCGCAACTGATATGTGTCCACAGACAAAAACATCCAGCGGTCCGGATGTCTATCGGACGTCCGAACGCCCAAGACTATGTCCGCGACTTAGGTCCGATAGTTTGCACAATTTATTTACTGATTGTACATTTATTACTCAGATCACAGCTACTATACCCAGATATTCAATTAGTCGCGGATGTTAGCCGCGTTCGATAGTTTGGGCCGACCCTATGGCATAATGCGAGTGTTTACTCCTACTCATGCTGGATCGCGTTAACGTAAACGTCAATTTGTGGTGACAGCGAGGAGAAACCTCTTTTTTTTTGTATAGAACAGAGATCGTT
The DNA here is from genome assembly GCA_948252205.1 of Orthosia incerta. NCBI lineage: Eukaryota > Metazoa > Arthropoda > Insecta > Lepidoptera > Noctuidae > Orthosia > Orthosia incerta. Next base: position 17,589,478 of record OX411760.1, read on the forward strand.
TACGTTAACGCGATCTAGCACGAGTAAAAGCTCGGAATAATCCCACTGTATTCATATAGGTACACATGCTTACGACTAGGGCATGCCGGCTCTTTTTACTATCCGGATCAAGTTTCAAAAGTCATTTATTCAAACTAGGCTGAGAATCAGCACTTTCCGAACGTCAAAATTACATAAGACAGTCCCCCAAAAACGCCCGCTCTTCACCACTTCCTAGTGCTTTTGCTGGGAAAAAGAAGTGGCGCAACAAACTCCCCAGCAGCACAGCTGTCTGTTCAGTTAGAAAAAAACCAACCAAAACAATAGCTAACCACATAATGTAATACAACTCATAAAAAAAAAAACTTATGAGTCGATTATGTCAATAATATGACAATTAAATTAAAATAAATTGACATAAACTGTCAAAATAAAAAAAAACTATTATGTATCTCATTTAACCTGTCAGTAGGTAAGCTAATTCTGGACAAAGAACACAAACATTGTCTTGAGTTAATCACAGCGACCAACTATTTTAATCGTTTAAGTAGTCGTTAATAGAATAGTATGCCTTTGAACAAAGGTTTGATTTTACTTTAACTTTAAACGCATTAAAAGGCAAATCTAGAAGAGCAGAGGGTAGCTTGTTATAACAGGTTATACCAAGCCCAACAAATGAGTTATGAACCTTATGAAGCCGGTGAAAAGGAGCTCGTAATTTGTCCTTATTTCTGGTGTTAATATTATGAATATCACTGTTTTTAGTGTAAAAGTGTATATTTTGCCTAATATATAAGATATTGGCGAAGATGAATTGTGATGCCACTGTGAGAATACCAATATCAATATCTTTAAAAAAAAATCTTAGAGAAACTCTGGCACCTAGCTGGTAATTTTTTATTATCAATAGGCTTGCGCTTGACCACTATCTCACCTGATGGTAAGCGATGATGTGGAATTGCTCGAACTGCTCGTTTTTGAAGAACAAATATATTTTGAATGTCAGCGGCTTTGCCCCACAGCAGAATGCCATAGGACATAACGCTATGGAAATAACTAAAATAGACTAATCGAGCAGTATCAACGTCAGTGTATTGTCTTACTTTCCTGACAGCGTAGGCGGCCGAGCTAAGCCTTCCCGCTAGACTTGAAATATGTGGGCCGCACTGAAGTTTGGCATCTACTGTTATGCCCAGAAAAACTGCCGAGCCCACAGTTTCAAGCACCTCTTTATCTAACACGATGTTGGGTACTAGATTTCTAACATTCGGTAAAGCGAATTTTATACATTTCGTTTTCTTGGCATTGAGAACTAAGTTATTTGTTGTAAACCAATCCGTAACCATTGAGAGTGCACTGTTTACATCGTCAAAATCATGTCTATTCCTGTCAACTTTAAAAATAAGAGAGGTATCATCTGCAAATAGTACAACTTCACAGATACCCATTAAAAAGAACGGTAAGTCATTGATATACACTAAGAACAAGAATGGACCCAGTATTGAGCCTTGAGGTTCACCTAACTGAACTGGTAACCCGGAAGATTTCTCACCATTAACATCTACACATTGGGACCTATTATGTAAGTAAGAATTTATAACATCGAGAGCTTCGTTTTGCACACGGTAATGACGCAGTTTACGCAATAGCGTGTCATGGTGCACGCAGTCAAAAGCTTTGGAGAGATTACAGAAAACCCCAATAGCATTTTGCGAGTTCTCCCATGCGTTAAATATGTGTTTCAGCAGAGCAACACCCGCATCTGTAGTCGAACGACCTTTTGTAAAGCCATATTGTTCATTATGAAGGAGGCAATTTAAATTAAAATGTTTTAGCAAGTGCTTGAGTATTAACTTTTCAAATATTTTACTAAATGCTGGTCAAATGGAAATAGGCCGGAAATTGCCAACGTCATTTTTATTACCTGATTTAAATAATGGTATGACTTAACTACTCTTCATGAGGTCAGGAAAAGTTCCTAAGTCAACACATTTATTAAAAGTAACAGCTAGATAGGGGGGCTACGATGTCTATTATATTACTTAAAAGTTTAATGGAGATGCCCCAGTAATCACCAGTGTTTTTGGATTTGAGTGTGTTAAAAACATTAACTACATCACGAGGCGTTACATGTTCGAAGCTAGATAAACGAATACTTTTAGACACACTACTAAGCAAAAGGTTTTCAGCTTTAGACGGGGACGAATTTAAGGAGCGAGTCGTATTTATGGGTATGATGGCAAAAAACTCATTAAACGCTTCAGCTACGTCAGCTGCTTTAGTAACTAATTTATTGTCGACCATAATCTCAAATTCTTTATCTTGTTTAACCGACTTACCCGTTTCATTGTTAATAATTTTCCAAGTGGTTTTTACTTTATTATTGGATTTTTTTATTTTATCGCTTAAAATTTTTGATTTAGCATAAACACTAACCTTTTTAAATAATTTTGAATAATTTTTGACATACTCCAGGAAAGGAGTATCAAACCTGTATTTTTTCAAACCATATAACTAACCATATAACCATACCTATGTTTTACAAAATAAATGATTGATTGATTGATTGATTGATCGTATAGTCTCGCTCTACTTTTATAAATACCTGGAGTGGCCCATTGGTTAATGCCAACGGTGGTGCCATTAATTTCAATAGTTTTGGTCTTGAAAGTAGATTGGTACTCTTAATTTCAATTTCAATAGTTTTGGTCTTGAAAGTAGATTGGTGATTACTGGAGCATATCTACCAAACTTTTGGGCAATATAATAGACATTGTGGCCCCCTATCTTGCTGTTACGTTTAACAAATGCATTTATTTGGGTACTTTTCCTGATCTCATGAAGAGCAGTAAAGTCATCCCTCTATTTAAATCCGGTAGCAAAAATGATATTGGTAATTTCAGACCAATCTCTATTTTGCCTGCATTCAGCAAAATATTTGAAAAGTTAATTCTTAAGCAGTTACTCAGACATTTTAACTTACATAGCCTCCTTCACAATGACCAATATGGGTTTACGAAGGGTTGCTCGACTACAGATGCGGGTGTTGCTTTGTTGAAACACATATTTGACGCATGGGAGAAGTCGCGAAATGCAATTGGTGTTTTCTGCGATCTTTCTAAAGCCTTCGATTGCGTTCACCATGATACGCTTTTGCGTAAACTACGTCATTACGGTGTTCAAAACGAAGCCCTAAATGTAATTGAGTCATATTTACTTAATAGATACCAATGCGTAGACGTTAATGGCACTAAATCTTCCAGGTTACCTGTTGAGCTGGGTGTACCTCAAGGCTCAATACTGGGTCCGTTTTTATTCCTGGTTTATATTAACGATCTGCCATTCTATTTAAAGGATATTTGCGACGTTGTACTGTTTGCAGATGATACTTCTCTGATCTTTAAAGTAGATGTCACAAATGGTCACAGATTGGTTCACAACAAATAATCTTGTTCTTAATGCCAAGAAGACTAAATGCATAAAGTTCGCTTTGCCCAATGTTAGAAATCTGGGTCCCAACATTGTGCTCGGCAATGAGAAGCTCGAAACTGTTGATTCAGCTGTGTTTCTGGGTATAACAGTAGACTCAAAAATTCAATGGGGGCCACATATATCAAGCCTAGCGGGTAGGCTTAGCTCGGCCGCCTACGCCGTCAGAAAGGTTAGACAATACACTGACGTTGATACAGCAAGGTTGGTCTACTTTAGTTATTTTCACAGTATCATGTCCTACGGCATTCTACTGTGGGGCAGAGCCGCTGATATTCAAAATATATTTGTGCTTCAGAAACGAGCTGTTCGTGCCATTTACCAATTAGGTGCGCGTGTTTCTCTAAGAGATTTTTTTAAAGAGATTGGTATTCTCACAGCGGCTTCACAGTACATATTCGCCAACATTTTATATATTAGGCAGAACATTCATTTGTACAGTAACAATAGTGATATTCACAACTTTAACACCAGAAATAAGGACAAATTACGAGCTCCCTTTCATCGACTTCATAAGGTGCATAGTTCATTCGTTGGGGTTGGTATAACTTTTTACAAGTTACCGTCTTCTTTTCTAGATTTGCCATTTAACGCATTTAAAGCAAAAGTAAAAGCTAATCTCTGTTCTAAGGCATACTATTCTATTAATGATTATTTAGATGATAAGCATAGTTGGTCGGTGTGTTGAACTCAAGACAATGTTCGTGTTCTTTTACCAAAATTAGCTTGCTGTCAGGTTAAATATTATTATTTTTTAATTTCGTTTTTATGTGTATTTTTTAAATTTTATTTTTTGGTAAGACTGTCGTAGGTATCGTTTACTGTTCTTGTCGGAGCTGATGAAGATTGCTACTATCTTTGCATTATATAGAGTTAATCTTTCTAGTATTATATAGCAGCATAGCCAGCATTGTGTGAGTGCCATGTACTTCAGAGCTATCATTGTCTAGATACCTACGTCTTCTATTGACTTGAATGACTCCGGTGGTTGAGAGTATGTCATGCCCACTCAAATGTCTCGCCGATGGTGGCGCGTGTGTCGGATCATTTAGCTCCCTTCAAAATGGTTGAGCTGAATGGTGCTGATACATGTGTCATGTTCGTGAACGGGCGCTGTCGGTTGGGACTGGTCATCTCTTAGCTGCCATGGTTTATTTTAATTGATTCTAATTTTATTTCTGAATTGTCTTTTTATATTTACTATGGACACTTTTAGCTTTCTACATCGTTCTCACATAATGTGTAATCTCAACATGAATGATGTAACAAATGATTTGTAATAATTACCTAATTGAAAAAGAGTGTCCATGGAGTTTCTTGCCCGTTCTTCTCCATAGAGATCTACGCCTTGGAATGGGCATCTACGGTACTTTCACAGTTATTATGTCTTGTGACTGGGACTGTAGCACCATAATTTTGTAATATTTTATTTTGTCTTTTGACAATTCAAAAGTGCCTGTAACTGGCCTACTTGAAATAAAGTGCTTTGACTTTGACTTTGCACGACATCAAAAAGGGCTCCATAGATTTCATTAGGACTCTCGTGTTCTACTATAGATGGTGTAATTCTATTAGCTATATTGTTTTTAAACTTATTGCAAACGACTAGCTGTATAGGGCCTACATTCCATTTTACGCGGCTTTTTATGTAATGGCATGGGGAAGCTAGCTAATAAACCACAGTGGTCAGAAGTTAAGTCACTTAACACACATTTATTTTTGGCATCACAAAATATATTATCAAGACAAGTTGACGAAGATGCCGTGATCCTAGTAGGTCAAAAAACAAGTTAATTAAATTATAAGACCTAAACAGATTAAGAAGTCTAATACTTAATGGCTTTCACGTTGAGTCTAAGTCCATTTTCTTTTCTTTATTTTCGCTTGCACTTAGTCAGTCACTCTAAATTTCTGATTTATTTTGAAAGGCTTTGAGACGCTTTTTATTGCTTTTATGCGAATAAAAAAAATACTATAGTAATGTCAATGATGCAACGGTGTAGAACGAACGCGCCAGTTGGTTGCCCATGCCCAACCAAGGGTACCTTGGTCGGGCGGGTGGTTGTTCCAACTGAGTAGAAGGGATTTTGGATTTTCAAAGGTCTTGTTTATCTTGTCTCTGTGATGCATCTATGGTATCTCTCTTTATTTTCTCTGTGTTGTCAAGGTGTCACATTTGACAGAACAGTGACAGTGACAGAACAGTTAATAAAATCGAGAATCTCGATCAACTCAATCTGAAATGGCGATAAAGTGACGAGAAAACCGCATATTTACTGATAATAAGTGAAATCTTGAATTATTGGAAACATCTTAGCTTTCCATTCAAGTGTAGAAGTGACGTGGTAAAATATTTAGTTATGATATTAGCTGAAACACTTCTGTTTTCTTTGACTTTGATCGATAGCGGTGGTATATTATTCCTTTTAGTTTACTACATAATAACACTGTCCGACCTGGAGTGCGACTATTTGAATGCTCAAGAATGTTGTGATAAGCTCAATTACTGGATGCTACCAAAATACTTAGCCCATTCTTTCATTACTTTCATATTCTTATTACATGGTCAGTTTATTTTATTTATTTTTAACTTGCCTTTATTTATATGGCTAACGTTCGAATTTTTTACTGTTCCTCGTGGTAATTTGGGTGCGTATGATCCCGCAGAGATCCTCAACCGGGGCCAACTCAGAAAACATTTAAAAGATGTAATGATTTATGTTGGATATTATCTAATTTCCTTTTTTATTTATCTTTATTGCTTTATACTAGCATTGCTCAAAGGCGATCCTCTTCAGAGGTCAGCAGACGACCAAATTGTAACAGAAATTTAAGAAAGAAGATGGCTCAAGATTCTGTAGATTCAGTATCTTTGCCTGATGAGCTAGAGACAGCTGATGAAAATAATAGATGTGCTAAGTTAGACTTACCAGCTCATATAGCTGCCTTATTAAAGCAACAAGAATTGCATAGAGATTGTGAACAAATAATATGTGACCAAAGTTTGTTGGAGAATGTTGCTGCCAACTATGTAATTGCAAAAAAAATCCTCAGTTTTTTGCCATGGCAAGATAAGTTAATGTGTAAGAATGTTTGCTCAATGTGGCGTTCAGCTGTTAACACATTACAGAAAGAACAAATAGGACCTTCTGACTTCTCTATAAGCATGAGATTTACTTACATTAGAAATGGTATCAAGCTAATGCAGTCCGACTGCTTCTATACTGAACCATTAGCTGTGTTCGCATTTTCAAACATAACAGGCTTCTCAGTGTCAAGCAAATGTGCAACATTCATAACATGTACATGCGATCCTCAATGTGAGAAGGAACATCATGGTGAGTATTAACAATGCTATGTTAACTTTAAAAATATTGAATAGAAAATATGCATGAAAAACATATATAGTGAATGAACTAGTTTATTGATAAATATACCAAAATTTAATACTAACTATAAAAACAGAATCGTAATTGAAACAAATGATCAAGCAATGTACAAGCAGTGGAACTATTTAATTTGTAAGGGTTCTGCATTATTGCATTGGGTCTAGCCTGTAAGGATATTGTATGTTTTGAGTGAATAAATAAATATTATAATCTGTCCCTCTTGTGAAAAAGGTGTTATCTATGACTGATTTATGGGCACCGTGGACTTTGACATCAGAGTCTGTTTGCTTCCACATGTGAACTTAGATGGTAGGTACAAATTTAGACCATTGTGGACCCTGTCGGGCACTGCAAAAGTAGGAGAGAGGAAGAGGGCTTTTATTTGACAAACTATATATGTATTTAGTAGATTAAAATTAGTTAAATTGAAAATTCGTTATTTAAATATTCATTAACATAATATAATAGCATTTAATTAACTGTTTTTTTTTAATTTGTTATATTAATTTTCCGATTTTTTATTTGTTTATTAGATTGCAATTACTTAAATTTAGAATTTATCATTTAAATATTCATTTACGTTATAATAGCATTTAGCTAATAGAAACTGTTTTAATTTATTAATGAATGTTTTTTTTTTTTCTCTTTTAATTATTTCTGGTGATTTATTATATATTTTTTATCATTAACTTTGAAGCTTTAAAACTTCATTTCTGATGAAGATATTTCTAAATTTCTTTCATAATTGTTTACTAGAGCTAATAATATAAAAAAAAGAAAGAATCAACAACTATCCTTATTGACCCCTCCTTGTACTTGACATACATCTCCTTTGAAAAGATTACTTAAAATGGCAGTTATTTATAGGAAATACAAAATAAAATGCACTTTTCAGTTTTAGATGTGGTGAAAAATCTAGTGGTTATTCCGAAGACGTCAAGTATGTTAGCAGTAAAGGCCCCCTACATATCCTACTTGCCGCTACCAAACTCATTAACCAATCTGTACTCTGTTAGCCGAAAATTTGGAAAGCACGATGCATTCATAGGAGGAATCTACATACCAGTCATACCAAATGTGGAGTTTCATATAATCAACATAAAATCATTGGATGATATACAAGAGAATTTCATTAAAACTGTGGATAAGTTGGCAGAAACACGCTATGTCAAAGGTGCACTGGTTTTTGTCAATGGAAGTTACATCCTCCAATCTGTAGATGATATTATATTTTTAAATTATTTGGCTGATCTGTAAGTATGAACTAATTTACTCTCAATCTGCAGACTCTTAACAAGTCTTATGTGTTTATCATATTTTTTATTTTTGTTTCAGCCAACCTGATGTACCATACGCCTTAGGAGGGTGCTTAGTTGAAGACACTGCAATTGATAATGAAGATATGAACACTTTGATAGAGGGAATTAATACTAATAAAAATCTTGTGAGCCAAAACCTAATATCTGTTGGACTGTTTACAGTTCCCAAGAACTTTGATGAAATTCGAACAGAAACTGGTGTTAATTTTGACATGTTTTCACTTATATTGGAATCATCTGATTGGTCCAAAGCTAAGATGCAAAGTGCTATTAATGAGGTAGGTATTGGTTGTTTTTGCTTTATAATTTTAAGTAATATGTCATTTAAACCTTACTTTCCCAAATATATTATAATTATCATGTGTCTTCGTATTGGGCGAACTTTTAGCATAGCACTAGCAGTCTTTGAACCACCACACACATTTACTGACATTCCTCATTTTAAAAGTCTGAAATATTGATTCAATTCAATACAATGTATCAACAAATTTTTGAGAACATAATTATCCTTATAGAGGAAACGGGGGCAGAGAGCGCCGACTGAATTTCCTTAGTAAAAATTCATAATTCGAGGTTTGGCTGTCGTCTCTTTCCTTCTCCAATATTGGACATATTTAAAAAATATTCCGTAAACTGAAAATTAAAGATATATGCTATGTCCCTATGTTTTCCTTTTTGATGATACATTATCTTTAAAAGCACTAGAGCCCTCAAAAAATGCTCAAAATTGCGCTGTCAACAGAGGCTTAGTGTACAAATTTGACAAATATAAATGAAAAAAGGAAAACATAGGGACATAGTATATATCTTACTTTACCAGTTTATCGAATATCTTTTAAATATATAGACAGGGGTCCCCCCTCTCCGCACTTAGATTGCCATTTGGTCCTGTGTGCGTGCAGGCCTCGTCTCTTCTCTGTGAGAGGGAATGGGCCGTAAACCTTCACACGGGCCCAGTGCGAGTTGGTGGATGTTACATGTCTTCGAATTTTATTCTAAGACATCCCGGTTTGCTCATGCTGTTTTATTCTCTGTTTTGAGAGCAGTGGTATGACATATGGCAGCTACTATTGCCATGCCAAAATTAAACTCCTTTGCTCAGAAGTAGCCCTTATAATCCTCCACAGTTGGGATTCAATGTAGCATCCAAGACACTCTTTACCTTTAGTGAATAATTTAATATTGTTGAAGCTTTCTCAGCTTTTAATCTCTGGAAAATATCATTTTCTTTGTATAATATTTAAAAACTAAAGTTTTATTAAATTAAAATGTCTTATTATTTTCATATTGCAGTTCTCAAAAAAAGTGCCTCACTTCGAACACAGTGTGGTGATAAAGATGTCATGCGTGGGTCGCGATAGTAAGCATGATTTCGAGCAGAATTTCTTCCGTGCTGCGTTTCCGGGTACGCGTCTCATCGGTTGCTACGGCAACGGAGAGTTAGGAATCAACAAGCCGGAGCGCACGCGGCCCGAGGCGCGCCCGTCCGCTGTGAAGCGCCACCGCGCGGAGCCTGAAGAGGCAGGTCTCATGTACTCATACGCCACAATTTTCGTATACATCGGATGGGGCAAAATTATAACGCCAGCCGAATCGACATAAGACTTTTGATACATGCATTGGTTGATTGGATGAAACCAAAGGATGCATTTACTAACGTCAACATTCTGAACATTGTAGATTTGGTCACATACTTGTCATAAATATAAACAATTAAGTGTAGCTTTATATATCTGTGTGTTTTGTACTTTTTACTGTGAACAGTTTAAAGAGCTTATTTTACTGGGTGGGATCTTATGATGTATTCATTACCAAAGGGTATAAGAATTTATAGAATAAGACTAGCGTAGTTCAAGCTACTAAGGGCCATAATGGCGCTGTTGTACCGAAAAATCAAATTGAGTTAATTCACTTATTTATTAGTAATACATATTTTTAAAGACTACACGCTAAAACCTGGGGGGTGACCATAAGCTCTTAGAGTAAGGTTACTTTAAGTGTGTGTAAGGGACAGACATATATGACTTGTATATATCTGTCCCTTACGCACACTCAAAATAACCTTACTCTAAGAGCTTATGGTCACCCCCCTGATCTGCTGTGTCAGCAAACTATAAACATTGCATTGTGATTTTGTTTGGTAATTATGCCATTTCCTACGAGGTAAGAAAAACGTAATGGCCTATTTCTGATAGAAATATTACCGAAGCAGAAATTTCGCGATGTGCCGTACCGTTAGCATAAGAATTCGTTCGTCGTTTTATCATTGTAACATTATCATTAAGCTTATGTTGCTTATGTACTGTTTTGTTTGGTCCGTTTTAGCGCTTCCATTATTAGTATTACCGATTTGTATGGCCCTGGGGGCGGAGGAATACACAATATGGAGATAAATAGCCAGATGGGTTATGGTAGTGGCACCATCAAGAGTTTTAAAGTCGACTTGCACATGCGCAGTATATGAACAAAATAATAGGTCGACTTCAAATTGAGTTAAAACTGTTGAGGGTTTCATTGTTGATTTATAAAGCTGTGTTTTAAAAATCCATAGTACAGCCACAAGCCACAACTAAGAAATATACGTGACTAATACGTGACAAAGACCATGGACCTTCACTCGTCTTATTGCGTTTATGACCCCCATGCCAAGAGAGGGGTGATATTATTTGTATGTAAGAACTTTTTCACTTCAAAATTTTTTGCGCTGCAATCACATTGAGATGTAAATGTGATAATTGTTTAATTTGAGGCTAAAACTCTACTAGTGCAGGTGCAGCATTTAAATTGATTTGTTTCTTTATTTTATGAAGAAACGAACCAATTAAATGCTCGCACACTTCTACCTTACCCTTCGAAAAATTAGTATAGCGTGACGTTGTTTGTTTTTCTTTTTATTTTCATTTTTAATGTGTTCTATTCTATTTTAAGATTTTAACCATGCTAAGTTATTGAATCTAGTCGAAGTCTGTAATGTTAACTACTCGTCTAAAAACATTTCTGACAATTTCAACAAAACATACGCGCCTTATGAGTTTCTTAAAGAAAAATTATCGCAAAATTGACAAATTGACAGGCACGCGTTATCTGCTGTGATTGGTTGAATGTATTTTCAACAGCTAATCACAGCAGATGCGTGCTTGACAATTTGTCACGTTATTTTGCTTCCAGAAACTGTGTTAATCTCGTTTTTAAAGCCAAAAATGGTGTATGTAGGTAGAAAGTAAAAAGAAAGGCGTTGTATAAATGTATGGTTATTTATATGCCATGTGCAACTTTATTTAAAACAGATACAATAACATAGCGGCCATATTTTGTTTACATTGGTCTCAGAGTTCAATAATATATATGACGAATATAGTAGGAATATAATAAACGAGTAACTCCACTTTTGAATCACTCTGTAATTTTTCTCTTTATGAAAGGTGTTCTTTTAAGTACAAATACTTTTTTTAGCTTTCCTATGTGACTTATCAACTTTCCTATGTGACTTATCAACTTCCCTATGTGGCTTATCAACTTTTTGTAATTTAGTTAAGCAGCTATTTATGTGTTTCTTATAATTTTAGCAGAATTAAGGTATTTTTTGATCATATTCGTATGATGGGAAACTGATATTGAGAATATTGTAACGAAATAAATATTAAGTACACTTTAGAAATTCGCTAAGATGTGAAAATTAAGAGAACGAATAACTTGTTATAAGTTTTAGTTCCAGTAAATTGTGATTACCTACTGTAAGAATGCATTTGTATTAATCTCTTATTAATAAAGGTCTATAGGACAAGTACAATCGAAAATATGTAATTAAAATCACAATATCAAAATAACAATGTGTTTTTATGCGGCTTCGCTCACCTGCCGTGGCCTCACTCACAGGAAAAACTGCAGCCTCGACATAAATAGTGATCGCTTTACGACAAAATTCGGTCGGGTAATAACGATTTTTGGTTGTCTACTACCAAAGCTATCGACTGTCATCGCAACCTTATCGAATATTTTCGCTAAGTTATCGCTTTAAGAGATCGGTTTTTTGGTTATTTTAATACACGGACACATAGGAACAAAAAAAAGGTTTTTTTTCCGTTTTTTTATTGTTATGAATTAATTAATTTCAATTTATTTTACAATAAAATCACCGCAATATGAACACGATTTTCGTTAGCTTACAAGTACATCACAAAGTCAAGATAGTGACCGATTTAGCTCGCTACCTCGGTTGTCGAGACTTGCATTTATCGTGATCGTCGTTACGGCAAGCGAATTTTTTCGCTAATTTTTTGCGATCGTTTAAGGGTATACTAGTGGACGGCACGAACTATTTTGTGCGCGGGGTTAAAATGCATTTTATATCAACCGACAACATGTGCGGAAGAGATAGATGCTGTGATGAGCAGTAGGAAGCTAGTTCGCGTACGAATACACACTTGCAAATTTGTAGCGAAATGAATAATGATTTAGGACGAAACCGAGCGCGCGAAATTTTATAAACAGACCTTTGGCAGTCTAGATATCCTAAAAAAACGACTAGATCTATCTGTTCAAAATAAAATCATATGCATTGTTGAACTACTAATCTATCCCTGTATGGAGTCTCCTTCTCTCTATTTATTTGCGCCCAAAAATGCGTTAAAATTAGTATATACTTTCAAACATTTTTGTTCCATACAGGGCTAGATAATGACGAGACAAATTGATATCACTTTGGCGGGCGTGAAAGTGAAAATCCTATGGATTTAGAGAAATTATTATTGGACATCCGCCAATAATAATTTCTCTACCTTTACGTATAAATAAGGACATGGTTCATGAGCTCGTTGGTGAATTTCGACCATCTATTCAAAGACTTTTTTTTTTTCGCTATTATTTAGCGATCGTTATTTTGTGACGGCATCGCTGTCTGTGTCGAAACTGCACACAGTTTATTTCATTCGTTCGTTCCTTTATAGTCTAACAATGGTGCTATATTTATAGTTGTGCTACAAGGTAACTAGTTGAGTCCGATATTGCACTGACGGGCCCATAAGGCCTTATTTATAAAAACTTAACCATAATCCTACCGACCGGATTTCTATTTCTAAATTATGTCCTCTAGACATTCGTTTTCAATTAGGGTTTCACTGATGAACCTACCACGTAATAGATCAAAATTACGCTTTTGTCAAGCAGACGTAGCAAACAGCCGACAGAGACACTTTCGCATTGATTATAGTGCGGATAAGATAATAGAGGCCAGTCTCATTGACGTGAAACTTTGAAAGAGAGTAGCATCACGCATCGCAGCTTAGTACCTAAGTAGCATATTCATTGTTCTGAGTCTCGCAACATAATGAGCTCTAATGAGTTGTTTAGAAGACATTAAGTTGTGTCGTGTGGGAAGTGGGATGCGACGCGGATTGAAGTGCGTCTGACTTCTGAGCCGTTGACGTACCCATATTTGTAACAAAAATTACCTCTGCGCTGTGTAAACGTTACACAGTAATTAGTAGTCATCAACTCGTCATACATGGGTAAGATACCTTTCTAGCCTTTTAAGATCTGTTGTAAGGGCTGTTACGCACTACACGTCCGTGTCCGTGATCCGTGTCCGTGATTTGAGTTCCGAGTTGAAAATGTTCTGCATTATGACATTATGACGGATAGAGTCCGGTGAAAGCTTCCCTACAAGAAGTACTACGGCTACTTCGGAACCGATATTTCACGGACACGGGTCGGATGTAGTTCGTAACCGCCCTAATGTGGACCTTCCGCATTAAACGGTCCTAGCAAGTGCCTTAGGTACGATATGCTTATTCAATTTCTCTTTGGATCTATTCTGCTGGATTCTCTTCGCTTTTTTTTTCAGATTTATTGCGTTTTACAAATCAAAGCAAAATACTCGTATTTAAGTTGGCCGGTGGAATAAATGACCGGCAAAGATGTACCGGTAGTTATTTCAGTTTACCTTGATCTCTCTCAAACATGTACCTAAGTATGAAAATCTGAACAGTCGATTCCATGTGTATAACTCCAGCTTCCTCATATGTGATAGAAAAATTCTATCTATGCCAATAATAAAGGCATAATAGCAGCAATCAAAGTTCCGAGTCTTAATTTAGGTGCCACAAGAACTTCGTTAATATGAGTCGTTTAGTATGTGTTAGCTGGAGTGACGTCACCCCAGCTTCCTCATTCAATACAGGCAAACCAGTGAGGTTAGGGTTTTGGACTATAGTCAAAAAAATAAGGCATAATAGCTGCACATGGAAGGAAAGAACTGAACGATAATACTTAAAAAGTGATGAAACTATGATTAAAAAACGTGTGTGTAAGCTGGAGTGACGTCACCCCAGCTGCCATGTCATATCTTCCGAACAAAAGAAGATATGATTATGTACCATAGCTCAAAAATTGAGGCAGAATAGCAGCCATTGGCAGAAAATTTTTCAAACCTCTGGTCAAAATACTTATTAAACTGACAAATATGTGTAAGCTGGAGTGACGGTACTCCAGCTGCTCATGTCATATCTTCCGAACGAAACAAGATATGATTATGTATTATAGCTTAAAACATAAGAAATAATAGCTGCCACAGGCAGAAAAAATTTCAAATCTCTAGTTCTTGTAGTTTCCACGTAGTAAACAAAAATATAGTTTCCGCGCCAAAAAGATCAAATTATTACTTCGGAGGAGATACGGAGCAGCGTTGCCATTCCGTGCGCTACATTATTGCAACCAAGTTTGCACTTAGTAAGCATACCATTAGAAGTCATTTTAACTTGCGCTCAAAATATTTTATTGAAGATATAGACTGAGAGCCGACTGAACTTTAATAGAACTATGAATGTAATATTAAAAAGTGGATTCTTATCAACTTTAGACGACGAGAGAACTACTTATATTGTTTTTTTTTGAGACTTGTTCTCTGTAGTTCGGTTAAGGTGGATGCACAAAGTTAGCCCGCGAAATTAATATTTTGTTACGTTTTTTGCAATTTACAGGTCACTGTTAGGTTGTCTTGTCATTCTCTTGTAGTTTCCACGTAATAAACAAAAATATAGTTTCCGCACCAAAAAGATCAAATTATTACTTCGGAGGAGGTACGGAGCGGCGTTGCCGTTCCGTGCGCTGTATTATCAGTTTGAGGTTGTTTAAACTAGATTATAGACTCGGAGCCGACTACACACTTTAATTGTAGGTACTATGTAAGTATTCAGATTTTTTAATGTTATGTTTTTTGTTTAAACATAGGATGAAATAAAATTCAAACATCTAAGTGTAACAATTTCGTATATTTTTGTTATAAATCACATTTTTGGTACAATTTACACTCTTTGAAATCAGATGAAATATGATTAGTATAAATCACAATTATTCATTAGAATCAATTAAGTAGGTAAAGTGCGTTTCAAGAAAGACTTCCCTTCGCCGTAATGTTGGCACCATTGCTTTTAATTGAAGAAATGGTTGTTGCAAGCATGAAGGTATAGATGTTGCAAGCAATTCTTTACTGAAAAGCGATGGAACCAACATTATGCCGAAGGGAATTCTTTCGTGAAACGCACTTTACCTGTGTAGGATTTCTAAAGGTCGTTTAACTAGCAATTGTCGAAACAGGTCTGCAGATTTTGAAGAAATAATAAATAGGCAGGAATAGTTTTGAATGTGCTGAATTTCGTGTAAGTGTTATTTAAAATTAAGTGTAAGAACTGAGAGACCCTACGATAAAGGTTATATTTATACGATTATGTAGATCACTCACTCTCACTCCATCGTAGACTCTGTCTCTGTCACCTATGACCTAGACTAGAGTCAAGAGCAAACCCATTATAAATAATAAAAAAATATTGACCAACTGCAGAATTTGTTTCTACGATTGTTTGACCCTTCGTAAACACATTAATATCAAATTATCTTGATGTTTTTTTTTGCGACCCAAAAATTTGATGAAAATTAAAAATAAAATTTGGGCCTCCTGTAATAAACTCATCAGATGATCACTGTATGTAGGTCCAATTTTTTTTCATGTTCTTTCTTTTGTTACTTTGGCAAAATTGTTCAGTTTAATGGATACAATATTTTTCTACACCTTATATGATAACAGCGCCGGATCTTCCAGGCATGAGAACGGGCGCATTGAATTTCACGGTTTCGCGAAACGTCGGCGTCGTCGGGTAAAGTAGGTACGTTAATTATCACAGATCATTACTTTACAGTCACAACATTATTTTACCTACCTATTCGTCAGACATTGACATTCACAGACTTGAATAAATAACGCAATGAGGTACTACAAAACTTGTACTGTTTTGTTTTTCAATATTTTCTTGCAAGTCGTCATATGTTAACCATTCTGAATTTTCTGAAAAACAATGTACTCTATAGTGCCGTGTCTTTTCCATAAAATCAATTACACACGGATGAGAAAACGTCCTTCCGAATAAAGTTAATTGGGAGGGAAATTGTTCGAGTTTGCATTTGAGGTTGTTTTCTTTGTTTAAAAAGCCTGAATTTAGCTCTATTACAATAAACTGTGAAAATTCATAAACGTAATAAATTTGGCCTGAGCATGTTTTTTCCTTACAGCGATATATTTCTCTCATGCATTGAAGAGCAGACTGTTGCAAAGCCTGTGGTCCTAGCTCAAGTTTTAAATTTATATTAATTGGTACAAATCCGGTAGTTCTTGAAATCTTAGCGTGATTTACAAAGCATGTTGTCTCTGTACATGTTTTAGTCCACACAGTCTTGCAGTAGCTCGAGCTTAGATATTTCTCAACAATAAATGTTATATTACATTCACAATTTACAGTGGTAGAGTTTAATGCTGGCTTGTAGTGCAAATTGAGAAGATATTCTCTGAGATATTCAACGTCTGGTTTATTTTGAGCCATAGATATTATTAATTTAGCAAATAAGTCATTGGAAGCTGTAAAAACGTTTCGAATGTTTTTTTTTAAAGCGAAAACCACTGTAAAAAGATGTGCCACACAATCAAAGGCGCAAGTATTATACATACTATACTTTCCTATGCTTGAGCCATTTCGGAGTAAATGAATGTACTGGGGTTTTAAGGAAATTGATTCGACTTCATCCTGCCTATCGATTTGCTGAGCGCTTTCTTCAGGCTCCTCAGTAAATGTTTCTGACACTGTTTCATAATCTTCACTTATTGAATGCTGATTTTGAGTAAAAGTTTCTGAAAATATTTCATAATCTTCACATTGTGTCGTTTGCTTTTCAGTAAAAGTTTCCGTCGTTTGTTTTTGGGTTTTAAATGTATTGTTTATGTGCCCTCTCCAGTTTTCCGTGTACGAAGGGTTTTCTGAAAAGATTGAGTCATTTGAAAATGACTCACGATTTGAATTTTTCCTTTTTTTCTCTTGAGGTCGGTTTAACGCTGTTCTGCTTTTTGGTTTATTTTTCGAAATTTTACGTTTTTTCGGAACATTTTTATCTGTCAAAATATCAGTCAAGGCAAACTTAATTTCCCCCGAAAGATATTGAAAATGTCTGCTAAGAAATACGTCGATTCGTTCACGTTTGTGATTAAATACCAATGATTTAATATTCTTAAAGTAACTCTCAGAATTACTTGATGACGGTCTAAGGTTATCGGAATTAAAATATTTAGTTAAAACATTCATCAAAATCAAAATCAAAATCAAATATTTTTATTTTACATAGGCCTACATGGGCACTTATAAAACGTCGACAAAAGGTGCACGGTTCGGGTTAGTCGTTTCCTATGGAGAAGAACCGGCAAGAAACTCCATGGTTACTCTTTTAAATTGTTTTGTTTACAATATTTCCATGTTACAGCATTAGTACTTGGATATGGGGGGACAACGTAGGCCCGACAATAAGTCGTACGAAATTGAAAAAAAAAAAAAATAATGCACGAAATAAAAAGTTAACAAATGTTAACAATCATCTAGAAAACTAGAAAGCCTACAATGTTCACACATTCACAATAGGTAAAAGAATCTATACAAAGGTAAAAAAAAAAAAAAAAACCACAACACTAAATTTAACATGTGGCACAAATACTGTAATCAGTGCTGTAACTATTCTTAGCTAAGGGCTATAATGATGATTGAAAAATATTGTAAAAAGTCTAATTAAAAGAGAAAAAAAAAATGAGATTGAGAATAGTTAGAGATATCCATATATTTGTGCCGTTTATGAGTTACCAGGGAAGCCGCATGCGCAGAGGGTGTCAAAGCCAAATTTTTTATCTTCAACGTAGTCCTTGATTTTATAATATGCTTTTTTAACAAGGACACGTTTGATGTAGTTTTTGAACTTTCCATCGGTCAGTTCTATAACTGACTTAGGCAACTTGTTATAAAAGCGTATACTGTTTATAAGAAAAGACTTGCTAGTTTTCGTTAATCTGAATTTGGGTATTACAATTTCGTGCTTACTGCGTGTATTTAAATTATGGAAGTCACTTCTAGTTTTGAAAAGCCCTCGATTTTTGCGGACATACAAAATACATTCCAAAATATAAAGTGAAGGTAGAGTCAGTATATCGATCTCTTTAAATTTTTCTCTGAGGGACTCGCGAGGACCCATTTTATAGATCGCGCGGATTGCCCTCTTTTGCAAGATAAAAATTGAGTCAACGTCTGCTGCTGACCCCCACAGCAGAATGCCATAAGACATAATACTGTGGAAATAAGCATAGTATACTAGTCTAGCTGTGGCTACATCGGTTAACTGCCTTATCTTCCTTACTGCATAGGCAGCCGAACTTTAACCTGCCCGAAAGAGTTCTAATGTGCGCGCCCCACTGCAATTTTGAATCGATAGTAATCCCCAAGAATACAGTTTCCGCTATTATTTCAAGATTTTTGCCGTCAAGATTTAGATTTAGGTCACGTTGAGGTACATTTGGTAAAGAGAACTTTAGACATTTTGTTTTTTTCGCATTCAGTAAAAGATTGTTAGCTGCGAACCATTCCGAGAGAACAACCAGACTTTCATTGACATGTAAAACATCCGTATCTTTCCTATCTATTTTAAAAATTAGCGAAGTATCATCAGCAAATAGAATTATATCCGATAATTTGGCCATCATAAAAGGGAGATCATTAATGTAAACAAGAAAAAGGAAAGGGCCGAGAATTGAACCTTGGGGCACGCCCATTTTGACTAGAGACCCGGAGGACGTCGCCCCATTAACACTTACTTTTTGCTGTCTGTTTGATAAATAGGAAAGCACAAGATCAGCAGCTTGTCCTCGAATTCCGTAGTGTTGTAATTTACAGATCAGTGTGTTGTGGTCGACGCAGTCGAACGCTTTTGACAGATCACAGAAAATGCCAATGGCATCCTGGGACTTCTCCCAAGATTCCAAGATGTGGCTGATGAGTTTTACTCCCGCGTCCGTTGTCGACCTACCTTTCGTGAAACCAAACTGCTGACTATGCAGGATCCCATTTGAATTGAAATGAGACAACATCTGGTCCAGCATGATTTTTTCATAGATTTTACTCAATGCTGGTAGCACGGATATAGGTCTATAATTAGAGGGATCGCTCTTACAGCCTGATTTGAAAATTGGTACTACTTTACTGTGTTTCATTAAGTCAGGAAACGTGCCGCTGTCCAAACATTGATTGAATATGCCTGTTAGGACAGGAGCAATTGAGTCAATAATATCTCCAAGAACCCTAACGGATATCCCCCATAAGTCTTCAGTGTTTTTTATATTGAGACTTTTGAACGCGTTTTTAATTGTATCAATGCATATTGGTTTAAATTTAAATGTTGGTATGTCTTTAGTAAAGTATTCCTTAAGAAGAGCTGCAGCCAATTTAGATGAGGAGGGAAGTGACTTCGTAACCTCTAACGGAATGTTGGTAAAGAAATTTTCTAATGTCTCAGCGACTTCTTGCTTATCAGAAATGGTTTCATTAGATATTTTCAAAGACAACTCATTCTGATCGCGTTGTTGTGTCTTTCCAGTTTCTCTATTAATTACTTGCCACACAGTTTTTATTTTATTATTAGAAACACCAATTTTGTTAATTATTATTTGAGATTTTGCTTGAGCGCATACTCTTTTGAATATTTTGGAATAGTTTCTAACATATGTGTGGAAACCTTGATCGGTAGTCAAAGATTTTTCGTAATATAAATTATATAAATTATCTCGGCTTTTTCTTATGCCCACAGTGGCCCATTCACTAAATTTCGATTTGCAATTTTTGACTTTAACTGTTTTTATAGGACACGATTTATTGAATTCTTGGCAAATTGTAGAAAACAACGTGCCGTAATTTATATTGGGGTCTTTTAAATCAAAACTGGCGTTACAAAGGTTGCTAAAAACATTATTATTAAAAGAATTTAATTTATTTTTAGTAAGAGGTCTTAATCGAATTGATTTAGCTAGGTTATTTTTTTTATCTGACTCAAAAGATACTAGCTGACCTGTATGGTCTGACCTAACGCCACTAATTAAAAACGATTTTTGTACTTTACAATTAGTGAATACATTATCTATGCACGAAGCTGAAGTTGCTGTTATTCTTGTCGGTTCATTGGACCACATAGGCAGCTTTTTCAATAAACGTCTAAGCAATTTCAGGATTAGTGGGAAAAAATATGGATTGACAGATCTCTTATTGTCATTGTCTTCGGTTAGGTCTATATACAGCTGCTCTTTCTTTGTTTCTTCTGCAAACCAATGATCTAGTAATGACGTTGAAGGAATTTCGTCATCTGTGCTATATTTGCTTTCGTCCGATATATTCAAATCTATTTCTATTTCTCCTTTATGTAACTGATTTAAGTACTGAACACACTTTAGGCACCGATCATCTTCAATTTTATTTAATGAAATAACAATTATATTAGTCAAGATATTTTTTACTTCTTTATAGTCAGTGCTGTTTTTAATTGAAACAATGCATTTAATATAAAAGTACTTAGCACTGTTTTCAACGGAATTAAAAATACTCTGGTCATGTAATGCCTTGATGAAATGGGAAGTATCAAGTCGTAAGAAAGAACTGGGGCGTACGGCGTCTAAGCCTTCCAAAATTTTAAAACAATTTTGTAAGTAACTTTCAGTACTTTCAAATTGAGTAAATGTTTCGACGCTAGCTTTTATGAGAGCACTAGAATCATCTGTAATAATTTCATTAGGATATCTACATAAACTTTTCTGCCAAGTTTTCAACCATGTTGCTATCGCATCTGCCGTGTGCGAAGTAGAAATCATTTGACAGAGAGGGACACTACTACCAAAATTATTATAAGCCATGACGATGTATAAAAAAATATGTTTGTGTTTCATGGTTTTAATAAATCGTTGACTTTAGGTGGGCATAAACTTTTAAATATTGACCCGGTTGCATCTATAGAAATAATAATCCTATCATTAGATTCTAAATATTTCTGAAAAAATGTGATCTGCAGGTTATTCCAATAGTACAAAATGAATGGGCTCAATGAAATAGTCTTTATGAATGCTCTAAAAGGGGGCGTCTGGCTCATGATCCACAATGACAATAATACATTGTTGTGAAATAATGTTGAGGACCGATATCTATATTTTTTTTGTCGTAGTGCAGGTGCCGTTGGTAAAAAATAAGGTGCAACGTTATCAGAGTCGTTTATATAATCATTTGCAAGTGAATGTTTGATCTCGATCGCAGAACTTTCTGAGAGTTGTTTTGTAAGTAATTGCGTTTTATAACCCGTCATTCTATACTTTGGTTTAGAGCTATGGTTAAAATGTGGATTCCTGTCTTTTACCCGACATTCCATTTCTGTAAAATTTTCCGTTATATTTTTCATTATAATTTCTAGTTTGGCTTCACACTTACTGTGAGAACAATGTCCTTTGCAAACAACAATTGGTTTAGCAAAGTTATATTTTACAGCATTCGATTTAAATACCCAAGAGCATTTCAATTTTGTATTTCTCCAAATTATTTCCCTTACGAAATCTGTCCACTTATTTTTTTGCAGTGATCTTCGCATTTGAAATAAGCTGCCAGAGGAATCAGATCGTTTAGATAAGTATATGATAGGTTCAATTTCTTTCCAGAAATGTGTATCAACTTTAAATTTAAAAGATTCGTCCGCATTTGAGGATTGTCTGTTGTCTTCATAATTACTACTGTTGCCCTCATAATTACTACTGTTGCTAATGGTACTCGATTTAGATTCAGAGTCAGAGAGTTGCTTCTGAGGATTATCAAAAAAAAAACTGAAATTTGTTTTTAGCGACGTATAAATGGCTTTGCATGATAACCGATTCATAAAGGCTTCTTGAAGTTCGGTATATAAAAACCTGTTTTGTATATTATTCGGAGGCACAAAGTTTCCTATTTGGCTTTTATATCTTTGAAAAACTGCTTTCTGTTGCTCTAGGTCAACGCTTAGTTTTCGACCTCGTTTTTTTACTACAAACTTATTATTCCGTGCAAAAAGTATCAATAATATAATGAGAAATAATGTAAACAAATGTAATAAAAGTTGTAGTAACATTGTTTACGCTGTTGACTGTAAACATCTAAAGTCGTCCTACTTATAGTTTCAAATGAGTCAGACTTGGTGAATGGCTTGATGGGCAAGGTGATGTGGGCAAGGCGCCATGTAATTGATTCCTCTTCAATAGCAAGACAGCGACCAGCATTAGGTAGACTTGAAAAAAATTATACATATAGGTGTTATATAACAGTTTTACTTATATAAGCGAATGTCTAAAATTTGTAAATAAGTAGGTACCTGTAATTTTAGTTCGCAACGGCCAGACTATCGTGCTTGACTTGTAAGGTGCTGCGTAAAAGGCTCCTCTTAACTTCGCAAACAGCATAACCAAATATAAATCTGTAAACAATATGTAGATATATGTATACTATGTGACGGTTTTACTTATAGGTACTAGAAAAATACGGATGTCTACTTACACTTTTAAACGTTTCGCGGAAAACAAAACAGAACACAATAGAAGTTGTATTGTTATGACGTGTAATAAAAATATATACGCCAACTGCCAGCAAAAGAGACAACAATAAGGTGCCTCGTTCTCACTCACAAACACCACAACACAGTTGCACCACAGAAATCTGATTTTAGCAATTTTTCTAATTTGAATTTCTCACTACTGACCGCAGAGAAAGCTGATTTGCGCAGCAAAAATTATATCCATAGATAAAGGAAAACGTTTTTTCAGGCAATGGGGCATTGGTCTTTGAGCCACCTCTTTTTTTTAATGAAGTTTTTGTTTTGATTCGATCTTGCTTTAGATTTGCTATATGTGTAGAATTGTTCTCATATGTCATGATTTCATGAAAAAGTAATTCCGTAGACCAAATCTAACTTAGAGATATGTATAATTATTCAAATTCTGTTTATATATATTTGTTATGGTTGCGAATCATATTAGATCAAGAGAATGACAAAACAACCTAACAGTGACCTGTAAATTGCAAAAAACGTAACAAAATATTAATTTCGCGGGCTAACTTTGTGCATCCTTATTAACCGAACTACAGAGAAAAAGTCACAAAAAAAATAATATAAGTAGTTCTCTCGTCGTCAAAAGTTGATAAGAATCCACTTTTTAATATTACATTCATAGTTCTATTAAAGTTCAGTCGGCTCTCAGTCTATATCTTCAATAAAATATTTTGAGCGCAAGTTAAAATGACTTCTAATAGTATGCTTACTAAGTGCAAACTTGGTTGCAATAATGAAGCGCACGGAATGGCAACGCCGCTCCGTACCTCCTCCGAAGTAATAATTTGATCTTTTTGGCGCGGAAACTATATTTTTGTTTACTACGTGGAAACTACAAGAACTAGAGATTTGAAATTTTTTCTGCCTGTGGCAGCTATTATTTCTTATGTTTGAATGTTTGATCTCGATCGCAGAACTTTCTGAGAGTTGTTTTGTAAGTAATTGCGTTTTATAACCCGTCATTCTATACTTTGGTTTAGAGCTATGGTTAAAATGTGGATTCCTGTCTTTTACCCGACATTCCATTTCTGTAAAATTTTCCGTTATATTTTTCATTATAATTTCTAGTTTGGCTTCACACTTACTGTGAGAACAATGTCCTTTGCAAACAACAATTGGTTTAGCAAAGTTATATTTTACAGCATTCGATTTAAATACCCAAGAGCATTTCAATTTTGTATTTCTCCAAATTATTTCCCTTACGAAATCTGTCCACTTATTTTTTTGCAGTGATCTTCGCATTTGAAATAAGCTGCCAGAGGAATCAGATCGTTTAGATAAGTATATGATAGGTTCAATTTCTTTCCAGAAATGTGTATCAACTTTAAATTTAAAAGATTCGTCCGCATTTGAGGATTGTCTGTTGTCTTCATAATTACTACTGTTGCCCTCATAATTACTACTGTTGCTAATGGTACTCGATTTAGATTCAGAGTCAGAGAGTTGCTTCTGAGGATTATCAAAAAAAAAACTGAAATTTGTTTTTAGCGACGTATAAATGGCTTTGCATGATAACCGATTCATAAAGGCTTCTTGAAGTTCGGTATATAAAAACCTGTTTTGTATATTATTCGGAGGCACAAAGTTTCCTATTTGGCTTTTATATCTTTGAAAAACTGCTTTCTGTTGCTCTAGGTCAACGCTTAGTTTTCGACCTCGTTTTTTTACTACAAACTTATTATTCCGTGCAAAAAGTATCAATAATATAATGAGAAATAATGTAAACAAATGTAATAAAAGTTGTAGTAACATTGTTTACGCTGTTGACTGTAAACATCTAAAGTCGTCCTACTTATAGTTTCAAATGAGTCAGACTTGGTGAATGGCTTGATGGGCAAGGTGATGTGGGCAAGGCGCCATGTAATTGATTCCTCTTCAATAGCAAGACAGCGACCAGCATTAGGTAGACTTGAAAAAAATTATACATATAGGTGTTATATAACAGTTTTACTTATATAAGCGAATGTCTAAAATTTGTAAATAAGTAGGTACCTGTAATTTTAGTTCGCAACGGCCAGACTATCGTGCTTGACTTGTAAGGTGCTGCGTAAAAGGCTCCTCTTAACTTCGCAAACAGCATAACCAAATATAAATCTGTAAACAATATGTAGATATATGTATACTATGTGACGGTTTTACTTATAGGTACTAGAAAAATACGGATGTCTACTTACACTTTTAAACGTTTCGCGGAAAACAAAACAGAACACAATAGAAGTTGTATTGTTATGACGTGTAATAAAAATATATACGCCAACTGCCAGCAAAAGAGACAACAATAAGGTGCCTCGTTCTCACTCACAAACACCACAACACAGTTGCACCACAGAAATCTGATTTTAGCAATTTTTCTAATTTGAATTTCTCACTACTGACCGCAGAGAAAGCTGATTTGCGCAGCAAAAATTATATCCATAGATAAAGGAAAACGTTTTTTCAGGCAATGGGGCATTGGTCTTTGAGCCACCTCTTTTTTTTAATGAAGTTTTTGTTTTGATTCGATCTTGCTTTAGATTTGCTATATGTGTAGAATTGTTCTCATATGTCATGATTTCATGAAAAAGTAATTCCGTAGACCAAATCTAACTTAGAGATATGTATAATTATTCAAATTCTGTTTATATATATTTGTTATGGTTGCGAATCATATTAGATCAAGAGAATGACAAAACAACCTAACAGTGACCTGTAAATTGCAAAAAACGTAACAAAATATTAATTTCGCGGGCTAACTTTGTGCATCCTTATTAACCGAACTACAGAGAAAAAGTCACAAAAAAAATAATATAAGTAGTTCTCTCGTCGTCAAAAGTTGATAAGAATCCACTTTTTAATATTACATTCATAGTTCTATTAAAGTTCAGTCGGCTCTCAGTCTATATCTTCAATAAAATATTTTGAGCGCAAGTTAAAATGACTTCTAATAGTATGCTTACTAAGTGCAAACTTGGTTGCAATAATGAAGCGCACGGAATGGCAACGCCGCTCCGTACCTCCTCCGAAGTAATAATTTGATCTTTTTGGCGCGGAAACTATATTTTTGTTTACTACGTGGAAACTACAAGAACTAGAGATTTGAAATTTTTTCTGCCTGTGGCAGCTATTATTTCTTATGTTTTAAGCTATAATACATAATCATATCTTCTTTCGTTCGGAAGATATGATATGAGCAGCTGGAGTGCCGTCACTCCAGCTTACACATATTTGTCGGTTTAATAACTTATAGAGTATTTTGACCAGAGGTTTGAAAATTTTTCTGCCAATGGCTGCTATTCTGCCTTAATTTTTGAGCTATGGTACATAATCATATCTTCTTTTGTTCGGAAGATATGACATGGCAGCTGGGGTGACGTCACTCCAGCTTACACACACGTTTTTTAATCATAGTTTCATCACTTTTTAAGTATTATCGTTCAGTTCTTTCCTTCCATGTGCAGCTATTATGCCTTATTTTTTTGACTATAGTTAAAACTCTAACCTCACTGGTTTGCCTGTATTGAATGAGGAAGCTGGGGTGACGTCACTCCAGCTAACACATACTAAACGACTCATATTAACGAAGTTTTTGTGGCAGCTAAATTAAGACTCGGAACTATGATTGCTGCTATTATACCTTTATTATTGGCAGAGATAGAATTTTTCTATCACATATGAGGAAGCTGGAGTTATGCACATGTCGATTCCTAATGATCCTTTTCAAGCATTTCAGATTTAACAGACGGCTTCTAAAATACATAGAGGAAGTAGTTAGAATGTTATATATAAATAGCCGCATAAGTGATATATTATACTGTATCACGCCTTCGTTTTTTTTTTGGTTATTTATATCATCCCATGACTTATCCCGCTCTGGCTGAAGTGGGAGGGTGTGTCAGACTTTTACTAAAACCCACTCGTGTTTCTTCAGTTGCTTGTGCCCGGCAGCCGAATTGCGTAAGTATATTATCCAAAGCAAAAGAATCGATTCTTTCCCAAAATCGACTTTACGTATTGCATATTGATACGTAAAGTCGTTTTTGGGAAGGAATCGATTCTTTTGCTTTGGATAATATACTTACGCAATTCGGCTGCGGGCCGCGGTAACTCTCTTTCAAATTTATTCGCGAACCTGTATCATGTCTATACTTACCTCAATTAAGGTATCATTGTATAGCCCTTTTTTTAAAGGGCTATACAAGGGTAAGTATGTTAAATAAATACCTCGGACACTTCGACCCATTGGGATCTTTTGACCACAAAAGATCCCAATGGGTCGAAGTGTCCGAGGTATTTCTCGGCCCCTCCATAAGATAAGTATGTTAAGTCCATCTAAATTCTCTCCTCAAATATTAAAAAAGTAAGTGGAATTACCGTTGAGTGTGCATAGTTTAGCAGTTTCCGTGTATTTTCTATTAGTCATCATCATCATCATCAGCCTATTAATGTTCCCACTGCTGGGACACAGGCCTCCTCTCTGTGAGAGGGAATGGGCCGTAATCCACCACGCGGGCCCAGTGCGGTTTGTTGGATGTCACATGTCTTCGAATTTTTGGTTCTAGGACATGCCGGTTTCCTCACGATGTTTTCTTTCACCGTTTTGTGAGCAGTGGTGATGAAATAATTTACACAAAGTAAAGCGCCTGCCTGGGCTCGAACCCACGACCTACAACTTGTAAGTCGCGGCCGATACCACTGGGCTACCACTGCTCACTTTCTATTAGTAAGTAGATAGTTTACACTCCTTTTTACAGATTAGTAAGGATTCATGTAACTCTATTTAGTACTTAATTAGCTGTTCTTGTAGTACCCACGTAACTAGATAGGTCTTGTAGTACCCACGTAACTAGATAGGTCTTGTAGTACCCACGTAACTAGATAGGTCTTGTAGTACCCACGTAACTAGATTAGGTCTTGTACAAACCTGTAAGTGATTTTTTTTGTATTAATCTCGATAGATCAGGAGCATTCAACATATTGAGGTTATAGCTCAGCCGAAACTCCTTTCAGAATCCAAGGAGTGTAGTGTAACTTCAAGGATACACATTTGGGTCTCTTAATTTTAATAAATGGGATGGGAGGAGACCAAATAAAATATCGATGGATAGTGACATAGCTGGTATAGTTCTCCCTAAACTTCTTGGCCGCCCTGAAGTTGGCTATAATGGCTGCGCAGTAGTAAGCGCCGTGCCTTGCGTATCGGAAAGCCAACTTTAGCGCGGCCAAGAAGTTTGTCGAGAGCTATAGATGAGAATGAAAGAGAACGATTGCACCGATGCCACGAAACACGGGACCACCTGGGTAAAAGATAAGGAAAAACTAAAAGTACGGACGCAAAAACAGCAGATAGCATGCAACAGATAGGGAAGCGAGCTAAACCTGATTATATTAAAACTCATAGATATATAGTAAGCATGACGTTTCATCTGCATACTTTTTTTTTTTCTGCTTTTGGGGGCATCTTTCAAAAGGCGCCCGGACTTTTGGGGAATAGACCAGGGATTGTGGTATTTATACCTACAACCACTCCGGTGATCACCATCAACACGTAGAAGGGGTTCCGTGACCTCGCAAAAGACCACCCCGGAACAACCTCTGTGCTCTCTATGGAGTTTCTTGTGCATTCTTCTCCATAACAAGCTACTTTCCGAATGCACGGTAGAATCAACTTTTATAACTTGTAAATTTTAATGTACCTACCTAACGTTCAAAAGTGCCGCTTGGTGGCCTACTTGAAATAAAATATCTTTGTCTTTGTCTTTGCAACGCCTGTTAGGGCAAATCCCTCGGGAGACTAAAAACGCCTCCCCTGAGCCTCGCTGTGCACGCTATCGAGGTGAAGGCTATAGAGGAGGTCGCGAATGAATCGCGCAAACTTAAAGGGGATTTTGTCATCTGCATACCTACCTGTACCAACGAAAGTGCGATCTCTCACAACACGAGCTTTTGCACATGAGAGGAAAGTGTCAGGTGAAATCTTGCTACCGTAAATTACTTATCCATAGAGCTAGTCATTTATGTATAGGCAGACACATTATGTTAATATTTGATCACATGGCAACAGGCTAGTCGCAGTCGTTAGATATACTTTCTCTCACTTAGGTATAGGCTTCTCAGTTTCCGATTGCGTCAGCTTCTTTTAATTTCTCCAATAGTAGCCGATTTCGTGTCTTAGCGACATATAGGTACTTATATTTGTAGGTTCTGTGTGTTTTCAGTCAAACAAAAGCCTATGGGGTGTCCACTTGGGCCATCCTTATTGTATGACCTCATTGGTTTGGCAGGAAGCTTCATGTTTTTTTTTTAATTTGCTCCTCACTAGGAATTTCTCCTGTTTCGTGGGTGCGTTTACAAACATATTAACTCACATACACAAACACCTAGAGCCAGAACTACGATCTGTAGGGACTGTAGGTGTACTTCATCTAAGAGAAAAACTATCCTGCGGTAAGGGTTGCCAGATCGGAAGACGAAAATATCTGGCGAAATTTTGGAAATGTCGGGTGTTTTAGGTTGTCGGGAAAATAAATATAAAACTAAAATGTAAAATAAAAATATTGTTTTTAAATTAATAGGCTAAAAATACTTAATATTGATGACACATAACTAATTTAAATACATTCACTTAATTTTAGGTTGCCACATGTATTTGGCACTAGACTTAGATCTTTATCTTGATTTTTAGTAGTGTTACGAGCTGGGGTTCAGGGATAAATTATTTATATAGCAGACTTCAATTAATCACACTTTATTGCAAAAATACTACAATTCTATTACCTACTTCGCACTATTTGCCTTTTCCGATCGCTCTGGGTCGCTTCCAAATCGAAACTGAACTACGACGAACCCGAGCGCTCTATGAATAGCACGGAAGACGTTTATAGAACGTTCCATACTGTTCTAGATAATTCGAGAATCTTGCAGAACAATCGACTTTCGAATTCACTGTTTCCGAAGCGACTAGAAACTTCCAGAATGTTCGGCTCGAACATTCTGGAAGTTTCTATGAGAAGATTAGTTCCGCTATTCGGTACTAGATGGCGCTACAAGTTAATACTAGTTCTTCCTCTCGTTCTCTTATATATGGCAACGCAAAGATATGGCGTTGCCATATCTTGTAACATTACCTCCCTCTTAGACATGTTCGTTCCGAGCATGTTAGACCCATGATAACGGGTCAACCGATCCACATGAACGAACTTTGATGCACCTGGTTTGAATTCGGTAGGTGACGTCATTAATCTTGGTAACAACGCGATATGGTCCACCCCATTTTAGCGTTTTTCCTTTGCTGCGTACCGGGTTATGATAACCATACCAGAGATCCTTCATCGAAGCCCTTAATGTACGCCTTCCGATCGTAGCGAGTCTTCATCCTTGGAGACATCTATTGACCGGTCTCTCTGAAGTGCTCATAAACCTTTAATGCACCTCTAATACGAGTATGTGGTTCTTTCACAGGCGCACCCGCACAACTTGTGCATTTTCGGCACGTCCTCTCGAAAATGAATGCAGTAAAAGCGTTCTCGGATCTTGATTAGAGTCCTCTTAACTCCATGTGACTGCCTGAACTTCCATTGTGATAGAGCTGTAGTACCTCAGGCACCTTAACTTTAGGTGCGACCATTTGTAGATGACACTGATTACCACGAGTATTCTCCCATTTCTTGTACAGAACTACATCCTGGATCATTAAGCTTTCCCATTGTGGCCAATAACCCTTGGTGATAGAACTCATTGCTGCAACATCACCCTACGTATTATAATATCTGTGACCCCACTGAGGCCTCGGCGCTCCTGATTTCTTTCTTTCGAGGATCGGTTTTATGTATCTATTATCTTGCAGAGCACTCTGCAAGATTCCCTTCCAATCTTCGCTAAGATCCGACCTCAACATCCTCACAAATGTTACCTGCTCAGCCTCTTGCCTGGCACAGGGCTTACATTGATTGGAACACGATTTACGCGAGAGAGCATCTGCATTGCCGTGTGGTGTTTTATTAATTTCGCCTTTGATGATCAGACTGTTACCTTCACATGATTGTGAGATCGACTTCCTTGGGGCTCTTTCATCACCAGCCACCAAGTGCCACTTAGTCCACTGGTTTCCCAGCTGCTGGTGACTGACTTCCACGATGGAGACTCATTCGCTTCGGGCAGCTCAACCGGATGTGGCCTATATCTCCACAGCTATAGCACCGGGGTGGTGTGACAACCGCCCTTATGCGGTGAGCTCCATCGTCCCGTCGTCGTACAGCTTCCATCTCCAAAGCGTAGGCTAGGGCGTTCTTAAGGTTCTTAAAATGGCTTAGCCTTACGGCAGCCCTAACCTCAAGGTCACGAATCCCATCCGTGAAAGCCTGTAGGAGTTTGCCTAGTTAATAGATGGCGTAGCCATATGTTGTAACCACAGAACAAAAAAAACGTAGTCTTCTTTGTTCTGTGGTTGTAACAGTAGTATTCGGAAAAGATTTAAAATCAAACAATTTACTTCAAAGTTCTCTCTAAATTACTCTACTTTTAGTAAATCAAAGGCCATACAATTTCTTTCTGTGTTATACCTATAAATTATTTATCTTTTCACAGTAGGTATGCATTGCTTACAGGAATTATTAACACACACAACTGATTTGAAAGAAAGAATTTTCCGAGAACTTGTTTGCCTAAATATTTTGAATTTTGTCGGGAGCCTGAAGATCCTTTAAAATGTCGGGCGACGAATCCCAACCATCTGTCAATACCAACTTTTTTTTTTTGGCTTTGAGAAATGCTCTTGCATACTGCGCTACCACGGGGAGTTAGCGCAGTTATGTGGGACTCCAACCCACTAAAACTCCACGGTGTCCTACTGTGCCGCTTATGGCGGGTACACGGGCACGCGTTAGCACTCACCTCGAACCCGCCGCGGCTATCCGTCACCAGAGCCTCCTCTGGGGTGTACCCCCATCACCGGCACACCAGAACACACTGTGCGCCGTGACCACCCCAGGGATCAAACCAGCACATGGGTGCCAGACGACTCCGTTTATGGCACCCTTGGTCCCCTTGTGACGGGTCAAGGTCAATGGCCCCGCCACCTACCATTTTTCGGCTGCAGGGGATAGGGAGAGCGGCCAACGCTATACCTATACTCCTCTTCCCCGACGGCCCCACCGTGTCCGCCATCAGACGGTGGCGACCCCGTCCAGGCCGCGGAAGGTAGGGAGAGCGGCGCACCGCAATACAGGCACTCCTGTCCCGCCGCGGCCTCCAACCCTCAGCCGCGATAGCGTATGGGTATGGGGTCTCCCATACGACATCGCGACCCGCCTCAGTTCCGATGTCACCCAGGCACCGCAACCAACATGTTGGCCGCTACGTCCGTCGTCGGCTTATCGGCAAAAGCCCGAGTGGCCCCGCCTCGGGTTCCTCATCGCTTCCCCGTGGGTGACTAAGCCACGGTTACTGAGCCCCTTCGCCTCGACAATGCGGGAACCCACAGGGGGTGTGACAATCCTACCTGCGATGCGTAATGCATGATTGTTGGTATACGATGTTATGAAACATATGTATTAGATATATTTTTGTTCTGCTAAAACTGAGTTTTGCCGATATGCCATCCTGAGGCGGTTATTTTTGGGTGGATAAACAGAATAACCGCCAGACTTGGATACATATGTACGTTAAAAAACAGGCGTTAAAATTGTAGCTGTCTTTGGGAGGCTTTTATTCAGCTGTTTATATAAATTAAAAGGTGCAAGGTAAGGATATTGACCTGGTTGAAGATTATATCAGATCTACCAACATTCACGTCACGGTGAATAACTAAATTGTAGTTAATCTGTTTAATCAAACAATCCTGTTCCCATTACCTGTAGTAAAAAGGTGTAAAAGTATTATGAATATAATTTCTTAGGCGTTTTATGGCCACTTAGCGAATTATGTAGATAGCCAGGCACCTGGGGGATGACCATAAGCTCTTAGAGTAAAGTTATTTTGAGTGTGTGTAAGGGACAGATGTATATGTCTTGTATACATCTGTCCCTTACGCACACTCAAAATAACCTAGTACTCTAAGAGCTTATGGTCTTCGCCCTGATCTTTGATTGCTCATACGGTGAAAATTTCAGAAGTGAACCAAACAGCTTTCTCGATGAATCCAAATTCAAAGGCAAACAGGCAAAGGTCGACATGAAAAAACTTTTACAATGCATGTCCTCGAAAAGAGCGTTTTCCAAGCAGCCAAACTGCGGAAAGTGCCACTTTTTTACTAGTGCTTTTTACTTTCCTGTACTTTTTTAATTTTTAACTCCAACGTCAGCCTGCCGCATAGAGTTTTTATTATTTGAGAAAAGTTTTAAAATTAGTTAAGTACAGATTATCATGCATATACAAGGTAAAACAAAACTAATACTTCATTTAATGCGTTTTTAATTACTCTAGATTTCGATTTTGATCAATATATTAATTTTAAATATTCATTAAATATGTTTGGCAGAATGAATATTTTGCTCGTGCCTTTTTGCGTTACGACGTGACAGCTATTTGCACATGCGCAGCAGATATGCCCGAGGAACTATGAACTATTAGTTAATCTGTGGATATGCTGAGCGCCCTTGAATAAGCGCCATTTTATTAATTTCTTGCTTGGTTCAGATAATTTTTTTTTATTTCCTCGCACAATGTATAGTAAAATGTTGTATGATACACGTGCGTAAGATGATTTCCGACTCGTGTAAAAATACCACTCATCGGAAATCACCTACTTTCCGCACTTGTAGCATAAATAACTATTTTGATAAAAATAAAACTGACTTCCATATAAAAACACCACAATGTGCAAAATAGCTTTAATTGCCGCATTCTATATTTCTGCATTTGTTTCTTCGTTTTTGATACCAACTGCCGAAATTTTAGTTCTTTTGCACTTTGTGGGTATAAATGGGATAAATCCGGGCATATACACACCGGAACATACTAGCGTTAGTTACTTTACTAGCTCTTAATCCCAATGCAAAACAGTACTTACAGATTATCTTCAAATACTTACTTTTAATTCCACTGAGGATCTTCTACTGTGTATTTTGCAGTGATACTTATATAAAATTAAATCTATCTATGTTTTATGGCTTCGTTGCTACAGCAAATCACTGACTCCTGAGTCACACAAATGTAAACCTAATTAGGAGCCAGAGTATTTAAAAAAAAATACCTATATTTTTAAGCCCTACCTTTACACACCTATTCATTGTAATTATTTTGTTCTATGAAATTGTAAAACAGGTTTTTGGTGAAATATTTTTATTTATATACTAGCTGACCCGGCAAACTTTGTTTTGCCATAAAAACACCAAACATTCACCTACCCTACACCTACCCTACACCTACCCTACACCTACCCTACACCTACCCTACACCTACCCTACACCTACCCTACACCTACCCTACACCTACCCTACACCTACCCTACACCTACCCTACACCTACCCTACACCTACCCTACACCTACCCTACACCTACCCTACACCTACCCTACACCTACCCTACACCTACCCTACACCTACCCTACACCTACCCTACACCTACCCTACACCTACCCTACACCTACCCTACACCTACCCTACACCTACCCTACACCTACCCTACACCTACCCTACACCTACCCTACACCTACCCTACACCTACCCTACACCTACCCTACACCTACCCTACACCTACCCTACACCTACCCTACACCTACCCTACACCTACCCTACACCTACCCTACACCTACCCTACACCTACCCTACACCTACCCTACACCTACCCTACACCTACCCTACACCTACCCTACACCTACCCTACACCTACCCTACACCTACCCTACACCTACCCTACACCTACCCTACACCTACCCTACACCTACCCTACACCTACCCTACACCTACCCTACACCTACCCTACACCTACCCTACACCTACCCTACACCTACCCTACACCTACCCTACACCTACCCTACACCTACCCTACACCTACCCTACACCTACCCTACACCTACCCTACACCTACCCTACACCTACCCTACACCTACCCTACACCTACCCTACACCTACCCTACACCTACCCTACACCTACCCTACACCTACCCTACACCTACCCTACACCTACCCTACACCTACCCTACACCTACCCTACACCTACCCTACACCTACCCTACACCTACCCTACACCTACCCTACACCTCCCTACCATTTTTTCCCCATTTTTTTTTGTTTTTAAACCTTCCCTGTATTCTGTCGAACAAAACAAAAAAAGAATTATCCAAATCGGTTCAGCCGTTCTCGAGTTTTAGCGAGACTAACAAACAGCAATTGATTTTTATATATATAGATTTACGGTATTCTTAAAAAAAAAGAATTAACGATGAACAAACATACCTACAAAAAAACATTCAGAGTTTTAGACGAAAAAAATGAAGTTAAACACTGCTGAACTTGACCTCAATTTTAATACAGCGTTTAAAAATCATAAAAAAGCCAAAGAGTAGAAGTTGAATATAATGGTCTGGTAAGAGAATAATCTATGTTTCACAGAGATAGGGGTTTTAACGAAATACACACTACAAAAATATATCGGATATATCGGATGGCCGATGGGGCAGAAAGGTTCTGGAGTGGCGACCGCGAACCGGAAGACGTTGCGTTGGAAGGCCTCCCACCAGGTGGACCGATGACCTGGTGAAGGTTGCGGGGATCCGCTGGTTGCGGGACGCACGAGACCGGTCAATGTGGCGACGCTTGGGGGAGGCCTATGTCCAGCAGTGGACGTCTTTCGGCTGATATGATGATGATGATGACACTACATAAAAGGAACAAACTTTAATTTCGCACAACACATCCGCAAACAAAAAAATAACCGACCAAGTGCGTGTCGAGCCATGCGCAGTTATAGGGTTCCGTATTTTCACAATAATGCTTGCTAAGAAGAGGTCTTTTTGTTGTTTCATGAACATTTAAACGGTTTCGGCGGCTCATACAAACGTTTTATAAGGTGGTATTACTTGGTATTACTCGTAAACTTGTAAAGCCTACTTAGCTGTGATAGTTTTCCTTTTAATCTCGTTATATATACTACTGCCGTGAATTTTCTCACATATCCAAAAGCAACCATTTTCTGGCAGGAGGGGGGGCCACATTTGACTCTAACAAAAATTAGCAATTTAAAGCTTAATTTTACGCAAACGGATCCCTGAATCGACAAATGGTTTTCACAGACCCGTAATATTTTTGAATGGCAAAACATCCCCAGTTTATGTGTACAGGCAGTACACTGAAAAATCTTTTTCTTCATGATTTTATTTTACCACTTTATCGGCGTGATTAATATGTATAGTTCCAAGAGACTCTGAGCTAAGCTGCGGACCGACGGACATGGCGAAACTGTAAGGGTTCCTTGTTGTCTACGGAACCCTAAAAGTATCTATTTATTTCAGCATTGCTCCAGGCAATAGCCAGTAACGAGCAAATAATAGCTAAAGAGGCTGAGCACAAGCATGTTTCCACTATTATTTGATGAGCATCGCTAGTTACACTTACAACACACCTATCGTTATGCCAATAATCGCAGTCACCGTTAGCTAGTAAATATATGCTTACGATGTTTACGATGCGCAGGCGCAATTAGACCGAAAAGTATTAATTCGAATTATGCGAATTAGAAATCTCTTACACAAACTGACTATAGTAATTGTGAACGCGTGTAACACGTAAGTACCTAAGGGATATGACAATGTAGCCGAAATTGCCTCGTTGCTTTAGTCGTCGCAAGCTAGACATAGCATAGGATCCTTGGTTCGGGAAAAGACTTGGCTTTGTTCAAGTCAGGAAAGGTTTTACTGCCATGAGACTGTTCCTAAATTAACCTAGGCTGATAAAATTTTCGTTTTTCCTAAAATGTCCTACATTTGATGTTAAAGGTCATCAGTGTTTCCGAAGGGGAGAAACAGTGTTTTACCTTCCGCGCTGCTCTGTAAGATTCGTCCCCTTACTTGGTCAACTTCCCACCGATAATGAAGCAAATTTATCAGAAGTAAATTCCAATTTATGATTTTGTTTTGTTTTTGTATTTACAATCCCCTCAACTGTCACAACGCCCTAATAAGGTTTCTGTCTAATTGTTTTACTATGTGTCTGCTAATTAGACAATCACGAATTTCTCAGTAGTAGCTCGGCGTTTTATTCTGTGCTGGGGAAGAAGGGCCCTATTGACTTATAATATGGGGATTTAAACATCGCTATAGTTTTCGCCAAACTTCTTGGCCGCCCTGAAGTTGGCTACAATGGCTGCGCAGTAGTAAATTTCATACAAAAAAGTTAATTTAAAATATCAAAAAACGCATGACTTCTTGTTCACGTCTTATTAGTTCGCTTTTTAAGCAGTCGAGTTTTTTTGATTTTTTTAATTAGCTTTTTTTATTTATAACTTTTTAGTATTTTTTTAGGGTTCCGTACCCAAAGGGTAAAAACGGGACCCTATTACTAAGACTTCACGATCCGTCTGTCTGTCTGTCCGTCTGTCACCAGGCTGT
The DNA here is from genome assembly GCA_948252205.1 of Orthosia incerta. Taxonomy (NCBI): domain Eukaryota; kingdom Metazoa; phylum Arthropoda; class Insecta; order Lepidoptera; family Noctuidae; genus Orthosia; species Orthosia incerta. The sequence continues at coordinate 17,627,133 of OX411760.1, forward strand.
ATCTCATGAACCGTGATAGCTAGACAGTTGAAATTTTCACAGATGATGTATTTCTATTGCCGCTATAATAACAAATACTAAAAATAGAATAAAATTAATATTTAAGGGGGGCTCCCATACAACAAACGTGTTTTTTTGCCGTTTTTTGCTCGATATTAATACCGCCAACAGGTAGACGCTTGAAATATTCACAGAATATTTAGTTATATATTCACTTCAAAAAATAATAATTATTAAATTAAAATTAAAAAATAAGGGGGGCTCCCATACAACAAACGTGATTATTTTGCCGTTTTTTGCGATAATGGTGCGGAACCCTTCATGCGCGAGTCCGACTCGCACTTGGCCAGTTTTTTTTAATTAGGTACATTAAAACATATAAGTGTTATATGTTTTTGAAAAATCACCTGTGAAAACCCTTTATTCTGATACCTCACACGATGGGTTTGGAGGAAAAAAAAAATTTGGTGCCCCACAATATGGCACCCCAAATCCGCCATTTTTTTATTTTTCAATTTTAATTTAGTGACACTCGCAGGGTTAAGACGAATCGTTTGACGTAAGAATCATCAAAATCGGCCGACGCGTTTGCTCTCTAGAACGCCACATAGGAACAAACATACATACATACATAGGCTGATAAATACATTACCGTCCTTCGGCAGTCAGGTAAAAACAGCACCTTCCGTGCCTTGCGCATCGGAAAGCCAACTTCAGGGCAGCCAAGAAGTTTAGCGAGAACTGGCAAATTATGAGTATCCTACCTACCCCTTGATAGAATACAGGCGTGATGGATGATATATTTAAATTGACTCCGATCGCGTGTAGCTTTGTGTCCGAGACACGCAATATGAAAAATAATAATTTTACCTCTGTTCGCAATGACTGACGTATCTAGACTCCAAATGATTTAAATTAAACGCCTTTATAGTGCTCATAAAGTGTTAATAGTGCTTTACTTGTGAAGTTTTTATGTTAAGTATATAATCTATGAATATTAATATCTATTAAAGTAGTTAACACACTTTATTTAGATGCTCCATTTGTATTATAGAACGCTAATTACGGATAGATCTTGTCAAAATTAATTATAGTATACTTACCACAAGATTTCTTACAGTTTCTGAAGGTAGGTAGTAAAGCTATGACTATTTGTAAGTTGGTAAAACAAATTTCGCAGCTTTAGGACCTTTAATTTGAGGATTACAATCAATCTGATGATGATTAAATTCAATGGCGGGTTTACCAAGTGAGCGTGGATGGCCAAAGCCGAAACTATGAGGAATAGTGAAAATCACTCAAAGGAGTCACAAGGCCGACTGTGATGAAAACTAATACTGTATCATTGGATAAAAAAATAACAATATTTCTAGCCAGGAATCGAAACCGATGACATTGAAAAAAACAAGCACACTCTGTGTTATTACACTATCCGGTAGTATCATTTACATGGATGAAAATCTAAGAAGTAATGTTATACGGCAAAATTAAGGAAAGACTTCATGCTTTCTTTTTCCCCACCATTCCAGCTCCTCAACATTAACACGGAACCACCGTCAGCCTCTGAAGTTGCGCAGGCAGTCCGCTCTTTGAAGACAGGCAAAGCACCATGATTCGACCTGATAACTGCGGAAATGCTACAAGCCGACTTACACACCGCTGTCGACGTCCTGACACCGCTCCTTGAAAAGATCTGGATCGCCGAAGAACTCCCGGACGAATGGAACAAAGGTCTTCTTATAACTGTTCCTAAGAAAGGTGATCTTAGCCAGTGCGATAACCGGAGAGGTATAACGTTGCGCTCGATTCCCTCTAAGGTTTTTTGCAAGATCATCCTCGATAGATTGTCGAAGGCCGTGGATCCTCTTTTACGCAAGGAGCAGTCTGGTTTCCGCTCGAACCGCTCCTGTACGGACCAGATCAACACTCTCCGTATCATACTGGAACAGGCATCAGAATGGCAGAGGGAGATTTATCTAACCTTTGTAGACTTCGAAAAGGCCTTTGATACGCTGAAGTGGTCTAGTATCTGGTCCCACCTACTGGACATTGGGGTGCCGCCGAAAATAGTCCGTCTGTTGCAGAGTATTTACAAGAAATACTCCTGTAAGGTTACTCATAACGGCCTCAAATCGGATAACATAACAGTGCATGCGGGTGTCCGCCAAGGCTGCCTCCTGTCGCCGCTCCTCTTCCTAGTCGTTCTTGATGGAATTATGCTTCGCATCTATGATAACAGGTGCCGCGGCATAGAGTGGGGATTATCCAACGTCTTGGAAGACTTGGATTACGCCGATGACCTATGCCTGCTGAGTCATACCCACGCCGATATGCAAGCAAAGCTAAACGATCTACGCCAGGAAGCGGAAAAAACGGGGCTTTAAATAAACACCCACTTGAAAGACTCACCCTGTATTTTTGTGTTCTCCTAAAAATAAAGCTTTGTTGCATAGTTTTGCAATAGTTAAACAAGTACACAATCAACACAACCTGAAATTCTATTCTAGAACTCTAGAAGCCATTTTGCTCAAGAGTTTCTCAAATTACGATGAAGAGGACTAAAAAGCGTACCTAGCTGAAAATCCATCCTTAGAGGTTAAATAGAAAGGCGGAATTTTGGATGAAAGATCGACATTTTTGGCGAAGCGAAATCTCTTTGGGTGATACACGGACTGTATATAATCAAATACATAAAATGATTTTTTTCAGGTGACCAGAAGACATGGACTGGCATTTTCTTCGCCCAAAGAATCAGCATTGCCATTCAAAGTGTCAATGCAGTCACCGTTCTGAGCACACTTAGCGACGGAGACCATTTTTTGATGTCTAATGAATTCTTCTCCTCTCTGCTTTTTATACGCACTTGTACATAATAAAATTAGTCTACAAAAAAAAAAAAACTTATGTGATCGAAATTTTTTTGTTCGGGTTTGATGCAAACAAAATCTAACAAGTAGGTTTAGATTTGAGTTACATCAAGTTAAAGTTTCTTGATGTAAGAATAATATCGTATTACTTTGTAGGATTTCATGAAAATTTCAGACAGTCACCGCTGAAAGTCCTTTCAGTAAATAATTGATGTACCTGACACGAGGGCTGTCTCTCGCTGGCAGGGGATGAGTTGCCGGCACCGGTGCGGCGGCTGGCCGGCTTCAGTGCTCCGTCCCATGGCCCCGCGGCCGCACGTCCGTCACAGACACACGCACGCGGTAGAAAGTCGCGCGAAACTCACGTTCTACTGCTAAAGTAATTTGAATTCTTCTTCTTAAATTTGTTGTTTTGTTTTATTTTAGTGGCTTGTGATTTTTGTCTATGGAAAGTTTGGATGCACAGATATTTTTTTTAATATTTTTTTTAAATTTTCCTTTTTTATTGATCTTGATGAAACAAAATTTGATAAAATTTATAAATTGAGTATATATTTATAGCATAATTAAGTGGCCCTCACTGAACTAATTATAATACTGAAAAAAATATAGTGCAGCAGTGAAAATATTTCATGCAAAATATTTTCACACGTCACGCTAGTGGTGTTGTTTTATAGTGGAATGTAATTAAGTAAACGCTACAAAGTTCTCGCATGTCGGCGTTTCATTCAAATATTTATAAGGCATCATTATGAACACGATACATAGATCAGTGTCACCATACATTATTAATATATGAGTTAGAAACTGGGACACATTAAGGTATTTTATGTTGTAAAGATAAGCCTAAAGATTATAATATATTTATTTTACCAATTATTTTACTTTATAAAAAATTCTGATGGATATTTAAAAATAATACAACCGATGACATGGGCATAAGAAATAGATAAATATATTTTTATCGTATATCTCAGTGATATATCTATTAAACTTTCAACTATAAATTACAAACTATTTAACAGAAAAATAATTTAAAAACTTTCAGCAGGTCGTAATCGTAAGAATCATTTTAGAATATTTTTCATTCAAGTAACCACATATCGTGTGATAGTGACTGAGTTCACAAATTAGAAACAAACATTTAATTCCAGGCGTTATTAAAGCAGTTCGTGATTAATGTTAATGTAGCGAGAGGAGTGCGAGTCTGCGCCGGCGCATCGCACGCCTTCACTTTCTCCGCGCGAATGTAATCGCCGCCAAAATGTTACAGATACCATCAATTAATTCATCTTGTCGTTGTCTTTGCTCCAGTTTTGATTGATTACTCTCTCGCACTGCTGCCTGCAAAACATCCATTATTCTAGACGAGGGCTATAAGAGAACTGTAGTGCAAATAATTATTTTATAGTGGATCGATTTAGTTTAACTACATTTTAATTGTTGATGTATTTTACATTAAATATTTTATGCTCAGTTTAGCACTGCTGAGTTATGTTATTTATGCTAGCTTTAAAACTAAGCCTTGATTTTTTGTTTCAGACTGTAATTTAGAAGATAGTATCTTAGTGGTACAGCCCCGGCACTGCACCGTGTAAAGTTATCAGGAACACAGGGTTTCAGTGAACCAGTGGACAGTGATTCAGTTATAGTTCGAAATAAAACTGTGGACAATCCGGAACTTAAACATAAGATTTAGTGAAAGTTCGTAATTTCCTATATTTGTGTGGGAGAGGCCGAGCTAAAGTGTAAAGACAAAGCAGAGCTCAGGAACAATGGACCACCTGTTCCGGCAGCGGCGGATTAGTGTGCCCAAGAGGTAAGCACTTTCTTAAGCTACTTTTATAATGATTATAGTATTCAAGTCTGACTGTTCTCATTGTTAGAATGAGACTCGTTCACTGTGTTATTTCGTATTGTATGCCCGAAGTCACATTGCGGGCTGCACATAGCAAATAATATAAAAAAAAACATCTGTATAAACAGCGATTAATTTCTTTAGGATCCGTTGTTAATTGCAATTAATACGAAAGAAACGAATGATGCGGATAAAATATAAATTTTAAATACAACATTTGTTTCGATTGTCGAATCGATTAATGTCGGAGATGTAAACATCGATTTCCACGTTCGGGTGAATGACACGCAGACAGTGGCGGCTGCCGAAGCGCTTTTTGTCAACTTATCTCGAGCATTGTTGCCGGGAGCTGACAATGGTGCGTTGACTTCGATGCTAACGTATTTAGCTTCTGTTCTTCTACATACCTAGCTGCGGTGTGGTACATTGGAGGCTGTTCAAAATGCAACATAAATGAAAGCTCTGGGAAATATCGTAGCCCCTTTTAAGAACTAGCATTCATCTACTGAGATAATATTTAAGTTAGGTTCAAGTAGATATTCTTAGATATAGCTCGGTCAAGATAACTGAGCACCCGAAATGTCAATGTCATTCTGACATTTGTTTTAAGAACTACCATTCATCTACTTAGATAATATTTATGTTAGGTTCAAGTTCTTAGTTAAAGCTCGGTCAAGATAACTGAGCACCCGAAATGTCAATGTCATTCTGAGGTTTGCTTTAAGAACTAGCATTCATCTACTGAGATGATATTTAAGTTAGGTTCAAGTAGATATTCTTAGATATAGCTCGGTCAAGATAACTAGTAGCTGAGCACCCGAAATGTCAATTACATTCTGACGTTTATTTTAAGAACTACCATTCATCTACTGAGATAATATATATGTTAGGGTCAAGTAGATATTCTTATATATAGCTCGGTCAAGATAACTGAGCACCCGAAATGTCAATGTCATTCTGAGGTTTGTTTCTATTCTGCTATTGGCTCACGAGGCGGACGCGAGGAGCCGCGTGGGTAGACGGGGGTGGGTCGTTTGTCATTTCGGGTGCTCAATTATATTGACCGAGCTATAGATTAGTTCAGACTTCAATGCTAACAATGCAAAATACGAGAAAAATACTTAATTGCCGAATGAGGTTTTCTAACAGAAATTTTCCACCAACTTTGAATCAACGTTAGGGTAAGCTTGAGTTAAGCAGAGACAAACTTCAGGCTGTGTAGTTGAGCAAAAGTTTAGCAGAAAGATCAACTTACCCAGACTTTAACGAAATCATGCGGTTATGCTAACAAAGTTCATTCTAACTTCCAGTACACTAGTGCGGTGTTTAACTTCAAGAGCCTCATGTGGCTTCGAGCCAACACATCAAGTTTATTGCTCCTAGGAATTCTTACAAAGGCGGATCACAACATGGCTCATTTTCAATTAAAACTTATTTACAAATAAAACAAGATGTTAGAACTTGGAACTTCCGATGAGCAATTAAATATCCATGTGTAATATCAGTGCGTAAAAAAAAGCTCTAGTTAAAATGGAAACGATGATTCGCAGCTGTTAAAAAAGGTTGTAAACTTCAGAGATAAATGTTTTATGACTTGTATGGCGTCAGGATGTGTGGTCCTCCTTGGTAATGCTTAGTCTAACAAGACTGCAAGTCAAGGGTGTTTCAATGGACCGCCGTTCCACAGATATTTCCATATGATACATGATTCTATTCAAGCAAACTGTGTTATTATGCAAAATGAGGTTCTTCCTATTGAATTATTTATTCATTGTGTTTTCCTGTAAAGGGCATGGAAGCCATGGATACTAGTTCTTGTATTCTTACGCTGTCAGAATTTTATGTATTCCTGCTTATTCTATGATGTAAGACGCAATTCCGCATATTTTACAGTTTTGTTGAACTTGATCCTTTTACCATGCTGCATTTTTATGGTTTTTCATGGCGATCATAAAGTTTCATGATTTTCTCTTTGATCTAAGAGCCGTTCTGTATGGATGTAGTAGGATGTAAATGCTAATTGGAAATAGGCACATAAAGTTAGTATGCGTGGTTGTTACCATAGAGTGCTGTCAATTGAAAGTTTCTTTAATTATTAGCCCTGAATGTGTTTTACCTGTTGTTAAGGTTTAGGATACTGTTAAGTGTTACTGTAATAAATGATATGCTTTTGTACAAGTTTATAAGATTTGTTCCTATTCGTTAAAATTAAGAAATTTACTTTATTATACAAACTGGTCTAGAGCGTATCGGCTGCCTAACAGTTCTATTCTTCTATTCTTTCTACTTCAATATCAGCGCAAAATTAATATTCATATATCAAACAGATTGGCTATGATCTGGTTTGTGAAATTAGCGCTTGTTAACTGCGCCACAGAAAAAAGTCTCGTGAACGTGAAGTCGATTGTGTTGAACTGTTGTCTATGGCCATTAGGCGATAGTTGGCGCTAATGCATTTAGAATTCCGTCTATGGTGTGAACACATTTCTTTCTACTTAATGGAACGGAAGAAGGGCGCTGACACAATGAAAGGAGTCAGTTGAAATCACACACAGTTGGAAAAAAAAGTTACAGTTATTCCGCCGATAAAGGTTTAACCTTTCAGTAACAATCGCGGGGTATTCTTCGAAGTGCACCTAAAGTATTTCTCGAAGCGAACCTACGATGAAACATAAAGAAGAGCATGAAGGATTCGTAATAAAGGATATCGATAGACGTTTTAAAATTCAACTTTCCTAATTGTTTATTTATTAAAACTACCAGGAAAGCCGAAATTAACTTTATTTTACCATTATTGAGCTAAATAGTTATTCGCTTAAGCACCTAGTTCCAGTTTATTTTTAAACGTCTATCGATATTATCATTTATTAGTTATTACGAATCCTTCATGCTCTTCTCTATGTTTCATCGTAGGCGCGCTTCGAGGAATACTTTCGGTGCGCTTCATTAGGTGCCATTGGTTACCTACCCCACAATCGTGATTAATTTGTTTATCAATTACTACAAATTGACATCCGCCTTAAGAGTTAATTCTTTGACATTCTTTCAATGTGCCTGGTTTCTTTCCTCAGTTGATTCCTCTATGTCATCATTATGTGCAAAATGATTGTCGTTAACAAACAGTTGTTCTCCGAAGTAGACGGAAGTTAATTACCGTTGTCGTGAGTATGTTACTTAAACTTAGCTTTCTTGTATGAAAATTCTGTTACATTATATGAATGAGACTACTGTCCTAAAAGATAATGAGTTACCCATTCTTAACTTACTGTTGTTGAAAATGGTTTGGGCATATCAGCAATAATCAGCATGTTTATTTATTTATGTACAGAAAAAACACTTAACCTTTTGTGTGTCCCATGATACCGCATAGGTTCATAAGAAAATACCGCTCTAAATGTTAATCGAAGCTCATTAAAGGTCATAGGTTTGGAACTATAGGTTGCCTTAAGTACTTAACAGAGAAAATCTTTTTCACAAAAAAAAAACAACCCAGATGCCAGAATAGATTACCCGAATAACATGTAACTTGAACATAACCGGTGGAATGAGAGTGTACCACGATGAACTGCACACATCTGCGTACCCGTTTAGAGCAAACTGGCGTGATAGTATGTTATGCAATGGTGTAAACAATAAACGGAAATGCAATTGCAGCAATCCCGAGAGAATTGTCGTCATTTATTGAAGAGTTTTGTTTTATATCTCCGAAGATCTTCATCACATTTTTACCAAATTTAAATGGGACCATTTCGAAATAAACTTCTTTCGAAAAAACATTTTTGCAAATCCGTTTATATATGACGGAGCTATGCCCGAAAGGAAAAAAAGAAAAGTATATATAAACATCCGAATTGAGAAACTCCTCCTTTTTGGGCAGTCGGTTAAAATATATAAAGATAAATATGGAAGAAGATGACAAATATGGAACATCTCATCATCATCATCATCAACCATTGTGAATATAACACTTACTTCCGTTACCAATATTTATTCCTGCCAGTCTTTTCGATTTTGACTGAAAGTAATTTCAACGACCGTTCATATATTATAGGTATCTAGTGGTACTGGTACGTATTGGGGGGCCAAGAAGAATTTATTCTAAGTGGTTAAACAAGCAAAGAATTGTAGTTTGGATATTTTGTTGATTGTAAGACTAAGGTGAAGGAGGGTAATGTTGAAAGACTGTTACTAATATCGTTAATTTAATTATTAATTACCTACTTGTCTCCTTATGACATTGATATCATTAACCTACTACCTAGATAGCCGGGTACTTATAATAAGTAATCCCAGGTTTAGCTTAACTCGTTAGAGCCCCGGTCTGCTCGATTGGTAATAAAATTAAGATGGTTTATCCATATGGCAGATAATATTTATGACAATAATAATGACATACTATGCATTCAATTATTATTTATCTAGGACTTTTCTTTATTTTATCGACATTAATTACATGATCTACTCTGACATTTATTTAATTTTTCACTAGATATATAGAGACTGGATACTCCTTGACATTAAAAATAAAATGGTTTAATGATTATGTAATATTTATTGTTATTCGGCTTGATATTAAATATTTGTCGTATTTTGATACTAGGTTGTAATTTATGTGTAAGATTTTGCATGCTCATATGACGGCAGAGCATGGAGAACATTAAAAAACAAATGTATAACATCTTTACCCCTACCTATGCCGGCAAATAAATAAATTTGAATTTGAATTTTTAAAAGTTTAGAACGAATATGAGTACCTGATTGAATTCATTGCGCTATGGGTTAGCTTCGCTTTGTGCATGGTCTATCCAACTTTTCTCGATCTGGTTGTTTGTCAAGTATAGTATGGTTTTTATCTCCATTCTCCCTATATCATTGGCCCTATGAAAATTATTTTTTACCGTATTACCAAGTTCAGTTTTTAACAACAGCTGCTCCAGAATTCATATCTCATTTTCCATCAGGCACAGTCTCAATGTCTTATAATCACGTCAGATCCTTGATTGTAATCATCGATAAACTGGAATTATTATCTACTCGATGTACAAGCTCTCGCATTGAAAGAAAGAAAGAAAGAAAGAAAAAGTATTTATTTGTGACCCACACAGGAGACACGAGAAATCAGCTTAAAATTAAACAGAATTAAAAATAAAAACCCCGTGCGAGACCAAAAAGGCTCCTATCTCAGCATGTGCAGCGATATCCAAAAAAATGAAATAACGCTGCGCTGATATTCTGACAGGACCAACTGTTGATGCCACGGACACACTTACGGAAACGGAAAATACTTAAATAATACAATAAAATAGAATATATAAATAACAAACAAAATAAAATAAAAACAGAAGGTGGGTCAGAGTATGTGTAAGTATTATACAAATATAAAATACATTACATACACACACACACACATTACATTCATTACATTCACATACATACATTCATTCTTTTTTACATTCATTTATACATTGCTGCATCTCTCAGGCTGCAAGTAGCAATACACGTCAATCAGAAAAATATTTCTCATCGAGAAACTGCGTTCATGCTCCAGTTGCACGCAGCAGCGCCGGCGTCGCGAGACGACCGTTGTCGTCGCAAGCGCATCATCTTCGCGAATCTTCGGCTTTCTTCGTATTTCGTCGTCATCACTCGGGATTTACGAGCGTGAAAGAAATCTCAATAATTACAATGACCTTAATTTCCAGCTATAAATACTCAATGTCTCAAGTGTAACATGGCAGATAGTCATTACGCGTCTTTTAATTTTTTTGCATGAATATTAATTGTGGTTGAATGACTTTAATCTATCTTTATTGTGAAATCTGCTGCAAGAAAGAGCCACTTGTATTCAGCAGTTTTCTAACAACACCGCTTTAGACTGCTGGGTATGGGTATGGTTTGGTAACAGAAGAAGGGAATAGATCTCTACGATAATTATTGAAATTATCGTCGTTTTAGGAATGAATGAGCTCTACATTCTCCCCATTTACGAACAAATGTTCCCATTAGTATTCAAGAAAACTATAAACAAATCTTTTCCGTATTTACGTAAACACAGCCATTGAAAAGCTGCAAACAGTTAGTTTTATTATTCTAACACCTGACATATCCTAATGGCTGAGTTGTGTAATGTTTAGGGCAACATCAGTTAACATATTGTGTGGTATGTGAGTTATTTGCTATTCAGTCCAGGTTGTAAGAATTAGTGGCACGAAGCAGGCAGGTGGCTCGTATTTATTTATTATTTATTATAAACTTTATTGTACACCACAAAAAAAACGTAGTTCTGTGCTCATACTGAACATAAATAAGTGATCACATTACATGCTGCTAGCAGTACTTCATGTCGTGTTTCTGATGTAAAGCTTTGCACGCTGCTAGATTTACTACGTTCTCATTGCCTATGTAAATGATTAAATACTAGTTTCTGTCAGCGGCTTCCCCCGCTTGAAAAGTGTTTTCATCCCAAGGGAACAATATACCGGTAAAAGACTATAATCTATATCTGTGCCACAGATAATAACTAGCATACAGATGCCTCATCCCATACAAAGAAACCGTGCCACGTAACTAGCGTTTTTCATCTGATTATACAGATATTTTTTTGTAAATCGATCGTGTTCGGTTCAGTTCCACGGCGATAGATAGATCACCATCTAATAATCAATCGATATCGATAGATAAATCAAATAATCAGAAAAATCAGTACAGTACGTCGGGACAGTTTCTTTGTATGGAATGAGACACCACTGTCTGTGCTAAATTTTATCTAGAACTGTTCAGCACATACATCCACACACACACACACATCTATCCAAACTTTCACATTTATAATATTGTAGCATTGGCATTTTCCAATAATAATTATCATGATTTTACTGTATAGTAAAAATAAACCATCCGGTTGGCTGATGATGTTTCAGCGCAAGTTGTTACGGCAAACTAACCTTTTGTGAAAGCTCGTGTGTTTCTAGAAGAAGTATTTTCTGAAAATATTGCCACAATACGCGAATAAAGTTACGTATATGTAATAGATCTAATAACATACAATCAGAACAAGCCACGAATTAAGTTGAGTGAAATCGGGCAGTAGGTCTCTGACTGAGGATACAATCGCTGCATTCACAGCTGGCGATAGTGTCGCCATGTTCCGCTCTCTGCACCAACGGGAATATAGACGACCTGCCGACTGCTGCCGAAGGGTGCCGAGTGCTGCCGAATGCAGCTGACTGCTGACAAGTGCTGCTGTTCACACACCAGCTGCCACGAAAACACTCTTACATCAACACTTTCTCCAAACACCCATTATATCATATTACACAGATTTAGTGGTAAAATTACAAGCATTTGTAGTTGTTTTGTAATAACACCACCGTGTCGAACACACACGAAATGCTAACAAAGACGATGAAGGTTTATAATTAAATAATTACGTGAGCTGAAGATTTTTCCTTATGCCATCAGGCATTGATTTTACGACTTAATCTAGCGTTAATTATGTATTGAGTAAGAATCTTCGCGTTTTGCAACCTCTGCATCTGTTTATTGCAGTTCAAATGTAGAAAAACGTAATTTGTATTCATAGTATTTTTAGTGCGTATTGATTAGTATTCCTGTCTATTGTTGTAGTATTTGTACTAAGGTCTAGGTCATCGCTCGCTTGACAGTTATCGCCTCCTCGCTTCACTTCCTTCCCTCGCATCGGAAAGCAATTCTTCGATAATTAATAGGTAGGTGGCTGGTCTGGCGGCGTGACCGCTTGTAACAGTTTCGTGAACCAGTAGCTCGTATTGCTCGCAAGCGCATATAAATACATATTAACTTACGAAGAAGTCTCGGTAACAAGTTGAAAGAGACGTGCCTGCTATTAGTGAGGTGTGTTTAGACTAATCGGATATTGAATAGGAACGGAGCTGAGAGTAGACCTAGTAATCTTGATAGGAAGGCACATTTACGTAGATTTAAGAACAGTACCGATTTAAAGTAAAGTGATGCTTATTATTTTAGTTAACTGATTGTTTTTAAAGGGCAGGTTTAAATGCAATAACCGGGTACAGGCGTCCTCTGTAATGCCCAGGACAAACGTAATGCTTAGAAATCGTGTAACATAGAACAGACAAGTGATTTTGATGATTTTCGTCATATTGTTCGGAAAACAATGATTGTCTCTCGCGCTACACATCTTGGTAAATCGCAAAGAAGTAGCATTGTATTGTCTGTCTGCATTACGCGTTGTAGCAAGGACCGTTCCTTTGTATCGGGCTCACCAATGCGAAACTTTTAAATCTATTCATGTCTGCACAATGTCGTTACACGTACAGCTAACTACAGCGCACAAAAGAATTCGTCTCTACTATACATACAAGAAAGTTTAACTTTATTTTGTTTTATCTCTTATTTAAAATTCAAATTCTAACGCCTAATGGATGTTTTGTAAAGAAACATACGTGCTCTGCGTTCGGGAATTAAGTGTTGAACAGTTAGATAATTTTGTTGAGGTCAGCACATGAATGGAGTTTTTGTAGCCTTAAATAGAGTTACCGTTCCATATTCGTTGGTCGTCGTCGTCGGTATCCATCGTTTACGTTGTCTGTTTATGGGTAATCGTCTTGTGTGAAACTCGGCTATTAGGTCGACAACAATATGCTTCCGTGCGGCGGATGGAGGTGTTAGAGCAAATTACTTAATGTCCATCAGTTCAGTCCGTACTCTCCTCTCACATTCAATTACATTCGAATTTGATAACCACAAAGAAAGCTCGGATGACTTTCTACATTTATTACTATTTAACTGGTTGTCATTCGCGTTAATGGGTGTCGATAATGAAGTGTATCTGAATGTGGTAAATATTCGGTGTGCGTGCGCATGTCCCGCAAGTGTGGCACCAGGACAAATGCCGAGCGCTCTCGCGACGATGAAAGTTTTGACATTTAATGCGTGAATATAATTTTAAATGCATTTCAATGAAGTTATCAAAAATGCCGAGTATGATTCAGTTGCCCAAAGAGCAAAACGTTTTCGATTATTGTTTTAATATCACGCATACTTACTTTCATGTAAACTGTAGTCAAATAATTGCATAAAATTAACCAAATCATGGCATAAAATAATAATAAATCAATAGAAATATCACGGAAGCTCCAACTTGAGCGTTGAAATAAATCTCTAGTAAATACTAGAGCCACCACGGTTGGCAGCAAATTGACACATTCTTCTAATCCCACTCAAAGCAAATGAGTCCAAGCGAGACCATGACAGACCCAACACGTAAACTATAGAATTACTGCTTTAATTGTGGAAGAACACGCACAAGTTAAGATACTCCATCATTTATTATTCTCAATCAGGTTAATATGACAGCACATACTGGTTCGTATTCAATCCACGTGCTTGAAAACTTGGAGCACTCTGTATAGCATCGCGTGGAGAACAATAACATCCTATGGATGGATGACGCCTCAGAAAGTGGCCCGTATTACTTTTTTTGTCGTTTACGCCGTATTGGGTCTAAACGACGATTTTCCGTGAAAGTACGCGCGTGAAGATCACGGAGACTTTTAATGAGTTCGGAAATACTGTTTTTTTGTGTTTATTGATCTGTAACGTTAAAAATGAATGGGTCAATTGGTTGTAATCGCTTTTTATACGAATTTTGAATGAGATGTCGTTGTAAGGGCCGTGGGAAAAGTTAATTTATGTATGACCTTGAACTCGGCGCGGCGGGCGATGAAATGACGACTCGAGCCGTCTGACGAGATGACAAACTGTTATTTATGTCTTAATGTCTTTCGTCGTTATGTAAGGCTGCTATCAGAATAATATAATTTGCTTCTCAATTATGTTTTTCTTTAAATGCTGTGCTGAAACAATTGAATGGGTGATGATTTGGTTTAATTAACTTGGATATGAGAGTAGAGTGTATAATAGACAATAGACATAATATTGGAACATTTTATGATCTATAAGAAAGAAGTAAAATAAACTATTCTTTATCTAAGACTCTATATATCTTTTCTTTATGCTTGACTCAATTCTAACGAATTTAACTGCGACACCTGCAATAAAACTGAACTCTGCAGTACAGTGTAGGCAAACAATAAAATTAGTTATTAGCAAACAATCATACGAAGATTTACCGTAATTTCAAACAATTTTGCATACTTTTTTGGTGAAACTATTCTGAAATACGTACAATTTTATCATTCATAGAAGAACCTGAAATGCTAAAAGATTAAATAAATTTTATATTTATGTATTGTATTGCTTTTAGAAATATTGTGTTTTGTATGTCTCTAAATAACGCCAGACTTTCAGTTCTAGTGGTCGAGCTTACGTAGGTACTGTTTTTGCCATTAGAAATTGCTGATGCATTCGACTTTCGCTGCATCTACGGTTATCAGATTCATCTTAAATTCAGTATGTACATAGTAGGTATTTTACGTAAGGTTTTTATATAAGAACTTTCGTGAGACGCATGCATGTTCGCAAATGCTTAGGTAGCTGTTAGAAAGAATGTGCTAATATAACCAGTGGAAACGACCGCGACTTACAAGTTGTAGGTTCGAACCCAGGCAGGCGAATGAAATAATTTACACAAGTAAAGGAAAGGTTTTTTTAGGTTTGTATTTTTTAGGTTTAGGTATAGTGAGTAGTTTTTGGTTTAAATGTATATATTTGTAGTCTTAGTTAATTAAGTATTTTATACACGGTATATTGTCAAATAATTGAATAAATAATTTACATCAATAAAATATTATAAATGCGAAAGGAAAAAAAAAATACACAAAGTAAAAACTTTGTGTAAATTATTTCATAACCACTGCTCTCAAAACGGTGAAAGAAAACATCGTGAGGAAACCGGCATGTCTTAGAACAAAAAAATCGAAGACATGTGACATCCACCGACCCGCACTGGGCCCGCGTGGTGGAGTACGGCCCATTCCCTCTCATAGAGAAGGACCTGCACGCACCACGGATCAAAGTGCGGCAAAAAGGGTCCATCTATCCCTTTCCTTTCCTAGAGTGCTAATGTTTATCTATGCTTTGTAATTTTGGTATCAACGGGCCATTGACCATTCTTCAAACAGCCATCTAGGAGGCACATGTTCAGTAGTAGAAGGTCATAGAATGATAGATTCTGTACATATTATCAGCTAAGATATCTCAAGGTGACCCAGCCTTACTCCCGTATATACCGGAGCGTGCTAGCGTGACGGTAAACAAACTTATCTGCGTTATCTCTACACGCTGGCGTGACACGCCACCGTCGATCTTATAACAGTGACATATATCTCGGATGACAGTGCAATACAATGGCATTCTGCGGAAACCGCAGTCAAGCGTTGCGGTAATAACCTACAACAATAATACTCTCTGTTTCTTTTACCATAAGGTACGTTTTCGCAAACCAGGACGAAAATAGATGTCTCCGTATCAACCGCAAGTGTTGGTAAGGCCTTATTTCGCGTGAGTTCCTCAAGCCCTAGTTTTTAAACATTGTTTAGTATGTAATTATAGTCTGTTTCACATGACTCGGAATTTGCAGCGGAAATCACACCTTAACAAAATATGAACAGAGTTTGTTTTCGTTTGTGCGAATGTGAATGAGAGCGTACCGTGCGTGCTTGAGGTGCAACGGAAGGTTGCATTGTAGGATAATCCAATTAAGAAACAAGTTGACAAAAACTTGCCGTTATAAGTACGTATTAGCGGCTAAATACCGTACACGTATTTGCAGTTGCATTTCCTAACGGTGACTGTATTTCACTAAGTTCCCATAGACGAGATTTCATTTCCTTTGGTTCGATTAGTGTGTTTTCTTATGTAGAGTTCCATGTGACGGCCTTCGCACCTATTTATATTGATAAGTATTTCTGTACCGGTTTGAACAGAATACGTGGCAATGTAATTACTTGAAACTGTTCAACCTAGTCTCTCCTTGTTTAAAACCTTTAACTCAATTAAAAATAAATGTAATTAAATAGTTCTTAGAATAGCAAACAGCCCACAGTATCAGGCGTATCAAAGCTGTGTTGTTTCATATTTCCTTGCATTCACCGCCTGAGAAAACGCGTTGAAGTCTTTTGAATGCAACGCGGCATCGTTCTCAAACTAACATTTGTAACCGGCATTATTAGCGGGGATATCACAATTGTACAGTCCAACAAACAGTTTGGTATACAGGCAGACAAAAATATTCGTCTTTACATTAAAATAAACATCACGCTTGTTTTCTAGGGTTATGTAGTAGTGTATAATTAGTACACCCACGTTTCATAAGGCTTTTTACTACACTCCATCATTTTCATTTTTACCCGGTTGCAAGGTTATGTTTTTCGCGCGTATCTTGTATGTATGTATGTTTGTATGTATGTAATATTCTTTATTACCTCGTATCTTTCAAACGACTTCACGGATTTTTATAATTATGACCACGTTAGATAGGTTTTGGCCACCCAAGTGTTCTTAGAGAAGTATGGATAAAAAAATAAACATGGCGGATTTTGGGTGCCATATATATTTTTTCTTCGATACCCATCGAGTGGGGTAACAAATTGAAGGGTTTTTAGAGGTGATTACAAAAGTATATACCTCTTATATGTTTAAAAGTCATTCAAAAAAAAAAATTAACAAAAATGTTGTAAATAAAAAAGTTAATAAAATCAAAAAACCCGACTGCAAAGATGTAATCAAGAAGAAAATCATGCTGTGCAGTCGGAGGATATTTATAGTTTTGGTCAGCCAGCTCGCGAATATGTATCCTCCGACTGCACAGCATGATATTCTTCTTTTTTACATCTTTGCAGTTGTTTTTTTTTGTTCTGTGCTGCTTAGATTTTATTAAACATAAAATTATTTTAAAGACTTGATATTTTTTTAAGCATGGGGTTTTTTCCTGCTACTCTGCTCATTTTCTCATGCCTGGGCCAAGGTTGCGTTACTGAGGCTATTTAAGTTGCTAGTTATCGGTCTGTATACCTAACCCTTTGTTTGACCGTACATTATAAATTGTATTGAATTCAAATGCCTGGTACATTAATTTAAGCTTCGTTTAGATTGCTTTACCTGGACTGTCAAAAGGTCCCGGATCTAGAGCTGTTCATTGGTCTCGCTCCCATTGTTTCTTCCACAGTTATAGTTTTCAAACTGATTAATGTTGGCGTATAGAAAATTTATGATTAGGCTTATTGTGTATTTGCGTTCGCTTTGCCTAGTATCTGCTGAGGAGGAGCCGTAAATTTTAAGCTTTGTTTGTTAGACGGGAACGGAAATGCTTTTACGGAGATTATTGTTTGCATTTACCTATTTTGGTTGTGTAGGATATATTATGGTTTGAGTGCAGTGGTATCGACAGTAACTTGTAAGTAGTAGGTCGTGGGTTCAAACTCAGGCAGGCGCTTTACTTTGTGTAAATTGTTTCACCACCACCACTGCTCTCAAAACGGTGAAGGAAAACATAGTGAGGAAACAGGCATGTCTTGGAAACAGAAAACCGAATACATGTGACATCCACCAACCCGCACTGGGCCTGCGTGGTGGATTACGGCCCATTACCTCTCACAGAGAGGAGGCCTGTTTCCCAGCAGTGGGAACATTATAAAGGCTGATTATGATGGATATTATATGGTTTCACGATATTTTTTTTTACAGGTTGTTAATTTCATCTGCTTATTGATTTTGTCATTTCCTGGCATTATTATTGTCGTATTCTTGGCATTGTTTTAGCAGGGTCCAATAATTTTATTAGGGTCACTTGAGTAGTTGATTTTAAAATGAGAATCATGTCTAAACGGCTAGTCGTTTTATTTTGGAAAAAAATTATGTTACATAAGACCATTTTTTTAATAATTAAATCTAAGAAAATTTTGAGTTTTATTGGTAAAATATAGTGTAATTAATGTGTAAAGTTATATCTAAAACGGACAAAAACACGACAATCGCACCAAAACCGCTGGGCGTATTTTGATGAAATTGACACCATCTCAAAGTCAATTTAATTATCTACATTTTGATCTGAGGTTCTTTTTTTTAAAGTCATAGAATAATAAGGAAAGTACAAAAAACTACTAAATTTTGGGTCGCGCAGGTGTGAAACGAGTGTGCGTTTTGTTCCCTCAAGTTCGTTGGCGTTAGTCGTCGTCTTAATACATGGACGGTTATATTTAATCTCTTATAGCTGCCTTTTCTCCATAAATATAATTATCTAACTAACATATTCTTTTAATTTCAATGAAGTTTTCGATCTAAAATAAATCTTTTTCCATCCATGTCCAATGCTACGCACAACTTAACTTTAGTACTATTTTATCTGTTTATACGTTTTTGTTAAATTTACTGTTAATAATTAATTAACATTGCCAGTGTATACAAAATACAAGGGGAAGTTCAAAGAAGCCATAAAATATCTAAATGTCAGCAGGCAACTTAAGGGTCGTGAGTTCAAAGCCGCGTTTACCCATTATGAGCACAGGGAATAGCTTGGCTTAAGCTCTTATTTTTAATTGATTTGTTATCAGTTATGTTGTTATTTATTTAAATTGTTTATTGATATTTGTTTGACTTTTGATCGAATTTAATGCAAATAAATGACATTGACTAATGTATTATATAGACGCTCCCTATATAAACAGTGCGAGCAATGTAAGTCTATATAGCTCAATTTATTTTGTTTTTGTAGTGTTCTAGATAAAGGTCTACAAGACACACTTTTTATTTTTACTTTGTCTCAAATATTCATTGTGTCAATGTCATGCATACCTGTTATTTGCATGGTTACTGAAATGCCGATTTTGTATATTATTTTATTTGAATTGTAAGTGACAGTGCTGTTGGTGTGCTTATTATAAATAAATAAATAAATAAATAAATAAATATGGGCCCTGGCAGCCAAGGGTATTTCCATACCTGTTTCAGGTAACGGTCAAAGCGGAACTTGCTAAAATCGCTCTCTATAAATATTTTATGAATGAACTTATTAGTTTTTGTTTGCTAACCCTTACTCCAATTAGCTTAAGAATTCCATGGTATAAGTGCTTTCCACCGCTTTAGTGCCATAAAACGGTTACTTTCTAAAGCATACTCCTTAGTAACGGCTAAATTAAGGTTTAATAAATAAAATTTATTCATGTACTCATTATTTGCGAAAAAAACAGGTTTTTAGTGTAACTAATAGCTTTGTTGAAAAAGAAAATAACAGCACGATATTATTACACTACTTTTGGATACTCCTCCAAAACGACTTGGATGTTTAAAAATATTTATTTTGAAATACCATCTGTAAATCAAAGAATATTTTGCAAACAAAACTGTCCAAAAGGAGGTTCAATATTGATATTCTGGCACCGAGAGGGCGCACGGCCATTACTGAGTTAAGATTGGGGAATATGTCTTAAGGTTTTATGTAAGCCAGTTTTTAGTGTAATATTTATTTTACACCTAAATATTATAAATTAAGAATTGTTCTTTGCCAATTGAGATTATTCGCAAGTAATCCTCGTTCATCTATTTTCACAGATATAAATATATATGGAATTGTATTTTAGGTGGGTAGAGATATGTCTCAGCGCACAGATTTTTTTTAAATTCTGCAATACTGAACTGCATCTACTTGATTCGTCACTTTAGTTCAAGGTTCAATGGAAGACCAGCGTCAGACAGTATCTGTCTGGCAACATTGCTGAAACAGACCTTTTTGACGCAGCCTTGATTTACACACTATAGGCTATATATTAAATAACTTGCTTCTGCCAGCGGCGTCGCCCGCGTGTAAACCAAAAATTATCCCGAGGGAACATATGCCCGGGATAAAAATATCATATGTGCTATTCCTGACTATAATCTATCTCTGTGCCAAATTTCACCCAGATCTGCCCAGCCGTTTAAGGGTGAAAAGTAACAAACATACAAACACACACACACACTCACAAACTTTCGCCTGTATAATATTAAGTGATGTCACATTTTATTTTATTCGTTACAGTGCCTCATGAACTGTCATGAAATAAATGTCTTTTATTTCTTTAAAAACAAGCTTAAAGTGTTTCGTGCACCGTCGTTTCGTTACTAAAGCTTTTAACAGTCCGTTTGCTCCTCAAACGTGACTAAATCGGAGTAACTCTTCCTTTAATTGACTGTTACGAGCGACAAGGGAGGATGGCCACCTAATGCCTGTTTTCTTCACAGAAAACTTTAAATGGACTGTAGTGTAAGGCTCAGCTCACACCGGGCCGCGACGCTGATCGTACTTTTTAAGATAGCTATAAAATATAGAGTTTAATTTACCACACAAAAAAAGTTAATTCAAAATATCAAAAACCCGACTGCTTAAAAAGCGAACTAAAAAGAAGTAAACAAGAAGAAAATCATGCTGTGCAGTCGGAGGCTACATATTCGCGAGCTGGCTGACCAAAACCAGATGTATTCTCCGACTGCACAGCATGAATTTCTTCTTGTTTACGTCTTTTTAGTTCGCTTTTTAAGCAGTCGGGTTTTTTGATTTTTTGAATTAGATTTTTCTATTTATTACTTTTAGCTTCTTGTTTACTTCTTTTTAGTTCGCTTTTTAAGCAGTCGAGTTTTTAGATTTTTTGAATTAGCTTTTTTTATTTATAACTTTTAGCTTCTTGTTTACGTCTTTTTAATTCGCTTTTTAAGCAGTCGAGTTTTAAGGTTTTTTGAATTAGCTTTTTTTATTTTTAACTTATAGCTTCTTGTTTACGTCTTTTTAATTCGCTTTTTAAGCAGTCGGGTTTTTAGGTTTTTTGAATTAGCTTTTTTTATTTTTAACTTTTAGCTTCTTGTTTAGGTCTTTTTAGTTCACTTTTTAAGCAGTCGGGTTTTTAGATTTTTTGAATTAGCTTTTTTTATTTATAACTTTTAGCTTCTTGTTTCCGTCTTTTTAATTCGCTTTTTAAGCAGTCGGGTTTTTAGGTTTTTTGAATTAGATTATTTTATTTTTAACTTTTAGCTTCTTGTTTACGTCTTTTTAATTCGCTTTTTAAGCAGTCAGGTTTTTAGGTTTTTTGAATTAGCTTTTTTTATTTTTAACTTTTAGCTTCTTGTTTACGTCTTTTTAATTCGCTTTTTAAGCAGTCGGGTTTTTAGGTTTTTTGAATTAGCTTTTTTTATTTTTAACTTTTAGCTTCTTGTTTACGTCTTTTAAGTTCACTTTTTAAGCAGTCGAGTTTTTAGATTTTTTGAATTAGCTTTTTTTATTTATAACTTTTAGCTTCTTGTTTACGTCTTTTTAATTCGCTTTTTAAGCAGTCGGGTTTTTAGGTTTTTTGAATTAGCTTTTTTTATTTTACCTTTTAGCTTCTTGTTTACGTCTTTTTAGTTCGCTTTTTAAGCAGTCGGGTTTTTAGATTTTTTGAATTAGCTTTTTTTATTTATAACTTTTAGCTTCTTGTTTACGTCTTTTTAGTTCGCTTTTTAAGCAGTCGGGTTTTTAGGTTTTTTGAATTAGCTTTTTTTATTTATAACTTTTAGCTTCTTCTTTACGTCTTTTTAGTTCGCTTTTTAAGCAGTCGGGTTTTTAGGTTTTTTGAATTAGCTTTTTTTATTTATAACTTTTAGCTTCTTGTTTACGTCTTTTTAGTTCACTTTTTAAGCAGTCGGGTTTTTAGATTTTTTTAATTAGCTTGTTTTATTTATAACTTTTAGCTTCTTGTTTACGTCTTTTTAGTTCGCTTTTTAAGCAGTCGGGTTTTTAGGTTTTTTGAATTAGCTTTTTTATTTATAACTTTTAGCTTCTTGTTTACGTCTTTTTAGTTCGCTTTTTAAGCAGTCGGGTTTTTAGGTTTTTTGAATTAGCTTTTTTTGTTTATAACTTTTAGTTAACATTTTTTTTTCGAATTATTTACAATTAAACATGTGTTATAAATTTTTGAATTCACCTCTTAAAACCCTTGGTACTCCACACGATGTATTTGGGAGACAAAAAATTTGGTCCACATAATATGGCCAAAATTAGCATTTATCAATTTTTTCCAATTTTAATGTAGCATGTGACACTCACAAGGTAAAGACGAATAGATTGACGTAAGAATCATCAAAATCGACCAACGAATTTTGTCTTTACAGCGCAACATAGGAACAAACATACAAACATACATAGACTGATAAATACATTACCCCCCTTCGGCAGTCGGGTAAAAAGGTACACATTTCAGTATCAGGGTACGAGTCCATCCCGCATACGTAAACATACGCCTGTTTTCAGGGGGGCAGGCGGAAATTACAGAACGTCAATTGGACCTTACGTACTCCTTATGCTTCATTTACCTTTAAACATACACGAATAGTCATACACGCATGAAATAAGAGTTCTCAAAAAAATAATATAAATAAAGTTCTACTCTATGGTATATCTTAAAAAGTGTGCGTCGTCCCGCCGCTTCTCAGTGTGAGCTGACCCCTACATACACATTACATAAGACGGAAACATGCACGCGTAATTAGGCAATAATGGCCACTGTACGGCGTAAATTAAGCGGGTTATTAATAATTTAATATTCATGTTTTTCTACATGATTTATGTAGAAAATCATGTAATACTTTTCCGATTAATTTAATTAAATATTTGTCAATATTTATTGGTAGTTGATGTTAGTAAAGAGCTGAGAGTTATCTGTTTATATATAAATTAACTTCTGCCCACGGCTTTGCTTGTGCTTTTCCAGGTCCAAGGCTATAGCTAGGTTAAAATTACATCAGGATCGCTTTAGCGGTTTAGATGAAAAAACATAATATCAGAATGCATAACTACACTTCTTTGATGGAATTGACGGAATCTTCAGGACATTAAATACGAAATAAATTTTGTTTAAAATAGACAATTCAAGGCTCAAGTCAAGAACACAATAAATTCAGTATTTTGTTTATATTATAAGCTTTTATGCTCATTAAGTGACGCTAACCATGACCCCGCTAATAATGACTAAAATGGCCTGACATCGGACGAAAATAATACCTACGAACTTTTTCAATATTGCCATCCCATCACTCATTCCAAAAATATTAGTCACTTATATCTGTCAAGGGTAACGTTCAATATAACAAAAAAACCGTAATCACTTGTAACCTTGTGATCCTACAAATGGTTCGGCTAATTGTGACAAACGAGGTGCCTTGTCATGTCATGTTTTGTTTTAATGTCAGCAAAAAACCTGTGACGGCCGGTACTTAACTGTATTTCTATATAATAGACCAGTCATATGCATACATAGGCAAAAATGTAATTGAGTTTTTCTGGTATAAAATTGTCCATTGTATGTGGCTCGGGACTATTTGTGACTGATAATAGTGATATGTAAATGAGGGTTTTAATCGAGAACGATTGTAGAATACGGACGTGGTGGTTTCATACGTATAAGGCTGCATAATGCTCAAAACAGTTCAAAAGAATTATTTAAAAAAATGCACTAGTTATATAGATTTGGTACAGTAAAAGTATATAGTTAGAATATGTCATAAAAAGTTTATTTAATAAACTCTATCAAATTGAAATTTATCCATGCATAGCGTGGCGTGAAACCATAAAATAAACGAGCACAATGCGATTCTTAGTACCATATAAATGGCTTAAATATCATAAAATTACACCAACGCATATAAATAATAAATATTCATTAAGCTCGCCTGAATCTACAATTTGTAATGGAGACCATAATAACATATTTAGTTGAGACTAACATCTGACTAATAGGCGACTTAACGGTTGATTACAAAAAGGTGTTGTTGATCATGTCAGTTGATTTCACAGTAATATTTTGACGGGTTATATCGCGAAGTGTTTGGGTTCGCGCGTTAATGTTACTTGGACGCGTCAGTCATGTCACTGTCAGCCGATTGAGCGGGAAAAGGCGCAAAAAAGTTAAGTAGTTACGACAGGAGTCAGTGCACCCTATTGATAATAATATGGAGCTAGAATCATCCGCGTGTTAACTATCTGAACACGACATTTCCGAAGACGGTCGAAAATATACAGATGGTTTGATGTTAAAAAGTTACAAGTGCCAATAGAGCTGTCCTTCAAATCTATACTATAATATATATTTTATATATATGTCTAATATAATAATATTATAAAGAGGTAAAGTTTGTGAGTTTGTAGGGGGTAATCTCTGGATGAAATTTGGTATGGAGATAGTTTGAGATCCTGGGAAGGAGATAGGACAGTTTTTATTCCCTTGGGATGATAAAACACTTTTACGCTGGTGAAGCTGCGGGCAGAAGCTAGAACTTCAATAAACCGACGGTAGTAGTAGTGGTTGTAACATTAGACTATTACTTTGCAACGTGGAGTGTAGCAATGCCGGTAGCACACCAGTGAGTGTAGCTTAGTTAATATAGCGTTATTTGTAGCACATTAGTGTTGATTTGCTCTGATCGTAGCATGCCGTGTAGCGGTGTAGCGTACAGCGTAGTGGCGCGCTCAGCGTAGCTGCGAAGTACACAGCGTAGCGGCGAAGCATATAGTGTAGCGACGTAGCACACGGCGTAGCGCGTAGCGATAACGCCCAACCAAAGTTTTTTTTAAATTTTGATTCTTCAGTTAAGGTTTACAGAGCTAATCATAATCTTAACAATTCAGGATTGCAATGAATACTCGTAGTACTGCTCTATTCAACTGAAACCAAGTGTAAAAGAAAATCTTATATTATTCAGATTGCCAGCACGCAATAACAGAATAAATAATTTATATCTTTTGAAAGTACAAGTGACAAGAACAAGCACTTGGATCCTCCACAAAAAGTTGTATTCACCAAGACAGGAAAATGATAAATGTCTTACTGCGAAGATACTCGTACTTTGTCTTATGTGTCAAAATAGTTATGCGAGTACAACTTAAATAAATGTCAGTTATTTAATAGGATCTCAATGTACAAATGGATTTTATATTGTAACTAATTTTATGACGCCCCTATTAATGTTTACAAAACGAATAGGAAACATATTTTGTGAATTAAAATAAGCCAAACAAAAACGAGCAGAACAGATAATAAATGGCATCTACTTACAGAACCCCGGGCCTCAGCAATGAAACTAACGAGAGGAAACAACTAGTCGAGAGGCGGCGGGAAAAATCCAGCAACACCTCACATGAATAGAGCTGATTAATTTAAGAGTCAATAATAGAGTGTGGCGAGATATGAAGATATCAGAGATGCGATCTACTTTAGATTGGATCCCGATTGACTATTAATTTGTTTATGTCGGACGCAGCGCTGCGCGAGATCAGCAAAAAAATTGAAAGCATCAAAATTTAATGTCGATTCATCATGTAAATGAACCGGCAAACAATGGACCGTTCAGGGGATCGGCTTTTTGTAGAAACGCGTATACCTATTATGGGCGTGATATACATATGATTAGGTCCTCCAACGAGGCGCGACGTAACAAACTAGCTTCAACTTGAC
Source organism: Orthosia incerta (assembly GCA_948252205.1). NCBI lineage: Eukaryota > Metazoa > Arthropoda > Insecta > Lepidoptera > Noctuidae > Orthosia > Orthosia incerta. The sequence goes on from OX411760.1 coordinate 17,653,274, forward strand.
TAACTAGTTATTTCATTGCTTTTTTGCGAATGTAGAAAGTGTGATATTATTATTAAACAAGATCTTAGGTCGCTTAGTTACGTTAGCAGTTATAAGTTGAAATGTTCCATGTTCGACATTCCCATCGTCGTTCTACCCAGATATTAACATTGTATAATTATGTATAACTTAGCATCAAATCATCGTAAAGATAAGTTATCTAGTCCATTTCAACAAAATGGTTTAGACGTGGGTGCCGATAGTTTTAGTTTCGTCTAACTTTCAGACTTTCTCGAGCCTAGACCAGTTTTATTGCATTACATTTAATATAATTATTTCCTTCAGACCTAATGCCAATTTATGATTGCTTTCATTTCTCCTTCGTCTGGCTATAAACTTGTTCGCGGCTGCCAACAGAATTAAAGTTATGCCCTAAAGGCAAGGTATTATTGTCGGGCGTCCGGAGCCGGGCGTCTGCATCTAGCCCACAAACTATCTCATTACACTGAGATTCCTGCCATGATATTCATGCTCACGTATGCAGTATCTCAGTGCATACCCGGCAAACACTTCTGAGAAGAGAATACCCGAGTAATCACGAGATAATGTTAAATATGACTTGTCCTGTAATTTAATTTTAAACGCGTGTTGCTTAGGAGCAATTTAGAACAATTTACAATAATAGAGAGACAGTTATGATGTTTATAATTCAATTAGGGAGATCGTTTGTTCGGTGATATAACCAGGTTATTGTTTATAGCGGGCCGTTGTATGTTTTTGGTAAACTGTATAAGTGATCGCTCGGAATTCGGTGTTTAACCGGTTCCGCTCACGTGACGGAGGAGAAAACAAATGGAAAGGACACCTCTAGGTGGCGTGTTTAGACTTACGTAAGTAAAATATAATGTATTGTGATTGTGATGAATAGTACTTAAGTCGAAGACGAGTGAAATATTCTTTAATTATATCAATTAATAATTGTGTTGTGGGGGACTTGCAATGTTGCAATGCAGCGCTGAATGAAAACAAGGCATTTTAGGCACACACAACTTTTTCTACGTTTTTTTTTGCAAACAATTGCGTACAGACATGGCGTTATAAATAATCTCACATTTATCTATATCTTTTTGGCATTGCAGTAAACAATAGAAATGTTTTTATATAACTCGAATACCACAAGAGACATCATCCAATTATATCAAATCTCAGAATTTAACGAGACCAGACACTTATTGGTAGACCGTGAACTCAAACAATGCAGTGATTTCTACAAGAACAAGTGAACTTACACAATTGTTTTGTAGAAATCATGTCAAAACGCATCGTTGTTCGAATTATTTCATTGTACATCAACGAGTTAAGACAGCTAGAACTGACAGAACAACAAAGACAGTTTTGTGTCGTATCTAGTCGACGTCGTACCATTGACATTGATCCGTGTCACAGCACACGCACTGGTGCGATTACATCGATGTCATCATCAGGTAAGTACATCTATCGTGTGCCTCACGCCAATATTAATAATACTTAATGAAAGCGAAATTATATCGCAGCCATCAAACTAATTAAGTCTCGGTACAATACACATATCAAATGAAATGGCATTTTTGCAGCGAGTAACAAGAATGTACAAAGCGCGTCTTTCAAGTTACGCAACGATGTACTTTCTAAATTATCTAAATAGAGAGTTCAATAACTTCAATGGTCGAAATGTGGTCAAAAATTAACAGGCCAGTTCATGTAATACTGTGATGTCATGGCGAACGTTTTACCTCTTCAACTAAGATGTAAAAGTAAAAGTGGTTGGATTGGGCAGCTGCGGGCTTCTCAATAGAATGGATCATAAAAGCTTGTTATGTGTTATCCCACGCGTCCGCACCCGAGCGAGCATCAGAAAGTGAGAGGACGAGACAGCTGATAAAATTCATATGATGCGACTTGCGACTTCGAGTCACATGATCGAAGCTGCAGATGCTTTTATGCGATTTTAATGCCGCCTTCACACAAAGTAGAAAGTAGCATCTTTAATAGCGATTAGGGATTCTTTAGATGCTAGCTTCTTCGTTTTATTTGTATTATCGTTTCCTTTTCGCTCAACGCTGATTTCGCAACTTTCAATAAGCATTAAGGTCATCAGAAATTTGAAACATGTTATTTATCTACGTTTTTCAGTACTGATAAGTTCATTTATTACTTCCCAGACATTTTTTACTGTGTATCCAATTAATAGAGGCGTTCCACAATAATTGCCATTTCACGGTCTGTTACCATCTTTTATTTTATGTAGGTATCCTGTATTCTTGATTTATTGTATATCTTTGTCTAATTAAAGTAGAACATTATTGTACGTCGTGTGCTTGACCTAGAAAGTTCTATTGAAAACCATTTCCTATAAAGCAGAGCGGTAAAGATTCAAGTAAGTTCAGGCCAGACTAGATTCTTAACTATTTTGGAAAGCGAAGCAAATCATACAATTAATCAACAGTTTCATTACCGATTTGGCATCGCTTTTGCACGCCAAATTTTCACGTGCTTTCTTCTGTGTAATAATTAGTCATAGATATTAATGTAAACAATTTGCCATTTATGTTTTTAGAGGCATTAACGTTTTACTGACAGTTGCTATCATGTTTGTTTAGCTGCTCGTTTGGTCAGACAAGATGAAGATGAAGAATGATTGATGTGTGAGCGGGCGCGATAAAATTTTTCATGGAGAGATGAGGACACTAATACTTTTACAAAATTTGTTGTCATAGGGAGCACACCAAAAAAACTGATGACAACAGAATCGGGGGATACAGTTTGGTGTTGTATATTTACATCCGTCATCAATTTCCAAAATTTAATTATACTACTCGATAACTAAGAGCAGTGGTGGCCCAGTGGTATCGGCCGCGACTTACAAGTTGTGATTCGGGTGTTCGAGCCCAGGTAGGCGCTTTACTTTGTGTTAATGATTTAATCATCACTGCTCTCAAAACGGTGAAGGAAAACATCGGGAGGAAACCGGCATGTCCTAGAACCAAAAATTCGAAGACATATGTGACATCCATAATATTATATTTATATTGTGTATTGTGTGTGTATTTATATTGTTGTGTTGAATTGTTTTTGTTGTGTTGTTTTTTATATTATATTTTTTATTTCTTTCTTTTTATCCATCAACCCTCTCTGGGCCCGCGTGGTGAATTACGGCCCATTCCATCTCACGGAGAGGAGGTAGTGTCCCAGCAGTGGGAACATTAATAGGCTGATGATGATGCTAACTGAAGGATAAAATAATAATAACAATGAAACATGAAAATCCGAAGGCTCATTATGTACAAGTTTTCAAGTAAATATGCAGCCGTATCCACGACACGGTCAAAAGTTCATTTTTAGTTTATGTTTTGTCTGCCTGTCATGATGGTTATAATATTTCTACCTCTGAGGGGGTACCATAAGCTCTTAAAGCAAGGTTATGTCCACTGTGCGCAAGGGACAGATTTTTACAGTCATATACATCCATCCCTTATGCACAATCGCAATAACCTTGCCCCAACTTGGAACACCTGCCATAGTTTATAGACCGTTGTTAAGGACCTAAGTTAACAGCTTCGTCTAGACATGTTTCAATGGCGGATGGGCGTATGTTTCGTACGAACAAACGTAAAATGATAACCATGATTCGTCAGTACAGCTGTAAAGATTTAAATTGCTTATAGTTTATACCGTTATCTTTAGCGATTGGCAGGAGAAGGCCTTTCATTCTGATTATTTATTTGGATTGTATTGTACATAACTGTTTCCAAGCCATAATTACGAGAAATCATGAAAACTTTAGGCCTTTATCTACATACTTATAAAGATAATCATACGAATAGTCCTATAATTCATTTCACATTCCACTAAGGCCAAGTTGAATGTCCTCTAGAGTAAATATTCCATAGAAAAAATCTAGTTTGTTTAAACAACGCGACATGTTAGCCAAATGACTGAAGTACCGTAGTTCGGCAATTAAAAAAGGAATTAATGAACATCCGTTCATTAATTCCTTTTTTGTGTTAAGGATCATATTGTACCAGTAATAGGTGTAAATGTAGAGATTATAGAGAATCGTAAATCAGTTTTACGATAAATTATGGTAGCAATTTGACTATCGGCGTTTTTATTTGAATTTAATTTAATATCGAAATATCTTTCTGATTAGTCGTATAATGTGGTAGACTAACTTTAAAAAATCATTAGATTTTGATAGATAATGGAAATGTTTTAATAATTTATTAAATTAATGTTGCATTTTCATGAAATACACGAGGAAGTGGGTACCAATCTCAATAAAACCATCAGGCATTATAAAATTTAATTTGCAAAATCTTAATTCATCATTATTATTTCAACCGAAAGACTACGACCACTGGAAAGGAAATACGTAGGCCTCCCTCAAGTGTCGCCTCATCGAACAGTCCAGAAGACGTAGCACCGATGACCTGGTGACGATGACGGATGCGGGTATCCACTGGATGTGAGACGTACAGGACCGGTCCCAATCTGTAATGATTAATTCATAAAAACCAACACAAAATTCGTTCATAGTAATCATACACATAATTGAATTTTAATGTCAAAAGCTTTTACTCTGTTTGCCCCTACACAAAGGCGGATGGGTGATTAATGCACGGGCGCTAATTACTCCGTGGCCGAGATGCACGGCGCAGGCGCACGCCGACAAAGGCGGCTCCGCAGGGCACATTGCTGGTGTCATCCCGGATAACTTGTGGGTTCTAACTGCCTGCATAGCACCATCCTTTATATCTACGTGGTTCGTTTCCGTATTTTTTATGAGGTTGGTAGGTATTAATTTTTGCTCGTGGCGCGTCGCCGGTATTGCTTGTGAAATGTGATGAATCATATTGTAAAACGTACCACAACACAAATCTTAAGATTATTGTAATCTGCAGATTCTTAGATACAGCAAATTCAGATTAAGAGTATTGAATAATGTACAAAAAAAAAACTATTTGGCCCTCTAGTAAAGTTTTGAAGGCTTACTCACCACGGGCACATTGCTGGTGTCATTCAGGATAACTTTGTGGATACGTCCTGCATAATATCATCCTTGATACCTAAGTGGTTCGTTTCCGTCATATCTATGAGTTCCTTACTATTTTTTGCCCGAAGCGCCGGTTTTGCTTGTATGGAGAACAATGAATGAATCATATTTTAATACGTACTACGTAGCATAAATCACAATCGCACAAATTGCTGCATAATGCATATCTAAGATTTCTGAGACCTGCAGATACAGACAGACAGTTCACAACAAACACACACATCATCAGCCTATTAATGTTCCCACTGCTGGGACACAGGCCTCCCCTCTATGAGAGGGAATGGGTTTACTGGACAGACATATACTGTCCAGTAAATTACGAGTTAGAATATTACATAATTATAAAAATACCTTACTTGTGGTCTAGGAAGAAATCAAAATGACTTTCTACTTTTTTGACACTTTCATTTTTGAAACAGCATATTGATTTTTTAAATTATTAGCTGAAAGTTATCCTGTGTTGTTATGTAAAATTTTACTATTCTAAATGACATTTATGTAGGAGGATGACATTGTTTTCAAAAATTTTAACGTCTTGCATAAGCTTTTGTGAAAGTATTGCCGGAATATTAATTTCGTTACAGTTGCATTAAATATGACTATTGGAAGTTGCACAATGCATAGCGCTGTCTTTATTTCATATTGAAGACTATTATTGCGTTAATATTTATTTTATTGCAGTACAAGTTTATTACAATACTGCTCGTTATTCTAGGCCTTGCATGTAGAGTAAGGTTTATTGATGAGGAAGTACACTTTCATTCCATTGCGAAGATTACCATATCCAGGCCAGAATTAATGTTTCTAGGTTGTTCAGGCTAGCTTGAGGCTTTCAGCTACCTTTGCTCTCGGTATCTGGAAATAATTTATGACGTATCATACAAAGCGAGTCGAATGATGCGGTTCTCAATCACAGCTATAAGATGCGTTTGAAAATTAGTCACAATATTTTTGCGATAATTTTCGTTCAAGAAAGCGGATCTTAGTGTCTGTACCTTAAAGAACATTATTTAGTAAAGCTGTAAAAAAATCCGTCACATAAAATTATAAGTTGTAGATTTTGAAGATAGCAAAAAATAAGCCATTAGTGAGATAATTATCACCAAAATTGGCCAATTAATAACTTAAATACGTGAGAACATGCATATATTTTTCCTAATATCGTTGTCATCGTCCAATTAATGGTACGAAATTATGCTGTTTTAATAAATACATGCTAAAACTTTGGAAATTTTAATGCATCGCATCCGTTTTCATACTAAAACAAACTATTTCGGTAATCTATCGAGCGTATGAGTTATTTATTAGCTTATCTACTCGTAGTACATAATTTATGATGTACCTAGTACTCCAAATTCATATATATTGGGCGAGGTACATTAATCTCTGGTTACCGCTACTCCTAATGATAAGACATGGAGTGGAGGTCGCTCGAGTTGGATAATGATCCTCGTCCTGTAATCATATGAAGGCTATTGTAGGCTCTATTGTTGCTACCTACATAGATATATGACGTTTTGGCAGTGGTTATGTTTGTTTCTTTCATATGGGATTGATATTTCCTGTAGTCGCATACTATGTTGCACGATATACATGAAAATAACTATGATTTGCTATCTATTCTGGAGTTTTAAGTTTTTAATTGATGCTTTACTTGGAATTTCTTCGTGTATCGTGGGTGTGTTTACAAAAATTTAAACTTACATACACGCAGCCAGATCCGGAACAACTATCTGTAATACAAATATTTGTTCCGTGCGGGAATCGAACCCGCGACACGCAGCGCAGCAGCCGATCGCTTGACCACTACGCCAACCGTGTCGTCGAGTTCAAAGCTTCTTAACTGTTTCTTTCTAAGTCATGGTTCGATAAAGGTTAGGCTTTGTGTCTGTCAAACAATAATAGTAATGTTAATATTCAATTTCCTTCTATTCTAGCTATTTCGGTGTTTTGACCATCGTTATCGCTAATAGAATGCCGCTTTGTCTAGCCTGAGTGTTCGACCGAAAAATCGGTTTCGGTTTCGGTCGAGTTTCAGCAAAAAAACGAGTTTCGGTTTGGTTTCAGTTTCGGTTGCAAAACTACGACTGAAACCGAAACTGCATTCGGGAGTTCTCGCGCTGTGATCGGTCATGTTCGGTGCGGTAAATTCCATCCAAGCGAGTAATCGACGAAGACATTTTGCCGCGTCCACGTGCTTAATCATGTCGTGACTGGCTTGTGTTTGCAGTTCGTTTTGTTTGTTGTGAGTTTTCGTGTGATTTATTTTGAATTTGGTTAGATTTATTACGTGATATATCATAAGAGTGTTCATATTCATATTCTTTATTGCACACAAAACAAACATATACAAATACAGGACAACTTATGTACAAAGGGGAGCTTAACCCATAATAGAAAAAAAATAAAATATAATTAATTATAACAAACTAATGCTAATAATAGTAGAATCAAGTTTAACCTATCTAAATATTTTTTTCGTTGATTTAACTCTCTCGCTAATGTTATACCTAAAAAAACTTTAATTAGGTACTTGGTACTTACTATAGTTCATTAGTGGTGATAATATTATGGTGAATCCATAATGTTATCACGCAGTTTCAACATTCATTTAAATACTTATTACCAAGGTATTCAAGTGGCAAGTACAGTTAGATACCTACGTCCATATTTTTTATAAAATTAACACACTTATAAAACCGACTTATAACATTTTATTTTTAAGATTAAAAAAAAACCATGAATAATATTCAAAAAAAAACTCTTCTCAAATAAACACCTTACCTATTTTAACAATTTTTAAGGCGCAATTAACATTTTATTTCTTAAATGAGGGGTTATTATGTTGTTAATTTATACCAATAAGTGACAATGTCGAAGAGTGCTTAGCTAAGGGATTTAAAGATAAAAAAATAAAGACTGACTGATTATAATAATGTTTTCTTTATTTTTCCCTCAAAACATGACCTTGTAAGGAAGTTTCGGTTTCGGGCGAAACCGTGACTGTTGCTGAAATTCGGTTTCGGTTTTGGTCGTAAAAACAGTTTCGGTCGGCACTACTGTTTTACGAAGGTAAATGTATTAAACAAAATACATTTCGTAACCAACGCACTGAAGGAATAATTCAGGCCCTCTGCACTTTCCACAATTGTTTTTATATCAGCGAAGCAGGTAATAGACACAGTTTATAAAGTTCTCTGCAATCCAACCAATTGGACGCATCAGTCTCTAGCTTTGAGAGAGACACAAAGTTCGTTTCAGTTCGCTCTGGTCTCTTTGTGGGAAAGGGAATGAAGGAGAGGGAACGAGATATTTCGGATCTCGACCGCCCGCGAATTCTCAAATGCGTATGTTCCTGTATTCGGTCATTGGTTAATGACATATTATAAGAGATGGCGCTACCACTCAACATACATTACAAACATTTGAATAGTAGGTCATTTACCTGCTTATGTCTAACATAAGCACTGATTGCGCTGATCATTACATGCACTCCACGGGTACTACTAATCGAGTCTAACAAGCCCCTAAGCCGAGCTTATTCTTCAGATAAGACTTAGACAGAACTGCGAGCAATTTTAATTACTTCAACCGATGAGAGCTATGTTGCGCTATGTTACGCTAAGTGAGATAAAGCTATGTCAAAGAAGCTTAATTGCTTCAATTATTAGCTTAGATAGTGTCGAAGTTATGGCAAAAGTATTTGCCTGACGGGAGTGTTAGAAAAGACATTTAGATTAGCAGATACATTGAATAGATACTCTTTATTGCACACCATATAAAGGCAACCATATTGAATTACTTACCTAAATTATTGTTGATTAAATTGTGATGAATGACAACCTAATTTTTATTTTGTTAAAGGTTTTTTTGCACAAGAGGGCCTAGACAAATTACATTCTAGTATCGAAAGCGTGGCGATAGCGATTGGAAGAATGCCAAAGTTGTATGGGGACGTCAAACGCTTTCGAAATGTCACGTGATCAAGCCTTACATTTGTAGCCTCGCATTTTGCCATTTTGACCATCACCAACACTGACATCGAATTACACATGTCTAGAGCCTCTGGATATACACAAATATTAAAAGCTCCAGCATCTTAATTGATTTAACGCCATCAATTGACCAACCACATTCGAGATGAAAGATGCAATGTGATTGGTCGATTGGTGCCGGTCAAACTCTTTGCCTTGCCGAATTCACTTACGCAATTAGGCTGCAGGTTATCTGTTCTGTAGGCTTAAAGGAAATTTAATCCGTGACAGCAGGACACAAGCAACTCAATGCTTTTTTGCTAGAAACATTGTGTTCTTTTTTGGGACAAGCCTGCTGAACTTTGTCCTCTATTCCCAACAATTACGACTCCTAAAAGCCAGAGTCGGTAGTGGGGACGATCAGAAACGTACTGAGTCAACGATGAGGAGTCCCGGATGAACGATTATACTGTCTTGGATTCCACTACGAATCCGCGGCTGCCTGTTATTTAAATCATACTTTATGTTTGTAGTTTTATTTTAAGTGCAAGTATTTTCATTTTTGGGGAGACACTCGCTGCTACGAAATTAATCAGAAAAGAACAGCGGAGGACCAACACCAATCTCAGCTTAATTCTCAGATAAATTCTATATATAAATCTCCATAGCACTTTAGGTGCCACAATTCCCCATGGCCTCAATTACCATATTTAGGTCACAGACTCAAAAAACGTTACCCGTCAAGTTACCGTAAGTCATAAGTTACGACGCACGTTGGTAGTTAGCTACAACTAGGACTAACCTGAGTTAGCTAACTACTGCCATTACCGAATTAACAGCGACTTAACGACTAAGAACTGAGAAGCTAATGAGCCATGTTCAGTTACCCTTACTGCAGCTTACTGGCTATTCTGTTTACATGACTTGCCTAGTCTTGTTAAACTGAATAATTATGGGAACCAGTTTTTTATTTACCTATTCATGTAATTATTTCTTTATGTGTCATTTACTTGAAACGTTAAGCCATTGGAGTATTAAATTTTATGGCACTTCATTTTTACGTTTCTTAAGTAAAGATGGGTATTTTTTCTTGTTCCTTTGCTGTGTTGGACAGAAACCTAGTTACGTCCATTGCTTGAGCAATTGGTTCTACAGTTCTGTTAATGCCTTTGCTAAATAGGTAATCGCTCACTCTACAATATCAGCGTTCTTTTTTAGCTGGTCAATGTGAATATAAGTGAACCACAGCAAGCAACGGTGAAGGAAAACATCGTGAGGAAACCGGCATGTCCTAGAACCAAAAATTCGAAGACATGTGATATCCACTAACCCGCACTGGGCCCGCGTGGTAGATTACGGCCCATTACCTCTCACAGAGAGGAGGCCTGTGTCCCAGCAGTGGGAACATTAATAGGCTGATGATGTGATGTGATGTGACAGCAAGCAAAAATGTACTTCTATACATATTACTGCAGGAATCTCAAAAGATAATATTTAATACACGACGACAGTTAACAACACCGTTAATCATTTAACTTAGCCAGATAACTTCCAAGCCCACGCAGTCCATAATGTGCTCATAACTAACCTGTCCAATAACCACATTATTTAACTTAGCAGTTAATATTAAACTACACTTGGCTACTGTTTGTAATTCATAGCTTACAGGACATGACATGGGGCGCTCCACAGATTACCATAATCAAACGAGTCGGGATGCCTATCGCTGCATTAAGTTATTAGTAAACATGAGGATGGTCATGCTTGCCCATAGACTAAAATATATCCTTTCCCTTGAGTAGCTGATTTTAAAATAAGAATCACGTCTAAACGGCTAGTCGTAATTTTGTGGAAACATATATGTTGCACTAGACCATTTTCTTAATAATTTGATCTGAAAATTTTTTGAGTTTTATTCATATAACATAGTGTAATTAATTTGTAAAGTTATGTCTAAAACGGACAAAAACACGACAATCACACCAAAATCGCTGAGCGTATTTTAATGAAATCGACACCGTCTCAAAGACAATTTAACTATCTACATTTTGATCTGAGGCTTTTTTTTTTAAAGTCATAGAATAATAAGGAAAGAACAAAAAAGTACTAATTTTTGGGTCGCGCGGGTGTGAAACTAGTGCGCGTTTTGTTCCCTCAAGTTCGTTGGCGTTAGTCGTCGTCTTAAGTCCCTTATTTATATGGCAAAGAGGAAATGTGCCTGTATGTGTCCCCGCGGGTGTTGAGCCAATGTCCCATCTTTTACAAGCCTCGCTTGTTGAAGCGTCCAGCTGAAATCTTTATCATCCTCCTTGAAGTCAGTGCTGTTACTTCCTCATTCGTATCGTCTAGCCAGTCGTAAGACACATTTTGATGCCAATCTATTGCTTTTCACCAATATTGTATGTTTTCTTAGGTATCAATGATATAATTCGACGACATGGTTGATGTAGTGGTTGAGCGATCGGCTGCTGCGCTGCGTGTCGCGGGTTCGATGCCCACACGGTACATATATTTTTATGGCCTACAGGTTTCGGATCTGGGTGTCTTGTGTATGTGAATATAAATGTTTGTAAACGCACCCACGATACAGGAAGAAATTCCTAGTGTCAAGCAAAAATATTATGTAATTAAAAACGGCCTATCCTTCATTGCTGTCTTTTGAATTTCATAACACCAACTTTTTCTTATATTATTAGTCAACATGTTGACTTGTGGGTTGTGGCATAAACAGTTTCAACGCGTAGTTTCCGCGGTCAATTTGTATGCTTGGTAGTCACAATAAATCATTCGTAAAGATCCTCGATCTGAGTAAGAAAATCTATTCTGCCGAGTGACATAAAATGGGGTAAAGATGGCCTGCAGACTGCAAATGCATTCTCTATGTGTCACCGATGATCTATAGCCATTTTGAGATAAGTTATGTAAATCTCTTCCGGATAGTATTCTGATTACCGTGATAGTATTAAAATTTTGTATCCTTTTACTATCGTCCCAAAAAGAATAGGTGTTCATTTGATGATTCAACAATAACATTTAAGTTATTATGTGTTGTCTAACTAGTTACGTGCATTTACATAATGCCATTCTAATTTACTGTGTGACAAAAAGAATGCGCTTTCGTGCATCAGGTTTACATATAAGTGGGTAGCAAGAAGAAGCACCCAGATAGCTCGGTTGGCACTAGAGTCCTATTCTCAACACTTCGCCACGATTTCTCGTGATGTTTACTGTGATAAGCTCTGTCCACATTGATAGAGGGAGAAGGTAAAATACTGAATATAAGAACCGTTTATCACTGAAAACCATGGTGGTTGACAGGTAGATTCTTTAAATATTCGAATTTTAAATCCTAAAACTGATATATAAACCGGGCCTACTTACTAGGCTTAGAATACACAGTCGGCACTGAAAGTTCCTTATAGAATATAATAAAATATATTTTACAATGCATGTCCTCGAAAAGAGCGTTTTCCAAGCAGCCAAACTGTGCGGAAAGTGTCACTTTTTTTTACTAGTGCTTTTTACTTTCCTGTACTTTTTTAATTTTTAACTCCAACGTCAGCCCGCCGCATAGAGTTTTTATTATTTGAGAAAAGTTTTAAAAATTAGTTAAGTACATATATCATTCATATAAAAGGTAAAACAAAACTAATACTTCATTTAAGGCGTTTTTATTACTCTAGATTTAGATTTTGATCAATAAATTAATTTTAAATAAGTATTCATTAAATATGTTTGGCAGAATGAATATTTTGCTCGTGCCTTTTTGCGTTACGACGTGACAGCTTTTATTAGTTAATCTGTGGATATGCTGAGGGCCTTTGAATGAGCGCCATTTTATTAATTTCTTGCTTGGTTCAGATATGTTTTTTTATTTCCTCGCACAATGCATAGTAAAATGTTGTATGATACACGTGCGTAAGATGATTTCCGACTCGTCTCGATTCATCCACTCACTCGCTTCGCTCGCTCGTGAATAAAAATAGCACTCGTCGGAAATCACATACTTCCCGCACTTGTAGCATAAATAACTATTATACCATTCCCCCTCTAAAAAGCTTATTTTATTCACTGAAAACAGTGAATAAAAAGCACTTTTTCTCACTGTTTTGGTGTTTGAATTTAGAACACACCAATACATATTCGACGTCCATCTCAATGCTATATGAACTCCTTGTGCAAAGAATATTCGACTTTCAAACTCCTTTATGTATTTGATTTTCAGTTTGTTCATGATTAGGATTTTAATAATGATTTTGATTTTAGTCTGGGCTGTTTAGTGAATACTTATTTGGATTGTAATTATAATATTAAAACATTGGTGTTAATTAATTATAATTATGTAACGTAACGGAAGTGGTCACTGGCCCCTGAAACACATTTGTTGTTACCTAGCTCTGCTTTAATTTAGAAAAAATGTGAAACCTCGAGTTTTCACATTTTTTTAAATTTTGAATGTAATAAAACTTTTATTTAGTGTTTTTCCTTGTAATTTTCGCTTAAATCTTTCTTTTTCTCGTAGTCATGGTATAAAATATAGTATGCAACTCTTGAATAAAACGGATTTATATCGAGGGCCATGAATCACTCGCGTCGCTCAGGATTCTACCACTTGAATCACTCGCTATGCTCGTGATTCAATCATCATGAATCACTCCCTACGGTCGTGATTCAGTTGTTAGAATCCTTCACTTGCTCGTGGTTCATCTATGGCCCTCGCTTTAAAACCGTCTTTTATTCACTAGTTGCATAATATACCATTATTGAACACCAAATAAAAAGAAATTACACATATATTTTACAGCAACTTAATACTACAACGTGGTATATTAAACCTTGTCCTCTCCTACTTTACTCCTTATTATTTATTTTCAGCCTGTTCTGTCCCAATGTACAACATAGTATAAATAGTTCTTTCTTTATTGTTTTCAAACCTCTATTATGCACGAGTAAACTTGGATACTTCCTTATTTGATTGTTTATTCCTTATTTAATATTTGAAATTATTCTTCTTTCAAATTAGCAATAAAACTGCCATTGAGCCATGGAGTCACCGACTACCATTCTGTACTAGTCTTAAGTCTCGTATGCACCTCGTTAGAGACCATTTAAGTACAATAAAACGATTATTATGGCCGTTAGGTGTATCTTTAACCTTCTGCTCTGCTTCCACCGTTTATGGCAGAGGATGAGGGTTATTTTATATGGCGCTATATTGTTTGTTATTGAGGCAGTCTTTACTACCAAAGATATTGCTGAAGCAAGCTGTAAAAGGCAGAATGGATTATCTCATATGTAGTTCATAATATAACATTGACATTAAAAATAAGATGGTTTAATGATTTTGTAATATTTATTGCTATTCGGCTTGATATTAAATATTTACTGTATTTTGTTACTAGGTTGTAATTTATGTGTAAGATTTTGCATGCCCATATGACGTCAGAGCATGGAAAACACTAAAAAACAAATGTATAACATCTTTACCCCTACCTATGGTGGCAAATAAAAAAAAATTAATTAGAACATCACGCCTGTAAATTACACAGAAGAGCTCCAGATGAATGTTATCGGTGCCATATCATAGAAGGAAAGTAATTGGTATCTATTAATCGGTCACAAACTCTGAGTTTGTCTTTCTACTGAGAATTTCGGTCTTCTTCTTCTTCTTTTCGTGTGTGGTGTGGCTACTCTCATGTCAGAGTTAATTAAGCCGCCTCTGGGAACCCACAGGCCTCTGACTTGGCTATTTCAGACTTAAATTAACTATATAAGTCCAGGTTTCCTCACGATGTTTTCGTTCACCGTTGCTTGTGAGCCCAAGATAAACTTAGAAAGTACATATGAATTTGATTAAGTCACATAGGTACTTGCCCAGATTTGAACCCACGACCTTAAGCACGATATGCGGGGTTTCAGCCACTGGGCCACCATGACATAAAGAAGATATTATTCAGCCATTATGAATTGAAACAAAATACCTCTTACTGGGCTGACTTGCGAATGAAATTGGAGAATTCGCGTTCACAGCTGCTCTCTGAAAACTTTTGATTACACATTGTTGTACAAAAACGTTAAAGAACAATTTAATATTATGTGGCATGCAAAGGTACGATCTCATTGTTATTCTTATTTTATACTTCAGAAGAATAATTAAACTGTAACATTGTTTCAGAAGTTAGATTGAGCAACATGCTTTGTGTTAATTGTTTCATAAATATTGCGACATTTTACGATGCTTCCCAGCGTGTGCCAAGGAGTCCACTTACTTACCTTAGCTAGTTCGAAGAGTACTCGTTGCAATGAGTGACAATGCAGCACATTTACCAGTCTATGTTGGTATTTGATATCAGAAAGCGCATCTCGCCATGGAAAGCTGCTGCAACCCGTTAGTGGACCGGCTGCACCCAGCTTTCCAATCGCGCCTCCAGCAGACTTAGTTTATCAGAGCTTTCTATATCCACTCCTATTTTATGTGCCCTAATCTCCTCAGATAGGTGCTAAGTTATTTCACTTTAACGCTGAACACTTACACATTAGTGTCTGATACGAAAAACATGTACCTTCTTCCCTGTAATTCATTTTTAGCGTACAACAAAATTGTTAAGGTAACAGATATTACATTTTCAATTCTCGGTTATCGTTAAAAATAAAGCACAGTAACTGCTTTAATAATATAATGTCGTTACAACATGATGACCTGCTTCACAAAAACGGAGCAAAATTTTTGACATGTAGCCGATCGGGGTAATGATCGCAAGTCATTGCGTGCTACGATAAAAAAATAACAAGATTTTGGCTTACAACTGAGAAAAAATGTCATCAGTGTTGACAAAAAATTACCGGCATTATACAGAAATGTGGGGATTGAGGCTGTAACGTGAGGTGGGTCAGATTTATTTTAAACTTTACATTGACACTTTAATTGGCATGTTGTAAAATCAGGGTTATAGCTACCGGCCTAATGAAGAATTTGAGATCAATGCTCTCGTAAGCCAGGATTACGAGTACTGAAGAATTAAATATTACTACTTACAGTAATTAAATTTGCTTAATGATTTTATTAATATTTGCATTCGCATTTCTGCCTCAATAGCGTTTAAATACTAAACCTAAGATCTAAAATGTAATTTACGATTGGTAGGTAATCTAAAATATTGATGATGATAACTTTTACTGGGCAGACGCGCATGCGCGCGTCGATTTTACTTTATTTATAGAATGTTTTAATTGTGATTCTAAACCGAGAAACCTGAGGCCGATGATCTGTTTTTGCGAGCTCTATGTTGAGTCAATAATTCTGAACGATTGGTCGCGCTCCAGGTTCGTCGAAGAAGTAATTCAATTGTAGGTTTTTATCACCTTTTTCAGCTATAATAATTTTATTTTTATACTCACTGCGGGTAGTCTGATAGGTCCATCTGGCGATCGAGAGCTCTGCTCAACTAACTATTGGATTAAAACCACTCCTTATATACATTCCACTTTAGTTCATAATTAAAGCTATCTCCTTTATCTAAAGAAAGGGTTAACAGGTTATGAGTAATAAGTAATAAACAATTCTCTATGTTGGCTTGCTGTAAAAGCTGTAGCTGCTTTTATAAACATATCAGAATATTCATGCGAACTTTAACTTCATGCAGTTAAGATATTTTTCCATAAGTCCAAAATACGCGTGGGAATAAGTTTAAGAACACAAATATTGCATAAATCGATGATTTATTACCGTCTAGCGTGGAAAATTTTCGAATGAGTCAAACCATAACCTGTAATCCAATAAAAATATGTAATAGATGTGGACCGCATCTATAGGTAGATACTAATATAATAAGTAAATGTAAAAGTCTGTCTGCCTGTCTGTTTGTTACATTTTCACGCCCAAATTACGGGACCTCTTTTGATGATATTTAACCGACTGCCCAGAAAGAAGGTAAGGTTTTGTACATTACTATAGAACTTGCCCAAGTACCACTGCTAAAAGGCCAAAAATAAAAAAAAATGTTTTCAACAAAAAATCTACCACCAACTTCCTAATAAAACCACTGCAAAGTAAAAAATTACTTCAATGTCGGAAGTCGGTGTTAAAAAACGAAGAAACGAAACCAGAATCACCGACATCCGAAATTGAATTTTTTTTTCACTTCAACTAGTGTTTTTATTTGGAAGTCGGTTATATTTTTTTGGAAAACAGTTTTTATTTAATATACTTAAAGATAGAGATATACCTTGGAGTTGGACATAGGATACTTTTTACCCCAGTATTCCCTTGAAATAGTTTACGACTATAACGCGGGCGAAGCCGCTATCACAAACTAGTATAATAAATGAACACAGCAACTTTGTAATAAATAAATGTGATGTAATAAACTAGATCGATGGTTAAACATATAATAAAAATGATTTAGATTTAAAAGATGAGCCTTTCGCGGCTTGGTAGAGGCGCAGTGAGATCGATGCGCTCGCGCAGCCTGTGAAAGTTATTTATAGGTTACTTATAACAAGTAACAACTGATGCGTTTTAGTAGGTAGACGTAATTGATGAACCATTACTCGTTGCATTTATACGGATTTGGATCACTGCGTAGCAATGATATTGATAAATGAGAGAAATGACACTGATTTCTTAAGTAGGTGAGCAAACGCTTGCTAAGTATTGTTTATGTACCTTTCAGACAAACATTATGTGCGTGGTCGAATGCGGCACTACTGTTAAGGTTACACTAGTCGATAAATTTTACATACAAACGTAGTCTGGCGATTACTTCACTGTTTGACGATGTACGTTCATAATAAAAAATGATATCAATTTGTCTCATGATTATCTCGCCCTATATGGAAACAAAAAAGTAAAAAAAATATATTTGAAAGTTATGAGCGTCGAAAGTTCCATATTTCAACACTAATTTTTACCAAAAAAAATATAATACCATAAGAAGAAGGAAAATTGCAAAACGGCCTCCATACAGGGATAGATTAGTAGTTCAAAAGTGCAAATAATTTTATTTTGAAAATATACATTTAGTCATTTTTCATGATATCTAAGACTCCCAAAGGTCTGTTTATAAAATTTCGCGCGCTCGTTTTCGTCCTAAATCATCATCCAGTTCGCTACAAATTTGCAAAAGTACTAATTCGTACGCAAACTAGCTTCTTACTGCTCTTCACAACATCTATTTCTTTCGGGGTAGTATTTAAACGCAAATCAAAAAATATACTTTTTCTATGCAATAAAATTCCGAATTCTCATCAAAATTACTGATTGCGCAGCAAAATATTCAACGCAAAATATCACTAAACACACTACAATTTATTTTCGCAGCGTACAGCGATTTTTCCTAAAGCAAAAGCTTTTTTATTAATGCACAGCTAATAATCTTAATGCACATCATACATGTTAACTCTTTTTCTTTTAAATCCATGGTTAAAGTTTTTACAATTACTATTTAACGACAATGTCGACGGAACCCCGCTGCGTGGGGCTCCTATTTCTGTCTAAAGGGTCTAAAGTAACCTAACACGAAGAAGATGACGGGAGCTGAGTTCGCTCGCTTTGCTCGCTCACTTCAGCTGCCGTCATCTTTTCGAACCTAACCTGTCCGTGTCGGGGTGCCCTAAGTTCCCGAGCTCGCTTCGCTCGCTCTTGGACTAATGACTTCTTGAAAATTAGGACAAATGTGATGAACAGGTTTTGTTGTACTTACTGGTTAATATGAGATAGTTATTTTGCTACGAAATATGGAAAGCTTGCTGTGCAGTTAGTATTTCTGCTATGTATGTAGTATTTTTGTACAAAAATAAATTTAACTGTATTGCATTATGAGGAAAAAAGTAATGTCATATTGATGTATAATTTCGAATTATCTTCAGTTTGAGTTTTGCTAAACATTTAGTTTATTTGTAGTGAAGTAAGTTATTTGATGTGAAAAAGAATATAAATGATGAGTATGTATTGATAGACGATTATTTTATTTGATATGCAATTTATAATATCCCTTTCTTTCGCACGTGTTGTCGGATGAGATAGCAGGCATTTTAACTCCGCGCACAAAATAGTTCGTGCCGTCGTCGACTAGGGGAACCTTAAGAGGATGACTCGTTACACTGATTGCTATTGGCTTTGGTTAGCATTTATGCCTACTTGTGACTGTCGTAAATCCGTGTGTACCTACAATGTTTTCATTTTTATTAAACGTTGCCCCACTCTAGAAATTTCTTCCTGTATCGTGGGTGCGTTTACAGATATTTAAACTCACATACACAAGACACCCAGATCCGGAACAACTATCTATAGGCCATACGAATATTTGTTCCGTGCGGTTCACGAACCCGCGACACGCAGTGCAGCAGCAGATCGCTCAACTATTGCGCCAATCGTGTCGTCAATAATGATTGACAAAGGGAAAAATGGGCTTTAAATCAGGCAGACTTGTAATTTTGAAGTAGATTATAATCGATTATATTTACCTACTTTATTTACTAAATTCAATTAAGTATATATGTATTACTTAACAAAGACATAGGATATGTATAGACATATCTATGTATTTGATATCACATCACATCATCAGCCTATTAATGTTCCCACTGCTGGGACACAGGCCTCCTCTCTGTGAGAGGGAATGGGCCGTAATCCACCACGCGGGCCCAGTGCGGGTTGGTGGATGTCACATGTCTTCGAATTTTTGGTTCTAGGACATGCCGGTTTCCTCACGATGTTTTCCTTCACCGTTTTGAGAGCTGTGGTGATGAAATAATTTACACAAAGTAAAGCGCCTGCCTGGGCTCGAACCCACGACCTACAACTTGTAAGTCACGGCCGATACCACTGGGCCACCACTGCTGTATTTGATATATGGCGAGCCATCTTTTCACATAAGTTATGTTCGGATAATTTTGTGCCTTACAAAATATTTATGTGATTAAAATATATGTATGAAAGCGCTGCTAAATGAAAATAGTACCACAGACGAAATCAAACTTCAAGGCAGATGACTTAACGGAAACACGAATTAACTATTGTTAATGCAAAGATTTCTTTTTATTTGAGTAATATTTTAAAAATCAAAAGTGGAAGGTAGGTCACTGACTGTTAGTTCATTCAAATAAAATAATTGGTAGGCTAAATCCATTCGAAAATATTTGTAAAAAGTGTTATTAATTACTAATCAAATATTGAACACAATTACTGTATTTTTACAAACTTAAATCTAAAATTAATTGATAAACGAATGTCGCCGGTAGTTGTTGCTATGTGACGCCTTTTCATTTGTCTAAACGTATAAATAGGCTGGTTCTAGTCGAAAGAGCTTAATATTGAATTGTATTTTGAACTGTGCACATCTTCTTATAAAATTAAGTTGATTTACTGTTGGTGTGAGTAATAAAAAGTGTTAACAAGATGTCTGATCGTTATCATTTGAGAACCCTGAGTACTCCCGCTCTTACATGTATAGGTTTATCTCTTTACAATATTATAGGTAAGTATGTTAATGGTTGTTTTTAGTAGAATAGTCACTATTCAAATACGCAGACATGAAAGGCAAATCGTGTGACACATTTGGGTCCTGTCGACAACTTTCTTATTGCCCTTGTGAATTTACACGTATATACTGAAAAGTTGACCACAGCCTATTTTATACCAGTATGTGGTTTTGAGGGACGATCTGGTTTGCTTAACTTTCTTGTTATAATAATATCGAGGTTTAGTAGAGAAAACCACTCCGCTCCATCTTTAAGCCACTGATATTTATATCAACAGAATTATATAAATAAAATTAAAGTTACTGTTTGTAATGTTTAAATAACTGCTTTTCTAAATACATAATGTTAGTTTATACGCTTCTGATATAAAAACAAGTGCGAGTTGGACTCAAGCACGTAGGGTTCCGTACCATTATCACAAAAAACAGCAAAAAAATCACGTTTGTTGTATGGGAGCCCTACTTAAATATTTATTTTATTCTGTTTTTAGTGTTTGTTATTATAGCGGCAACAAAAATACATCATCTGTGAAAATTTCAACTGTCTAGCTATCACGGTTCATGAGATACAGCCTGGTGACAGACGGGCAGAAAGACAGACAGACGGAGAGACAGACAGAAGGATCGCGGAGTCTCAGTAATAGGGCCCCGTTTTTACCCTTTGGGTACGGACCCTAAAAAACAATTTAAAAAAATGTCTGTCTGTTTGTTCGTGTTAATCTCCGTAACGGCAGGACCAATTTTGACGGGAGATAGCTGATGTTATAAGGACCTACTTAGGCTATTTATTTTATAATAAGAATTAGGGCACCGTGCAAAAAATAAAACGCGGTTGAAGTCGCGGGCAACAACTAGTTGGCATTAAATGTACACTTTGGTTTTGTTTCATTTCGGAGATATTTATGGGTGTGCTATTGGTGTTAAAAAATAACAAAAGAGAATATGCAAAAGTGAGCCACTACATAAATAAAGTGCAGTTTTAATGCGCCGTGTGTTTGTAGGTTTATCGGTTTATTTTATTTATTTCGTCGGCTTGTAACCGGATTTGTGCCAAGTATGATTTTCATGGCCGAGATGAATTTGAAACACGATTTTATGGTGATAATTACAATTATGACTGCTATTGTTTAGCTAACTAAAAAATACATTTTTAACCGTGTTAGGTTTAATGTTACGGTTAAAAGGCGTGACAAGTTGAATTACTTTCTATCTGATATCGGTTTAGAATCGAGATTAAGTTGTTGACGCCTTGTTCAGTGAACAATGACAACAATTAAAAGTAATCGGTTTGTGATTTAGCCGTGAACAGTGCCAGTTTCGATTTATTTTGTTTGTTACTTCAAGTGGATGAAATTCTCTGAATTTTCTCTATGTAGCACAAACGGCCTCTTCTTCAATTAAATCGCAAGCCAATGCTGAACATAAATCTTGGTCCGAGTAGGAGGCAAAGGTTCAGGCACTTGTCAACTGTCAGTCAAGGGACTTGTTTGCTTTTTCTCTTACAAGTGATTTATCAACAATTGAACGTTTCTTTAAACGCAATCAAGAGCTAAGCGCTTTACTTTTAATTATTTTAATTTAGATTGAAAATTCATAGAACCTTTTTTAGTTTTATAATCGTTAATTTAACCATATTTTAAAGATAAAGAAGAATAGGAATTTCATCATCGTCATCATATTCCTGCCCTTGTCCCATGTTTCTTGGGGTCGGCGCAACACGTTTTCTTCTTGCATACCGTCCTGTCAACCGTCACAGAGTAAAAATTTATTGCATAACTAGCTGACCTGGCAAACTTTGTTTTGCCATAAAAACACCAAACATTCATATACCCTACCTACCCTACCAAATATCCTACCCTACCTACAATACCTACCCTACCCCACCCTACCTACAATACCTACACTACCCCACCCTACCTACAATACCTACCCTACCCCACCCTACCTACCCTACCCTACCTATGTAGGTAAGGTACCATTTTTTTTTTTTCATAATAACTTTCTCCTAACAATAACAAACACAACAAAAAAAGAATAAGCGAAATCGGTCCAGCCGTTCACGCGTGATGCCGTGACCAAGGGAAATAGGGATTCATTTTTAACCGACTTTCGAAAAAGGAGGAGGTTCTATGTTCGACTTCTTGTATGTTTTTTTATGTATGTTCACCGATATCTCCGTCAATTGTGGACCGATTTTAAAAAATATTTTTTTGTTTGAATGAGTATGTTTCGAAATTGGTCCCATTTCAATTTGGTGAAGATCTGATGAAGAACTTCGAAGATATACAACAGAACTCTTCAATTAATAACGGCAAATCTCTCGGGACTGCTGCAATCGCATGTCTGTTTATTGTTTATACCATTTCATAACATAACATCACGCCAGTACGTTCTTAAGGGTTAAGCAGATCTCTCATTTGATCGGTTTTGTTCAAGTTTCATGATATTCGGGTAATCTATTCTGGCGTTATAGGAAACGTACTAAACAACTTGCCTATTAGGTAGGTACAACTAAAAATAACTTTATTTTTGGAAAACGGTGTCTTTCGTAGGCACCATTTTTTTGCGTTATGGACACCGACTTCCAAAAATAAAGTTATTTTTCACTTTGTAGTTTTCTGGAAGTCGGTAGTATTTTTTTGTAAAAAAGTTTTTTTATTTTTCACATATAAGATTAAAAAATATCGCCACCAACCGTACAATTATTTTGTAACAAAGATAATGGTCTATAAATATTTTTTGCTAGATCAGAGATTTTCCTTTTTAATACACGTGCGTGACATGAGCGGCGCGGCGCGGCGGCAACAGGGCCGTTTGTCTCGCGTCCTGCGCTCGCGCAGGCTCGTGTCGGGCTTAGTTTAGTGCGCACGCGATCACACCTTCTATTTACACATGCTATATGAACAAAGATAGGTATTATATGTTTTATGACTACTGTAAATTGCGGTCTGTAATTTATATAATAGTTTTCAGTTCCTATAGTTGTTTTATGCGTAGGGCGGTAGGTATAGATAATAATCGACAAGGTCCATGTAATTATTAGGTTTGCAGACTCAGACGATTATTCCATTGTGGGAATCCCATATATTCTGCCACACACATTGCCGATACTTATCATATAAAAGGTAGAATAGAGAGGACTCTATATAATGTAGTTCTTCATAATCTTCCTGCCCTTATGCCATGTTACTTGGGGTCGGCGCAACACGTTTTCTTCTTCCATACCGTCCTATCCCCTGTCACGTAATCATTGACTCCCTTTTCTCACTCCTCACAC
Source organism: Orthosia incerta (assembly GCA_948252205.1). Lineage (NCBI taxonomy): Eukaryota > Metazoa > Arthropoda > Insecta > Lepidoptera > Noctuidae > Orthosia > Orthosia incerta. Next base: position 17,677,076 of record OX411760.1, read on the forward strand.
AGTCCATTCATCTTTTCTATGGCCTCCATACTCTCTTACTCTATCATCATCATCATCATCATCATCAGCCTATTAATGTTCCCACTGCTGGGACACAGACCTCCTCTCTATGAGAGGGGGTTACTCTATATATGTAGTTAATTATGATTCGAATTGCGTTCAAAGTGAAAACAAAACCTCTGACCAATAAAGCAATTTCTTTCTATCACGTTATCGAACAAAAGCATTTACAAAAGACCTACTTTTATTCTTTTACGACAATAACATACCATCACTATTGTCTACCAAACCACGTAGAGATGTAATAAAATCATAATACAATAGTTTTTCTCTGCGGCAGTGCCATATGTGGCCATTTGTAGTGTGTACCACGTATGGCCCGCAAACAAGCGGGAACCACTTTCTATTTTATTTACTCTGGTGACTTGTCCATCCGTGTGCGTGATATATCTTTAAGCAGAAATAATATGTCATTTAAAGGTTTTTACTGGAATGTAGTGAAAGTAAGGAGTTCAATGTCGTCTTGGATTTATCCGCGATGTATTTTACGAACGGAGTAATGACCTTTCGTACATCATGTGTCTCCAAGTGTAGTACAATTCGGTATCTAATAACCATTGTTAGCAGTATGCACTAGTTTAAGTACCTATTTAACTATCTTCCTTAAAAAGTGTTAAAACCATAAACCACGCAAAAATGTGGCAAGTACTAGTCATGTTTATTTAGTAGTTTAGTACACGAATAGGTTGTATTTACTGAAAGATTATGTATCCAAACAAACTTCATTTAAACGTAAATATTCGCTTAAATTAACAGAACCCAATAGCTTTATAATTAATTTATAATTAGAACTTGAAGGAGGACTGGTCTCCGTTAATTTCTTGCCATGTTACAACGTCAATAATTAAGGGCTTTTTATAAATAAACCCGCGCTCTGTAAGTTAAATCTTAATTTAGTTAATGATTGAGTTAAAACTTAAGTTTTTAAGTATTTCTTTACAACAAAATATGTAATGACACACAAGCAAATAGATTTAAAAAAATTATAACCTGCTTTTTGGAAACCTGAAGCTATCCCGAGAGATTTTCCATAATTTTGTAAGGAGTTCTGTTCGATATCTTCGAAGTTCTTCATCAGATCTTCAACAAATTTAAATGGGACAAATTCGGGCATGAATCCATTCCAATAAAAATATCAATATCGATTCATTATCACAATTGATGGAGAAATCAGTGAAAATACACAAATATAAAAATAGACATTCAGCCGAACATAGAACCTTCTCCTTTTTGGAAAGTTGGTTAAAAATTAGAAAAAAGCAAGTGTTATATTTTATTACTACCTCATCATCTTATCAGCTGAAAGACGTCCACTGCTGGACATATATACCTGACACAAGCGTCGCCACATTGATCGGTCCCGTGCGTCTCGCATCCAGCGGATCCCCCGCAACCTGTATCAGGTCATCGGTCCACCTAGTGGGAGGCCTTCCAACGCAACATCTACCGGTTCTCGGTCGCCACTCCAAAACCTTTCTGCCCCATCGGCCATCCGTTCTGCGAGCAATGTGCCCTGCCCACTGCCACTTAAGTTTGGCAATTCTTTGGGCTATGTCGGTAACCCTGGTTCTCTTGCGGATCTCTATGATTTTATATTTCTTGATATTGCTTTGCTTGTGAAAAAATTAAAATTTACAACACACAAAAAAAGAAATGGTTCAGTCAGTCAGTACTATGTTGGCGTAATAGTGAAAAGATTTGACGAACCACAGGCTCGCGGGCTACCGCCAAACATATACGAGTACTACTCCATTCTTTGGAAAATATCTCCAATTTGGTACGTACTTTTTGGGGTGCGTCTGTTCCTGTGACTGATAGGCTCGAGCTCCTAGGCATGGAGTTGACATCCAGTCTCAACTTCGGCGCCTCCATTGAGTACAAAGCCCAAATTGCGGCCAAAAAACTGGGCATCCTAAATAGAGTGAAGCGATACTTTACGCCTGGACAACTTTTAACCCTATACAAAGCGCAATCCTGCATGGAGTATTGCAGCCACCTTTGGGATGCCTCAGCTAAGTATCAGCTTGCCGCGCTTGACTCAGTGGAACGCAGAGCCAAGAGGCCCATTGGAGACGTTGAACTGGTGGACGCCAAGCTTCACAGCTTGGCTCATCGCCGCAAAGTTGCCTGCTTGTCGGTCTTCTACAGACTGTACTTCGGTGAGTGTGCTCAAGAACTCCAGGACCTCATCCCACCAGCCCCCTTCTACCATCGGACATCTAGACGCACTGCAAGTTATCATCCTTACATTGTTGCCATTCCACCAATTCGCACCAAGCACTTCCAAACATCCTTTATAATGCGCACAGCGAATGAATGGAACTCACTACCTGCGTCTGTGTTTCCGAACGCATTCAACCCGAATCTCTTCAAAGTTAGAGTGAACAGGCTTCTTCTGGGTAAGCTCACTCCATCGTCGATTCTGTCCCTGTCACCTATGACCTAGACTTGAGTCAAGAGCAAACCCATAACAAAAAAAAAAAGTACTAAGTTTTGAAGTTCAGTACATAATTTACTGTGAGCATAAAAACTTCTGTATAGATTTTATTATGTTTCTTTTAGTTTGTTAAAATTCACTTCAATTATTTATCTACCATGACTGAAGTTTTACTAGATGGCACAGTGAAAGAAAAGGGATCCAAATTATGGCCCACCAGATAAATAATGCTGGGTGATGGTCTTCATTTAAAGCAATAGGAAAAGAAAGACTTCGTAAAAATAAGTAATTAAGCTAAGTAAAGACTAGTAGCTCAGAACCATAAACTGCCATGCCATCAATGCGGATTTACTGAAGAAAAACAGCTTAAGGGCCTTCCACCGCTTTAGTGCCGTAAAACGGTTACTTTCTAAAGCATACTCCTTATAACGGATAGGTTAAAAGATTTGAAAAAAAAAACATTGATTCATGTACATTATTTGTGAAACATGTTTTTTTCGTGTAACTAATAGTTTTAATTGAAAGAAATAATTAATAACGCGATTTTTTTTGGCTACTTTTGGTTATTCCTCCAAAACGACTTGGATGTTTAAAATATTTTTACACAGGAATATTGATGGCTAGAATTTCTTCATAACTGAAATAGCATATGTAAATCAAAGAATATTTTGCAAACAAAACTAACCTAAATTAAGTTCAATATTGATATTCTGGCGAGCGGGCGCACAACCAGTGCTGTGTTAACATTGGAGAATATATACGCCTTAAGAACATTTGCAATCAAGTTTAATATTCTTTTATGAGATTTTATGGACTATAATGTCTATGTTTGTAAAATATAGAGATCCAACTTTAATGAAAATTATCATTAGCTACCTATAAATTAAGGCTCAAAGCACATCGACGCAGAGCTGAGTCCGCGTCTATGAGCTTTCAAATTAGAAGAATTCGCCGTTGACAGTTTGTCGCTTTGATTGATTGATTCGTGTAGATACGCTGTCTGTGTCTTCTAGTTTGTGGTTTATCATACTTGCCTCATTACTATAGTTGTTATTACCATAAATACCGAGACGGGCGTTGGAGGTAATTTTCCTAGACGTGTTTTTAATAAGGATAGGCCTAATCGATATTTTACTGCTTGTCTTGGCTGCATTTAAGTCTTTCGCAAGCTATCATCTTCTTTCAGTTAAGTGTTTTACGATCCTAACTAAATGGCGGACCGGAGAATGATCACTGATTTCTAGAGACCGCATTATATGCCACGTAAATAGCTCGAAATATGCATGCAAAATGCTTAAAACATGCATGCAAAGTGTATATGCAAAAAAAATATACAAAGTGTATATGTAAAAAAAATATATTATAAAAATCAAGTAGATAAATTTGTTACCAATGTTTTTTTTATTGCTTTAATACTTCTTAGCGTGTTTATGGCAAAATACATAAAATTGTGTATTTTTCTTTCGCCCCAATATTCGCTATTCGATATATTCTATTGTAGAGGCAGAATAATATCGGCAAAGTTGTTATTGTTAGAACCTTCTTGCGTGGATCTATATGTAGGCAATACGGTGTAATTGACAGGAAAAGCCCTGACCAAAAAATCAGCATGAGATATGAACATTCCTAATGGCCTAGCGGCACTGGTGGTGCATGAATTACAGTAGTATATACGCGCTACATATACGCCCAGATTTTAGAATAAAATCTTTATAAAATCGAATATTGGACTTTTGAAAAAAAAACGTACAAAATGTTCGTTATCAAATTGTCTATCCATTAGTGTTCGTACAAAAAATAATTAATGAACACTTTACGAGGAGATGCATGCTATCAATAATTATTTCTCATTTTTATGGTTTTGTTGGAAGGAGATTAGTGAAACATGTAACTCTTTAAAAAAAAAAGTAAACTACCATTTTAGAATCAATATTATGTAGAAATTTAATGTATTTTTATTAATTGATATTTCTTTTTAAATAAACAGTAGATAGCTCTTAAAAACTGCACAAAAACGACTAGCGCGGCGTTTTGCTCAGGGAGGCGCCTTAAGGGTCCTTTTCGAGCGAGGAGAAATCGGTAATTATTATTGTATTTCTCTTCAAGTTTATATTTTATTCATCTTCTCGATCAATCTTTTCTCTGTTCGATCCTCCCTTATGCCCGCCGAAACTAGTGCTTAGTGTTGTGTCAAGTTGACATCTGTCAGTTACTCTTTTTTTTTTTTTTTTTTTTTTTTTTTGTTTGTTCCTTACGGAACAGGCTAAGGTCTGAGACCATGCTGCCTAGTCATCAGTATTTTTCTTGAATTCATTAGAATGCGGATGTAACGTATTCTAATGTTTTTTGGAGTATTTGGCAGCAAATTGTATCGAGTCAGCCTTCCCAGTAAGCTTTGCGGAGGTAGTCAATACTACAATAAAATTCTCCGCTCCATTACACCGAGATCGCTTCTGTCAATGATTTCACATATTGTCCAGTTGCGTAGACAGTTGAGACACAAAACTACACCACTTTTATATCACAATATCCACTAGGAATCAATTTGCAAATAATATTAACAGCCGCTGAAGTTCACTCGAAAAAATCCCGCCAAAAACTCCTTTTTTTTTTTTTTATAGTCTATAGGCTCGCGTTTGACCACTTGAAACCAAATCTCTCTTCAGAACGAAATCTTTAGAAGTGCTGACATAATTGTTATAGTTTGTTGTGTTTTCTTGCATTCGGACTGGTGTCCTACTAACTCTACACGCGTCTTTTTCTTTTTACCCGGCTCCAAGGAAAGGGTTATGTTTTTCGCGCATATCTTGTATGTATTTAATATTATTTATCATCTCATGTATTTCAAACCGCTAGACGGATTTATATAATTAAGACATCGTTAGATATGTCTTGACCGCCCAAGTGTTCTTAGATAAGATGCGTTAAAAAAAAAAAAACTTTGCGGATTTTGGGCGCCATATTGTTGGAGTCTCATTTTTTTTCTTCCAAACCCATAAAAATTAAGGTTTTTAAAAGGTGGTTACAAAAATATAAACCACTTACATGTTTAAAAGTAATTTTTAATAAAAAAGGAGGTACGTAACTAAAAAGTTATAGGTAGGTAACTAAATAAAAATGTTAATTTAAAATCAAAAACCCGATTGCTTAAGAAGGGAACTAAAATGATGTACCTAAACAAGAAGAAAATCATATTGTGCAGTCGGAGGATCAGGTGGTCAGCCAGCTCGCCAGTATGTATCCTCTGACTGCACAGCATACTTTTCCTCTTGTTTACAAATATTTAGTTCCCTTCTTAAGTTGTCGGGTTTTTGATAAAAAAAAAAAATATTGTGTTTTTTTACAATACAGCCTTATTGCGTAATGAATTTGTAAAGTCAAAGGGCAAAGAGTATGAAAAATCGACCAATCATATAGACGGAAATCTACATCGCGCCTTTCATCTCGCATGTGATTGGTCGGGTTATTCCCAGAGGTCCACGGTTCTATTGTTCTTCTTTTCCCACCAGGTCCATGGAAAAATTAAAATATCGTTTTAAATGTTCCTAAATGAGTTCCCAACGGGTCCACGAGATATATCCAAAGTACAGTCAGGGAAAACAATTTAGATTTTTTTATTTTAACCCCGCGCACAAAAAAAAGAAGAAAATCTTAATATTTCTACAAAAGATGAAAAAGATCACGTGAACAGATGTGCTGCTTTGGCTTATTTGCGAGTGCACGATATTGAAGATGGTCGGTTAGCCATTATGGAAATAGCGCCAGAAAATGAAAAAAATATGCATTTCAACGATTATTTTGTTGATTTTTGTCTTAGCAATCCTTCAATCCCAATTCCTATTTGGGATTGTGAAGGCGAAAGACACGGAACAAAAAATTTTGATGAGTCATGGCACAAAACCTTGAACAGTAAATTCAAAAGGAAGCCCCGATTACTTGAATTATTACAAACTCTTGAGGAACAAGCTGAAAATTTTGAAAAATATCATGTTAATAAAAAAACCGAACCAGATATTCAATTAATAAAGATTTAAAAATTAAAATAATCTGTGAAAAATGTAAACAAAAATCGATAAGCATCATAGATGCTCTTGATCAGCCTTGGCAAAAAAACAATTTTTAGATAGTTATTAAATACGATTATTATTAAAATGTGTTTTTATTAATCTAACTGTGTTTTATTTAAAGGCCTGTGTTTGTTTTATTTTAAGATTGAGACAGTAATTTTTCTGAAACTGCGTTTTTTTTTTAGTTTCTTACGTTTATTTCAGTCTAAGATTGAGATTATTCTGGAACTGTGATTTTTTATAAAGCTTAGATCTACTTTAGTATAAGATTAAGATCATTTTCTGTTATTATTCGGAAGCTGTGATTTTTATAATTCTAAAGTCTATTTTATTATAAAATTAAGATGATTTACTGTGATAATTCTGGAACTGTGATTTTTTATGAAGCTTAAATCTATTTAAGTATAAGATTAAGATAATTTCCTGTAATTATTCGGAAGCTGTGATTTTTATAATATTTTAATCTATTTAAGTGTAAGATAAAAATTATTTACTGTTATTGTCAAAAAACTGTGATTTTTTAATTGTTATGACCATTCATGTGATACAGACTCATAGTTATATAAAGAGTTCTTATTTATCTACACCGTGAAATTTAAGTGGTTGTTTTCCCGCGGCAGAACGACTTGCCTTAAGGAGTACTTTCGAAGCATAGAGTTAAAGTAAAAAAATAACGATGTTTTTGTTTTAAAATAATAAAAAAAAAAAACATAAACTCGAAAAAGTGAGTAACAATAGTAATTTGTAGGTACTAGGTACTACGGTGAATAATACGGTGGTGACGCGAGTAGTACCTAGTACCTACAAGTTACTATTGTTACTCACTTTTTCGAGTTGATGAATATTTTTTAAATTATTTTAAAATAAAAACATCGTTATTTTTTTACTTTAACTCTATGCTTCGAAAGTACTCCTAAAGGCAAGTCGTTCTGCCGCGGGAAAACAACCACTTAAATTTCACGGTGTATATTCATTATCTTTTATTTCATAGAAATAATAAACATATACCCCTTAGCCAAGCTTTTATTGCTGACTGTACCAAACATTCTCATGGACCCGTTGGGAAAGAAAATATTGTTTATTTTAAAATGCCGTGGACCCGTTGGGAAGTAAAGTATGAATTTGAATTTTTCGAGGACAATAGAACCGTGGACCTCTGGGAATGACCCGATTGGTCGATTTCTCATACTCTTTGCCCTTTGCCTTGTCGAATTCATTACGCAATAAGGCTGCAGGTACCAGTCATCACCAACTATCGATAATGTTACAGTTTAGATTGAAATACTGTGATAATGTAGTGTCAATGAATGTTCGGCAGATAATATTATACTCCATACGGCGGACTGGTGTCCTACTAACTCTACACGCGTCTTTTTCTTTTTACCCGGCTCCAAGGAAAGGGTTATGTTTTTCGCGCATATCTTGTATGTATTTAATATTATTTATCATCTCATGTATTTCAAACCGCTAGACGGATTTATATAATTAAGACATCGTTAGATATGTCTTGACCGCCCAAGTGTTCTTAGATAAGATGCGTTAAAAAAAACAAACTTTGCGGATTTTGGGCGCCATATTGTTGGAGTCCCATTTTTTTTCTTCCAAACCCATAAAAATTAAGGTTTTTAAAAGGTGGTTACAAAAATATAAACCACTTACATGTTTAAAAGTAATTTTTAATAAAAAAGGAGGTACGTAACTAAAAAGTTATAGGTAGGTAACTAAATAAAAATGTTAATTTAAAATCAAAAACCCGATTGCTTAAGAAGGGAACTAAAATGATGTACCTAAACAAGAAGAAAATCATATTGTGCAGTCGGAGGATCAGGTGGTCAGCCAGCTCGCCAGTATGTATCCTCTGACTGCACAGCATACTTTTCCTCTTGTTTACAAATATTTAGTTCCCTTCTTAAGTTGTCGGGTTTTTGATAAAAAAAAAAATATTGTGTTTTTTTACAATACAGCCTTATTGCGTAATGAATTTGTAAAGTCAAAGGGCAAAGAGTATGAAAAATCGACCAATCATATAGACGGAAATCTACATCGCGCCTTTCATCTCGCATGTGATTGGTCGATTTCTCATACTCTTTGCCCTTTGCCTTGTCGAATTCATTACGCAATAAGGCTGCAGGTACCAGTCATCACCAACTATCGATAATGTTACAGTTTAGATTGAAATACTGTGATAATGTAGTGTCAATGAATGTTCGGCAGATAATATTATACTCCATACTAGCTGTCCCACGCGGCTTCGCTCCCGTCAACTGGCTACGTACCTACCCTATCCTACCTACCCTACTTTACACATACCCTACACCTACGCTACACCTACCCTACACCTACCCTACACTACACCTACCCTACCTACCCTACATACATGATTACATAACTGAAACCGTTTACGCAGCGCACGCAACGGAAGCCCTCAAAAAGTAATATTCTTGCCCGTTTTTCCAACATTTTTCACTATATACTATGCACTGAGTGCTATAGGCACTATGCCTATAGCACTCAGGAATAATTTAGCTTTATACCAGTGCAAAATATTTTAGAATTGGATCATTAGTTCCAGAGATTACCCCCTACATACAAACTTACAAATTTTACCTCTTTATAATATTATTAGTATAGATTATCTCTGACTACATAAAAGACAGTGGCAATTCGTGAAAGCCGCATAAGAAGAACATATTTTTTTTATTGCTCAAGACCTTCTTGTGATCTATTAATAGGTGGTTTACCGACGAATGATGTGTCAGGATACTTTGCACGCTTGACTTGCTGAGAGGAATGAGGCGGCAAAAAATAAGACATGGTCATCGTTCGGAGTAGTCCTCGCGTTTTTGTTGCACAGTATACTCCCGTGGTTAAATTGTAAACCGACATATGAATGTATATATTTATAAACCCGGGTATTTACAATTTTACCTTATATTTACTTCAGACCTTGTTACTATAGTATCTGAAGTATTTATGCATGCTTGTGGTTTCAGTGATTTAAATAGTAGATTATTGCCGATTTTTTACACTTATAAACAATGTGTTCAATTGTTTTTCTATTCTACATACGAATTGTTATGAATTAGTTAAGCTCAATTTAGTAAGACGAATGCATTAGGTTTATTTCAACTCAGACCTGAAAAACTAGGTCTCGGAAAAGCGAGAGTGTGACCGCGTTTCGGTAGTATTTAAGTTGGTATTTTTCGTTTCTAATAATAAATCTTTCAGTTTCTCGTAATAAAAGATGCACTTTCTTATACACTTAAAAGGATCGTGAAAAATATGCAAAGATTTAAAATGATAGGAGAAACTTCTTTTTACTAACGACTCTGTTTTATTTTAGTTAATAAATATTCCCTACATAATATTTTACACTTAAGTTTTTACCTATTTAATTACCTATTTGTAATTACCTATTTATTATTACTATTTTTTTGTTTCACTACTTCAAAAACAAACCCTCTAACTATACCTAAAATTCCAGAAATTTCCATTTGATTAAAATAAAATCACGCAAGCCAATCATCTATATTTGCTACCTCTTCGAACAACACTCATTTACACGTATTTTTAACCGATATCTCCGTTAATTGTGGACTCGGCAAATCTCTCGGGACTGCTGCAATCGCATGTCTGTTTATTGTTTGTACCATTTCATAACAAAACATCACGCCAGTATGCTCTTAAGGGGTAAGCAGATCTCTCATTTGATCGGTTTTGTTCAAGTTTCATGATATTCGGGTAATCTATTCTGGCGTTATAGGAAACTTACTAAACAACTTGCCTATTAGGTAGGTACAACTAAAAAGTGAAAAATAAAAACCTTTTTTACAAAACAATACTACCGACTTCCAAATAAGAAAACTACAAAGTGAAAAATAACATTATTTTTGGAAGTCGGTGTCCACAACGCAAAAAAATGGTACCTACGAAAGACACCGACTTCCAAAAATAAAGTTATTTTTCACTTTGTAGTTTTCTTATTTGGAATTCGGTAGTATTGTTTTGTGAAAAAGATTTTTTAATAAATTGCCGTCAACGAATCGAATGTGTCTATCTGTTAGTGAAAGGGTTATCTACCGGTGGCTTTTACTAAAGTTTTGATGGCACCTGTCGCAGCCAGTATAAGGGAAAGGGAATTAGCACTAGCCGTGCAAAGTGAAATAGAGAAAACAATGACGTAATCCCATTGGCCAGTTGAGAGATGTTCTTAGGACTTACGTGGGTTTACTTCTGATAAGTAATTTGTAAATATTTGTCATTTACCGGGTTCAACACTTCCTTAGTGCTGAGAATAATTTCCCATCACCATGCTTTGCAGGTTTTCTGTTTAATGGACGTTAAGGTACACTAGTCGATCATTCTTCCATACAAACGTAGTCTGGCGATTACTCCACTATTTGATGATGTACGATCAAAATAAAAACTGATATCAATTTGTCTCATCATTATCTAGCTCTGTATGGAAACAAAAAAGTAAAAATATAAATATTTGAAAGTTATGAGCGTCGAAAGTTCCATATTTCAACACAAATTTTTACGCACCTTTGGGCGGAAATAAATACCATAAGAAGAAGGAAAATTGCAAAACGGCCACCACACAGGGATAGATTAGTAGTGCAACAATGCAATAATTTTATTTTGAAAATATACATGTAGTCGTTTTTTCATGATATCTAGACTCCCAAAGGTCTGTTTATAAAATATCGCGCGCTCGTTTTCTTCCTAAATCATCATCCATTTCGCTACAAACTTGCAAAAATGCTAATTCGTACGCGAACAAGCTTCTTACTGTTCATCACAGCATCTATCTCTTTCGCACGAGTTGTCGGATGAGATAGCAGGCATTTTATCCGTCAGGCAGGCGTTTAGGAACTGTTTCCTACAGAGTCTACTGTTTAGTCGAAGGCACGAACTATTTTATGCCGCGCATAAAATAGTTCGTGCCGTCGACTAAACGCAACTTAACTTAACTAACTTACTTAACTAATTTGTGTAACCTTAAATAACATTACTACGTCCACACTGCTGTAGGAAACAGTTCCTAATAGATATCAACCAGTATTCATAAAAAACCAGGGCCTTGCTTAAACAGATGTCTATCCAAAGAACGCGATAAATATCTAATAATAATTTGTCACGATTTTCGGCACAATCAAAGAAAGGAAAAATAAAGAATGAAAACTTTTTTATTTGCCACAGAACAGACGTGCATGCAAAGCAATAAAAAATATCTTATCTTGCCCAAAAAGTTTCAAAAGTAACCATTGACGTTACCAAATATTTTATTTAAGCCGTGGGCTTACTGTACAATTGGAAAGTTTATCCAAACAAGGCAATAAGACTCCATGCTTTCAAGGCTATCAGAGAAGGTAAAAGTGTATTAAAGCGAACTCGTGCACAAAATATAATGTCGCACTGTACCGTTCTCGAGCAAGTGTCGCGAGAAAGTGGAAATGTCACATTGCGCCTGATATCAGGTGTCAGGATATAATCTTCGTCGGAATGTTATGTCTAGATAACATAATGTCATGTCTGTCCTCCCCGAAGGGATAGCAATTGGTGTATCTGTTACGGCTAATACCCGAAGTGCGGCTACACCTAGTTTTAGCCGGTTAGAACTAGGTGTAGCCACTTACTCTTGGTTAAACCTAGTACGAGACGATTGTTTTCGGGTAAAACTAGGTCTAGCCTTCATCATGCCGGCTACAACTGGGTCCAGCCATTCCCTGTTGGATAAAACTAGGTCTATCCGATATCATTCCGGCTAGAACTAGGTATTGGTGCAATTTAGTTTAGTGTTTATGCAACATGGTCGACGAAGCCCCGCTGCGCGGGGCTCCTATTTCTGAATGCAGGGTCTAAAGTAACCTAACACGAAGGGAACGAACCTAACCTGTCCGTGTCGGGGTGCCCTAAGCTCCCGAGGTTAGGTTAGTTGTTTGCATCTAGTTTTATCCAACAGGGAATGGCTGGACCTAGTTGTAGCCGGCATGATGAAGGCTAGACCTAGTTTTACCCGAAAACAATCGGCTCGTACTAGGTTTAACCAAGAGTAAGTGGCTACACCTAACCGTAACCGGCTAAAACTAGGTGTAGCCGCACTTCGGGTATTAGCCGTGACATATCTACTACCTAAACCCATATTTAACCAGGTAAGTTATACATAATGTGGGCGTCCAAGCAAAAGGGTCCAGTAGTGGGGTATTGAGTTAAGACTAGATTCGGTAATTGATAATAAGGTTTTAAAATCATTTTTTTATCTGACATTTGATGTTGAAACTGTACTTGTGTTTGTATGAGGGCAAATTTACAAAACTGCGTATATCTTGGAAACTAAATGCCGAGATCTGTATCCTTTTTGCTTGGACACCTACATATTATATGTAGTTTCATTCATCTAATAGGTATCGAACTTATTGCCATAAATAAAGTATGATACTAAATCGTTTGTAGCAACTACTGATTTTTCTTTAAAGGAAAAAATCTTAATGTTAAGTCTTAAACCAACTTACGGATGATACCCAGCTGCAGCAACCTCGTAGACCAACGAGGCAATCTGTACCAAGTATTTCACCCATCTTATTACAGAAATATGTAATATACATCATCATCATCAGCCTTTTTAATGTTACCACTGCTGGGACACACCATGCGGGTCCAATGCGGGTTGGTGGATGTCACATGTATTCGAATCCAGAATTTAACATACGGAGTGGCCTCAACACTGAAGTCCAAAACAAGTATAGGTCCCTCATATCGTAGGGTATCCGAATCACACCCATGTATGTACCGCGACTTTTCATAGTTTCGAGTTATGGATTTTAATGTTTGGTCATCCTGTATATTAAATTCTTGGATTTTAGCATGGCAGTAGCTATCTATATTCCATGTCCCTTTCAGTTGACATTTCGAAACCGAAAGCCTAGATAGGGCTTCGAACATTAGACTAATGAACCGATGCCGTTGACAAACGGTTCGTCGATGTAATCGATCCATTACTAGACTTGCGAAATCGATTTATCCTCGAGCCTTTCAAGGAGTGCAAATCTCCAATCGGTATTTCCAATTATCATACCAATTGAGAAGAAGCTGTTACTCCTTGTATTGTAAATTGATTCTGTTTTAAAACTGTAAGCTTATAAGAATCAAAATGTACAAGCGGGTATAAAAGGGGGAGAGAATTATCATTGCCACGTTAAATGGCAATGATGATTCTTTAGCCGCATAAAAAGCCAGCAGCCTAATTGCGTAAGTGAATTCGGCAAGGCCAAGAATTTGACTGCCATCAATCAACTAATCACATAGACGGAAATCCACATCGCGTCTTTCATCTCGCATGTGATTGGTCTATTGATGGCGGTCAAACCCATTGCCTTATGGAATTGACATACGCAATTAGACGGCTGGTCTCTGGTCACGTGAGTCAACTAACTGCTTGCCGATGTCCAGAAATTCAATAAGATCTAAGTTCTCAGATCGGGTGTTTCAATTTTCAAACCGTACGTCTCAAACACATAATTCCTAATAAGGTTGTTATATTGGCATGGTTTAAGGTTGTAGACAGTTTGTTTATCACGGTTTATTAACTATTACCGCTATGAAATGATCAGTATCGGCTAACGAAGTGACAAAGTTGTCTGCAACCATTAATAACATCCGTGTGAACTAAGAGACAATAGTTTATTAAAGTCTGTATTATTTTCTTTTCAATATGTAAAAAGCCTTGTAAACTATCATATACAGATCTGGTATAAAACTTGTTAATCATTACTTTCTGTAAATGGCGAAGTAACGGGATACTGTCAGGAGTTCTTAGCCATCTATCTTAAAAGACCTGATCACCGGATGGCTCAATTTGTGCCTGGCTGGATAATGATTTTCTCCGCTTGATATAGTTTTTTATTTTTGCAAAAACCCTTTTCCTGTAATGTAAAGAAACATCTGTAACTGCCATGATACTTGTTCTAGCTTTAAGATTAGGAATGTTGGTGGGAAACGATCAGATCATTAACTACACTTCGCAAACAGATTGGTCGCTCTTAATTTCTACCTCTTGTGGCTTTCATTCGCGAGCTGTGTCTCGTAATAAAACGCACTTATATTTGAAAGGATACCAACCAATTAAAGCACAGCGTTTTCTTAAATAAAAACAACTATTACCTATTTGAAACCTTAAAAAGGAGAACACAATAGATCCCATTTTATAAATGAAACGACGGTTACCCCTATCGTATTATTACGGGGGATTAACAGGGAGGATCCAGTAGCCCCTTTCATTTTGTAACACAAATATAGATACAATACTCGTATAGTTAGGGTTCCGTACCCAAAGGGTAAAAACGGGACCCTATTACTAAGACTCCGCGATCCGTCTGTCTCTTCTTCTTCTTCTTCTTAAAAAAACGTTGCCCCACACTAGGAATTTCTCCTGTATCGTGGGTGCGTTTACAAACCAAGGTCTGTCTGTCACCAAGCTGTATCTCATGAACCGTGATAGCTAGACAGTTGAAATTTTCACAGATGATGTATTACTGTTGCCGCTATAACAACAAATACTAAAAACATAATAAAATAAATATTTAAGTGGGGCTCCCATACAACAAACGTGTTTTTTTTGCCGTTTTTTGCTATAATGGTACGGAACCCTCCGTGCGCGAGTCCGACTCGCACTTGGCCGGTTTTTATCTTGGACATCGCTGACAAGGGTAAAAGAAAACATCGTGAAGAAACCTGGACTTATAGTTAGTATCTGTCAGTTTGTGCTCCATTCGTGTAATTGCTGCAAGGCGTCCCAGTGCGAGGGTAAACAAACAAATAAATAAATAGACCGAGAATTAATATAAGTTTGAAATCTCCAACCCGCCTTGAGCAAGCGTGGTGATAAAAGCTCGTGCCTTCTGTGTATGAGAAGAGGCTTTTGTCCAGTTGTGGGACATCTAGAGTCTGGTATTATTATTATTTTGTAGACTGAGAGTTTTCCTTTCACATTCTGACCTTTGCGTATGTATTGTTCCAGGACGAGTGAGCTGGTAGCTCTGGTAGCGGTATCATGCACACTGTTTCTGTTCCTCCACACCCGGGACCTAAGCACCAAGCTGCGGCGGATGGAGGGCAGGCTCAACGATGACGTCACCGCCTTCAACCACCTCACTGACAGTTAGTATCTATTCATGCTTACTTTTTTACTAGGTGTTATTTAATTACAGTTAAGTATTAGGTGTAAGGGTACGTTCAGCCAGAACATCCGTATTCCCAGGATCGTGTTTAACGGATCCGTCGCTACTGGGGGTAATGTGTACACCAAAATATAGTCAGTGTAAACATTATGTGTAGTAGGGTTTATTTATGGACTGCAATTAACTTTAGAAAGTACTTTTCAATTATATAATGACGCAGTAATTAAAAACTTACAATGATTGGATCATCCATCCCACAGCAGTGTTACTTCAAAGCCACACCTATGTGATTCGCTTAGTGCTAGGCCGCAGACCAACGAATAGCTATTGCGATGGTTACAGTCTGTCGCTTGGTGCCAGGCTGCATGACTAATTGTCACTCAAGCAGGGTATTCTCTAGACGGATTTGCCCGTTGTCATAGCTGCAAGCAGGCCATTGCCGCCGGACTCCGCTACTATACATAGGTTCGACCTATCCCTGAGTCTGTTTATTGTGTACCCGTATTGTACAACGAGAGACGAGTCATCAGGACATGGCACGCAGTCCGTCTAGTCGAATGCCCCGCTCTAAGTTGTTTTTAGTATCACGCGGATTTGACGCGGATTTGCTCACGCACGCGTGATTGGCCTGCATTTGGCTCCGCATGCCTAGTACCCTAGTATGTCTAAATCCCGCGTGCCTGAGAACGCAGTAAGTGGAGGTGGAGAGGAGTATCCAAAAGTAGCGGAAAAATATCGTGTTGTTATTTTTTTTTAAAGCAAAACTATTAGTTACACGAAAAAACCATGTTTCACAAATAATGTACATGAATCAATATCTTTTCCCAATGACCCACAGTGCGATTGCGGAGCCACGTCCCAAACAAGGCCTCACCTTTTGTCTTGCTCTCTGTGCAAAAACACCTGCACCTTAAAAGACCTCTGCGAGGCAAATGACAACGCTGTTGGCGTGGCTGAATTCTGGTCAAAATATGCTTAATTTTGAAATCATCGATACGACGACGAAGAAGAAGAATATCTTTTTTTTTCAAACCTTTTAATCTAGCCTAAGGAGTATGCTTTAGAAAGTAACCGTTTTACGGTACTAAAGCGGTGGAAGGCCCTTTAAGTATTCTCAACAAATGACACTCCTGGCTATGTGTCTTCAGCCTCAGCCATCGATTCTCATTCATACATACCGATCATATTGAAGATATTAACTAGGAAATGTCTCAATCACACCTAGATTCTATCCAGATACAGGCTAATTGAACCGATGATCTGTAGCGGTGCGTTTGAGAGTCTAATGACCAATGGTCATTGATCAAAGTGTCAGTTGAACTTGAAATATGATGAGTACTTTCATCTAAATCTAATCGATGTAAATGTGAATCGAATTCAACGTCCGCCTAGTCTAGTATACTTGTTAGGGCGATGATATCTTATTTTTACATACGAAATGCTGAGGTTGAAGATATTTTTAGATTGGACTGCATTTCATTTTCAGGTTTCGTAGATATTTGTATGACAACTACCCTCATCCTTTCGTGTTCTCCGCTGCACTGAGAGATCTCGATGTTTATAGTTAAACATAAACGTAGTCTAATCTCTCGGATGTCTGTGTTTTTTAGGGTACCGTATCCAAAGGGTAAAAACGGGACCCTATTACTAAAGACTCCGTGGTCCGTCGGTCTGTCTATCTGTCACCAGGCTTATATCTCATAAACCGTGATAGCTAGACAGTTGAAATTTTCGTAGATTATGTATTTCTGTTGCCGCTATAACAGCAAATGCTAAAAACAGAATAAAATAAATATTTAAGTTGGGCTCCCATACTAGAAACGTGATTTTCGTGCCGTTTTTTGCGATAATGGTACGAAACCCTTCGTGGGCGAGTCCGACTCGCACTTGGCCGGTTTTTTTTATTTTGTCCAACTTCAAAGTAAATTTTAATTTGTCCAACGTATCTTATCTTCGGTCCTATAAATACGACTTACGCAAAAATATATTCTTATACATAACAACTCCTGGTTGTGAGCGCTTCCGGCAGTTTAGATTCGCCTTAAATACTAACTTCCTATTCCTACAATTCTCACAGTTAATATTCTAAATAGCTTTATTGTTCTTACTCTAATACGTGCAAAAAGTCATACAAAACTATAAATTATTTTATCTCAACACTGCTTCGTAATCGTGTTCAAAGTCTGAGATGTATTAGATAATGTTACTTGACATGAAATTCAATCTATTCTTCATGTTGGATCGTAACAGGGGGGAATCTACGGAGGCACTGACAGGCCGTGAAATGAGCAACAGCGCTAATAATATAATAAAGATATATTAATTAAATGGCCGTCCGTGCGTGATTGTAAGACGTACATAAGGCCCGTCTTACATCGTATCTACCATTTTGAAGTTAGTCATGTTTGACACGAGACAAGGGAATTATTTTAATTGTTAATTTTATTTATGTCACGGACTGGTTTGTGTTTCATCGGCTAGACACAAGGCTATAGTTGAGAAGATAACCATCTCTAAGTTGTCTTCTACGTCACAAAGCATAGGTAGGACAACCTAGTCTGTCATTAGCATTCAGCTCAATAATGCATCAAATGGAGATGGCTACCTACGTACCAAAGAAAGTCTCGGGCCCTAGGATGACTAAGAACATTCGAAATCTAAAATTTGAATTTCGAAGCGCGTGCGCGTCCTTACAGAATCGAAATAATACCATGTCAAACAGTGACATGGTGTGCCAGTTATAATTGAGTGGAAAATAAAAATAAAGCGCGCAAACGTCAGTAGGTACTTTATTGTTAGCCCAGCTGGTCCTACGGCCTACGCACATCAAAGTTGAACGCGCTCTCATTTCAGATTAACTGTATAGCTTCCGCGATAAGCATCTAGTGACAAATGAAATATATCTCTACAGTTAATAATGACATCAACATTTATTTCAAAATTCTTGGGTTTTTGTGAAGCAATTAGCGAAATTCCTACTGATTTAATTAAGTTTTTATGACATTGGATAGTCGTTGAAACCAAGATGCTTTAAAATTTTAAGTTTGCGAAAGGGAAGATAAAAAATCTTTCCACTTGATACAAACGATTGAAGGCTTCATTTTGTCTGTTTGTCTCACAAATGAATAATAACTCTATAAAAAAACTTTTTGTTTTTGGAACTCAGTTAAATTATTTTGTTACAAAGTTTTATATTTTATTCTTTTAGCTCAACATTCCATGAAAATAATTTTCAGCCAAAGTTTATCTCATAACGATTCCAATAAGCCCAAACACGACTAGGATACATTGTTTTATTTCGGAGTTCCAGTGCCCACCTTCCGATTTCATCGTCAGGTCAATTCGATGGTGCCATTTTCATCAGTATAAGTTTTTGCTTCATCATAGTCGGTTAACTATTCGAGATATCTTATATCCGTGAAATACTTATCTTTAAGGAGTTCCAGTGGCCATCTGTGGTCTTCTTCATCAGTTTCACCAAATTATACTTTCTGAGTGCACATGATTGCATTGTTGATGAAAACACCAAAATAGCTTTGTTTATGCCTATAAAATTTGAAGAGTACCCTTTCAAACAAAAATGAATTATAAAAATCGGTCCACAATTGACAGAGGAATCGAGGAACAAACAAAAAAAACATACAGTCGAACATAGAACCTCCTCCTTTTTGGGGGATCGGTTAAAAATCATGCAAGGGTATTTTACGTAACAATTGTGTTGGTACTTAGTACTTGACTCGACGATGTTTACGCACGCTAGCTCATACTAACACAACCATCCAAAGAGCAAACAAAGAAAATGAGGCTAAATTCGAAAATTGTTGCCATCGACGAAAAAAAAATCGCGTGATGTTATTTCATTATGCATAATGCTGGCCTATTGTCTGTGGCGTGCACCTGACGAGCCTATTGCGAGAACCCGTCCCGACTTTCACTGGGCCTAAAAAAAAGAAGAAAAAAAAAGATCTAATGGTGTCTCAAGATCGTGATCCACCACGATACCGTTCACTGACTTACTACTATTTTTCTTTCGCCGAGCCCTGGCTGAGTGGTTGCGGTTTTTAAGTAAATCGCTGACCATTTTCTCGCGGCCCGTTCCGTTCCAATGACTTATTCGATCAGTTACACAATTAACTTAATTGCATTTATTTGCATCTTGATTCGGCAAAACGTGTGACATAAATTAAAACCTTTCCTTTTAACCGTTAAAGGAAGGTTTAACTTCAAATGATCCGTTACAGCTACGGGGCGGTATTAGTGATGTTCCCACGTGGTCGCGGTAACCACAGAATGCAGTAGGCTGGACATGCGCTTGCGCACCGCACGTAGAAACGGCGCACCACTTCCTCATTGACTGCTCCCGATTGCAACGATTAGATTACACCGAACAAGTGTATAGCGTAAGATCTTTATTTACAGTAAGAGTGATGTAACGTTACATACGTCAATTATTAGATGCCAACGAAAATGCATACGTTTCAGAAATGTTCACTGCGCTGTTTCGTGTTTTATTCGATATTTTGTCGTAATGTTGTGGTTTGATGAAGTGTAGCAGGCTTTGAGAGAAACTAGGCTGAATCCGAAACGAGAGGAACCGGCAGATAACCAAAGTTGTCTACATAGCTTATAGAATAAGCAAGCTGAAGTGGCAATGGGCCGGCTATATAAGTCGTAGAACTGATGACCGTTGGGGTAGACGCGAACTGATAAAAGTAAGGTAGGACGCCCTCAGGCTAGGTGGCGCGACGATCTTAGCAGCTGGATGTAATTTGCCGAAAAGCGAAGCAAATGGTGTGCAATTGGAGAGGCCTATGTCCAGCAGCGGACTGCTGTAGGCTGATGATGATGGGTCCCTAAATTTTGTCTTTCTGGCGTTGATTTTGGTAGCCTCACATAGCACGGATAGCCACTTCTGCTCCTGCAGCAACTATAAAGCAATTGCTAATACGTTGAGCAAAAGTTTATACTGTCATATACCCACAATCAGAATTGTATCGAACCATCAATTTCTATGAGTAAACGTAAAGTTATGCGTGTCAGTGAGTGGCCTCACTGACACGCATAATTATATATTTTCTCAGACATGCTTGGACATTTGAGCATTATTTTGACAACCTTCTTCGAGATAAATCGAAATTGCTGCACTGGCCAAATACATGCGAGCAGCGGCCGGCAAAAGTTGTATGAAAATCCATATCTGTCGTGTCTAGCGGCCAAAAAAATTACATAGAGTAAACTCATATCTGTCGTGTTATTTAAAAATGGAACGATCTTTTACTCCGAGACTTGGCAACCAAGGAGGTAAGTTATCAAAGGTTTTATTTAAATTTCGAACTGGCTTGCAAATAGAACGCTGTTTATTGAAAAAAGAACACTTTAACGCGGGAACAATTATTGTTGTTCGTCATTGATTTTGATTTTGACAAAATGAGTTCTCTAGGTACTACTTAGTTTTAATTTCCGCGCATTATTTGAGAAAAGTACTATACAAGCCTTGGCCACAACTATGCATTGATGGACTTACGTATGTGTGCCTCTGCTTCGCCTTGCCCCGCTTTCGTCCATCAATGTCTCTTTTGCTGGTCGCTGCATTAATGTACTATTTCCAATAAGAATGATGTAGGTAACCAAAAGGTAACCAAAAACATAGACCCAATTGTAATTAAAACTGATGGAAAAGAGTGTTCGTGGAGTTTCTTGCACATTCTTCTCCATAGACCTACTAAAGCATGCGAATGTGCAACTAGATTCATATTTTATTTGACAGTTCAATAGTAGGTAGTAGTTGAATTAAAAATATTTTGATTTTGATTTTGACCCTTGACAATGCCATCCTTACATAGAGACGTCATACACATTATAAAGAAATAAAAACATGGCGATATTTTACTATAGCTACCTACATAGGACCTATGGAAGTTGAACTTTATTTCTATCACTGAGTAGGTTAAAAGATCACAGAGTTAAATAGAACCCCGATATCAGAAAAAGATAAACATACTGCTCAAACGTACGTTCGTGTCGCAGCCAGACGCAGGACGGACTGAGTTCACTCAAGCTGGTCAGCTTGTGTTTGTATTGCCGCGCAGACGGCGGTAAAAACGTATCTATCTCAGTATTTACATAATTGCATCCTTAGCTATGGCTACCGAGACGTCTCGGTATCCTATAGGTGTCGATTCTGAAGACATGTCGCCCGGAAAAGTCAAGTTAGGTGAAGAGAGCTGTAAATTCCATCCAATAGTTCACTTCAAGCTCGCCCTACCTAAATTTTCATAGTGAGATGTTGCAGAATAGACCGGTTCAATGGGGTTTTCCAACTCACATATTATGTACCTACTAGATAAGTTGAAAAGCATAGGCATCTTTTTATTGTTAGAAAATACAGTTAGTTCTATATCTACATAATTACAGTAATGTTTAACATTAGTGAATGGCTAATAGTTATTAAATTACCGTATACACCATACTTATCGCTTGTAAGTACCAATTATTCGATGATTGCCGGGGAGAGCTCAGGCACTATTTGTATCGCAGTGAAAATTGCTGCTTTTGGTAGTTTTACCCTATGATTGTGTTGTGTTGTATAACTCGCGTCATTATGTTAATAAATGCGGTCTGCTGGAGCCGAGCTAGTACAGCGCAGTACTCCAAAAATCCCCGCTGCCATAAGACTTCACTGCGCAGTGACTAGCCTCGTGTTCCGAGCCGCCATTAACTTTGAATCTACCTGTACAAACGCGCAACTGTGGACCAAACCGTGAAACGTTCTTGTTTATACTGTTTTAGAGTTTGTAGTCGGGCTTCAATAAATAAGGGAACGGGTTTGTGTGGTTTATTTGATACACGCTCTAGTGAGTTCTTCTTTGAACGTTTAGTATCAATAGTGGAACATACCTTATATTTCACTATTTGTACCAAAAGCTCAAAGCCTAGCTGGATTTAGTTTCGTGAATAGGCGCTTTGGGGCTTTACCAAAGCAAAATGTTTGTATACCTCTTGCGGTATATAAAATCTTTACTGTAAACCTAAGTTTAGGTCACAGATTCACGCTTCCTAAATAATTATTATACCTATTTTCATCATCATCATATCAGCCGAAAGACGTCCACTGCTGGACATAGGCCTCCCCCGTGTCGCCACATTGACCGGTCCCGCGCGTCTAGTAACCAGCGGATCCCCGCAACCTTCACCAGGTCATCGGTCCACCTGGTGGGAGGCCTTCCAACGCAACGTTTTCCGGTTCGCAGTCGCCACTCCAGAACCTTTCTGCCCCATCGGTAATCCGTTTTGCGAGCAATGTGCCCTGCCCACTGCCACTTAAGTTTGGCAATTCTTCGGGCTATGTAGGTAACCATGGTACATTTCTGATTTGATCACGCAAGTCACCTCCGAGCATAGCCCTCTCTATTGCCCTTTGAGTGACTGTAAGCTTTCTGATGAGGCCCATTGTAAGCGACCACGTCTCAGAGTCATATGTCATCACTGGCAACACACACTGGTCATAGACTTTCGTCTTGAGACACTGTGGTAACCTATTTTAAGTACGAACATTATCCCATCACATAGCAGTGAGTCATAATCTCCTTACTTTATATTAGCATAACCTTTTATCCACTGGTCTAGTCGGACTCAAAAGGATCTTTATGAGACTAGTCTAGACTCTGGTAGAAAGGTAAACCTCTTGAATAATAGACGCAGGTGATTCAGGTGTTATTATTATACCAACTTTATCGTCGTTGCCTATTCTGTTTTTCAATGGCCCTTGTCTCTTTTGTAAGTAATGTGAAGGCATTAGTAGAAATACTAAGCAATTGAAATATATATTTAATATTAAATTTGGATGTATGGTGCAAGTACCTATATAACTTTTTAAACTGTCATGGTCACTAACACTAACATTAACATTAAAAGCGAGATATTTACCATGTTTATTGTTTGTTGCGAGTTCCCGATATTTCGGTGCTGTTGCAAGCACCATGATCATGGATAAACTGAAAGTCATTGCGGGTGGGTGTTTATGAGGAGACAAAACGGTCTACCCTCTTTCTTGTTCGTTTTTTGCACTCAGTACCGCTACCGCTGAGAAATATCGGGAACTCGCAACAAACAGTAAACATGGTAAATATCCCGCTTTTAATGTTAATGTTACCTATATAACTTTCAGTAAGACTAGCCATGATTTAGTGAAAAATAACTAGTAGGAATGACTTTCTAAATATAAGTATATAATATGTAAGTAGAGACTACAATAATATCATAATCAATATCATCATCATCATCTATCAATCAATACATATAATAAAATAAATCTGTAGAAAAGTCGTTTTTGTACACTGAAAATATTTCCAAAAAAAATAGCCAGGGTGTTAAAGGATAACCAGCTTTTCTGGAAATTTTGTCTGTTTATCAGTTTGTCAGTTTATTTGTGCACGCACCACGTAAAATGTACGAAACCAATATTGATAACTTTTATACATAAACATTGTGCGTAACATAAAGTTATTTATTACTTAGTTTTTGTTTCATCGCAACCGGTTCACTGTTTTTAGGGTTCCGTACCCAAAGGGTAAAAACGGGACCCTATTACTAAGACTTCACGATCCGTCTGTTTGTCTGTCTGTCCGTCTGTCACCAGGCTGTATCTCATGAACCGTTATGGCTAGACAGTTGAAATTTTCACAGATGATGTATTTCTATTGCCGCTATAACAACAAATACTAAAAACAGAATAAAATTAATGTTTAAGGGGGGCTCCCATACAACATACGTGATTTTTTTGCCGTTTTTTGCGATAATGGTACGGAACCCTTCGTGCGCGAGTCCGACTCGCACTTGGCCAGTTTTTTTTATTATTATTTATCGATTGGGTCGCGTTTGACCACTATCTCGCCTGATGGTAAGCGATGATGTGGTCGACGGTGAAGCAGCTTGCCTAGAAGTAACCTATTCACTCTTGACTTGAAGACCCCAAGGTTGTAGCTATCAGGAAACAAAGACTCCGGCAGGGAATTCCACTCCTTAGCTGTGCATACAATGAAAGTATTCGCAAAACGCTTTGTACGTATGGGTGGGATGTCCACCATGTACCGGTGGAGATTACCGTACGTCTTGTTGTCCGATGATGCAAAGGGCTAGGCGGAATCAAATTGTGCAGTTCCATCGCACACTCCCCGAAATGTAACCGATAAAAAACCGACAGACTGGCCACTTGGCGTCGATGTTCAAGGCTCTGGAGCTTTGAGGTGACCAGAAAAGACTCTATCAAAAGTTAGATGAATTTAAAGTGGCCAAGAAATAAAATTATCACAACACACGCAATTCAGATACTCACGACTCAGACAGAAGACTCAGACAGTTGAGCTCCGTACTCGATAGATGGCGTTGTGCATTTGAAGTCATTTTCTGAATGGCAGTGTTAAGATTCTACGCGAAAGAATTACCATAGAACAACAATTAGAAGGTACGTGGGGTAGGCAGGAAGGCAAGTAGGGTCAGTCAGTTGACGGGAGCGAAGCCGCGGGGACAGCTAGTACCTAATAAAACCGAAGGTTAGGAAACCCTCCTCAACTATGTACAAGTAACTGAATATATACCAATGATAGTTTTAAGTAGTAGCGAGTTCATAGTTCATGTCAATAGTGCAAGTGCATCAAGAGGTGCTCAAACGCACGCCCGGCGCCCTTTCGCCCGTAAGATCAACGCGTTAGCCATTAAGGTTACACTAGTCAACGGCACGAACTATTTTGTGCGCGGGGTTTAAATGCATTTTATATATCAACCGACAACACGTGTGGAAGAGATAGATGCTGTGATGAGCAGTAGGAAGCTAGTTCGCCTACGAATACATACTTTTGCAAATTTGTAGCGAAATGGATAATGATTTAGGACGAAACCAAGCGCGCGAAATTTTATAAACAGACCTTTGGGAGTCTGGATATCATGAAAAAACGACTAAACGTATCTGTTCAAAATAAAATTATTTGCATTGTTGAACTACTAATCTTTCCCGGTATGGTAGCCGTTTTGCAATATTCCGTCTTCTTATGGTATTTATTTGCGCCCGAAAATGCGTTAAAATGAGTGTCGAAATGTGGAACTTTCGGCGCTCATAACTTTCAAACATTTTATTTTTTTACTTTTTTGCTTCCATACAGGGCTAGATAATGATGAGACAAATTGATATAACTTTTTTATTTTGAACGTACATCGTCAAACAGTGGAATAATCCCTGGACTACGTTTGTTTGGAAGAATTTCGTATAATAATCGACTAGTGTAACCTTAAGCTATTGCGGTTTCCATTCAAGCTTCCCTACTTCTTATCAAGTCACTGATAGCCATACAGCATCTGAAATCCTACATTGTATAATATTGTGTTACATAAATCTGAGTAGCTCGTTAAAGAGGAAAGGACGGAAACGAAAATATCATCCATTTGTAACGGGTCATAATGACCGATCAGATGCCTCAGTAACCGGCCAATAATATACACGATATTAAAATTGGCGTGGAGGTATGTCAGTACTGAAGTTGCTTTATTAAGAACTGGTGAAATGGCTGTAAAATTAACTTAATTGGATTAGCAGAAAACCAATGAAAACACTGTACCAAAATAAGCATAGGAAATATTATGCATCGAAAGGACATATTTGCTGAAGTTTTAATAATAATGAGTAATGAGCCAAAAAAAACGTCAATTCAAAAAATAAAAAATCCCGACTGCTTTTGGTCAGCCAGCTCGCGAATAAGTATCCTCTGACTGCACAGCATGATTTTCTTCTTATTTACGTCTTTTCGGGTTTTTTGATTTTTTGAATTAACTTTTTTTATTTATAACTTTTTAGTTTTTTCGAATTAGGTACATTTATATGTTTAAATTGCCGCTTGAAAACCTTTATTTGACACCCCACACGATGGGTTTGGAAGAAAAAGAAAAGTGGCCCGCCACAATAATAAGACGCCCAAAAGCCGCCATTTTTCTATTTTTCCAATTTTAATGTAGCCAGTGACACTCGCAAGATTAAGACGAATCGATTGACGAATGAATCATCAAAATCGGCCAACGCGTTTGGTCTCTGGAACGCCACATAGGAACAAACATACATACATAGACTGATAAACAAATTACCCTCCTTCGGCAGCCGGGTAAAAATGCTGGCAGGTTGGCCAACTAACAGTTCTTTGTCTTAGATAATGTACTTTATAATCTAAGAAAGAACATATGTAGGTACTTACATTAGGTATGGTAAGTTTAAATTTGAAATTAAGCAATTTGGTTGCTTAACCACAAATGGTCATCACTGTTTACTAGAGTTTACTCACAGCTAGCTATCAAAATAATTTGATTTCATAACACAACAAGTCCATTTTAGGCATTTTTCTATCTCAGTGTCCCTTTTCTTAATTGAATAATGAAAAGTATTTGCCCTTTGAACTGTCTAAGAAAAATGGCGTGGGTATTACATACATTACAGTAGGTAATAGATTTCTTACTGTCACCTGTACTATTATTTATTCTATGCTGTCACGTTATAACTATTCATTTTGACCCACCAGCTAACCCATGACGGTATTCTAACGCT
Organism: Orthosia incerta; assembly: GCA_948252205.1. NCBI lineage: Eukaryota > Metazoa > Arthropoda > Insecta > Lepidoptera > Noctuidae > Orthosia > Orthosia incerta. The sequence continues at coordinate 17,704,403 of OX411760.1, forward strand.
GAATAAAAATCTGTGTTAATGCCTTCCATAGAAATACAAATTAAATAGCCTGCTTATTCAGCAGACACAGGGAAGGACGGTTAAATTTTATGATGAGACGCGCGTGCGTGAACATGGCGGGTTCCCGTTAGCTTGTGTTGCTCCAGATTACGATTTATAAGCTCTATGCATTACAATACGCAGTAAATAGGGCAAGCCCTCGGTACGTGTCTTATTAACGCGACGTGGAAAGTAGGTGCACTGCAATCAATTCGTATCTAAACTTACATGGCGAGATCGTGAGTTATTCCGAATTTAAATGTTGTTGTTCGGTTGCATTACTTGCATTGCAATACTTTTTAACGGACTTTCCAAAAAGAACGATGTTCTAATGTTCGGCTGTATTTATTTTATTAATAGTTATTTATGCTACAAGTGCGGAAAGTAGTGACTAGACTCGTGGCGATTTATGTAAAAACACCACTCATCGGAAATCATCTTACACACGTGTATCATACAACATTTTACTATGCATTGTGCGAGGTAATAAAAAATATATCTGAACCAAACAAGAAATAAATAATATGGCGCTTATTCAAGGGCGCTCAGCATATCCACAGATTAACTAATAGTTCATAGTTCCTCGGGCATATCTACTGCGCATGTGCAAATAGCTGTCACGTCGTAACGCAAAAAGGCACGAGCTAAATATTCATTCTGCCAAACATATTTAATGAATATTAAAAATTTATTTATTGATCAAAATCTAAATCTAGAGTAATTAAAAACGCCTTAAATGAAGTATTAGTTTTGTTTTACCTTTTATGAATGATAATCTGTACTTAACTAATTTTTAAAATTTTCTCAAATAATAAAAACTCTATGCGGCGGGCTGGCGTTGGAGTTAAAAATTAAAAATGTACAGGCAAGGAAAAAGCACTAGTAAAAAAATTACACTTTCCGCACAGTTTGGCTGCTTGGAAAACGCTCTTTTCGAGGACATGCATTGTAAATGTATTTTTACTACAGACATAAATCTAACTAGATAACGCAAGTCCCTCCATCTGTAAAAAAACCAAGCGTGCCACTTTTTCACACACAATATGAGAACAAATTTGCATAGCGATGTTTTATGCAATAAAATACATAAATAAATAAAGAATATATTGCCATTGCCACGGTCAACTTTTTTCTGTACTGTTTTACAGCTCAATATGGCATAATTAGGCATTTTTCTAGATTCCGGTGGATGTCCGCTGCTGATAATGCTAAATGAAGCAGCTTGAAGTACGAATTGATCGTAATTTTACTCCCTTTTTTGACACGCAAAGTATGTACATACAATCGCGTCATCTAGTTAGATTTATATCTGTGATTTTCACTGATTACTCCGTCAATTATGGACCAATTTTCAAAAATATTTTTTTGTTTGAAAGGACATACTCGAGAAGTGGTCCCATTGCCACCATGTTAGGATCTGATGAGGGGATCCCATGGAAGTCGAGGGAACTCTTCAAATTTTGTAGGCATACATACAGCGATTTTGGTATTTTCAGCAACATGGCATGCATTTGCATTTATAAAGTATCATTTGCTAAAGTGGAACTGATGAAGAAGAATGAGAAGCCCCATGGCTGTAAATGATTTGCATGGTAATAAGGTACCAAAAAAAATAAATACTTAATTTTCGGGAGTCGGTGTCAATAAGGAAAAGAATTGGTTCTAAAGACACCGACTTCCAAAAAGAAAGTTATTTTTCGCTTTGTAGTGTTTTGTTTTGGAAGTCGGTTTATTTTTTTTGTTAAAAAGTTTTTTAAATACACATGCCACATTATATAGGCTGTAACCTTTTCTAATCACCAGTCTTGCTTTATGGAAGTATTGATCACAGTGTTTTGCACCAATTAGTACACAAGATGCTGATTACGGTACTTGACAGAGCGAGGCATTTTCATGGTTGCATTTTGAAGTTTGAATTGTTCAAGCTCCATTTTGGTTCCGCCTTCTTTCGTTCTTATTTAACGCTTTCATATTTGAATGAATATGTAAATTTTCGACAAATGTTAGTAGCATGACGAAACCTTAAGCATCAGATAATGCTACACCGACAAAGTTAGAACAATTATCAGATAATATTCAAGATATATCGAATAGTTCCAAGTTTAATGCCTTTTATGCTTCGTTCACATTGTTTCAAACTCCATTGTTGTTTCAAGGAGGCAAGAGCAAGAATAATTTAATTTTACTTCGCCTTAGTAATATAAACTCCGGTTGCACACGTAATATGGAGATTATAGACAAGATTGGAAAACAAACAAAGGACTGTGATTATAAAGTGACGTTTAGTTCGCGCAAAAAGGGAAGCCGAGAGTTGACATTGAAATGAGATACTGTAATTATGTTGGCTGAATTGAGGACATATTAAACGTTACTTTGTATGTAAATTATGTAATGGCTGCTGTCATTATTGCGATTGTGAGTTGTGGCAGTCCTTGAAAACGTTTTATAGATCAGTGTTACTATTGGCAAAACAGGGGTTGAGAAAATTAAAGGACGTTCAACACGATTTTTTTTGTTGTTGATACTCAAATACAGGGCTAGAGAAGTAGAGAATATAATGAGAATAGAAGTAGAGAATATAATGAGGCCTACCGCATATGAATTCGCCGCTAGAGGCGCTGGTGTAGCGTAAGGTCTCCGTTTTTTTATTTGTGATGGGTTTGCTCTTGACTCTAGTCTAGGTCATAGGTGACAGAGACAGAGTCGACGATGGAGTGAGCTTACCCAGAAGAAGCCTGTTCACTCTAACTTTGAAGAGATTCGGGTTGAATGCGTTCGGAAACACAGACGCAGGTAGTGAGTTCCATTCATTCGCTGTGCGCATTATGAAGGATGTTTGGAAGCGCTTGGTGCGAATTGGTGGAATAGCAACAAGGTAAGGATGATAACTTGCAGTGCGTCTAGATGTCCGATGGTAGAAGGGGGCTGGTGGGATGAGGTCGTGGAGTTCTTGAGCACACTCACCGAAGTACAGTCTGTAGAAGACCGACAAGCAGGCAACTTTGCGGCGATGAGCCAAGCTGTGTAGTTTGGCATCCGCCAGCTCAACGTCGCCAAACGCCACTGTTTGTGTTGTGAGTTGCCCGGGTTTCTTCTCAATTATATTATTGTTGTAAATATTTTGCGATACCTCAGATTAGTAATGGCAATATATGAGATACGGGTCAATGAATTTCAGTGTTTTAAGGTATTAAATATGATTTAAATGTAAATTTGGTTTTCACGCCCGTAGTAGGTACGTAGCAAACTTTGACAGTTATAGCTGTCAAAGTTTGACAGCTATACTTCTGGATCTTAGTCAACTTAACAAGTTTAAACTGCCGTTAATTAGTCCATCCTCATTAGAGCAGATTTTACCACAAACACTAAACATATTAATTATAAACACTGGGTAGGTTCTACTTCTAATTAAGTTGCATTTCACCTACAGTAATAACGAACGGAAATTGGCTGTTACTCGCCAAATGGTCGAATGTTTTATGCAAGGCGTTAAAGTTTAACAACTGTCCTAGTTAAACTCTCACGATTGTTACACACGCAAAAACCAACATTGATAAACTATATTGAATTTCGTGAGCTTAAGATATAATCAATCAATTCTCAGCTGGAGAGTCGTGAAAAAATGGCAAACCAGCAAGGAAATTGCATGTTTTATACACTTTTATAGTGGCCCATAACGGGGCGTGGAACAAAGTCTCTTTAACAGTAAATATGAATAAAAACACCATTTCATTTTGTGCTCGGAGAAAAACATGACAATATCAGATATGATACGATGGAGTATGTTATGAAAAAGTGTAACAATGCAGCGGTCCCGCATAAATAGACATATTGGATATTACGTCGTTATTAAACTGACGAGCATAAATCAAATGTCTTTGTTGAAGTTTTTGCTGCAGGTACTTATTTCTGAGGTCAAAACCGTTGAGAAGCTTTTCAGCTTCAACTCAACTATGTTTATATGATCGAATTTTGTTACGGGATCGCTAAGCGGAAATAGTACGTACAAATGTACATTACAACTACAATCAGATGTATTGTACTATTATTCTATTATATTAAAACGTAGTGTTTCTGTATGCCGTCATCGCTTACGTAGGCTTGGCTCTACATCAATTATTGTAATAAAATTACGAGAAACTAAAAGTTTTCTCAAATTACGAAATTAAATTACAACTTTCTTACAAATTCGGCCATTTAAAAGCCTACATGTTAGCTAATTGTGCCATTGGATAGTTTTGTACATTTTTCCTTTTACGGGTTTATAATAACAGCTGTGTTGTGGCAAGATGTTTGCGCCTCGAGTGTAATTGCGCAGACGTTCTCCTCCGGAAACAAATAAAAGACGATCGCGTTAATTCTATAGAAAGCTTAGAATCGAAGCGATTTCTTGCAAGATTACATGTTATGGACACCGCACTGGGGTCTATGGATACCACGTGATTACGTATTGGGTAATCAATGTAATCATTTAATTTGTAAGCTTCTATCGATTGGTCGGTGGGAACTGTACCTAATCGAGTAAACGTGTGGGTGAATTTAACTTTCGTATTGTTCTCTTTCTAAGGGAAGGGCAATTTAATTTACTATTATATCAAGTTGCGGTTTCATGTAAGAGTGTAATAAGCATATAACATATTGGAACTACACCTATCCGGCAGGTCATCAGTTACCGATATTGCAAAAGCCAAGAGAATTAATATTTGCATAACTGCTTTTGCTCACTAAATAATTGCAAAGATAATATTGAAAGAGCTTATCTTCGGGCTTCAGATAAACTGAAACAAATATTGCAGATAACACAAAGGTCACGTGAAAAAGCTTTTAGCCCGACAGAGTTTCATTAAAAAAGCGTTGAATAAGGAAAGTTTGTTAACAACATTGAGAATTTGCGACCAGGTCCCGAGGGCCATTAGTACATATAAAAAAGCAACAGGAAGAACTCACGCAACATTAACGGTCGTTGTAAGGAGAAAATTCTGCTTTTTATAACCTGTGTCGCAACTTGAGGAATCTACACAACTTGATACGACACTTCCTAATTTGGCCTGCGAATGTACACATTCAAAAACCAGATCGTTACGAACGCTAAACGACATATCAAGCATATAAATAGTACACTTTATCGAAGGAGAAAGTCCCATAAGGACGGCACAATCGAGGCACATATCATTTCTGACGTATTCGATGCAATTTGCATTCTATATTCGTTTATATATGCCAATAAAAAGCACGAAAGTCTAATAACAATGCGTATATTTGCCATATGTGTGAAACAACAGTCATTTATTAAAACAGTGGGAATATTTTGTAGTTTCTATGCATGTGCGGTTATGGTTTGCCTACTTTCATTGACCTTTGTGACAATACAGCACGCTGCATGATCACAATACGCTTATTAAAGCTGGTAATTGTACATTTTGTGCGTCGTATATTAACGGATTTGATTGTATTGTATGTGTGCCACACATTTGCATATACATACATATATTTGGCAGATACAATGTCAAATATATTGCGGTATTAATAACTGTCGTATTAACACGTTTTATTGATCGCAACAATTGGCAATTATGTGCGAACGGAGAGGGTGTTTGTGATGACCAAAAAAACTTGACACAGTCCAAGTTCACGACCGTTCTACACAACTGTCCCAGATAGAGGATACAATTTTTTAAGTGTATAGTTCACTGAATCATTACGTTATGGTTAGTATTGGTTTTACATCAATAATTCAACGTTTCGATTTCGAACTCACGACTTCACCTGACCCTAACCTTAAAGCTACTGCCATCAAACATCCATCCATCCATATTTGGTACAAAACATCCACTTAGACCTTCAGAAAGGCGAGTATCCATTACTTATACTAACACAGTACCTCTGGGCCAAGTTCATTGACACGCACCCGCCTGACTCTAAACTCTCGCCCTGGGTCCCGGAAGGCTTGTCGTGACTCCTTTATCGCCGCTTGCGGAACCATTGTGTCAGGCCAACCTGAGGCCACGCCGTACATGGTCAGTGTACAGGCGCCTAGTGGATTACGCCATTAACGTAATACACAAACTAGCTCTGGAGTTTGGATGCGTTTGCGGAATATGAATGAGTAGTAGGCATTGAAATTGTATCAGGGCTGGAGTATTCTTGTAATTTATCTTCGCGTAACCAAAGCCTTTTTGAAGATGTAGGCAATGGTACAGTGATATCGGATTTCCTTAAACAAAATTTCAACAAAAGTCGAGGGAACTTATATTTCCAAAACGGTTGTAAGTTATGATATATAAAGCTCAAATACATACAAAACATGGCTGTATATTATGTCATACTTAGTTCATATATGGCCATCTTTATCGTTTTTCATTCATTCGGTCACAGCCTATTACATGCGTTTAAATCGCCCTCTTTCGTTGGATCGTAACAGATTTAGTTACATAATCCACTTTCCTTAAAAGTACTTAGGTACTAATTTATTTGAATTCTTTACAATTTCCTTTATGTAACTGTGGCATTTTTCCGAAGCCTTCTGTTTTAGGTGCAGTCTCTATATTTCACTGTTATGCAATTTTATCCGGAGAATGGTCGGCAGCGTTAAATGGAGTGTTTTCCTTTAAATAAATACGAATCGATCTTCAGTCGGCTAGACGAAATTGCATGTTTTGGCAACGTTTGGAAATTAAATTGAGCATTCACTTTGTTCTATGTAGTCTATTCTTTTTCAATCATCATTATTACGAATTACGATAGTTCAAATGATTTTATGATACACCATCCGTACAGTTCTTGAGTCATGGCCTTGTATACTACCAACTTAGCTTAATGATTTTTTCTTTGTCTCTGTGATCGGTAACGCATTTGTAACAAATTTGCCGGGCATTGCACGATTTCAACAAGCACAATTTTACTATGTCTGTGAACAGCAGTCAGTAAATAATACTATTTCTGCATTCAAGTCTAATCAGCCAGCCAATCTAGTCTAGTTTAGTCAATTCAAATGATTTCAGCGACTGACTGAACCGCAAACATCCTAGTAGGTTAAAGTCTTACAAAATTAGCGAGATACGAGTATTTTCAGTAGTAAGCCAAGTCCCGTTTCCGATCTTACTACAGATTGGATAGAGCGATTCAGAATGACGATAAAACGTTCACGATTCAGTAGACTCTAGTAAAATTAGCGCACGAAACTGTTACACTGCGATTTACGGAGCAATAAATTAATATTGTAATATAGTCGTTGTTCCCATGCGCTGTTCTCGAGAGCTTACTTTAGTCTGGCGTCCCTGGAATCTGTGGTCGTACGGTACACTGTATAGCCAGCCCGCAGGTCACGCCTCCAAATGTCATTACCATGGAACAGTCCCGTGAAATCTCATCGTAAAACGCTTCACTTTGCATAAGCACGTGTTGACGGCGCCGGCGACGATTCTCGGAACGTTTGTTTCTGATCTCAGCCGTGTGTTTCCAGTTTCGCACATTTTATAATTTCGTTCCTGTTAAGTCACAAATTGATGGTTGACACAAGTTATAATGTTGTAAAATTGTCGGAGGAGGTTGAAGATGTGTTATCAAGCTGTCATAAAATCTGCCTTATTGTTTTAAATTACTGCCTTTTTGGCTTGATTTTATCACGCGTCTTTTAATATTCACTTTACTTCTTAAAAGCCGTCCTTCCCGTTCTTCGTCTGTCTTGCGAATATCTAACATTCCATATGTCAATCCTATGACAACGGTATCCTAGTTAAGTTGCGGGGGTCAGGCAGTACATACGCTATTTGAATATTGATATGCCATGTTTGGCTGTTACTAAGAGAGGAACTGAGGAAGCTGACCCTGACGTACACTTAGACATTATGGCCATTAATTTAAGAGTATTTATTCGTTTATGTAGCAAGAGACAGAAAAAAATGGTAAGACGGAAGGGAGGCCTTAATTGCCCTTACTGGGACATAACAGGCACATAATAATAATAATTGGCTCGCGAGGTTGTCGACATGTGGGATGTGGACACAGCGATCATTGTACCGATAGTCGTGTCAGCCAATGGCTTAATAGCCACGAGCCTCGACCAACACCTTCGGAGGCTCTCGTTAGGCGGCTGGGTCAAGGGCCGGATCCAGAAAGCAGTACTACTGGACACGGCTGGCATTGTTAGGAGGTTCCTCTCTCTGTAGGCCGCCGCCGTCGGTAGCTTGGACCATGTTCCCGATACCGGTGGGCCTCTATTTTTTATATTTTTACATGATTTTTTTTATGTGTTTCTATAAAAATATTTAAAATATAGTAAATAAGCAATTTATTGAAATAATAATAATAATTCGTTAAGGAATTGTAAACATGCAGGAATGTTATGTCATGCTATCGTTTCCGAGACTTAGAATTCAAGAAACAGAGAAAATTTTTGATAGTGTCTTTCACTGTGTTAAAAATGTAATTTCTTACCAAATAATTAAATTAATTCTGATAATAAAAGAAAGACTAAAATCCAAATGTGTATGTTAAATTACATTCCTTATCCTCATAGCAACGTGAAATATATCTTCCTGTCCAAGAGCCTACGATCGAATCCCAATTCACGATTGACTTAAGCAAAGCTGACCTTTGAAGCGGCTCGGAGAAAATAAGAGCGGCCAAGCGTGAACGATTACATCTTTTATTAAAAGCTTTCCAAGAAGAAATCGAATTATAACGTGCCTATTTCTTTAAAAACTAAATATTTCATTATTTGTCACCGGGTGGTCATATATAGTCTGATACGCACTATAAACACTGTTATGTTACAGATTTTAACGATTTTTTTTTTCGAAAGGTTTCGATTCGCTGTGACTGTGTTAGTACACAGTCACCAATAGTTGTTTCATTATTAAATGTTAAGGAAATCCGTTTTTGTTTTGCTGTTTTAATGTAACTCAACTTTCTGTATCAATTAATTTATAACGGGACCATATTGGCTCCTGCAACACAATTTTTTCCAAGCGTAGGAGTCAGAGAATTATATAATATTGTTTACTTCATCTTATTATGCCAAGTTCACTTTATGCCAAAATTAATTACCGGGTAGAACGGGGTGAATTTGAATGCAGGGGTGAACGGTAACAACACTTTGATTAGGGTTTTAACTTTGATACCACTATATGGTTTCAAACAAAGCATATTTCTTTTTTATATTGTTGTCATTATTTTTTTACATATGAACTACCTACTAAAATGCTGCAAACTATTTTTAAATAACGTAAAAATTCCCCTTCAAAGTTTTGCTCCCATTCACCCCTGCATTCCTATTCACCCCGTTTTACGGTACCTATTATAAGAGATTATCCAATTTTACAAAATTTTTGAAAACAGGGATTCCGTATTATATTATATCTAATTAATAAATTGTCTTCTACTAACTTTTGTTGATAGGCAACGCACGCGCAGCTTGTTAGTCGTCAGAAACGTCAACGAGTATGTACTGGTGTTACCTTTCTACCAATTAAAACGTCTCACACGAACATTGATCATAGAAGAGATAGCAGACATGACGTAGTGGAGACATTGGTATTCCACACACTCGTTTGTTAGCCTCGCAGTCCCAGTCCCAGCGTCCCATGGTCCCATCAGTGGGCCAGATCGCGCCAGGCTCTGTACCTCGTTAGCTGTGACCGTGTATCGGCTAACCTATCTAACCCCAGCTTTATACTTGTATAGCATGTCCTTATGGTGTTTAATTTAACTCCATACAAAGATGAGAATTTTAAACAGTTATGCTATGAAGTTGGGAATGCTTCTCTTAGTAGTGGAGGAATTTAGTTGATACAGCTAACATTTAATCAAAATAAAATAGGCACTATTCAAGATAAAAAGATTTACTATCAAACATTTGCAATAAATTGAAGTCATTTGCAGTTAAACCTTTACTGAACATTATAGTTCCTATCTAATTAAAAAGCCAGTTTATAATTACTGATAAAATTAGATTTTAGTACGAAACATATATCAGACTCATAGGTAGAAAGATACACATGTAGCGAAGCTAATCTTGAATCAACATTCGCCGCATTTAGTAGTGGTAGTGACTCCCGTTTCGGAGGAGCTCGTGGCTAAATAATAACAGCCGCACGGGTTGTTCATCAAGGTTAAGAAACGCTTGACGAGGTCGGTCAGTGGATGGGTGACCATTTCAACATACCGAGTTTCCTCCGTGCCTCGGAAAGCACGTTAAGCCGTTGGTCCCGGCTGTCATTTGAAGATCTTTGACAGTCGTCACAGGTAGTCAGAAGCTTGAGATCTGACACCAGTCTTGCCAAGGCGTACCGTGTTACCCAGTTACTGGGTTGTGGAGGTGAGATAGGCAGTCGCTCCATGTAAAACACTGGTACTTAGCTGAATCCGGTAAGACTGGAAGCCGACCCCAATATAGTTGGGAAAAAGGCTAGGCAGATGAGTGACTCCCGTTTCCACACTCAGACTCCCATTTGGTCCGTTGTGCTGGGGGGCATTGCTAGCATAGCCAGCCTAGCTCCCTCCAAAGCACAGAAGCTTTCTGGGGGCTTCACAGGCTTCACGGAGTGACCTCACTGTTCCAACATAATTCTTCTTCCTTACTTCTCTATTATCCATTCTCTTCATTGTTTTCTAGTTATGTCACCTTTTACACGGTCAGTCACTCTTGTCTTATGAGTAGGCATCTTTATTATTACGTTTTGTGATGTAATTTTCCCAGTTACCCGCCCATCTTATATGTCATCGTCCAAATATCACCCATTAAATACACATTACTTTAATGTACGCTTTTTACGCCTGTCGCAAAAAAAACTTCCTTAGTACTCTAAGGAAACACAACTACTATAGTTTTTGTTGAACTCTATTGTATTTACCGTGACTGACACGAAAAAATATGCAATTTGACCATTACCGTGTGTTTTTTGAAATTAAGTCAGCCAAGCTTATAAGGTCATAGTTATATCATTATATGGCTATTATTGTAATCATATCTACATATTTTCAGTTGCTGTGGCACGGAAATACAGATCTTCTCGTCATCCAACAGAGAGTCCAAAAGCTCAATCAATGCTTGTTCATTCTTTGATGTACGATGACAGTCATTTCATCAGTTATATACATTACTAGCTGTTGCCCGCGGCTTCGCTCCCGTGGACCACCCACAGGACGCGATTTCGGGATTGAAAAATAGCCTATGTAACTCAGGAATAATGTAGCTTTCTATCGGTGAAATAATTTTTCAAATCGGTCCAGTAGTTTCGGAGCCTGTTCGGTACAAACAAACAAAAAAATCTTTCCTCTTTATAATATTAGTATAGATTGGTTTTTTTCTTTGTCCTGCTTAACGCAATAATCTGTCTTTAGACATTTGGCTGCTCCTTTGTTTTAATTTATTCTGTAATTGGTCTTTGTAGCAGTGAGGAATTATCCATTGACCACTCTCGGTTATTCTATTGGAAATCGGTTGAAACACTGTTCCTCCTCAGTCTTGTGTACACAATACTTCCAGATCCCGCCAAATCAGCAGCCAGGGAGTTGACATGTTTGGTTAGTTTTTTGTGGTAGTTTTGACTACGGGCAGCGATTTCTTGTTTCACCGTTTTGAGCTTCAGATCTTGCAGAATGTATTTATTATGTATGCCTTTAGGGATGTTGAACATGGATCTAATAGCTTTCGTCTGAAACCTTTCCAGGATGTCAATGTTGCTGTTCCCCAGAGTTCAATACCATATGTCCAAACCGGTTTCGATATGGTTTTGTAAATTGCCATTTTGCCTTTGTTGGTTAACTGAGACCTTTTACCAATCAGCCAGTACATGCTTCTTAGCTTTGAGTCTAGGGTCTTTCGAAACTTTATAATATTAAATTTCAGTTATAATATTAAAGCGAATCATGGTTTTCAGGAGTTTTCAAAATGTTAACACAGTAAACACATGGCCCAGAAGTGTCTTGTAACGTTGAAATCCTACAAGAGCATCACCACGGTAATGATATGTATAGGTAAATAACATTAGCAATGATCTTGTTAAGTGACAAAAGTATACAAATCCTCAAGTAAAACAACATTTCCCGATTTTAACGCTCTTGAAGATTCGAGTTTATGATAATGTAAAGGGAACGTTATACGTGCCATGAATTATGTTTTTTTGCTTTATGTTATGATAATATACTAGGAAAAAATAATAGTATCTTGCTTTTAACAACGTTGAAAATTTGTGCCCCGGGTAAAGAAACGTATGGCTCGGACATAGCGGAACAGTAAAGGAAACTATGAATTGTTCGTACTCTTAGACAATATCTTTAAGCTTGAGATATGCTTAAGATATATAGAACTATTAATTTATTAGAATCTAAAATTAGTTGATTGAACACAAGCAACCCTAATTTTGGATCCACTTTAACTTTGACTTACTTTAGTTGCTAGCAACCTTAAATAATGATAATTATAGTAAAGCCTTCTTTATTTCATATCGTATTTACATTGCAAATGTTGTTAGTAATATTAGTAACTTTAACTTAAATTAATTTTCGTTAGTAAGGTTAGTTATGTATTATAAATGAATCTCGTTTTGAGTAAAGGCCTCCTCCAGCTCTTTCCATAGCTCACTTTGCTTATCCATTTTTTCCCTGCACTTTGTATTAAATCATCAGCCCACCGTTTATTAGATCTTCCAACTTTCCTTTTACCTGATGTTGGACCCTTCCATTGTGTAGTTATTTTTGTTCACCTATTATCGGGGCCAAGCAACCTTAAAAGATTGTATTTGCACCTAATTGGTTTTACAAAGTTCTGGTGCAACATAGCTCCCGGTTTCAGTGTTTCGCAACTCTCATGATTACTGAATTTATTATGAGATGATACGTTTTCCAAATGTTAATAAAACTTATGTTCATTTCACTAGCTGTTTATAATTATCATAGCATCTTTTGTCTGTCACCCCAATTAACAATAATAATTGTACCCAGATATACATTGTCAGTTATTGAAAATACGTTTCGCAGCGTATTTTCTCAGTAGTGATTGTGAATGGAACTTTCAAAAATAGAAATGAAAACACTCCACTCATTCTTGTGTATCTTTTATATGTGTGTGGAAAGTGAATATGGCAGGTGCATTATCATCTATTTATGAATCATAAAATTAAAAACCTGTAGCTCTAATGTAATCACATTTTTGCACTCAATCGAGGCAAGGCATTAGTCGAGACGAGCTGAAAGATATATATGCATTGATTATAAGATACGCTTCATAATGGGTTCCTTGAGTTCTCACGAGGACTGCTTGTTACTGCCCAAGTGTCTTCTTTAATGGCCACTGTTTCAGAGTGACCAGATTAAATTGGCAGGTGGCACAAAATAGAACTCAACTGAAAAGTACTGAATTTGACATACCGTTGACATTTGGCTCCACAAACAGCGCCACCATCACCTACCAAGATATACTGGCCGCTTTGTCCTCGATCCCCCATTTAGATATAACATGAAGGTAGTATAACAGTTCCGTACAAAACATGCGCATAATTGCAGATCCTCAACTGTTAAGTGAGAACCAAGTGATCAGAAAAAAGTTAAGCATTCCTTCGCCATCTTTTTTCCATTTTTAAAAGCAATTTATAAGCCGATTCCAGAAGGAACGATCGTTGTTGATGTTTATTGCGCGAGTGATTGAAAGTTCTCTATTATTAAATCTATTTGTGTTAATAACAGGTTAGATATGACTGCATAAAAACCTTATTGCTGAGTAGAAATAGAGTGGGAGTTAGTTATAGTGGTCGGTAACCGGTCGACTGCGTTCCTCCTGTCTTTATTTACCCTTACAAGTCCCTAACAAACACTCATCCATCTGTTTGACGGCTATCAGTGGAGTATTGACTTCAACCATATGTATGCTCAGTTCCAGACCACAGAATAAGCATACATTAAGGCAACGTCAGTCAGGAATTTCCATGACATCCTACACATTACGGCAAGATCTAAACAATGAGTTAAAGTGCCTGATGTTAAAGTTAGTTTATCAGATTGAACACAGGCACACATACTTAAACACAGACATCTACTAATTATTATTTTTTAATTTCAATATATAATAATACCCATTGAAATTAAAATTACGTTAATAAGCACCTATTTGCGTGGCTAAGGTTCCCTTTTTTTGTTATTTGGGTTAAACCTTCAAAATGTACATGACACCCTCTGTGTGTAATATCTGTTAGGGCACATCCCTGGGGAGACTGAGATGCGACTCCCTGAACCGGGCTGTGCTCGGCAACACGTGAGCCGCCTATATGATGCAGATGTGTTCTCGACGTTTTAGGCGTCAAGGTGGTTGCCTCCACCACACCTTCTTCTCCGAGGTGGATCGGCCCACTCACGATTCCGCTCGGCAGCCTCCTTTTGGACCATCATGGTCTCACAGGAGGCCATTTTCCTTCAGTTTTCTGTCTCTGCTATCACAGCCCTCACTACTGCTGGCAGAGATAGGTATTCCTTTATCTAGAATCCGCTAGTAATACAATTCCTAGTGTGGGGTTAAGTTACATAAAAAAACACACATTCATATTAGTAAATAGATAATAAGACAAAGAATTGATTGTACAGTTGTGTTGTCTATTAGCAAATCTATGAGTTAACGCTGGTGGGAACACGCGAACAATAATCTTGAACTTGCTTGCATAAATAATGGCCGTCGCGGATAATTCGATCCTAGATGCGATCTTGATGCCGGCAGCATGTTAGCATGTATATAATAGGCATTCGTGTATGTTGGGGCTCCGCTTTGGAGTATGAATCGGGAAATGTTGCAAATAGGACGTTTCTAAATGTGATGAGCACAGAGCAACAGTTATACAATGTGTCCGAACTTGTAGTATTAAAAATTTAAGGGAGTAAAATACAATTCATTATATCGATAACAACGCCCCACTTAAGGGGTGCAATCACCACACCCTCAAAGATAGAGCAATTTATTTAGTACCTGCCTTACTTATAACGATATCCACACAGTCTAACAACCATAACTTTGAACAGGTTACCAGATGCGTACATTTAATGTTATTTTTACGGCCATAGTATCGAGAATCTAAAAAATATGCAAGTAACACTCGGAACATAATATATTTTTGTATTGAATCATAAAATACAATGTTTTTATGTAATTTCACAAGATTTTCATTTCCTAAAATTATGCAAATATTTTGGGAATAACACAAGCCTTTTATGGTTTTTTTTGTTAGTATCTACACACTGACGAAGAATCAGAGTTCTCAGCCAAATAGTTTTAATTTTATTATTGCCTAAAAACAACCCCTGCGCATTTAAGTCTTATAATTTTGCAGAATTTTTTGAAATGTAATAAGATCGTGTAGGGATTAAACAACAAAAAAAACCCTTATACGGGGTGTTTATATCGATATAATAATTGTATTTTACGGCTTTAAAGTTTTATTCCTACAAGTACGGACACATTGTATACTTTGTTTTTTGGATTCCTGAAGTATACTTTTACATATCTAGTTAACTTCTATATAGAGAGGAGTCAATATAGAAAGAATCCGCCGAGAAGTTAAAAACAGAAAAACATCATTGTCAGCTTATAAAAACAGCTGCTTAAATAATTCCTTTTCGCAAACTAGATTTCATGCCTATTTCATTTACGTCGATTGGATGACTGTGCTATGTGTATTGTTTAATCAAATTCTAAATTTTGCACAGTCATATCAATGTGCAATAAATCTTCTGTGAGCGTGCTCTACAAAGATTTGCGATTCATACTGCAAGGTTGTGGTTATTATACAATGCAAGGGTTTGAGGCCGGAGACTATTCTTGTCTAGATGTCTGGTTCCTCTGACTGTCTGAAGTACCCTTGAGGGTTGCCGGCACTAGTTTAATATAAACAGCGAACAAAGCCTGGCTATGGTAGATCCTGTCTGTATTCGATATCGTCCTAATAGTCTACACAATGGGCCATGTTGGACAATCTGTGTTCTCATCACTAAGACTTGCTTTGTATTTAGTAGATTTACGTGGATTGTGAGATCCATCAATGTTAGTTACGAAGTCTCTCATTGACTTGATGTGTATCTAAAACTTGAATGCTTTGCTTACAATGTGTTTTTCTTGGTGAATAAATAAGGTCGAATTCGTTAACCTTAATTCAATTAAGTTGGTTTCGAACAAGCTTTTCTATTTCATTTGGAAACTAAAACTTTTATGAATAGGTAAGTCCTTTTATCTACACTCACAACGTAAAGTTCCAAATATGAATACAAAAAATATTGTATAAACACGTTTTTTTTTTTTCGTAAGGACATACAATTAAAAAAAACCATTACAGTGCAAAATTTTCCTTAAATTTTCAAACAACTGCGTCATAAAATAACCTTTTAATTTTTATAGCACATTTTTCTTTTTAATTTATTGGCGCGTATGGGCTCATTGACTTATTGTAGAAAAATAGTGTCATTGTCAAAAGATGCGTGCGCTGGGCAGTCATGCGCAATGAGAATCTCAGAGAGTGAGAATCTAATTTCCCGCCATACCACATTTGTTTTCCATTTCCACTTTTGGTATATTTCAACTGTATGCGTGAAGATAAAATAGTGTATGCAACGGCATATAATTAATAACTCGTGTGATACTATTATCACACTCATGTTTTAATAACCCATATTATATGACCGTTGCATATACTATTATTATTTCGTCCATGATCTTTCGACATGGGTTTCGAGAGTCTTGTTCAGCCCTGCTAATTTTATAACTTTCCGTTGTTAGTGTGAGAACAATGATACCTGTACCTAAGTGTCTATATATCAAACAACATCACATTTGCACACGCTGCTGGTTATAAAACACAATAAATTGCATTATTCAAGCATATGACTCACAGCATGCGAAAAGTGAGGAAACAGCTTTTTATTAACAAAAGGTTTTAGAGTTTTAATGGCACACTTGTGCATTCACAAATTGTAAGAGAACAATGAGATAATTATCAGATGTACAGATGCATTTGTGCTGCAATTAAATCCCTTTTCTAAGGTAGTTATGAAGTTAAATGATTGTCAACAAAGCTAACGACTTGCCAATTATCATCTGTTGTATGTTGATGACGATTGTCAGCTATTATGTAACAATGGAAACGGGGGCGTTTTCTGCATTTTTCAGTTTTAAACTGCAAAACAGAACACATTAGAAGTCTGAAAGAAACGAGATTTTCTCTTTCTGAATGTAGTTGAAAAGTTTTGTGTTTTATTGACCAAAATCTTATCCACTTTTGTAACAAAAGTCAAGACTGTTTCTGTATTGTATACATTTACTTTATCTGTGAAAGTTTACCTGCTCTTTTAGTTAACGTAGAATCTTGGCGTGGTGTGTAGAACCCTCACCTCAAGTCTCATTTACACATCTTAATTATTAATAGAAATAACGATCCTTTTAAACGTTAATGAGGTCAATGAATCTCCGGTTAAGTAACAGCAGAATTATATTTATTTATTTATTTAACCATTATTGTACACACACATAATACATAGACAAAAAGAAAGAACAGAAAATAGGTACAAAGGTATGCTTATTTCTAACGAAATCTCTTCCAGCATACCTGCGAGAGGAGAGTTGTAAAAAAAAGATATGTAGACAACGTGTGTAGAGGGGAATAAAAAGAAAATATATTAAAAAATTCACAATAAAAAAGATTAATACTGTATAAATAATTAATATATACTCTTATATACATGCATATCCATAAAATAAATATTACAATAATAAATACTAGTTAATATTATAAATAATAATACATAAATTATATGCAACTAAGACGGAATGGAAAGATAATGCTCTTTCACTCTCTTTTTAAAAACTGCAAGAGTTTTGCAGTCCCTAATATCAGGCGGTAACGAGTTCCACAACCGCACCGCACCGCTTTTTATAATTAAAAAGTATTGAGAAAAACTAGTCTTCTAACGTATCCTGCTGACGTGATCTGTGTTAACGATGGCTTAGAGCTCTGCCAGGTATTTTATGTCACACGGATGACTGGAAAAAGGTTTATTAACAATAATTCTTATCTAAGGTGTCTGTGTGTGTTATACTTCATAAAAGATAGCTTGATCTCTGCGACATATGTTAAATTGACTTATACGTTATTGTTAGCCTGTCAAGCGCTATTGTTACTATATTGAATACTGACAGCTGTCGCAGAGATCAAGCTATCTTTTATGAAGTATAGTTATGGACTCATATTTTACCGAATGGTTCTCTACAATAGTTATAGCAGTTTAATCGTATAGTTTGGACATTTTGGGGCAAGACAAACGAACCTACACGGTGGGCCAGTAGCGTTAAACACAGGAGAAATTCACATTTTTCTGTTGGTTTTTGTTCTAGCCCCCAAGGCTATCACTAAGAACAGTCCGTATTCATAGCCCTATCATTAAATACTCAAATAAATGTTATTAGAAGCAACACGCAATCACATTAATAACTATTTTTCCAAATGAAATTATATTTTTCAAGCTTATAGGCATTGAAATAAAAAAGTAAATGGCTGTGAAGTAAATGCGCCTAATATTAAATTAAATTAGATCTAATTTTACAGATGATACGGTTATTGCTAACTTTGATGAAATTCTTTAACTGTTCTTTTTAGCTAATAGATTTAAGTACTGTTCTTTGAATCATCTTCAACATTAGGGATGCATTAACGATTTGCAAGTCGATATTTTTTATTGGCGAGAGTATGAGTTGATTGGTGGTATCTATAGTAATTATTTGGCTCGCGATCTTCGTTTAGGTATCAATTTTCGTGTCAATCGTGAGTCGTGCATGGTCATTGAGGTCATCACTACAGTGTGACGTCACCACCGGCTCGCAGCCACCGGATGTGCTCCGCTACACTTGATTCGTTTTTCTTTCTTCAATATCATTATTACTCACATTATCAAAGATGCCGTCTTATTTATTTTCTTAGTTGCCGTTATTATTCGGAATGAAGATGTAGTTTTTTATGATTCCATCAGGCACAGCCTATTAGTATAGTTCACGCTTTAATGGTAACCAAATAGTTTTTGTTCTATTTCTTATCGTTGGTTTTTGGACGGATAATAAAGTGATTTAGCACTAAAGGTGTAAAGCATATGGATTAAGATGTAATGACAGGAAAAACGGGACCATTAGACTGATTCTGATTGATATTAATATATCTAAATAATGTCCGAAGATTGAGTTTCTATGTTACGGTATAAAATATTTACCAAAAATATCGAAGGTACCGATTACCGATGTAATACTGTAATCAATTTAAGTGCGATATCGAGAGTGCTTACTTTTAGCCTTCGTATTAAATTCCTTTTTTTTATTCAGTGCTGATCAGCCATTGTTATCCAAACAATACTTGTGAACTATAAAATCACTAACGGACCACTTCTTATCATTTCCAATCTTAACATACTGTAACCATTTTTCGCTAAAGTCGATGGTCTCGAAGTTCACTTTTACGGCCACAATTGAACAAAAGGCCATTAAGACTGATCATTCGCTTTGTTCTGTAGAAAGTTGTCAGATCTCACACCTGCTACTTACGTTTGTCTAATTTCCATAATGTACGAGCTTAACTACCGGTAATTAACTAACTGCGTTATTTTTTGTTTGCAAGTGTATTTATTTCTTCGAACTAAAGTCATGCTGACATCAACAACCATAACTAAATTATCTATGACGTACGCCTTTTTAATGCCGTAACAATATTCGATTCCTATTTCAAACACTCTTTCAAATCATAAACACAAATAATAATAAGCATAGAAAAACACTATTGCAGAGTTCGCTTAATAATATTCTTACAATCGATATTTTAGTATTCTTTAATTTAATAAAAAAAGTTAATAAAATAAAAAAAACCCGACTGCTTCAAATCGAACTAAAAAGCTGTAAACAAGAAAAAACCATGCCGTGCAGTTGGAGGATAAATTTTCGTGAGCTAGCTGAGACCCTCTGATCCTCCGACTGCACAGCATGTTTTTTTTCTTGTTTATAGATTTTTAGTTCGCTTTTGAAGCAGTCGGGTTTCTTGATTTTTTAAACTTTTTTTTATTCACAACATTTTTTTTTCGCATGACTTTAAACATATAAGAGGTTTATATTTCGTAATCACCTCTAAAATCCCTTCATTTTAATACCCCACTCGATGGGTTTCGAAGAAAAAAAATTGAAACCCCTACAATATGGCGTCCAAAATCCGCCATGTTTCTTTTTTTTCAACGGCACAAAACTAAGAACACTTGGGCAGCCAATACCTATCTAACGATGTCTTAATTATAAAAATCCGTCAAGTGGTTTGAAAGATACGAGTTAATAAAGAATATTACATACATACAAACATACATACAAGATACGTGCGAAAAACATAACCCTTTCCTTGCTGCCGCATAAAAAAGTTCAGTTTTTTATTTTACGAGTTTGTACTACTTTGCCGCTGAATAGTAATGTTTATTTAAATAAATAGTCTCATTGCGTATTCCGAAAGCTTTTATTCGTTTTTCATTGTGGCTCCTTGCAGGTGGTCCGCAGACCACAGTGATTGCAGGCGAAAGGTCCAAACAAAAGTTAAATAGCCTAACGAAATTGTATCTGAAGTAAATTGCATTGCTGTTATAATTTAAGTAAAAAAATAACAGGGTTAAAAAAACTTTTTTACAAAAAAATACTACCGACTTCCAAATAAGAAAACTACAAAGTGAAAAATAACTTTATTTTTGGAAGTCGGTGTCTTTCGTAGGTACCATTTTTTTTTCGTTATGGACACCGACTTCCAAAAATAAAGTTATTTTTCACTTTGTAGTTTTCTTATTTGGAAGTCGGTAGTATTTTTTTGTAAAAAAGTTTTTTTATTTTTCACTTTTTAGTTGTACCTACCTAATAGGCAAGTTGTTTAGTAAGTTTCCTATAACGCCAGAATAGATTACCCGAATATAATGAAACTTGAACAAAACCGATCAAATGAGAGATCTGCTTACCCCTTAAGAGCGTACTGGCGTGATGTTATGTTATGAAATGGTATAAACAATAAACAGACATGCGATTTCAGCAGTCCCGAGAGATTTGCCGTTATTTACTGAAGAGTTCTGTTGTATATCTTCGAAGTTCTTCATCAGATCTTCACCAAATTAAAATGGGACCAATTTCGGAACATACTCTTTCCAACAAAAAAAGAATTTTAAAAATCGGTCCACAATTGACGGAGATATCGGTGAACATACACAAAAAAAAAAAAAAAAAAACATACAAGAAGTCGAACATAGAACCTCCTCCTTTTTCGAAAGTCGGTTAAAAATAGACAAGCTGCAAATTGAATTACAAAGAAAATATGGATAAATAATGTATTCAATTTGCAGCTTGGCTGTTTGTTGTTTATCTTGTTTTTATGCAGTCTGAGTTTTAATAAACATCAAAATATTATTTCTTTTGTAGTGCTTCATAAATTCATTCAGGAAACCGCGGTCCACATTTCCTAGGATCTTAATTTCAAATAGTCTAATTACCTCCAAGTAAAACATAGAATCAATTTACAAACCACTAACATGATATGAATGGCCATTTCCACAAAACCAATACCATGTTCTTATATAAAACATATACGTACACTGCGTACACACAATAAATCGGTTACAGTATATCACAAATATCATGGCTATACATTAACCCCGAAAGCTTTGACAAGAAATCCATACAGTTATGTACAATGGAGGCACATTACCGATTTGTGAAAGACAATTTCCATCGGTTGGGTCGTGCGAAGAAAATGCAATCTTGTCGATATTATTGTAGGAATCTAACAGGAACACTTTATTGTTGTGTTATTTTCAGAGAGGTTCGATATGAGCTTGATAAAGTGTTATAGATGGTGTGATTTGTAGATGCTGGACACAAGTTACTTTGGGTTCTCTTTACACAATAACGGTGGATGAAAACCCCTACTGGCTTAAATAATACTGGCAGTTGTCGCTGCCACATAAAAAAAAACAAAAGTGTTTTTGAAAAAAAAAGGCGTTCTTAATTTAAAGTTCGCGCGGCGTTGCGTTAAGGTTACACTAGTCAACGGCTCAAACTATTTTATGCACGGGGTTAAAATGCATTTTATATCAACCGACAACACGTGCGGAAGAGATAGATGCTTTGATGAGCAGTAGGAAGCTAGTTCGCGTACGAATACACACTTTTGCAAATTTGTAGCGAAATGGATAATGTTAGGACGAAACCGAGCGCGCGAAATTTTATAAACAGACTTTTGGCAGTCTTAGATATCATGAAAGAACGACTAAATCTATCTGTTCAAAATAAAATTATTTGCATTATTGAACTACTAATCTATCCCTGTATGGAGGCCGTTTTGCAATTTTCCGTCTTCTTATGGTATTTATATGCGCCCAAATATGCGTTAAAGTTAGTGTCGAAATGTGGAACTTTCGACGCTCATAACTTTCAAATATATCCTTTTTTTACTTTTTCGCTTCCATACAGGGCTAGATAATGATGAGACAAATTGATATCACTTTTTATTTTGAACGTACATCGTCAAACAGTGGAATAATCCCTAGACTACGTTTATATGGAAGAATTTTCGACTAGTGTAACCTTAACCGAAAAAGTTTGGAGAAACGCAGAACGCAAACTTTTTGCCAACATTATTCGTGAATAGGTTGTACCTACCTATCTTGCCTATTTTTTTCCGGCTGAAACGCCTGCTAAGTTCCACGGAATTACTTAGTAGATACGTAACCGGCAATTTTATTTCGTCCGATTAGTTCTAGAGTCATCAGCCGCGCATTTCGCACAAACCACTAATGTAATTGTAGGTACGTAGGTAATGAAAATTATAAAGATGTAAATTATGTGTTAGCGTCCATTCCATTCCATTTGGAGATTTTGTTTTTGCTGAACGACTGACAAAAAAATAAGTAAATACAGTGGTAACTCGTAATCTTTTATCTTAATATTCATTTTGGTTATTAATTTTAATGGTTGTTTCTTGAATCTGACGGATTTGTTTGCAAATCATAGGCAGACTGAAAAAAAACGGGCCAAGTGCGAGTCGGACTCGCGCACGAAGGGTTCCGTACCATTATCGCAAAAAACGGCACAAAAATGACGTTTGTTGTATGGGTGCCCCAATTAAATATTAATTTTATTCTGTTTTTTGTATTTGTTGTTATAGCAGCAACAGAAATACATCATCTGTGAAAATTTCAGCTGTCTAGCTATCACGGTTCATGAGATACAGCCTGGTGACAGACGGACAGACAGACAGACGGATCGCGGAGTCTTAGTAATAGGGTCCCGTTTATACCCTTTGGGTACGGAACCCTAAAAACCTAAATGTTTGAAAAATTGGTCTTCAAACAGAGCCACATTCTTTCAAACAAACATATATGTTTGCCTCCTCACTCCAGAATTTCATCATCCAACAATAGCCATTTATAAACAACATTAGAAGCCAATCAACACCTTTACTAACAATAAATTAATTTGTTTTTTCGTAGGAGTCCCGACGGATCGGACGGAGCACGCGTTTGCATCGGCGCAGGAATACAAAGACGCTCTCGCGGCGATACGGAGGCACACCGGCGCCGTAAGTAACACCTAACATTATACTTGCTTAGGGCTGATACTCATCTGAAAAACTAGAAAAAGAAAGTGGATAAAACAAGCCTGAAGAAATAGAGTAGGGTGGTACATCAATTAATGTTCGTCACCCTCCATCACCAGGAGAATGGCGTGCGATTGGAGGCCAATGTCCAGCAGTGGACTGCTGTAGTTAGGCTGATTATGATGATGATGACTTCTACCAGTAATTAACAATGAAGAAGTAGGTACAAATCAAGGTGTCATGCCTTCCAAGCTTCAGTACTGGCTTTAACAAAATGAAGAATAACAAATAAAAATACGTGGGTATTTTGGGACATTATTTTTCGTTCTACACGACAATTGGAAAAAGCCATCTTGAAGATCCTGTCTAGGATGTTATCGGTGTTAATATCTGAGAAATACGTAGGACCTATGGGTCAATGGCAAGCTGTAAATCTATTCGCATTACTCATCGCAACCAGATAAAAGTATTCGTACCTTCTTATGTACGAAACCGATTTGTCTTCTTTTTGCAAATAAAGAATTGATTAATGCATTATTATTATTTGGCGTGGAAACAACAGTCCCCCAATCTTTATAAATTGAGAAATTTTAAAACCCTTGGAGATTGCATTCGGAAATATATGATACAACATTTGTCATTATTTACCTAAATACTGATACAGTTATGAGATCGTTGAAAACCTGGATTCTTCGAGTCACTAACCTTTGTTATCAGTTTGCAGCGGTACACGACAAAACTGCTCCTTCTTGAAGTAAAACTTAATAATATATAAAGGAACTTGTTTGTCACTGCACGGGCACAAAAACAATCGTCTCTGGGACAAAATCCAATAGTACTCGTACATAGCAGTAAACACATTTTAAAAGATACAAGGATTAAAAAAAAACTAAAATATTATTTGAAGACTAGGATTATTTCCAACCAGCCAACCCTACATAACACAATTATACTTACTAAGATTGCGTACGAATTTCTAAAGTAATAGTATTACATCGGCTTTGTGGGGCGACTGCTTCCATCATTGATAGGTAATGGAGTCGGATTCATCGTCAACGTAATCACGCCTGGTCACTGTGTATTCATAATAGAAATACCTCTGTACCATCACCACAATCGGATCAGGTTCATTGTCACCTGTGAAGAAGCAGAAATCCATTAGAACCCGAACACAAATAATATACTACAGACCCAAAGTACTTTACTGGTTACAACTTCATCATCAAATAGTTATGAGTAGATTCGAGGGATAAAAATAGGCCTCTTAACTTGGCCCAGTTTACAAAGACAGTCGAGAACTCGAGACCGGCTCGTCGTCTATTGATCTACAGAGAAGACTGTTCTATGTTTGTTGACTGTTCCTAAGGCATTAAGTCCGCCTCTGTCGGTATCATTATATACATTCGAACACCCTGGGTTATTAATATCTCACTAAATCCAAGTTAGCAGCGAACACGGCCAATTTTGTATGACTTATTTGTTTTTTAACCCCGTGCAAGCGACTAACTCTCAATTAAGTTTTTGGTGCAAGTGGGCCTAATAGGCTTACTTTCGTAATTGCACTATGAGAGCTTTCATGTCAGATTCTTACTTCTCTGTCATAATCTCATAACGAATGTGGGATATCGGGCAATCAAACGCCTGAATATCTGTGTATTAACTTAATTTATTTCAATCCAATACGTCTTTTCTCGTCGTTGGCACACACCGCCATAACTCTCCATTTAGAAACCCTCCACAGACAAACTATCTACTCTAACTCAAACTCCTTTTCACAGATAATATCTATAATACTACAGTATCCTTTCATTCCCACATTCAGCCGTTTTTTTAATTGTCTGTGTGGGCGTGATTTGTGGGATATCAGGCAATCAAACGCCTAAATATCAGTGTATTAACTTAATTTATTCCAATACGTTTTTCTCGTCGTTGGCACACACCGGCATAACTCTCCATAGACCACCTAGACTCAACCTCCACAGATAAACTATATCTACTCTAACTCAAACTCCTTTCATTCCCACACGAATATTGAAAGAAAACGGATGTACCATCATATAAAATAACATACTCGTGTATTTTTATGCCCTAAGGCTCTGCAGCTAACAGAGAAACATCACTTTTACGCTTACACAACATTACTTTTATTTCTAAATAGAGCAAATTAACAGCGATTATCTGTACTATACGATAGTCTTGAAATAAATATGCATATGTAATTTATGCGGCTTCTAGATAGACTTTTATGCGTTTACACCTTACATTGGAAGTTGTTCCTTTTTTGAACTGGTTTATATCTTCCTTGATGGGAAGTTGTAAAAATGTGTAGAGCCTCTGACTACTTTATTTGTTCATTGATCTGATGAATGATCCGATATTTTTATTAGAGAATTGTTTTCGATTCGTACCTATTTTATTTAGGTATCACTTGCGTTTAAATCTTTAGCAGAGTTAGGAGGGCCTTATTTAACAGACTACAAAGTGAAGGAGGTAATCAATCTTATCAGTAGGTACCTTTATGGCACGTGACCCGATTTTAGAAATGGAAGCCAATCCTTTTTTCGCCAGACTTTGTGCGATTTGACATTTTCCAAAACTGATTCACACGCATAAAGCCTTATCATATTACGTAATTCTTGAAGGCGATTGCTAGTTTGTTATAGTTTATTTTTCTGTATCAGTTTAGTGAACATTCTCGTTAGAAATACCTAATAGGAAAATACGACTTTTTTGCTAATATGGATAACTTTATCGGTCGGTATTTTTAGCTCTTATTACGACTATGCTAGTATTATATATATATTTTTTTTTTTATATTATCTGTGTTACGACCAAAGGGAGAATTAAAACCTGTAACGATTGGTGTTGGGTTAAAACAAACTCTGTCTTGACTATTGATGATAATAATTACATAATGCCATGTTTTATTAGGTATAGCTCTTTTTATTTTATGTTAGTACCTAAGTTCTCACGAAACGTCAATATTTGCTTGGTCCCAAACGTTGGTATGTTGAATAGAGTGAGTCGACAAAGTATATGATCCTTGACAATTTCACTTTGCTAATTAGATTTGGGATAACTGTATCATCTACTCGAAATCGTCGGTCATGGTGTGTAGGTATAGCAGCCGGGCGAGCACGGCCTCTGTAATAGGCTTGAGTCACGCATTTTATCACGGTATTAGCTCCCACTCTGTGATAAAAATGTGTGACTCAAACATGTCACAGTAGGCCGTGCTCGCCCGCCAGGTAAGGTCCGCATAGCCCTTTGATCAAGACTAGCTTTTGTTGCTAGTGTAGTTGAGGCGTAGGTAATTGCTAAATATCTTATTTATAATTACAGTAAGTTTGGTTTATACATAAAATACCTACGTTATTTTTTTACCAACCTATAGATACCGCTTTCACAGGAGCGCAGTAAGCCGCAGCGAACATTAGAAGCAGAACCTGATGACTCTCAGCAGGAGACAGAACAGGAATACCTGGATGAGTTGCTGGTGCCCGAACCTTGGGAGCTGAACAACACAGCCCGAGCTGGCACGGAGATCCTGTTTTTCAACAGGGTGCCGAAGGTTGGCAGTCAGACCTTCATGGAACTGCTACATCGGCTGGCCTTTAAGAATCAGTTTGGTGAGTGAAAAATTAAAATACTGACAGTTTAAAGATTTTTCTAAGGGGCCAAATTGTGTCGATAGGCACCGCACGCATTTTCAAAAAAAAAAAACAAGTGCGAGTCGGTCGATTTAGATCGCATTGCGTTTATGTGAACGCACCTGCAATTTCGATTAGTAAGTACCTAAAACTTGGTTATCGCTGTAATATTAATCAAATTGCGTCGAACTACCAAAAAGATAAGGAGAAAATAGTTTTTAGTTAGACTAAAGTCGTGACAATATAATGGCGTCGGATTTGACAGCTATAAAAATACGTTAACTATATAAGTTAAACTTGATGCTTACGAATGATACTCGTTTTCGTAGACGTTCATACAAAGTTATCGCGGCATATAAAATGAAAAACGTCATCGGACTTCTTAGATTGTCTTAGGTTCTATGGAGTTTCTTGCCGGTTATTCTCCGTAGGAAACGACTAACCCGAACCGTGCACCTTTTGTCGACGTTATATAAGTGCCCATGTAGGCCTATGTAAAATAAAAAAAAAATATTTTGATTTTGTCATGATTATAGTTTAAGATGAGTAGGTGTAATGACAGAATACATAATAATATTCGTGTCAGATTTAATTATGTCCCTAAAGTCCCTATAGCAGTCACAAAAATGAGTAGAACGAAAACCAACCATAACGGTTCGTTATTTTTGCGACCAACTTATAAGATGCGTAATAAAATACAGACTTCACTTAATATAATGTTTACAAAACGGTACCCCGGGTATGACTAACGTGACCAGACGTCCCGTTTTGAACGGGATTGTCCCTTTTTATAATTACGAGTCCCGGTGTCCCCGAAATGAACTCTGGGACGCAAAATTGTCCCGTTTTCTGAGGCCGCGCGAAAATTTGAGTAGTCGAGCCGGCCGATTGGCCGCCGCATGTGTTAACGAATTTACTATCATCTCTGAAAAAGCCATTAATAGGTATTGGATGTGGAGCCCATGTAATTCACAATGCAATAAAATCTGCTACAGATACACATAGATTACGAAAGCATTATTGTGAAGATATTTTTTTTTATATTTACAAATTCGAGTTGAAGCTCTAAAGGAGTTTAGCGCCGAAACTGAAACGGAATGTTAACAAATCCTCGGCTGTAGCAAAACCAGATGGATATCTCCGCAAAACCAGATGGATTGCTCCTAATCATGCTTTGGAAAGGGTTTTAAAAATGTAGCAGCCATAAAAAAAATACTTTTTTGAGTATTGAAAAATGTCCACTGTTACTAAAAAACTTTTTTTAAATCCCACATCTGAATTGTGGCCAATGTCCCGTTTTGAGTCAAAGAATAAATGGTCACGTTAGGTATGACTTCCGAAAATATTTAAATAACTGAATTTATCTTGATAGTTAATAATGAGGACAACTTAGTTTACTTAAGCTGAAATTCTCTTAATATCTCAAGTAATTAAAAGCCTTAAATAAGAAATATATTTTAATGCTGGTTACCATGTTCTCTTTTTTGGCAATTACCGGTCGACGGTCGTCATTAGTGCGAGTTTGTTGATCCATGGAAAAGGCTGGCATTTAAATTCAAACAGTTCATTTTAAAATTGTGTTAAATAAAGTACGTAATATTTACATTGCAAACAAGAGGACTTCCACAAAAAGTGCATACGTAGTTGTTTAATTTGATATAAATTAACTAATTAATTCTTGTCTGTCACAAGAAAACTATTCATAGTACAAGGACATACCTAAATACATATAATATAAAAAAAATAGTCAAAACAGAAACTATAAGATTGTAATGCCCGGTTTCTCGAAGTTCGATTATCGGGATGTTAAGAAATCGACGAATAATCGCCGGTTAACTGCTGTGATTGGTTGAATAAATTTTCAACAGCCAATTACAGCAGAGGAAATGCGGTCGCAGATATCCGACTGAATTGCCTAAGTAAAATAAAAAGTCATAATTCGAGGTTTAGCTCTTGCCTATTTCCTCCTCCAGTATTAGACCAATTTAAAAGATATTTCATAAACTGAAAAATAAAGATATATAAAGTGCCCATTTGTCTTTCTTTTTTATGGTACATTATCTTTAGAACCACTAGAACCATCAAAATATGGTCAAAATTGCGCTGTCTTAATGAATATCTTTTAAATTGTTCCAATATTGGAGGAGGAATAGGCGAGAGCCAAACCTCGAGTTATGACTTTTTACTTAGGAAGTTCAGTCGGATGTTTGCGAGACCGCATTTCTTCTTAAGAATTTGTCACATTAATTTAGCTTTGAGAAACCCGGTGTAATACTCTTGTCTAGCCGTTACGTATTACTATCTGCCGCTCGAACCCATTTATTTACTCCCAAGTGATCATCTTTTTATAATATCATCGTCTCATAATACTGTCGTTCAATTTAACGAGTAAGTATTAGGTACGTGTACATTGTTAATTGAAGAACAGGTTTAGGCCTTTTGTTCAATCACTTATAATCATATAAATTATAGATCATAAGCCCCAGATTACTAGAGCTAACGACCTTGTTAAGAAAATTCTAAAATCATTTTGCACCATAAGCTGCTGCAGCAAAGTCTGATGCTGCCATCGTAACCGTTTTTATAGCTTCGATATAATTATTATAAGCTTTTATCTTTCGAACGAGGTACTACAACGCAGCTATTCTGGATTGTCAGGGAGCTTGTAACCACATTGACACAAGTGTAATTATAATTTTTTACAGCTAGTAAAGGAGGTTCAGAAAGAGAGAAAGGTTTTATGAGTACTAGGAAACAAAGTTTAATATATGTGTTTGTGAAGGTTTCCGCCGGGATCCTGTGCAGCGGGTGGAGACCATCCGCCTGGCGCCTGCTGATCAAGTAGCCCTTGCCGCTCTAGTGTCTACGTACGACCCTCCAGCTTCATACGTCAAACATGTCTGCTACACCAACTTCACAAGGTAAACTGTTATTCATTCGTAGAAGTTTCATATAATAGCAGGATTAAAATAGCCTCGCTTGATGGACAGGAACACGCTACAGTAAAAGGAATTTAATTACGGTTGCTAAAAGTTGTAATATGAATATGGCATGAACATTAACTTTTATCAAAAACTCTCGAAAAACAGCAACACCGAGCAACTTAACTTCACAATGGAACAAGCAAAAGTTTGGCTTTCAGGATTTGCGAATTTTCGGGCTTGAATAGTTACGGAGTTCTATTTAAGTTAGTACTGTGGGGCTACTAATAGGAGTCTGCTCAAAAGACGTAAACTGCCGCCGGTGACCCAGGCGTGAAATGAGCGCAGCGAATCTAAAATAAATATACAAACTCTTTTTGCAACTTTTAAAACCGAAGCCGTAATGGGTAAACTTCGCCAACAGAACTATGTCAGCATCTGGTAAATGACTGCAATAAAAATATACCGAACATGATCTAGGACTATAACAATCAGAATGCAGCCATTATATTCAAATCCAATCATTAGTTTGAAGAGCATTCAAAGCCACAAATCAAGCATAAAGTAGCGGTATCTGGCGCTAAATCTTCATCGATGTGAAACAAAAACTTGAACAGCTATCATTCAAGACATTGATACTCATATTTACGCATTGAGTCACTGTTCCATTTGCCTCATGAGAGAAGCTGCCGGGTCTCGTCCATCAATCATATGCACCAAACTTTATTGGTCGTATAGACGTACACATAAACTATGATTAATGAATCAAGTTGACGTTAATTGCGATCGACTATTACTTGATAGCCGAGGCTCTTGTTAGTGTTAATTACAGAACAGCGGCGCGTGCAAAAACTCTGTTGAATGTATTCAAACGCCATTGTTAAGTCGATGCCGTCGGCCGTTGCAATGAGAGCGGAATGATGCGTTTCGGTGTTGCAGTTTTTCATTTTAGTTTTGATTGCATAGAATTTCATCTTCAGGGTTTTGCTTTTCAGTTAGTGCAAAAAGTCTGATGATGTCAATGGATGACATCGAAATTATGACTTGCGAGAATTGTTATTGTACTGTAATATTATTATCTGATATAAACACTTTGTAAAGAAAATGTATTGTTGCGATACTGAGAGCTAAAATGTCTGTTGCTAACTGAACATCACTTGTATGTACGATTGATCCATTGATTGTAACGACAAACCATTTCAAAGCAGCTTGAAAAAAAAAGTGAAAGCTTATTTAACTATAAAATTCTCCAGGTTGGGTTTCCCGTCTCCGATATACGTAAATGTGGTGCGTGACCCTGTGGAGCGAGTCATCTCGTGGTACTATTACGTCAGGGCTCCCTGGTACTACGTCGAGAGGAAGAGGGCCTTCCCTGACCTGCCACTACCCGACCCTGCATGGTTGAAGAAGGTTTGTTCATACTTTTTTGCTGTATTTATATGAAGTAGATTCATACTTTTTCCACTTTTCCACATGACCACGTAATTACTTGTCAATGCCATTTCTGGACTTTTTAGGGTTCCGTAGCCAATTGGCAAATAACGGAACTCTTATGGATTCGTCTTGTCTGTCTGTGTGACTGTCTGTCTGTCTGTCCGTCCGTCCGTATGTCACAGCCACTTTTTTCCGAAACTATAAGAACTATGCTGTTGAAACTTGGTAAGTATAGATGTATTCTGTGAACCGCATCAAGATTTTCACACGAAAATAGAAAAAAACAATAAATTTCGGGGGTTCCCCATACTTAGAACTGAATCTCAAAAAAAAAATCATCCAACCCATACGTGTGGGGTATCTATGGATAGGTCTTCAAAAATGGTATTGAGGTTCCTAATGTTTTTTTTTCCAAACTGAATAGTTTGCTTCCAAAGTGGTAAAATGTGTGTCCCCCTGTAACTTCTAAAATAAGAGAATGATAAAACTAAAAAATATATATGATGTACATTACCATGCAAACTTCCACCGAAAATTGGTTTGAACGAGATCTAGTAAGTAGTTTTTTTTTAATACGTCATAAATTTTAAACTGCAATTTACCAAGTACGGAACCATCGTGCGCGAGTCCGACTCGCACTTGGCCGGTTTTTAAATTTATATCAAATACTGAATGCCACTTGTCTAGAGCTTTTTATGTCCAATTTGGCGAATAAGTGAAGTGTTTATTAGTAAGGCTTTAGATTGAGTCTTCCTCATCATGATGTTACTTCAGAAAAGCCGTTATTACGAGGATTGATATCCTGCATACAATACTTAATGATGACGTATTACCAGCATCTACTAATACATTAATAGCTGTTTTGATGAACGTCTCGCAATGCGCGTCAGTGTATACTAAGCAGGGTTCATCGATGCCTTTGTACTCAGTGTTAAAAATTGACACCCACACTCCTACAAAAAAACAGACACGCAATTATTCACATCATCTATTAATCATCACGCTCGTTTGGTTATCTGATGGTAGAAGCATGCATAATGCGTGTCAATAGCTTCTTGACAGGATAAATAACAGCTAATAGTACCTATACTTCAAAAGTACTACGATATTTTCATAGTTTTCTTACTTTCATCGTGGGAACGTGTACTAGCTATTTTTATTTTTTTTACTGTTAGGGTTCCGTACCCAAAGGGTAAAAAAACTGGCCAAGTGCGAGTCAGATTTGCGCACGAAGGGTTCCGTACCATTATCGCAAAAAACGGCCAATAAATCACGTTTGTTGTATGGGTGCCCTACTTAAATATTTATTTTATTATGTTTTTAGTATTTGTTGTTATAGCGGCAACAGAAATACATCATCTGTGAAAATTTCAACTGCCTAGCTATCACGGTTCATGAGATATAGCCTGGTGACAGACGGACAGTCAGACAGACGGATCGCGGAGTCTCAGTAATAGGGTCCCGTTTTTACCCTTTGGGTACGGAACCCTAAAAACGGGACCTTATTACTAAGACTCTGCGGTCCGTCTGTCTGTCTGTCTGTCACCAGGCTGTATCTCATGAACCGTGATAGCTAGACAGTTGAAATTTTCACAGATGATATATTTCTGTTGCCGCTATAACAAAAAATACTAAAAACAGAATAAAATACATATTTAAGTCGGCTCCCATACAACAAACGTAATTTTTTGCCGTTTTTTGCGATAATGGTACGGAACCCTTCGTGCGCGAATCCGACTCGCACTTGGCCGGTTTTGTTTTTTTTGTATCAATCGTGACATGATCTCTATTCACGAGATGTGTTTTTGTTTGCTAACGGTGAAAATGTTCAGATAAATTGCTTGAATCTCTTCATGTAGCCGTGATTACCGTGGCGCATATTGTTCGTGCGATCGGTTGTTCGGCTAAAATTACATGGAACACTTTATGGAGGACCCCGCAACGTGTAATGTAACCAGATGATCGTAACCAAGGTCTTATTAGGCAAAATTACAACTTAATCTAGAAATCTAGACAGTATCACGATCGCCGCGTGGCTTTATTTGTTTATCACAGATTTTATTACTGTCCAGGTTTATGAATAGAGGAGTATTTAACCAACTTCCCAAAAAGGAGGAGGTTCTCAATTCGGATGTTTATATTTTTTTATGTATGTTCGGGCATAACTCCGTCATATATAAGCGGATTTGCAAAATTCTTTTTTTTGTTTGAAAGAAGTTTATTCCGAAATGGTCCTATTTAAATTTGGTAAAGTTCTGATGAAGAACTTGGGAGATATATAACAGAATTCTTCAATAAATGATGGCAAATCTCTCGGGATTGCTGCAATCGTATGTCTGTTTATTGTTAACGCCATTTCAAAACATGCCATCACGTCACGTATGCTATAAACGGGTAAGCAGGTGTGTACAGTTCACACTGGTACACTCTCATTCCACCGGTTATGTTCAAGTTACATGTTATTCGGGTAATCTATTCTGGCATCACTGTGGGCGTTTTAGGTACCTTACTATAGAAATTGTCCATTATGTACCACTAAAAGGTGAAAAATAAAAAAACTTTTTAACAAAAAAATAAAACCGACTTCTAAAGCAAAACACTAAAAAACGAAAAATAACTTTTTTCCCGAAGTCGGTGTCTAAAAAAACGAAAAACAGTATGTACCAAAGACACCGACTTCGGAAAAAAAGTTATTTTTCGTTTTTAGTGTTTTGCTTTAAGTCGATTTTATTTTTTTGAATTTTTCTACAGTTTAAATTAATATTAATGATCGTGTATTTTCATCCTTGCATGTTTGGTTGCAAAATTGTTTTCACGTTTGGTTCTACTTGCGTCGGTTACGTATCTAAATTTTATCACGAAAAAAAAGGTTTTTTGTCTGACTAAAGAGTTAGATACGCTTCGATCGGGTTGATCGGCCGCCAATTTGCGGATGAATAGGCTCGAATCGACCACGTGCCGGTCCGTCCGTTATCTGCGCAGGAGTTGATCCCAGGGGTGATGGTAGGGTTACCATTACTAGGGAATGTTTATGGCGCTATCTAGAATTGATGATATAATCATATATCTGATAGGTCTGATGCTTACATTGTTGGCGTACTACACCTGTATATTGTTTGTGTTATAACATTTTAAACGACTGTATAATTACAGTAGTTTGCGTGCGAAGATTTTAAACAGCGAATGAGTAATTTCTAAATTCAATGTAGAGTACCTCATTAGGTTCAAACTTAGGTACCTATCATCAATAGATATAATAAATCTGTAGAAAATTCGTTTTTGTACGTCGAAAATATTTCCAACAAAATAGCCAGGGTATTAAAGGATAACCAACAGAATTTTTGTCTGTTTAGTTGTGCGCGTAAAATGTTCGCAAAATGAAAAAAATAAATGTTTTTTTCTGAATGGAGGTGTTAAGATTCTCCGCAAAAGAATGACCCTTGGTAGGTACGATAGGTAGCAAGGTAAGTAGGGTAGGGTAGGCAGTTGATGGGAGCGAAGCCGCGGGCACAGCTATTCTACAATATAAACAAACATTGAATTATAAATGATTTAAACCGAACATGCGTGTTCGCAAACAACAAGTTGTTCCTTTCACAATCTTTCTCGAACACAATAGCTGAACAATTGTATCGGCTGGCATCTCAGTATCAATCAATTGGTAATACGACCGTTAGCGCCACGATATTGATCATACTAATAACCATTACATACCGACCACTAACCTGTCGATTCTCAAGCTTTCGCCATTTCCCTGCTCCGTAAACCTACTTCATGGACATCAATCAGTATTCGGCTTTTAAATTCCGATTTGCGGAACCGATTTTCCAATTTTACAGCATTCGTTGTGTCGAATTTCCCATTTTTAGGGTTCCATAGCGTAACGTGTTAATAAGGTCTTACCGCTTGTCAAAGGGAGCCCGCATCTGGGGGTCTACTCCCTAACTCTGTCAATAAAGTTACGGAAAGTACTTCGGAGTGAACCCTACTCCGTAATGATTAAATTTTTCGGACGGGTAAAAACACGTTGGGAGTAGGTATAACTGTGAAATTGTGTTATCATTCATTAGTAGCACGGGCCCCGAACGAATCATGCGGCCGTATGTGATACGGAGTAGAAAACACCCGTAACGAAGGCCTAAACTATGGAATTCGTCCTTAGGGAGAGGACCCCTGGTCACGTCAATTTTAGTACCTCAGTATTCTCGGCTAATTCCTGCCCAGTTGTCACTGGGTATGGTTAATGTGTGTCTCTACATGCCAAATTTAAATAGTAAACTCTAACCCGCACTAAGCAAGCATAGGTACGTGCCTTTTCTATATATGAAGAGGCATCAACCCTGCAGTGAGATAGTTACAGATTGAAATGATTTTTTTAATTGACGGATGGCCCTAGAGCCCTTTGATACGGAACTATTTTCTCGTGGTTGCGTCTCGCGACTAGCTGTCCATCAGTGGCGTGCCCCGTTAGAGCTGTCAAAACGTTCATTCAGAAGAATCAGTAGAATTCCATGGTCAAGAGTTTAGATTGTTCAGATCAGTCGGTCACGATCAGCGAGCGGTTAACACGACTCGAAGCAATGCTCACGATCGAATCACAACGAAAGGTAAATCGAAACAGTGCGACTGAACTAATTGGGTTAATGTATCGATGGGAATTAATGGAATGATACATCACTTTAGCGCAGTTAACGAGTTAATAGTGATGTACACTGTTCTAACAGATTAGTGTTGTGCTTTATAACTGCTGCCATCAAACGTTTAATAGGTTTATGATATTGTTAATATTGTTTTTAATGAATTTGGGTATCTGTGCTGCAGTAGCATAGTTTTTATTAATTTTAAGAATTGATTATTTTTATATTTTAATAACAAAATTGATCGTTATCAATGTTTGGAGTACTTAACATTTATTAGTTAACTGGCAATTAAAATTTTATAAGAGTGCACTTATAAACAATTATTTCATTCATTTGATGCCTCTGTGCCTGCAGCATTGATATACAATTTCGTGTAGTTCATTTTCTTTGTTCTCCATATTTAAATAAAACGAAAGGAAAAGGAATGAAAGTTGTTATATAAATCGTTATTGTTATTAAAGTCCCAGCACTTTAGTATTTAAATTCTTAATCTAGAATCTAAACTGATCTCTTAAATTGCATATTCGCACGTTAAGCGAGATGGCGGTATCTTGATCAGACCTACAGTAAGTATTGTATTTTATGAGAATAGTCGGCAATGGCACTATTATGGGTATTTATTATTCTCGTAAAATGAATATGTATGTACGACTAACTCAGCTAAACACTTACCTCTTGGCGATTTAAGTGCTATTGCGGCTCAAAAATATAAGCGAAAGTGCAATAAAAGTACCGATGTTTAACCATAAGTAAAACAAGATATAAGAATAGATGTAGGACCTTCGATTAAACATACTTAGTAAGGACTTACAACTTAGTAGTCCGCAGGTGACTGATTAAACAATATTGCCTTAACAAACTAAAAAAAAACTATAAAATATCTAAAGTAATAATTTATAAAAAAAAATAGTAGAAACAAACACGTTTAGCACTAACTGAAGAACATGGAGTGGTTAACCAGGTGTTTGGAACCCTAAGTAATCATAGAGAGCTAAGATTAAAAATCTAGCTGTATGGTGGTATGGTATGGCATTATATATTAAGTGCTCAATCAATCACAGTATAAAGAATGGTTCCTCAAACAAAAACTAATTGCGAATATTTTTTCATGGCAAAAGCTCATTAATATCTGAAACGGTACATTTTGTTGGTCTAGCCTAGATTCATTTCCAACAGTGTGAATTGGCTTCAAGCTACAAACTGGCAAAACAATTAGCGCATATGTATTGTTTTTTTTTTTTTTTTATAACTATCGGCAAATGCATCATCAGTCGATTCATATTTAAATACTAGCTGTGCCCGCGGCTTCGCTCCCGTCATCTGTCTGCCAACCCTACCCTACTTACCTACCTACCGATTTTTTCAATAGTTATCATTCTTTCGCGGTGCATTTTAACATCGCCATTCAGAAAATGACTTCAAATGCACAACGCCATCTATCGAATATCGAGTTCAACTGTCCGAGTATCTGAATTGCGTGTGTTGTGATAATTTTACTTCATGAACACTTTAAATTCATCTAACTTTTGATAGAGTGAACCGATTGCGATGAAACAAAAACTAAGTAATTCTTCAAGCTACGCATAATTTTTATGTATATAAGTTATTTACATTGGTTTCGTACATTTCACGTGATGCGTGCACAAATAAACAGACAAAAATTTCAAAAATGCCAATTTCAAAAATGCCTATTTTTGAAATTTTTGTCTGTTTGTCAATTTTTTTACACTCTGGCAATTTTTTTGGAAATATTTTCGATGTACAATAATTACTTTTCCACAGATTTATTATATGTATTGATATTGATGATGATGATAATAGTATTTTCCATAATCAGTCTCCCACCACTCTTAGCAAACGGATTGTTTAGGGACCACGGGCCCAAGGGTAACACATGTAAAAGTTAGTGAGTGTTTATTTTTTTGTAAAAAATCAAAATCAAAATCAATTTTTTTTTAACATAGGCACTTATAAAACGTCGACAAAAGGTGCACGGTTCGGGTTAGTCGTTTCCTATGGAGAAGAACCGGCAAGAAACTCCATGGTAAAAGAACCGGCAAGAAACTCCATGGTATCATACCTACAAGTTCCGTCCCGCCCACTTGAGAAGTCACGATGTTAAGCGAACGGCACAATTCTTTCTGGCTTCGCCCAATATCATAACTTCTTTTGTCTATGCGAACTATTCGCAAACCTAGTTAAAGTTATGAATTATAATCCCTGTAAGACAGCCCACGTAGAGACCATTGTCTATCGCTAGATCTGAACACTGATGTGTATCGAAGTGGCCGGCCATCCATCAATAGGCTTAGGAAATGCATAAACGTGGGCTATTCCCTACTCAGACGTAAACTAGTCGACATGCTCCCGATTCGCTGTCTCGTTTCGAATGGCCATTGGCTTCTATGAATATTACGGACAAGGAAATTTTCTTTGACGAATGGCTACTTCATAAGTAGTGCGTGGCTTATTGCTTTACGCGCCATTTCGAATGTCGAATTCGTCTTTGATCTCGGTGATTTTTCTGTGAAAGGTTTGTACAGATTTTAGCAGTTCAGTTCTTGACACGCTCTGAATATCTAACATGCTGTTAGTATTTATCTCATTATTTAACTCAAACTTACTAGTCGGCTTCGGTAGATAGACGACAGTTCAAGGTTGTCGTAAACCAAATTAGGGTTCAACTACCCTGCAAAACTATTTCAACACGCATTAGAATTTCTAATTAAACCGACAGATCTAATTCCGATAAAGTGTATGATTACAGCCACACAAACACACCCAATTAGTTGTCAGCACAAACATACGATCACACGCACATAACAAGATATATTAACTCCTTATTTACGGACTGAATAGGTCTCAGCTAACGTCTGCCTATTCAAACCAGCCCCTCGTCTTAGTCAGCGCAATAGAAAAATTAATTAGTTTTGAGTCAACAAAAAATTGATGATATAATTAGTTCGGCAAAAAAACTAACTTCTACGTGTTTAGTATTTAGTTTGAACTGTGATAATAAGCAGTCGATAATTAAAAATATTCGTGAACAAAGTAGATAGGATGACGAGTATAACGTTATGTTACACAAAGATGATTAACACGCGAAGATATTTTAATATAAACATCTTTATTACTTCTATCATTCCAAGACGTCATGGCGTCAATATCAATTTTTACCCAACTGCCGAAGGAGGGTAATGTGTTTATCAGTCTATGTATGTATGTATGTTTGTTCCTATGTGGCGTTCTAGAGACCAAACGCGTTTGCCGATTTTGATGATTCTTACGTCAATCGATTCGTCTTAACCCTGCGAATGTCACTGGCTACATTAAAATTGGAAAAGGAAAAAATGGCGGATTTTGGGCGCCATTTTGTGGAGGAAAAAATATACATATCTTCCAAACCCATCGTGTGGGGTATTAAAATAAAGGGTTTTTAGAGGTTATTATTATACAAAAATATGTAACACATTTATTTAAATGTATCTAATACAAAAAATAAAAATACAAATTTGTAAATAAAAAAAGTTAATTAAAAAAATCAAAAACCTTTTTTGGGGGGCTTTTGATTTTTATAATTTTTTTTTTTTATTAAAATCGATATGCAACATATGACAAGACAACAACTCGATGAAATTCACAGGAACTAGAGAACAAATCTCAGACCAGATGCTGGATGCTTGCCTTTCAGAATGTCTTTCGGGTACAGTATGATGTACACTTCACACTAAAGTGTACATTATCCTATATCTATCTGTACCTACTTCATCTATTCACTTAAAACATTAAACTTCTACATTTGTGATTTCAGGACTTCGAGACTTGCGTGTTGAGTGGTGACCGCGAGTGCCGCTACGTGGAGGGTCAGACTCACGAGGGCATCGGTGACCATCGCCGACAGACGCTGTTCTTCTGCGGACACGAACAACAGTGCACGTGAGTATTTTGCCTAGATTGTAGGCCCAGACCAAACAGTGAAACCCAACTCTTACTTTTAGACAAATAATAATTTTCTTAGAATTCCCTACTGGCTGTAGAGAAGACCATTTATCCAGCAATAGGATAATATAGGGTCAAAATAAAATATTGTTTATTGTAGCTACAGGGATTTACAGAATAAATGTTTTTATTTGCACACATATCAATATCATGCGCCTGCGCATTCTGTACTGTCTGTTCAACCATTGCCATGACTTTTTGCGAAGGCGCTATATTTTTTTCATTTTATAGCTTACTAGATCGTGCCCGCAACTTCGTCTGAGTAGCAAGTAATTCGGATAGCCTATTTTTTTATATCGCGCAATAATATTGTAGGTGGATCACCTTACTTGAGGAATTATTAGTTCACCATACAAACACCCACTCCCTTTCTACCCATTTAAAGACGATTGCCGAGATAAAAACGATCCTATGTCCTTCGCAGCGTCTCAATCTCTCTCCGTACTAAATTGCATCTAAATCGGTTAAGCGTGAAAAGAACATAGACAGACATAGTTACTTTCGCATTATTGTGGATAATTATTGCCTATAAAGTACTATAATACCCATACTTTAATTTATGGGTTTTACAGCCAAAGCCACGTTCTATAGAAAACGGATGTGAAGTTATTCTATTACCCCAAGCGGATAAAGGTTTAGTAGGATATTGCCGCCTCATTTCCTAATGCTACAAATGCTAGGATTACCTGGCTATAAAAAAAAATTATTGACTTGCAAAGAGTTTTCCCATTCCCATACCTCTGATATCACCTGTGTCCCGTCACCGTGGCTTACCTAATTGATAGCTTAATAACTAGAGATACAGTAAACTAAATCTCCTTAATAGCCCTGATTTTATTACCATTTTTTTTATATATTTCATCAATCATTAAGCTATTTAAACGGAACCCTTATTAACTATCGAAATTCTATATTTTTATATATCTCAGAGTTTAGCATCTGTCATAGCTCTCCGTCTTTAGCAACCACTCTCCATTTTGGACCCAATGATAATTGTTTTAACCCCCGATGAAAAAAGAGTGGTTTTATAAGTTACAAACTTATAAAACCACTCTTTTCTCAGTTTTTCCTGTTTATTTGTGTATCTGTCTGTGGCATCATAGCTCCTAAACGGAAGAACCGATTTTGATTTCGTGAAAGTTGACTTTACCGAGAGTGTTCTTAGCTATGTTTGATGAAATTTGGTCCAGCCGTTCAAAAGTTAGGGGTGTTTTCGCAAGATATCGTGTCATAATTACATGTTCAATAGATTGTCAATCTAAACGTGTATAGGTACTACTAGATAAATTATGTAGCATGAAATAATGTGTCGGGGGTATTTAAATTTTACTTATAATCTAAACTGACTTATCATTCTGCTATTCTAGGCCATTCAACAGCGTGGAAGCTCTCCAGCGCGCCAAGCGGGTGGTAGAGGAACAATATGCAGTGGTTGGCGTGCTTGAAGATATGAACTCGACGCTGACAGCACTCGAACGATACGTGCCGCGGTTCTTCCGAGGAGCGCTCAAACTGTACTGGGGTTAGTAACATTGTGATCAACGCCATCTATTGGATAGCTGTAGTACTACGTAGTCGGCTAGCGAATAAATTACAATAGATGGAGCCACTGCAACTTACACTTGGTAGATGGAGCCACTTACATTTTATTCCCTAGATCTCGCATGCAACTTTAATCTGAGGAGATGCAATTTACACAAACCCTTTTTAGATCGGAATAATAGAGAAAAGCCTATGCACATGATCCCTTGGTCGCGTCTTACGAAAACGAAACTTCGACCTTGTAGTAAAAGGCGCTAATAGCTTGATACTACTTTTAAATTTTCTATCATTATTATTATTATTCATGTCACTTTACTGATAAAGAGACTCAGAAGACAGCCAAAAATCCATGGCTAAGCTCTTTTTAAGGTATCCGTAGAAAAAGTTCCTACCTTCTTTTATTCGATGGCCCATAAGGAAATGCAGTTTGCTGCCTACCGATTAAATTGAAGACTAAGTTTATTATTTATTGCTAATTATTTGTTTGAAAAAATGACCCTCAATCGCATCTATTTTCTAATCTCGTAGACTAAACTATTAGACAGTAGACCTTGGTCGTATGGCCCTCATTATATTGCCCACTTCTATTACAATATTGACTTGACCTACCTTACGACACTGGTCATCCAAATGAGACTAGTCATTAATAAATGACTTGTTATTGAGG
The DNA here is from genome assembly GCA_948252205.1 of Orthosia incerta. Taxonomy (NCBI): domain Eukaryota; kingdom Metazoa; phylum Arthropoda; class Insecta; order Lepidoptera; family Noctuidae; genus Orthosia; species Orthosia incerta. The sequence continues at coordinate 17,746,916 of OX411760.1, forward strand.
GTGCCCCAGGCGGTCATTCTCCATACTAACGTAGTATGGCGATTACTCCACTGTTTGACAGTGTACTTTCAAAATAAAAAAAATGATATCAATTTGTATCATCATTATCTAGCCCTGTATGGAAACAAAAAAGTTAAAAAATATATATTTGAAAGTTATGAGCGTCAAAATTCCATAATTCAACACTAATTTCAACGCATCTATAGGCGGAAATAAATACCATAATAATAAGGAAAATTGCAAAAAAAAACACCATACAGTGATAGATTAGTAGTAAAAAAAGGGAAATAATTTTATTTTGAACGGATACAACACCAAAACCACAACATACACATACACATATTACATACATTACATACATACATACACATACATACATATATTATTTTGAACACCTACCATTGTTGTGTCCTTTTTAACCCAAAGGTTGACTGGTAGAGAATGCCTTGTTGCGTTAAGTCCGCCTATTTATCACCACTGTACATAAAGTTTAAATAAATAAATAACAGATACATTCAGTAGTTTTTTCATGATATCTATATTCCCAAAGGTCTGTTTAAAGAAACTGTATGATAAAATTGGGCATGTATGCGTCTCACAGCGTTAGGAATGTGTATTCGTACGCGCACTAGCTTCTTACTGCTCATCACAGCGTCTATCCCTTTCACACTTGTTGTCGGAGGAGATAGCATGCATTTCAACCCCGCCCTCAAAATAGTTCGTGCCGCCGACTAGGTCACTCTTAATGTAGGCTCGTCATTACTTATCTTTGTGCATATGTATCTAGGTATCAATGACGAAGAATGAAAAAATATACTTAGTTTATTTCTCTCTTTTCACAAGCGCCAGCTACCGGTTAGTCCACGCCGGGATTGGTGACAAAAGTTTCATAAAATCGTCACTAATCACCAGCACCAAACCTTACATAAATGCCACTTCTCCTATTTCAGAGGAGGTAAACACATTCGCCCGGATCAACCGCAACACCTACAAGCCACCAGTTTCAGAAGAAGTGAAGAACATTGTCCGAGCGAATTTCACCAGAGAGATCGAATTCTACGAGTTCTGTAAGCAAAGGCTTCACATGCAGCTGAGGGCACTCCGGGACCCCACCATCACCCTCCCCACCCCGCGCAGCTCCAGGAGGCGGAGGGCACGCAAGACCACCAGAGTGTAACCATAGACAACTGATGGGCATACCATCGCTTCTAGACTGTGTTAGGTTAGAAGTTTACCCGCCTTTTAGGCAGCGTGACGTATTTAGAGCAGTGACATTTTATTGTGAATTTTGAACTCTGAGTTCTTTTTAGTTTTCGTTTCGTTCTGCTTTTCGTTTTGATTTAAGAGGAAATGCAGGCAGGGAGTTCTGAATGAATTGCCTAAGTAAACAGTCATAATACGAGGTTTGGCTCTCGCCTATTTCCTCCTCCAGTATAGGACCAATTTAAAAAATATTACATAAACTGAAAAATAATTATACTGTGCCCCTATGTTTCCGTTTTTGATGATACATTATCTTTAGAAGCACTAGATCCCTCAAAATTGTGCTGTTAACAGAGGCCTAGTGTACAAATTTGACAACTATAAATGAAAAAAGGAAAACATAGAGGCACAGTATATATTTTTCCTTTTTTAGTTCATGGAACATCTTTTAAACTGGTCAAATGTTTTACTTAGGAAATTCAGTCGGATGTCCGCGACCGCATTTCCTCTTAACATCTCCTAGTTAAGGCCATACACGCTCGCTCAGATAAAATATCTGATATCCGTAAATTTACCGGTACGTGTATGGCCCATAGCCACTACGCCAGTTCAGTCAAGATTTTATTTTATTTTGACCCAGTAGTGTAGTTTATTTTTTATTTATGTGAATATGAATAAATTTGTATAGAAATAAAATAGAAACGTTGTACATTTTCAAGTAAATTTATTAAACTATTAATGAATAAGAATTGAGTAAAATTAGCCCCTCGGCTTTGTTGTGACGTTTTGTTTTGTTGTTGAGATTGTAGGTAAGTCGTAATCGCCGCCATCTTGGCTTTTGGCGCGAACTTGTGACTATTTATTTTAATTAGTAATTATTTAAGTGATGTCCATATTTTTATATTAAGCAGCATGCTTCTATTTTTATGAAATTGTAAATTTTAGTTAAGAAGTCGCACAGCTATTTAAATATATTTTCGTTAAAATGGTGTGCAGGCAGAAAGGTCACAACGTTCTTACTAGAACTGTTATTCTATCTCTACCTGATGAACTGTACCTTAAGCTACGTTGAATAATTTATTATGATATCAAAATAAAGTGTAATTGTGATATAATATTTCGCTTATTGATAAGATTATGTAATTAAAGTACTTGCATAGTGAAAAGCTGGTTTATTTTACTATCCCTTTTGAATTCATGGATCCTTTAACATACCTACTTCAGTTTGGTTTGTAAACAATGACGTTTCACGGCTAAGGAACTCAAAATTCCGATGGCTGTCCCACGTTGGGCGCCATTATTACCAAAGTTCTAGGTATTTTTTGATCTACCCCCGTACCATGACGTGTCAAAACTATCATGGTTCGACTGTGAAAAAGGATGAGATGTATACAAGTCAGATACATCTGTCCCTTACGCACACTGAAACTAACCTTGCTCTGAGAGCTTATGGTCACCCCCCTAAATATTAGTCACCTGGCTTTCGTCATCATCATCATCAGCCTTTAAATGTTCCCACTGCTGAAAGAAAGAGCCTCCTCTCTGTGAGAGGGAATGGGCTGTAATCCGAAAAATTACAGCACAAAAAAAAAAAAAAAAATGCATCGTGATGCAAGCCCAGTGCAAGTGGATGTCACAGGTCTTCGAATTTTGGCTTCCTTGCTCTTCTTGAAATCAAATCGAAAATCAGACCAGAGGAGAGGGACCTCATAGAACAAGGTTATTTCCAGTGTACGTAAGGGACAGATGTAAATGACTTGTATTCATCTGTCCCTTTGTGGCAGTTGGACCATTATAATTTTGACACGTCATGGTACAAGGCAGATATTGAGATTTGTGGTGTCGCCATTCACTTTCCGTCAATTTAACACACCCCGATGCGTTTTGTTTTAGTAACACATAAGCTAAAAATGGTATGGCAAGCTAAAGCCGAGATAAAAAAAAAGAATGTCCCTTTATTTCGTGATCCACACGTGACTTACGGTTTGCGTGGGGTTGTACCGCAATTCGCCACTACTGAGGTCATGTCATACAAGTCATTTTATCGGTTCATTGGCAACTTATCAATAGCTAGTAATATCCAGTAGGTATATATTCTTGACATAATAGCTTTGTTTGAATTTGTATTACTTTTTATAGCTAATCTGCCAGTTTTATTCCCAGGAGTGAAGAGCGTCTGACAGGAAGTCTGACGTGTACCTGTGTGTTTGTGTATATGTGCATTATGCACCTAAACAAATGAACCAATTTTTTGTATTGATTTAGTTTTTTTTTTTTAAAGTTGACTTTATCGAGAGTGTTCATCTCAGCTATGTTTGATGAGAATCGGTTTAGCCGTTCAAAAGTTATGGGCGTTTTACTGTTTGAATCGGGGTGTTTTCGCAAGATACGAGTACTCGTATCGTGTCATCATTATGTAATACATAGTGTTCTTGAGTGTACGTGTTGTTAAAGATTGTCGATCGAAGCGTGTCTATAACTACATAAATTATGTAGCATTAAATAAAAATGTGTCGGAGGTTTTTAAATTTTACTTGTACATCGTTTATAGTATCTTTGCAGATACCTGCATCATGAATCTACTTGCGTTTGGTTACTTGCTTACCGTAGTGTGTGTATTTTTGTCCTAGCAATAGTTAAATCTATCAGTTTAGGGTTTTTTAAGATAAACTGAATGTAAACAAGAACATTATAATTATGAACATTAATTTATTAGGTAGGTATTTATAATAAAACAGGAGTCAATTAGAGAAACAATAATAGTTCATAAGGGTAGCATTCAAATTGTGTAAAATTAATATGGCCACATTTTAAGAATTCAGGTACATATACAAATAGACAAAACATCGGCCTAATAAATAAATTATAATATCGCTTAAAAGTAACAATAATTTAATTTCGTAATTTCTAATAGTCTCATTTATTAAAATCTCAAAACTGAATCAACAATCGGCTCTTATTTATCAGTTCTCACGTAGGAAATATGTCATGATACCGTTTTATAAAAATATATAAATATATCCAGATTATAACGTCGGTATAAAATATTTCAGTTACATTATAATTCGCATAGGATTCATAGTTTTGAAACATTTTAAATAACACGATCTCGCGTCTACTTTAACAGTTCAACATTACAACGGTCTAATAAGGGAAGATATTATGTCACCACAGACAGATACTATAACTAGAAATATTCGTATTATCTACAGTTCATAAGGATGTTATGTGAATAAATCTTCTATCTAGGTGATACTCCTAATACGACATATTATATTTATTACAAAGGTCTAATAATGTCATAAAAATTGTATTAAAATAATTATTAATATCATTCAGAATTCATCTCTCTCAGTATGTACAAGGAGAAGAGGCGCGGCTGCGCTCACCGCCCGCGCCTGCACGCATATTCATCACATTTTATTGTCCTAGGGGACGCTACTCTACAATTAACATTACGATACGAATAAATCGATGAAATATACACATTACACATAACTCGAAACGTCGTTACTGAAAATGGCACTCTGAGAACGAGTCACTCACTCGTCGTTAAAATATCTACGCCTAGTCTAATTTATATCACAAGTACGCTTTACAACGTGAAGCCTCATCAATTCAGGAGCTCAGGACCCCGCGCTGACCCGCGGGAGTTGGCGCCTCGCGGGCAGCGGGCACAGGAATGTGTGGCCGGCCCAGCCAGCCCGGCCAGCCCGGCCGGCCAGCGACCGGCGCCGCCACCCGACGCGCACTCGACGCTCCGACACTGTCACCTCTCGGCTCATCGCGGCCGCATCAGTAGAACGACGGGTGCCAGTCCACCGTGGGGTGCAGCGGGCCCGACGAGCCCACCGCAGTTGGTGCGCCCGCAGCAGTCGTCGAGCCTAGCGCTAGGCAATCGAAACAGTAGTTAGAACCGCTATTGCTGTCCCAGAACTGTTGGCCCTTGCACAAGAACCTCACGGCTAACTCCAGTCGCTGCCCCGAAGATATCGCCGGAGCATACAGTACGAATTGGAAGCGGTCAGAGAAGCCATCGCACGAGCCCTGTACATAGGTTGCCTGTAGGTCCGTGTACGTTCTCCACCCGTTCATTGTGTAGCGTATGTGTACAGTCTTGTGGAAGTCCAGGTTCCGCACGCGCACGGAGCCACACACGGTGACGTGCACGCCATCGCACACACGTGCGCTTTCGATGCATACGTTCCGAGTTTCGAGTTTGTCCGTGATGTTGACGGGCAGTTGGAAAAGTGGTACGAGAGTGAGAGCCCCGAGCCGTTGCGGAGTACGCGCTGGTGGAGCACTTTGAACGTCGCATCCAGTGAGATCGTCGTAGGCCGATTTGGGTACTACTGGAATTTCATCCATAAAAGTTTTCACATCCGCAAGATCGAGTCCTAAAACGTCGGCGAAGCGTACAATTTTCTTGCGACCTGGCGTGCCGGGTGGCGTTTTGCCAGTTTTGAGTGAGGAGCAGCGTCGTACTCTTTGTGGCCGGTCGTCTTCTGCTTCCACTTCTGCTTCATCTTGATTTTCATCTTTAACTTCTGCACTCAAGACGGACGGCTCAATTTCAGATGCAGCCGATATTTCATTTTCAATAGGAACTTCACTGGTTATAATTTCTAAAGGTGCCAGACTAATTTCCTTGCATACGTCTGGCACAAGTTCGGGCGTTTCTTCCAGGACTTCCTTCGGCGTTTCCTCATCGAGTGGAATTTCAACTTCCGCAAGTGATAAGTTTTCCAGGCACTCCGTTGTGTAAGTTTCAGTACTTTTTTCATTTTGAAAGTCTTCTTCAACTTCTACAACATCCGAAGGTTCACTCTTTGCAGATTCAAATTCCGAGTCACTGTCGACTGTGGCACTTGTAAAGTTAGGTAAACTAAAAGAGTCTGTATCTAAGGCGGCAATTGGTTTTGCAGCACAGTCGATTTCATCGAGGCTGTTTTGTGGTGCACAACCCTCAAATGTGATCGCAGAATATAAACGTTTGCTGGCGTGGCCATTTTCACGCGGGATTGGTTGAAGTTTCACTGGTGGAGTGCACTCCGTATAAAAGGCGGTAGAAAATATGAAATTATTTTGTGTTTTGTCCGGTTGTAGTAAAAACTTGGCTGGTTCTTTCGCTACTTCAGGTTCAGAGTCGACATCGTAAAAGGGTTGTTCTTGATCTTCAGTGGGAGATTTTTCCGGAAAGGCGGGTTCAAAGTCGTCGATGGGGCTGGAGGGGCTCTCACACTCGAGTTCGAAATCGTAGAAGGTGTCGAGCTCTCTCGTGCTTGTGGAGGTGGTGGGGCGGTGCGGCGCGGCGGCGGGGTCCCGCGTCAGCCAGCTGCTCTCGCAGTGGTCGTCGTGCGCGCCGCCCAGGTTACTGAGGCGCGAGTGCAGGTCGCGCGCGAACGCCGCGGCGCGTCGCCCGCACGACATCGGCAGCAGCGAGGTCAGTCCGCACTGCGAGGCTGCGCGATCTCCGCTCATCTGCGTCTGAAACATACAACATCGACTATTATACATTGAACGGCAGGTTTATTACGTATCTTGCAAGAGCAAAATGTTAGCAATTATCGCGCAATAATTGCTCTTCAATCACGAATTATCAGGGATAGCCATAACATAAAATTTTTCGACAATGCTATCTCTATAGTGTCCATTTGAACGCAGGGTGATGGCACTTATTATTATTTGCGATTGGCGTCTATGGCAATTGTAATTGTACAGAAGTTTTAAAGCCAGGAGGTTTAAAAAAAAATAGGGTTCCGTACCCAAAGGGTAAAAACGGGACCCTATTACTAAGACTCCGCGGTCCGTCTGTCTGTCTGTCCGTCTGTCACTAGGCTGTATCTCATGAACCGTGATAGCTCTAGCACAGAAATACATTATCTGTAAAATTATGAAAAGTTGAATTTTTTTACAGATGATTTATTTCTGTTGCCGCAAAAACTGGATAATATAAATATTGAAGTGGGGCTCCCATACAACAAACATGTTTATTTTTTTTCGAAATAAGTGCATTTGACAATCAGCGAGCGATTAGCAAATAATTGGTAACGTAATCCCAATTTTTATGACATATTGTAGCGCGATCGCTGCGCAATTATTGCTAATTGCTGTTTCATCTTATCTTACTTACGTACATATTATAAATTTGAAAGTTTGGATGGAAGTATGTTTGTAATTCAATCACGCTAGAACAGCTGTTTAGCTAAATCCGTTTGGATTTGGGTTAAATTTGGCACAGAGATAGATTATAGTCTGGAATAGCACATAGGTTATTCCGGCACATATACTATTTTTATCCCGGTATAATGTATCCTTGGGATGATAAAACACTTAACACGCGGGCGAAGCCGGTGGCAGGAGCTAGTACTTAATAAGCCTGCCGTTTGCTGATGTTGTCTTCTGGTGAGTTGGTTATTTATAAATCAAAGGTGACCTAGATGGTTATTTTATTCATTTTGGCACCAACGAACATCGTAAGTAAGCGCAATGAACAGCTGCATACAAAATGCAGTCATTCCTTCCATCCTATTTTGGGACAAGAATAAAAGTCCTGTCCTGATAAAAGCCAGAATTCCTGCTAATCTTGTAAATGTGTCTTTGGTCATCAGCTATTTATTTCTCTTTATCACAACATGAAAGTTGAATGTCCTCGATAAGATAGCGAAACTTCATTGCTTCTCTGTGATCAGCGGGATCCACGGACACATTGACCATATAGTGTGCATGCATAACGCACTGCTAATGTATGGAATACTGAACAAAATTGCATAGAATTATTAAAACTAAATCACAGAAATAACGAAGGCTTATTTTTTCAAGATATTTCGAAAGCAAGAAATCATAGTCAAAATATTTCATTTATAAATATTTGTAATGGTGTAAAGATTAATCAAAGAATGAGACTTTCAGCGAAATATAAAGAAAGTGTAGCTTTTATACAGGTGCGTTGCAATCACAACATTGTGAAGGTCAGTGCCCGACCCATTTTAGAGGCAACGCTAAAGTGGGACGCCTAGCCTTGACCTCAATGTCAGCAAGCCGGCTCTCGTGACACACGCTGATAAAAATCAAACCACCTTATCAATTATCCATTGAAATAGTCATTGAAAAAGCAATGATGCTTTGAGAATGAATCAAGTAATGAGGGCGTCGATGGAAATAAGTCTGCAGTAACTTGATAACTTAGCAAAAGAATCACGAAGAGAGAGAATTTATAACAATGTCCTAGCAATCTCACATCAATAATTTAATTAATGTTCCAGAAAGTCAAGAGGTCAGATAATTCCGACTACAACAACACGTCAGTGCTTGTATTCTGATTTGCTGAAGCGGACGAGCTCACTTAATACCTCAAACGTTCTGTTTGTTGTCTTCAAAATTGATCTAAATTAAAGTGAACTGTTGCGAAATTGAATTGAATGCGCGTGACACTAACGAGAGTGGAGCACTCATCTGATAACAGTCCATTTATCCTAGTATATAAATATCTGCACCTAAGCACGTACGTCTCGCGAATTTAGGAAGCTTTACACAAGTAGTTGACAATGTTTCGTAATTAGATTCTAGTGCCAACACTAATAATACGTCACGGAACCGGGGGCGGCCTACATGAGCATCTGGCGACGGTGGCGGTGCCGCAAGTCCGGTTCGATGACGAACGGGAACTCATTCTAGTAGCTTTCGGAAGACGAATTTTTTATTTGTTTAGACAAGCCTGGATGTTGAAGTTTGCGAATTAGGTACTATAACTAACATCCGTTCTGACATTTTTCCGACCATGATAACAAGCAGTGACAATAATATTATATTACGAATATGATATTTATTATAAGTACCTAACAAAACTTATAAATATGATTTAATCGAGCTAATAATAGGCCACGCACGGTCAATACATTTTGAATTGTTGTTGTCCATTCATTGCTAGGTGAATGAACATCAATAACCATGTATGAAGGCCGATAACATTATAATCTTGAAGGAAGAGGAGGAGGAGTTCCTCTATAGACTTTTTAAGTATGTCAGCGAACTGAATCCCTCGGTTGACTAACAGTACTGGCACAGCACCAAACATATCTACTTCTCATCCCTAGTCATTTCAATTCACGGATCGTTATAAACAATTTACAACTATTCCCAGAATTATTATAGATTACACATATTTGAAATTAGTTTAAATTCCTGATTGCAGACTCATTCCAGCCATTCACGATTCTATTTCGGAAGACCCCTTAATGCGTAGGATCTAATTTCACGGACACTCGTGGACCAGCGTCGCTGTATCGTTCACCAAAGAGAACCGACACATTTTCGAATCGTAGGAGGTACATTTTGCAGTTAAATATAGTTCAGTAATCGCAGCATCGGTGGCCAGCTCGCCATTATGCAATCAGGGCGAGTCGGTCACCGCTCCGAGGCTAGCAACCACGCCACTCGTTATTGTACATAAATAATGGCCGACTCAATTCTCGTAATGTATTATTACTACACGATTTGCGAGAAACAATACGAAGACTGTGGTGGTGGTCTAGGACGGCCCTATGCAGAGAAAGTGATGCTGCAACGCGTTTTATTGTAGGAGTAACCAGCTTTAAGGAATATTCAGAGAAATGGAAAAAGCAAGTAGCAGTGAAGTCTACGTAATGAAGAATTAATGACTTGTTAACTTCTTTGATGCATTCTTTCTGGTAGTAACCACAATAGGATCACGCCTAATAAAAGCCTCAATAGCCTCCACATGATCTCGAGTTGGTTTTAACAAAGTACATACACACTAAGATAACAGACTTCAAATGAAAGTTGACAACAAAGGAGTTATCGAAGAAACAACGGTTATCTTCAAGTGTGTATAAGAATATAGTCGTGTGGTTGCTGGCGTTTGTAAACATGGAAATGTCTTTCACAGGTGACTGGCGACCAAGGTGACTGAATATAAACAGAGAAAGTACTCATTCATCAATTTATACGATAACCTTTTGATATTGCATCTTTGTTATTGACATAATGAATTAAAATTGTTTAAAGACGAAGGAATAGCTAGCTGGGTCCAGAGAAAACGTAAAGACGTCGTAGTCTCCGAAGAGTACGAAAAGAATGCAGGCAGAGAACCTGAACCTACCACAATATGGGTATAGACTTAGAGACAAGACCGATCGACCTCATCTAGTTTTAAAAAACCGGCCAACTGCGAGTCGGACTTGCGCACGAAAGGTTCCGTACTTGGTAAATTGCGGTTTACGATTTATGACGTATTAAAAAAAAACTACTTACTAGATCTCGTTCAAACCAATTTTCGGTGGAAGTTTACATGGTTAATGTACATCATATTTTTTTTTTAGTTTTATCATTATCTTATTTTAGAAGTTACAGGGGGGGGGACATTTTGCCACTTTGGAAGTGTCTCTCGCGCAAACTATTCAGTTTAGAAAAAAAAAAAATTTAGTAACCTCAATATCATTTTTGAAGACCTATCCATAGACACGTATAGGTTTGATGAAAATAAAAAATAAATGAGTTTCAGTTCTAAGTATGGGGAACCCCCAAAATGTATTGTTAATTTTCTATTTTTGTGTGAAAATCTTAATGCGGTTCACAGAATACATTTTCTTACCAAGTTTCAACAGCATAGTTCTTATAGTTTTGGAAAAAAGTGGCTGTGACATACGGACGGACAGACAAACATGACGAATCCATAAGGGTTCCGTTTTTTGCCATTGGCTACGGAACCCTAAAAATATGATCGACATTTAAAAGTGTTTGTACAAACCAACTAAAAAAAAAAAAAATGATTTATCAAGGGAAGGGTATAAGACAGTCACAGTACTTCTTATATATTTAGTAAGTGCATCATTTATGAACTTGTAAATATATAATAAAACCTGGATCCAACATTGCGCCAACGGAAAATACAATACTTGTAATTGAAGGTCAAGCGGTCAACTAAATATTTGTAGATTTATTTTGACATTTCCAGTAACCTTTTATATCATTTGGTGATTCACACAATAGACGATGCATCGTCAATTTTCAGTCAACCATTATTAAAGTTTATTATAATATTTACATCAATTGATACCTATTTTAAGAAAATCGAGGCAAGTTATCTATGCATTTTCATTTAAATATAAGGAAAAATTCTTTGATCGCAGGTTATCTATTGTCGTGTGCGTAACAACTGAACTTCAATTTTTTTTTCTAATTCCGTTAGAAGTATGAACAATATAGGAACTTTTATCAAATCACTTCTGCACATATTTGCGAACGAAAATACTCTCACTTTTGATCAAGTGCAAAATGGTTAATATCAACCATAATAATTATTCACTCATCATGATAAGCAACGTTAAAATGTTCAATGGTTCAAACTTCAAATACCTATATGAAAGCTTCATATAGTACATATCTGCCTCAAGATTGCACGAGTAATGGAATGATTGAGGCTTACTGCAAAACATATTTTATATCTACGTACGCACTACGCAGCAGACAATCGGGCCGATTATCCTCGATTCCTCGGCAGATCCTTCATACTATAATGGGCCTTCCATTTATTCATAGAACTGCACTTATAAATTGCGCGACAGTGCACACCCACCGTTTAGGGTTCGGCCTAGAAGTCTAAATTGCTATAAGTACTCTTGGAATCCTCGGGACTAACCTCGTATATTGCCTGTAGTACACCTTGGAACAGTTCACTAACTTTTGAACTCACTGATGCAGAATACAGAGCGCTTAGTTAGATTCCCAGTTTGCTTTGACTTTTTTATCTTTTATTTGATTCTTGATCTCTTTCATGTTTTAAAACAAATATTCTTTAGTAGTGCAGATTTTTCCATTCCCCTCTTTACGGCTTGTCTCTACTTAGCATTTTGAACACATTTTAAGCGATCACGATGCATCAACTCAGCGCGCTATGCGAATATAAAAATAAACAGAATTGAAAAATGTTGTAACATGAATAGCCATTTTTAACAATAAATCTGCTCTTTAATGATTCTAAAATTTTGCATGAATCATTAAATCTGCTCTTTAATGATTCTAAAATTTTGCATGAATCATTAAATGTCTTTCTAACTAGCTACATTGTTAGTAACATTCAACCGTTTGCTTTGCCCGAAACGGGAGGTCAGTAGTAGGTACCTATTTTCTTATTTATTATTAATCTGCAACTAAGACACAATCTGTGCCAGCATATCATTTTACATTGACAATATAAGTGTTTTTATAAATTTCAGTTTTTTAAGTGTTGGAGGCCTCTTTGTATTTTCATATAAAATCTATATCCTGTTGAAAGTATTTGCAAGTCCAGTAGGAGCAAGATATAATGCCGATAATGGGCTATAAAACTCATATGAAACGATTTGTCCATGGTTTAAACAAAAACTGCATTAAAGTCCCTCACCGGATGCAGTAATTCATTAACTAGCCGGTTGTCAACTTATCATGGATAGAATCCAGTTAAAGGGACGACTTTTTAACAGTAAAGTTATCAAGAAAGTGGTGAATAATATTACCAAATCTTCAACATAACATAAAGCCAAAGGATATCAACGGACTACTTAAAAACAATAAATGAAGTTATTTATCTGCCAGATGTTATCCAAGAAGGAAAAATGTAAACATGTTTCTGGTTTCCATACCAACGGTAGGTAGGTATATATCCAGCTGTAATAAAAAAAAAAAAGAAAACAAGATAATGAAGCAGTCCTCACAACATGCCTACAAGAATTAGAAGCGGCTACGTCATAAGGCGCTCAATGAAGTTCGATAAGGGCGGTCAATGAACCGGCAGATAAGGCACAATTGCGCGCGACATCGTCCGATATTAGTAAGTACTGCCAATGGTACTATTGTGCAGTTGACACTGTTTAGCCTGCACTTTAACGTTGCAATTATGAGTGATTTCGTAACCGCCACTCGATAGCGCGTGACTTAAGTACTCATTGACTCCATTCAAAAATAACAAGAGGACGTAGCAGCCACATAAGCTAGTGATCTAATAAAGTCAACCTTCTTTCACATGAATTATTTACATTTGTAAACAACTGCATTGTGCCCTGACTGGTCATCAAGGTTATTCATACATACATTTCACAATTGAAGTAAAACGGATACGAGTTTCATTGCAATTTTAATATTCCAAGCGGCATTTCACATTTCGATGTTACGACGACGCAGTGTCTTCGGCTCTTCATACAAGTGTCGGCGAAGATTTAAGCAAGCTTTAACGAAACGACATGATGGTGAAACTTAAGAAACTTTCTGATTTTACTGTCTTCTAAAAATAACAATTTGTGATTTGTGGCAATTAAAGCTATCTTATCTAAATTTGCCCATTATGATGAAGTACCGCACATTTTTGCTAATATTCTTCAAGGGAGCTTAACTATTCGCATACCGAGCGATGCTATTTCGACAGCTCTCTCATTCAACATATTAGATGCTTGTTATGAGCCGTTTTTTAATTTAGACATTTGAAATTCATCTGAAATTGTTGGTTCATCATAAAAATGTGTGACCTCTCTGCTGTCAGAAGAAACATCATTGTAGTCAGAGGCTGCAAGTGTTAAAACAAACTATGTGAAAATTCTCAACACCTTTTTCTGAAATCTTATATTTACATTATTTTCCTTTTCAATGCTCGTCTGGGAAACTAAGAAAAACACAGTTCCTGCTTGATCAACGTTTTCATCAGATATGTCTTTAATATTATATGTTATATGTTTAATATGTTTGTCCTCTATATTAGTATTTTTAAATAAGTGAAATTGGCAGTTTTCAGGCACTCCGTTTTTCTAAAAATGTCTTAAGTTTCTTTAAAAAGGTTACTGGGTTCATTACCTGAATTCTAGCCACCTTGTGAAATTTAATTTATTAAAGGATAAAAACTTTAAAATCACTGCGAATGAATGTAGGTATGTTTGAATCACGAGTTTGAATGAACTTGATTATAATATAATGAACTCGTTGCCCAGTTCTTTATTATTATTAAGAATTATATGTTTTATTAATTCAAATATTATATATTTTAGCTCTAGAGATAATGTTTTATCCTCTTTGTGTCTGGAGCCTGGTAACAGTTCATCACAATGATTACCTATTACAGGTACATAGTTATCTGCATACAATATCGTATGATCGAATTCTTATAGTATACTCAAAAGATAAAGAAAATAAAAGAAAACAAACACGTAATTTACATATAGATATCATAGTACCTGTGAATTAGTTACGTGTTTAAGTGTTGGAAAGTATATTTATCAGAGGATAAACAGAACCCTTATCTTCGAAATATATATGTCATATCTGAGAGATAATATGGAATGTTAATTCTGGTATATTCAATACATAGACAAGATAAATAACTTCAAACTGATATTTTTGATTTTTCTATGGCTTTTGGCTTTTGATTGATTTTGTCATCCTTTTAAAATACCATTTCAATTAGGTATACTTACTTAACGTTTTGGAAAAGACAATACATGAGCAAATAAAGACTAAATGTGTGAATGTGCTGTGTTTAATATTCATTAAATCTATGTACTTTAGAACAGGCAATGACCTCTAAAACACATACCTATTCAACAAAGGTTAACAACGATAATCCACTCAGGTGACATTTTTCTTATAAACATGTAAAAGAAGTGACTCACCGCAATTAGAAAAGAAACTTTATTTTTTCAGGCACTGAACAAAAATAATATAACCTTGATTTGATGCACTAAAGACCTTGACAGTGAAAATGCGATATAAAACTACGATTGACGCTATTTTAGCGTTATTTACGAACTTATCTCCATTTTTCTGACACTATTTCACTACAATATACGTAACCGGGTGAACCAGGCTGAGTGAATGGCCACTTGTATAAAGATAAGATTGTGTACGCATGATTAAACACTAAGTATGACGACAAAGTAACTATTATTACGTGAAGAAAATTCCTTAAAACAAACATAAACACACTAATTTGGGATTTGGAATTTATACAAGGAAAGCCATTAGTGTAAATATGACAGTTAATGCCATGAAACAGGTTGACCAAAAGTGAGAGACACAGCAGAGGACAAATAGCGGTCATTTCGCTCGTGTGCGTTGCTACCACGACGGGCACACAGCTATGCGGAGTGCGAGGTGTGAGCGCGTTCCATGAAACAATGAACACAGTGGAACTGACGGAGACTCGTCGTTCGACCTTATCACTAGTCAAACAATACTCGATTAGCGACTCCAACAATCTTGCGATCGGCGAAAGTGGACCGAACGGAGCGACCCTATCTAGAAATATTTTTATCTCATTAGATACGATTACGTATATCATCAGCGTCCGAACAGATATATTGCTTTTATCACAAATAATACTAAATACGTTAGCGATAAGCTTAAATAAATAGATGCATTAGGATTTTTATTGATAACGATAATATATTTACAAATTGAGATTTGAATGGTTTCCAAAAACGTCAGAGCAGAATAAGTTGCGAAAACATTGCATATGCTTATAGATATTACTATAGACAGAAACGTAGGGAAATGTTGACGAAGGACAATTTCGACCTACTAATGAAATCGGTGCCAAAAAAGGGAAAGTTGAGGACAACGGTTTGTATGTAGATTTTCCCTAATAAAACCGCAAAATCAGCGCAACGTCAACGCAACGACGTGATGAGGATAAATAAATTCTGCGCTAAATGCCAAAAACTATTTTAAAAGTTATTCATTACTCCATGGGTTAGCAACCGGGCCTTGAAATAATAGCCAATGTCGTGAATGAGCGTAAAAATGTTAAATAATGCAATTATAGAGGCGGGAACATCCTCGTTCATGATATCCGAGTCGTGACTTTCACTTTGTGTACTAAAATAGTGCGCAGACACATCCAGACGTCACAGAGATACAGAAATAGATAATAGTGATCACGCGCTTGGCACTATACGTACATATATTGCCTTGCTATGCCCCCTCACTCATCATCAGACCACTAAAGACTATGTCGACTATTTGTAAACAGATAGGGCTCGGCCCTCTTCTTGGCTTCTTCCTATTCGTGAAATTTGGCAAGAAAGTTATCCACCTACTACATAAACTAAATACCGGTGTATCTGTATCAGTCCGTGAACCCACGATAGTCAGTTTTCCGTCAGTTCTCAGCAGCCTTGTCCCGTCCTTGGACTGACAGCTGAGCAGACAACTAAACTAGTTTTGTAAGAAGATAATCTGAGAGATTTAGTTTGTTGTGTAGGATAAGAAATCACATATTATGTGGTGTGGTTTTGTTTGATACTATGTAATGCAACAATGCTAAGAGCACTTGGAAAGAAAGCAAATAGGAGGGAACCCTGTTCCAAACAAAATGCATACATCAACTTTAAGCAAAGTAAAACTTGACTTGACAAATAATAGGAAACATAAATCGCATTTTAGTATATAAACCACATAAACTTATAAAATGAATTGCAACATTGCATGACTCTGTTGCAGTTCATCCCTAGGCCATCACTCACGCCCACGACATAACGGTACTGAATAACTATGGCTTTATTATTATTCAAACCACCGGGAGCGAGATGGAAATTAAAGTTTATAAGCGCGACAAGATATTACTGAGCACCGCAATGATTCTATCAACGTAGCGGTAATAGTAGGGTAGGGAGCCGAGGAAAATCGCTTGACAGATTAAAGGTCCGTAAATAAGGAAGATAATATTGTAGAAGCAGCTGATTCTAAGTTATACGACTCGGATGTAGCAGATAATAATCGTTCAGACGAAGTATATCTTGTAGACAAGATTGCTGTAATTATGAAAGTGTCCGCACACAGCAAATTAGTTACGATAAATGGAGGAGTAGAATCCATGTCTTAGTCAATGAAAGAGAGATTCTAATTATAATTCTTAATTAAAACACGCAGAAGGAGTAGCCGTTATAACTCGTTCTGACATCGATGCCATAGTAGGGTAAGCTGTTTACATCTGCGATATCCATGTTCATAGTCAATTTACAACGTTCAACATTGTAGCAGTGCGGTGCGATGGAGCAACTGCGCTCGATTGTCAGTCCACGACCGGTTCTGAAGAAAATTCAATGCACTTTCACAAACACGACATTTCATTATAGGTTTCCCATAAAGAATTTCGTATGGGATTTAAGCCTACATTCCATAACCATATATGAAGATATGAAACTGAGTTGCTGAACATTTTTTTATATTTTCTTCGAATTGATTTTTGTGATGCAATCATTCGCGAGTTTGTTTAGTTCACACATCTCAGGGAGCAATAACTTCGATGGTCAATAAGTAATTTTACTTGTTAATTCCATACCGTTGCGATGGTCTTGTTTAAATATTTGTGTGAGTGAAGTGACCATCGCACGATCAATTATGAGCACGCCCCATCGCGTCGCCTTTCTATTGTGTTTGTAAACATCAATTGAAATTCTGGCATTCAATTGCTAACGACTACCAAATAAGCTTCTCTTCATTCAAATTGATTGTTTAAATGTGATAATTTGACCATAGTTTTACTAAACGGTATTAAATGAATTTGTTCTACACATCATATCCGATAATCGAATATAAATCTTGTTTTCTTTTTTAGTTCCGGAATATTGTATTACGCATCCGAGGTAAGTTCTGAGATACAAAGAGCCATGACTAAATGTCAACTAACAATTACATCCTGTATGTTACAATAGCCGGCTAGATAGATTCGCTTCAATGCTTTTCTTATTTAGCTCTAACATAAGCTTGTTATTATCTGCAAATTTGTCTTGGTGTTATATATGATGTGATTTTCAAATATTTCCTTCGATCGAATGACTTTTTTTGTGCGATTTCTGCATAAATATGTAAGTTCTGTGCCAAATTAATGTGTACAAGACTTCTTTGCTTGCATTTGATCGCAGCTCGTAAAAATGTTTGACGTAATAACATGATGTGAATTTAACGTTAATTTCTGATTTTATGGTTGATTTCCGAGAGAATTTGCGTCAAGTAAGCGTCATGGCTTGTTATAATCTTCGCTGATGTAAGGCATAAACTTGTCCTGTAATCTTAATAAGAGAAAGTTATAAATCACCTATGCAACTGCAAATACTCGTATAATTCCGTTCTATTGTTTCTTATGTCTGGGTTAATTTCGTAATCGTGTTATATTGCCACTTAAATGTTATGTGCCATATAAAAACTGTGTTTTCTTTTTAGTGTGCCTTTAGTGTTTGTTCAAATGCAGTTGAATATAAATTAAGGGCGACAATTTTATTATGTCAGTGTCAGCATTAAACGTCGGGTACAAAATGAAATAACGTGCTCTCATTAGAGAAACTGTTTGTAAGGGTAAGTTTATACAGAACATCCGTATATCAAGGACGTTTTTAACGGATCCGTCGCTATTTTTTTTTTTTAAATAAAACGTTGCCCCACACTAGGAATTTCTCCTGTATCGTGGGTGCGTTTACAAACATATAAACTCACATACACAAACACCCAGAGCCGGAACAACTATTTATAGATCATACAAATAATTATTCCGTGCGGGAATCGAACCCGCGACACGCAGCGTAGCAGTCAATCGCTCAACCACTGCGCCAACCGTGCGCCCATATTGGAAGTAATACTCACACCGCATTTACAGTACCGTTTTAACGGATCCGTCGCTACTAGGTGTAATGTTTACACCACATTTAAGCGCTGTCCACGCAATTCCGGGTTCCCGTCCCTGAACACTGCAGGGACGGAGAAAAATTGAGACGATTTGTACGAACTTGTTCACACTTCACACACACACACCTCCGTATTCAGGAGGATCCGGGTCGTTCGTACAAAGCGTTTGTAACCGATTTTCCGTGTTTCTTCAGGTACGGAACCCAGGAAAGTGTGGACAGCACTTTAGTCAGTGTACCACCAATTTTCAAATAAATCGGATCAGTATTTTAATACTGTTGTGTGTGTGAACTCGCTCATACAACTACATACCTACATCAGCGCCGAATAAAAACGTATACAATAAAGCGGACCTGTAAAACGGACCTCTGTGTGAACGAGCACTAAACGGTACTCATTGTTTAATTACTGTTGATATTAATTTGTTTACAAACATTGTGTTGTCATTGTTTTACTTTTAAGGTTGTGCATTATCTCTCCTTACTTGTGGCCTATCTTCAGAATGATAAATTGATAACAAATCAATGACATAAAAAATGTAAACAAAGCCATGTTATGTATTATTTTTAAAAGTACTTTTGTAATTGCTTTCGATACCTATTGTCACTTATCCAAGAAGATGGCGTGGTAGATCGAGACGTATATAACGTCAACTCGGGATTGGGATCGATGAAATTGCGACAGGTAACTGGAGCAACTTGCGATCTCAAGTTAAAGGGAAGAATTTACAAGTCCATGATTAGACCTGTCGTACTATATGGATCAGAATGTTGAGAAAGGAAAAAGATGGATGCAAAGAGGTTGGATGTAACAGAGATGAGAATATTGAGATGGATGTGCAGAGTGACCAGAATGGATAAAGTGAGAAATGAGTAGAGGAAGTTTACTTTAGCGCCAGTGACAGAACAGTTGAGCAAACTTTTCGTCCGCAAAGTCATGTGATGAGGAGGGATAAAACGCAAGTTACTAAAAGAGTTATGAATATAAATCGGGATGGATGACGGTCACGGCCTAAGAAAAGATGGATGAACTGTGTGAGGAGTGACATGAAAGAAAAGAGAGTCAGGACAGGACGGTATGGAAGAAGAAAACGTGTTGCGCCGACCCCATGTGACATGGGACAAGGGCAGGAAGATGATGAAGTTCTTTTAAAATTATTATGTACCTTATCAATCATATGCGGTACAGTTGACGAAATAAATAAATTAACAATACTTTGTTCATTTTGCCGAAAACTATTTTTCAGAAAAATGCACTGGTAAAATCATAATTAATGGCTTTTCGTTAACGAAAAGGACATCTCCTTTGGATGTTGATTTACAATGTGAAGTTTTTAAATAAACGTTCAATTGTTTTTAAATTAATGTAAATCTGTCGTATATCTATATGTATCGATGTACAAAATATTACAATAGTGCTGCTACGTCTCGGAATAAATTACGTTCTTTCTTTATAACTGTACTCTTTCGGTGGCGCCATGTAATTTTGTTGTTTAAGCAATCTGAATTGCTAATAGGCCCATATGTTTAAAATATTGTTTCCTGTGTGACAGATTACAGATTATATTTAAAAAAAAAACTAAGTTAGACGGCGCTATAAGTTACTAACATATTTGGTAGGTAAATTCATAATGAAAACTCTAGAGAGTCTACTGTAAAAGTATCACAGACCTACCCATTATGAATAACATTAATTATAATTGTGTAACAAGTGCAAACAATGACAATGAATTCAATAGGAGACTGAATGACTTTGTTGATAGAGACCTAACAAAGTATATACTTCATTATCACAGTAAGGTGAACATCATTCGTATTCTATGTATATCGGGCCTCGCTGCCGGCGGCGCCAAGAATCTAGAATCGAATTTTCCTATTTTTGATACAAAAATGTTCAAGAGCCACAGTAGTAGACATTTAGATTCCATCACTATTTCGAGCGGGGTGAATGACCGTGAAGACTTCGCTACTTCGAAGTTATTTATGTGACATTTAAATACGTTAAACAAAACTCACAATATAGTTAACATTGAACTAATTCAGGGCCATAGGTAATAAAAACTTATATTTAGATAGTATTTCAGTCAGATCTACATAGATAACAAAAACAGCAAGAAGTTTTTCATTCTGATTATCGCAAAAGAAAATCTAAACATCACATCTCTATAAAGTAAACATTTATGGAAACATACTGTAAATATTACATATAAAGCGTGGGTAATAGAAAAACATCATAATGTCCATCATTTATACATCAGAAAACATGATTAAACTACATATGAATCTGTCATTGATCTAAACTATATCATTTTCGCCATCGTCTCTCCTTGTCTTAATTAGCTCTTGGATTATCTCCCAAATACTTGTACAAATGTACAATAAGTAAATAGATGTATAGTGATGACATGGACAGTGTTGGCACAAGACGAAACTACAACTAACTACTTAACCTTAGCGATAATAAATGGTACATATTCGACCTTTCTGCAATTATTATGCATCTATAAACTCAAGACACTGTATACTGTATGAAGGCTATAATTGCATACAGAAATTATAACTACCAATGACAAACCGGTTGCAAACTTCAATAAATATTCCTCTGTCATCATAAGAGAAATCTCAATAAAAATAATCAATTAAAAGATTATCAATACTATCATATATAAATACCATCTTATGTCGACAAATCGGAAAAATTAAACCATTATCTTCTAATTTATCTCTAGAACAGAGATCCACGCTCTTAGCATTCTACTTGAAGTGTTTGCTCACGTAAACTTAGAAGAAAACATCTGTGTGTCCGCGTGTTTGACAATAGTGCTGATGTGCATGCAATCATAACATATTAGTATGTGACCTGTCACCTTGCTCTTTGATATGTGACCGATAAGAACATACACAACAACACGGCCTGAGTTCTCAAGTTCTAAGTTCCTAAGTTCTGTGTCCCAATCAGAAGAACGTATGCCAACCATCAAACAACAATATAGGATTTTTTAAGACATCACTCACGAATTTGCTCAATTCTTGACAGTGATCACAAGGTTTTATAATAAGTAGACATCAGAACAACAGCTGTTGATAGTCAAACCAAACCATAAGAAGTGATTTCAACGCCAAAAAAATCGAACATCGTTCATATTTTTTATCTCCCATAACAAAAATAACTCAACAAGCTAAATTAAAACCTCAAGAGATAAGTTTGACCTTTACGTGTGAACGGGTAAAGTTGTCGTAAATATGTTACAGGCATGTGTAAACCAGCGTGCTTTTACGATGATCGAGATACGCTTGCATTGATCATAACATCTGACCTGTCACCGTACTGTGGTCTCTCTGATAAACGGCTACAAACAACACACATAAGAGACATAAGGACAGAAAGTGACATCATACATTACAATTTTGATGAAAGCAAATCTAAACTCGTCATGTTTATTGACTTGCCACTTGTCTGTCTAAATTAGATGCATTGTTTTTGTTAGCTACAGAACAACATGCATTTCATTTATTTAAATTCAAGCGTGCGTTTATGTCTTTTAAATGTTACAATGTCAATTAGATTAAAATTTATGATTACCTATGTATTTTTTTTAAATTTATCGATAGGTGCGCGTTTGACCACTATCTCGCCTGATGGTAAGTGATGATGTGGTCGACGGTGAAGCACGCTTGCCTAGAAGTAACCCATTCACTCTTGACTTAAAGACCCTAAGGTTGTAGCTATCAGGAAACAAAATCTGCACTCAAAGAATTATTTTTATCAATAACAGTCTCTCTCATTGTTATGCATTTAGTTAGATATTGTAACCGCGGGTCACTGTTCGGGGATTTCCAAGACTCCGCAAGGGTATCGTGTCCTAAGATAACTTTGCCTGAACGTATCATGTCCAAGATAGGGAGATGCATTATTAGGTACGGTCTGCACAATTATAATGACCATCAATAGGGATTTCGATAAGGTTAAAATGAAACCTTCGTGATCAGATTCGATAAACTTGTTTTGGCGATGCAAGCAATTCTTAGTCCAGTTTTAATTTAATGTTAATTGTCTTACATAATTTTATTCGAAACGATGCTAATTTAAAATCGATGCAAATTAAATAGTTTTCTAAACTTATTGTGGTAACTTGGCGAATGGAAATGAGAAGTATCAAACCGTTACTCAGTCTGTATAGTGACAACATCCATCATCATCATCTGCCTAGCCTTTTTCCCAACTATATTGGGGTCGGCTTCCAGTTTTACCGGATTCAGCTAAGTACCAGTGTTTTACATGTATCGTGACAACATCCAATCCTCAGTAATATATTGATAACAAATGAGGCCGTTCTCTAATTTAGTTTTAGCAAACAGATAAAGTTAAGTAACTGCTTGCTCCTATCATCATCTTAAGACCTAATAGATAAGGCTGTAGTTCTCAAGTACTTCTTAGTACTTAAGTATCAGTTTGGCTCGCATCCTCTTGTACTAGGAGCGCTGCAACCCCAGGAGTTATTCATCAATATTATTATGATTACATGCTCAGCCGCCATAACTCGACCGGTACCGTCCGCCCCGTCGTTACCCGTCGTCTACATAATAACCGCACATAAGTCAGCCTGAGGAACACCTAATAATTTACAGCGAGATCCTGAAACTGGATATACTGGCACCGAGGTGGTTTGCATACTAAATTGCGATAAATAGAGCCACTGTTGGGGTCTATTAGCAATTCAACATGGATGCGCTTGCGCTTGCACAGCCGCTCCTTGTGCATCGCTATGCGTCCGCGGCCGGTATCGCGATAAAAACTACTTTATTTCATTACTATTTGACTGTTGTTCATGTGAATTCGTTTATCATTTTTAGTGTTTAAAAA
The DNA here is from genome assembly GCA_948252205.1 of Orthosia incerta. Classification (NCBI taxonomy): domain Eukaryota; kingdom Metazoa; phylum Arthropoda; class Insecta; order Lepidoptera; family Noctuidae; genus Orthosia; species Orthosia incerta. The sequence goes on from OX411760.1 coordinate 17,770,646, forward strand.
TGATAAACGAACATAAAATAATGTCACATCAGTAGTAAACATTAATATTCTGTTAACAACAAAGATAGGACTCTTATCTGCATGCTCAGTTCATATCAAAACATTCACGAAGATCTCAGATGTGTCACTTTATTTATTTTTAATTAATGGTTGTTCAACAGTTATCTTTATTTTAACTAATAATTGCAATACGGACTAATTATTGAAACAGTATTAAGACATCGTTATAATTAAGTGACCCGCATGAGGTCAAAGGCTAATGACAACACAGTTGACAAATCTGATACATGTTAATTTGGTTACCTTTTTCATCAACACAGGGATCTGGTGCTCCAGGGACATCTCCAGCTTGGGAGAACTCATGGAGGTTCTCTTCTTCGGTAAACACGGGCTCATTAATAACACCTTAAAGTCTCGTTCTGTTCCACTTGGTTATAATTTATTTATTTACAGATACATTCATAATTAATGAAGACACTAAAGATAACTGTCACTCGATGCCGGCGTGTTATTCACGATATATTTTATTTTTAGGAAAACTTTTTATTTTTATTTATTTTATTGATGTTCCCGTTTGTTAGAGTTCGAGGGTAGATTAGTATAATATCGGGAGTACGTCGTGCGCAGCCACCCGGCGCTTGCGCTTAGTGCGAATGAGCGGAGGTGCGCGGCGCGGCCGGGCCGATGCGCGCCGCCCGCGCTCCGCTAGACAAAACCTATTACAGATATTTAACCTATGCATCAATATTCCGCATCGTTAGCTTTGTTTATGTGCATTAATGTAAATAATCTACCAGACCTTAATGATAAACTATTGGTAATTGGGATTTTGAGCGACTTGTAAATATATTTATAGTGTCACGCCGGCGCCGCGTGCGCGTCACGTATCGAGCGTGTGATGTGTTGGCGCCCTCGGCAGTCGCTCCTCAAATCGCAAGAATACCCGCACAGACATTAAGGTTACACTAGTCAAAAATTCTTCCATACAAACGTAGTTTGGGGATTATTCCACTGTTTGACGATGTACGTTCAAAATAAAATGTGATATCAATTTGTCTCATCATTATCTAGGCCTGTATGGAAGCAAAAAAGTAAAAATAGAAAATATTTGAAAGTTATAAGCGTCGAAAGTTCCACATTTCGACACTAATTTTAACGCATTTTTGGGCGCAAATAAATACCATAAGAAGACGGAAAATTGCAAAACGGCCTCCATACAGGCATAGATTAGTAGTTCAACCATGCAAATAACTTTATTTTGAACATATAAATTTAGTAGTTTTTTCATGATATCTAGACAGCCAAAGGTCTGTTTATAAAATTTCGCGCGCCCGATTTCGTCCTAAATCATTATCCATTTCGCTACAAATTTGCAAAAGTGTGTATTCGTACGCGAATTAGCTTCCTATTGCTCATCAAAGCATCTATATCTTCCACACGTGTTGCCGGTTGATATAAAATGCATTTTAACCCCGCGCACAAAATAGTTCGTGCCGTTGACTAGTGTACCCTTAAGACATGTCTTATGTAATCAAAACAAATACAATATCTGGACATGTTTACCGGTGACTGCTGGTTCACATATGATTTAACTTAATTATGAAGGTGCAATCAATGACAGTCAGATCAATAACACATCTTTTACAAAACGAAAGCTGTTTATTTACCATTTACATCATTCGTTTCTGCTTTGGTCAGTTTGTCGCTATCTAGGCGAAGTAAATTAGTTTAAATTTCAATTAAAAACAATAATAAATATATTTGCTTACTTTATTTTTTAAAGCAATACGCATGTTAAGTTGATATCCTATCCCTGTTGAAGAAGACTTTCCACTGATTAGCAAGTTGTTTACAAACGGATGAGAAACTCGTTAAAATTGCAAGTAAAATTGTAAACAGTGTCCATCTCACTACCGTATGCTAGATAAAGTATTGATTAACATGAACTTTGATTAGAATTAATTAGGAATTTGCACAATACGGTCACCTATTATTTTGTGGTGAGAGCGACTGTAGGAATGGTTGAGCGGATTCTGCATTTCCACACGAGTTTGAGATCTTTCCGTGTGACAAATAGGAAGTGTTTACAAACTTGAGTACCTAGTGCCTAATTAAATAATTATGTTATCGATATTTTCTATGGTTCTTCGTTAAGTAAATACCCTGTTTTGTGGCGATTAATGGTGAAAGTACAATCGTGTGGATGTATACGAAGCAAACTTCAGTGTTGTGTTGAATGTAATGGTGTGTGCTTAGCCTTATTTACTCTAATAATAATAAAATCAGTTGGTAGTAATCGCCTTTTTACACTTTTATCGATGAGAGTTTCAGGTCATTAATTTAAATCGATGCATTAATCAAGGAATTTTTGAGTACACATCACTAAAGTTAATAGGGAATGCCTCTCCGGAACATTGACTTTGATGTTTATAGCTATAAGCAGCGGAAGTCGTTGAATGTTACACTAGTACAAAGTATTTATAAAAATAAATTAATTATGTAGTCCGCCTTGACTAATATGTAAGGCAAGGCAGCGTATGGCATAGACAAACGCAATTGACATGACTCAAAGTGTTTGTAAGTAGGTAATTTACAAGTTTAGGTTTAAAAAATAAATGCTTTAACCAAAGAACACTCCATATTTTCAAATGTTTTACTTTTTTTGTTGAACATTTTCCCGCTCGCTCATTTGACAACGGATAGTTTTCGTTTTCGGCCAGTTTCATTGAGCGAAATACGTTCGAAACTTAAAATTTCCACTGCAGCAGCCACAAGTATCCAAACCTGTCAGCGTAACTGTTGGCTGTGGAAAGTGTGGCCATTCCTAAAGTAGCCGTAACGCAGCCATATTTAGGCTTTAAACCTGGTATTTTTAGCGTCGGGAGCAATGCACTGAGCCTGGCCTTTGCTGATAGCTTGCAAACGTACAATGATAAATCTCTTATTTAATACAAACGTAATTGATAAGATAAGAAATTGTAACACTTCGTATTTGGGTGATTTCTGATTTGTTATGCTTTTGGCAAATTGTTATCAATGACCGGTTTTTTGCTTTTAACCCGGTATAATACTTGTCTCGTTATTATGATTTTATGCTAACATATTTAAAAATGAATATCACTTCTTGAAAAGCAACTTTTCACTCGATTGTGAAAGACATTGAGTAAATAAGATTTACCTAATTTTAATAAGTCATAGTGTTATTAACACATTTTTTTTTTTTTTCGATAGGCTCGCGTTTGACCACTATCTCACCTGATGGTAAGCGATGATATGGTCGACGGTGAAGCACGCTTGCCTAGAAGTAACCTATTCACTCTTGACTTGAAGACCTCTTGATTTAATTTAATTTTAGATCGACACTAAAATGAGTTCAATAGAAAACGTTGAAGCCTCAGGTTGAAGCTTTTTATACCATTTGCAACTTCGCACGCACGGATGCATTTAACAAAAAAAGAAACCTTTGAAACACGAGTAGTTCCTACTTATAAAGGATACAGACCTACCATAGCTACTTAATTTTTTTGTTGTTGTTTATACAGCAGCGCGCGGTGCGACATTCGTCCACTAGTGATGGATGACACCCATGCTGCGAAGGGACGCATCGACGACAACGCAAGCGACTGATTCCCATCACTAAAATTATTCATAGAATTTTAAGCCCACAACAAGACTCGTTCCAATTTGCCTATAAAAGAGAACGAATGAAATATGAATACGTTTACAATATTTTTATTTTCATCTTATATTATATGGTCTGACTGACCGACATTACTGTTTTATTTTGATTCTCATGTCATGGACCCTAAAATGGCATACGATTAATTCCAATTCCTGTAAAGGTGTTATAATGAAAATGTAAAAAAAAAATATGGATTGTATATCTGACACAAATAAATAATAATAATTATGAACTGCTGAGAAATAAAGAAAACTAGTTATAGAAACGCCAAAACTGTGTGTAGAAATCACAGAACAGAAGGCGTTTTTTCTATGTAGATAATCTCATCTAAATATTTTCAAGCAATAATAAATAATCAACATGAAGCAAGATTACGGTCATATCATAAGCAATAAAGGCCTGTCTCGGCGCCTATGAATAAATTAAACTGTTAATTCTACAAATGGAACTTCAACAATTAGGCCGGTATTTGGTCAATAAAATGGTATGTTTAAATGTTTTAGAATAGCATTTTTACCATAAAAATGCCAAGATTCGGATTACTTTTGGACCGTAATCCACATTTTTTACGATTTGTCACGTGATCACGTCTGTGTTTAGTTTATTACTGTACTCAATTCAAATGCATCTACCTGCATCTCGACAAAAAATCTAAAAAGAGAATTAAACGACTAGCCGAGGGAGAGCTTAACTATCGATTTTATGATGTGATTAAATGGTTACTATCTTTTATGATTTATTATCCCGATTATCTCGGAGCATCGTATAATTGGGTAGCCTTTGCATGCTATAAAATATTGAAGCGCTTATTGTAATTAATTGACCATGAAATTAACCCCCATCAAAGAAAACTATACAGTTCCTAAAAAAAATAAACACAGTAAAGCAGCAAAAAATTTACATTCAAGCACTTCGGCACAAGGCTAACAAAATGCCAACGTGCCATGGAAAGAAGCATGCTAGGGTTAAAAATCAAAGACAGAGTCAGGAACGTAGTCATAAGAACAAGAACAAAACTCACAGACATTCTTACCCGGATAGACGTCCAAATATGGAGATGGGCTGGACATATGCTACGCCACCCCATTAACAAATGGAGCAAGCAAGTCACCCTCTGGCAACCAAGAGACGGCAAAAGAGGTAGGGGTCGTCAAGTCAGGAGATGGGAAGATGACTTGAAACAGACAGCGGGACCATTCTGGTTGAGGGTAGCAAGGGACAGGACCCATTGGAAGGAATTGGAGGAGGCCTATGCCAAAAGGCACACCGAACTTAGGGACCTCTTGTAACCCTATGTTTTATATAAAAGAGTAACCATGGAGTTTCTTGCCGGTTCTTCTCCATAGGAAACGACTAACCCGAACCGTGCACCTTTTGTCGACGTTTTATAACTGCCCATGTAGGCCTATGTAAAATAAAAATATTTGATTTTGATTTTAGGAATTAAAGGCTATTATTATTATTACTTCGGCACATGCAGTGCAGTGCTCTGAGTATCAATTTACATTATAAAATTACTTTTTTTTATTTAATTATCTTATTTTTTTCTTTTTTTTTGTAAGCTGAACATTTCTATAACGCTCTGGTTTTTAATAGTGGCGGATTAGAGAGACTGCTATTTTTTTTTAGTTTGTTTATTTTTTCTTTACAATTTAATACTAGCTTATTTCAAAAGTTTTTCCAAGAGCAGTGGAACCGACAACCGCAGGGATTACAGTCTCTCAATAGGATATTTGTCAAAATATAGACGAATGTTTATAAGAGAATATCATATGGATGGACGCATTTTCAAGAAGCAATAAGATTGGAATTTGAAGGCGTCATTCATTTTGGTTTCCACAAAAGCGCGATAAATGGATTTTCTTGAGAGATGACGTAGCGAGCAGATCCAATAATTTGGTATTCATTTGCGTCATGTTTATGTAATGCAACTAAACGAAAATTATTTACGAAACATTTAAAATTGTTTTTGCAACCTAGTTCTGAATTCCATTATAAATTTGTTGCAAAATTTCAGAAAAGCACTAATAATTTTGATAAAAATAGAAACAGTATTTGTAAGAAAATGCGCAATGGCTCTTATATTTAACAGGCAACAAGGTTCTCAATCGTTCTCAGCTTAAATGGATATGTACTTACAACGAACATTTATAGTTTAAATAGTGCACTAAGTTGTCACTATCAAAACAGCTGACATTGGAATTCATCGAAAATGCAACAGCGATATAAATTCCTTGTAGGCCGTTCGCCCTGGGCTTGCAATCTGAAAGCTGATACAAGTTTCCCATAGTGAGCTCAATGAATTTAGTTGTCACGGTGCCGACAAAGAGAGGTAAGGCTTGCGGTAACCACGGTTGAGCCGCAGTCGACACAGTATCGGCGAACTGTGATAAACGCGAAATGAAGCCAGGGTGCCGCTAGCCCAACGTATCTGCCGAGTGTCTAACACTGGCAGATTCTGATACGAGTACCAAGAACTGGTATTTATTATCTCCAAGCTGAGGCGAGTACAAGACAAGTTACAAGTGCAAGATACGCAAGTTAAAAACTATTTGTGCTAGCCTCTGTGTTTAGTCAGTAACGTAGTATAAGCATATTATATTCTTATACTAGCGGTTGCCCGCAACTTCGTCTGCGGAGCATTAAGGCACCGATTCCCTTGAGTAGCTGTTTTTAAAATGAGAATCACGTCTAAATGGCTAGTCGTAATTCTCTGGAATAAATATATGTTATATTAGACAATTTTTTTAATAATTTGGTCTAAGAAAATTTTGAGTTTTATTCGTATAACATAGTGTAATTAATTTGTAAAGTTATGTCTAAAACGGATATAAACACGACAATCACACCAAAACCGCTGGGCGTATTGTAATGAAATCGACACCATCTCAAAGACAATTTAATTATCTACATTTTGATCTGAAGATTTTTTTTAAAGTCATAGAATAATAAGAAAAGTACATAAAACTACTAAATTTTGGGTCGTTTATTTACTTTTACATACTTTCCTTATTATTCTATGACTTTAAAAAAAAAGCGTCCGATCAAAATGTAGATAATTAAATTGTCTTTGAGATGGTATCGATTTTAATAAAATTCGCCCAGCGGTTTTAGTGCGATTGTCGTGTTTTTGTCCGTTTTAGACATAACTTTACAAATTAATTACACCATGTTATACGAATAAATCTCAAAATTTTCTTGGATCAAATGATTAAGCAAATGGTCTAATGTAACATATATTATTTCCAAATAATTACGACTAGCCGTTTAGACGTGATTCTCATTTTAAAATCAGTTACTCAAGGGTATCTGCGCCTTAATAGCCTATTTTTATATCGATAATATTTTAGGTGTGTGGGCCGCCTTACTTAAGAAATGATTAATTCACAATACAAAAGTCCAACCCCACTTCCACCCCCGATTGATACCCCGAACCTCCCAAGATGATTTCCGTGAAAAATCTATCCTATGTCCTAGGGTCTCAAACTATCTCCATACCGAATTTCATCTAAATCGGTTAAGCGGTTTAAGCGTAAAAAGGTAACAGAAAGACAGAGTTACTTCGAAATTATAATATTAGTATGGATAAATAAGTATAAGTTTGGATATATATTTTTCTCTTAGAAATATTTTTCTAAGAGAAAGATTATATATTCTATACTACACCTACCACACCACCTACCACCTACCTACACTTTAACTTTAGCTGAAGCTCGACTCATAATTCCGAACAGGATCTTCGGATCATGTAACGGAAATGTACTTAGATAGTTTATCGCAAGCCATCACTAATTATAAATACCTTCACATATTATATGCACGTGGTACATTAGCAATGATCTCTAGATAGTAAATAGTTACGAAAACATCATTAATTATTAACTTCCAGATCTAATTAATTATTTGCGCAGGTATATGTAACTATAGATAAACAAATGGCGATACTGATGGAAACATTGTAAACCTTATTAAGTCCATTAACGAAACCTTATTATGTCTACGAACCGAAGTCAATAGACTTACGACTTTGTCCGTGTTGAAATCAAGGAATTTTTTGAATTTATGGATAACCTACAACCGGTTTCGGAATTGAAAATTTGAAGTGAAGAACGTTTCATAAGTTGAAGTAGAGTTTGTCAACTTCTCAACTCAGAATCTTAATTCGGAGTCCGAAAAAATGCGTAGTGCGATCGAAGCCTTAAGGTTACACTAGTCGGAAATTCTTCCATACAAACGTAGTCTAGGGATTATTTCACTGTTTGACGATGTACGTTCAAAATAAAAAGTGATGTCAAGTTGTCTCATCATTATCTAGCCCTGTATGAAGGCAAAAAAGTAAAAAAAAGAAAATATTTGAAAGTTATGAGCGTCGAACGTTCCAGATTTCGACACTAATTTTAACGCATTTTTGGGCGCAAATAAATACCATAAGAAAACGAAAAATTGCAAAACGGCCTCCATACAGGGATAGATTAGTAGTTCAACAATGCAAATAATTTTATTTTTAACAGATACGTTTAGTCGTTTTTTCATGATATCCAGACTCCCAAAGGTCTGATTATAAAATTTCGCGAGCTCGGTTTCGTCCTAAATCATTATACATTTCGCTACAAATTTGCAAAAGTGTGTATTCATACGCGAACTAGCTTCCTTCTGCTTATCACAGCATCTATTTCTTTCGCACGTGTTGTGGGTTGATATAAAATGCATTTTAACCCCGCGCACAAAATAGTTCGTGCCGTCGAATGAAGGAAGTGTAATTTCAAAAATTTTGTTTACGTTCAAGAATGTTGATAAACAAAATATAATATATTGCCATATTCAAAAACCGAGAAAATAATTTTAAGTCAAAGAACTAGTATTAAATCTGTACCAATATGGCAACTGTAGCCTAGGTTCGTATTAGGTAAGAGTACTTAACCTTATCTATCCAGTATGCTAATACTAGACTAAGTTAGGAACACCGAACACAGCCAATCAAGATAGCAAATTACAAGACAGTGATACTAAAGTGTGAATTCCTTAACTGTCGCTACAGGATTTGTTTCTGAATTGTAAAGAGGTACTTGGAGTAAGGGTGATATCCGACTGATGGAGAATTATTATCAAGAATAGGAGCGTGTAGAAAGGAGTTTCACAATACGTAACGTAATATCGAAGGGTTCGTTCGGTTGCATGTAAGAAGAAGAAGCTCAATGTAATCCCCTATTAAATGGAGCTTCCCATTGCCCCATATATCTCATCCTTCGCCTGAAAAGTAAGTAGGTAACTAAATTAACCCCCCGTAGCATCCTCGCACAGAAGTGAACATTCCTATCTAGAAAACTCTTTCAACAACGCGTATTTTTCTGAAGAGTTCACCGATTGTTAAATTCACGGGATCAACTGATTTTTTTGTAGGAACCGTCTTTTGAAATATTTACTTTTTTTTAGTCGTTACGCTGTAGTGGATTTAAATCCTAAGCCACGCAGGCTATTCAGTGGTTGGCGCTGCGCGGAATGCGTGCGGGAACCGGTCGCCTGCGCAGGCGCACGCAATGCTCCCCAACACTCTTTCATACAGCCAGCCTGTGACTAGGCTCAGGAATGTCTGACTAGACTTTTATTATAGACCACTGTTCTAAGATCAGGGCTACAATTAATTATTCTTTGTGTGTTGATGAATGGCGATAAAATAAACGGATGCCATTTTTAAAAGAAAATGCGCTTCTGTTGCCAGTCTGAGACACGGGATCGCGTGTCAAGGGGAGGTACAAGTACCTAAAAGCAATCAGTTCTTTATTCAAAAAATTATATCATCATCATCTGTCTAGCCTTTTCGCAACTACATACACTAAAGTCGAAAATAGAACCTTCTCTTTTTTGGAAAGTCGGTCAAAAAGGGTGAATTCTAAAGTAACGGCTACGAGAGATGTATGAAAGTAGAAGAAATATGCACAGACTATGAATATATTGGGTTAGAATGCCATTCCAACAGAACGCAGCTGAATTTTATCCATAAAATAATCGTATGAAATCACATACATCGTTCAAGAATTTGGAATTCAATAATAAATGCTGAAATCATTTTAATTTAAGGAAAAGCGACCGTTTCTTGACGTCGTGTAAGACCGGACTTTCCCAAAGAAAAATAAGATCATGAATTTATTTTTATACAGCTATCATTTCTGCAGGAAACTACAGCCATCATGGCGTATGACGCAACACCATTAAAGTCTAATGAAAATATAAATGAATACGTAATTCGGATGCGGAATATCGAGCTTGATAAAATAAGTAAAAGTAATGGCAACACATTTGTTTATAACGAGGTATCGGTGAAAAGTAATAAATTACATTGATATGATTGACACTGTGAACTTTTGCATATTTTTATAATAAATTACCTAGTTATCTTGCGTTACAGTACGCAGATGCACATGGAAGGTTTAACCTGGCACATATTCTTATTTTTGTGCCAGGATCCAGTGCAATGCACAATGTGTGATCTTTAAAAACAGTAGAATATTCAGCGCATCCTGTAAACAATCTCAATAACTGCATTACTGTGAAGTTATAAGTCTGCCTGATATAATGCATACCTAAGGCGCCTTCTTCATCTCCATGAGAGGTTGAACAGCTACATATTCGGTAAAAAAACCAACAACGACAAAAATTGTGTATCAATTGCCCACAACAGCAAATTTTGGCTACTATTTCCGAAAAACTCCGAATACTCAGTCATGTGAAATGAAAAACCAATGTCTGCGACAGTTTAATGTGTCTTAAATATTTAAGATGACACATCTAAAGCAAATTTGCTGAAAGACAAGACTATCAGTAGCAAATTATGTATTTTTAACCTCTGAATAACAAAGAAGAATATTCAGTATTTATTTTTGGTTGCATGCCGTCGCGCCCAGCCTACGCTTTTGGCGTGGTTTGCAATGTAATTGAACGTCATTGGTTCAACAAATTCATCTCACTTGAGGACTGTTTATGTCCATTCAAATAACTGAAAATTTTCCTTAAGTATTATGCCGAGACGTTTTTTGAAAATCTCTTAAAGAAATTCCTGAAAATCTTGTCCAGAAACTTGATTTTAATTATCCATGTCTAATTAATTTACACGTGCTCTCGTTAACTAACATAAAACGGAGTTATAAGGTTTCTGCCAATAGGGTAACGAACATATTGATTTACTACTTCTGCCAACGGTTTTGTACGCGTGAATGTCGTTATTAATTATCCCAAGGGAACATATTCCCGGTATAAAAAGTGCTAATCCAGACTATAATCTATCTCTGTGCCAAATTTCATCCAGATCCGTACAGCCGTTTGAACGTGAAGAAGTAACAAACATACAAACACTCACAAACTTTTGCTTTTATTATATTAGTGTGATTCGTTTTTGTATTCGCAAATGTCTTTCCTTAAGCTTCTTGCTAGCAGAATAGCCTCATAGCAGGATATATCATGTTTTAACGGGCTTGTACATTCAACACGCACGGTTATTTTACAATCATCAAGGATTTTCTTGACTCATCATGACAAAGCAGTCAAGTCAGTAGGTATTAGGTAACTACCTATCTAACCTGAAGTTTTTTCTTTACTCAAACTGGCCTTCGTTCTAATAAAGTTAATTTGATTTTAATATAACCACGCTCTAGTCCAGATACAACAAGCGCCATTAGCTCTTACTACCACTAGCACACTCCTAAGTATTTATAACTCGTACCAAAATATTCAAACAGGCAGTACCAGCAACTTGATCTACCAGCCTGTTGCAACGAAATTCTCTTTACATAAATCGGTTCCGCGTCAAATATGGACTAAAGGCGACTAGATAGGGCTGTGCCTTGGCGTGCGGTGCCGTGTCCGGTTCAGGCACGTACCTAGGCCAGATCTCGCAGGGTGACTTATAGAACACGAACCGGTAATGTATGTGCCGGCACCGGTAAACGATGTCGTCCACGATTTGTGCCCCGCAGTGCCCCGTGAACCGTCTCACGATCCCGAAAAGTGCAGGAATGTGCAGTAATGTGTTCCGTTAGCGGAAACAATATGTGTTTTGAATTATGTTTGATGTGCTGTGCTTTACAGCTCACGATTGTGGTTGATGTGGATACATGTGTTGCTGTTCAACAGCCATGTGCTTCGTAGAACAAACGGTGCTCGTGTTATCTTATTGAAAAAGTAAACCCGTGAATGCTCAATAGTAAATTGGTTGTTATTAAAATTTTCAGCGCTGTCACACCAAATCCTTAGTGGAGTTGCCTACCGAAAAGCAGCAAGAATTACTATAATTTATTTGTTAATCTAAAATGAATAAGTAATTGCATTGCATTGAATCCGGCTATTGGCGCTAAATGATACAATATTATTTACGACTAGCTGTGCCCGCGGCTTCGCTCCCGTCATCTGTCGGCCTACCCTACCCTACTAACCCTCCTGACCACCCTACTTACCAACCTACCAATTTTTTTCCTATAGTCATCATTCTTTCGCGGAGAATCTTAATACCGCCATTCAGAAAAATACTTCAAATGGACAACGCCATCTATCGAATATCGAGTTCAACTGTCCGAGTATCTGAATTGCGTGTGTCGTGATAATTTTACTTCTTAAACACTTTAAATTCATCTAAATTTTGATAGCGTGAACCGATTGCGATGAAACAAAAACTAAGTAATTCTTCAAGTTACACACAATTTTTATGTATAAAAGTTATCTACATTGGTTTCGTACATTTCACGTGATGCGTGCACAAATAAACAGACAAAAATACTAAAAATGCTGGAAATAGGTTATGTTGGTTATCCTTTAACACCCTGGCTATTTTTTTGGAAATATTTCCGATGTACAAAAATTACTTTTCTACAGATTTATTATATATATTGATATTGATGATGATGATATGTACAAAACAAGAATACAAGAAGTATTCTTGTATTCGAAAGCTTTTGCTTGCATAGGAAAGTCATGAAAATAAAACGCATTTGGGATTAATCTTTGTGCAATGTTTTATTTTATAATGACTTTCCTTTTAACAATAATAATATCTGTAGGTATCGCTTACTTGTTTGCCAACATATCAGTAATTCAGTAATGATATTTAACTAACAATATTATTATAAAGGTAATCTTACATAATGTTTATTGTAAGTGACACGATTAATCAATATTTTGTCACCCTATAAGTAGCCTTGCCATCTGAGATTTGTTTTGGCCTGTGGTCAGACTTCGGGTCTGTAATTTGAATTTTTAGCTCTCAAAGCCATTATGGTTTGATTTGTAAAGATATCAGAAATCTCGCAGTTTCCACGATCATCATACTCGTAGCTATCCGCTACCATTCGATTCGATCGCGAAACGAATGGTCGTCCTTGTAAGGCTCTTTTTGTGAGACTACTGCACGTAACGTATGTTGCGAAATACTCATTACCATAAAAAACCCATTTTTATATTTTTTACAATTACATTTAAAATATTGCATCATTCGCCCTCAACGAACCTTACAAAAGCTCAACCCAATAGATTCGGGTTATTTGACGATTCGCACGAATTTAACTCGCACTAAATGTGCGAATCTACCCTTTTTTATAATATTTTTTTTTCTGTGGTGATTCGCACGAAGTTAATTTATTGGTGTGCGAATCGAAATTTAGAAAAATATCGATAGGTGCCGTATGTGGAATATCTCAGGTTCATTCAGCGCTAATGCCCAATGTCGAAGACGTCCTCAAATCATATAGTAGTTATTTTAATAAAGACATTTTTGATTAATTTGTCTTATTGCATATCAATATTTAACCCTTAATACTTCAGTATTTGAGCTTATAATTATCTTAACGGTATTGCATAAAACACAATGGGCGTGCCAATTGACTACTACATAATTTTGGAGTGGTCGATTCGCACACCAATACATTAAATTCATGCGAATCGCCACAGAAAAACTAATATTAAGAAAAAGGGTCGATTCGCACATTTCGGGGGAGTTAAATTCGTGCGAATCGTCCAATAAGCCTTAGATTCGGGTTGGAATCGAATGGTTGCGGTATGTTGGTCTGTGAAAAATGTGGCAACGTTTTACAAATAAATCTACGATGCACCTAGTTTAAAATGCCCTCTATGCAACCGAACTCTATAGAGTACCTATCTGAAACCGCATTGCTCCTATACAATTACTTTGAATTGAAAGATTGTCTTGTTTGTAAAGGAGAACGACACAACGCACAAGCAATTTAAATGAACGAATAACATTGCAAACCATTCAGTAATAAATCCTGAAGCGGTACATTGATGACGACACTAATTTGTTCAATATAAAGGGTTCAATATAAATCAGCGCGCGGTCGTTGACCTCTAGTTGTTTGTGGGGGCGGGCGGCGCGTGCGCATTTCGCGCGTGACCTTCGACGACATTCGGCGGGAAATAGAATTATGTATATCCTAAATGTGCCGCTGAACGGTTGAACTAATAAATAACATGTTTTTCTTATAATTTTCTTATGAAACATAAATATAGGATGTAGCATTTTTTTTTGGTCATCGTTGTAGTTCCCAACAGGATGTATTGACTTATGTATGTATATTTAATCCTTTATATACATTATTGGGGATGCATATTAGGATTATTCATACCTAATTGAAGTTGTAATAATTCAACATTTTATTTTGAGAACATACAAAAAATAAGGGCGTCAAAAAATCACAGAACGTGCTACGCCGTAGCTGCGAATTAGGCACATTGCTACGCCGAAAATAGTCACATGATGAAGATTACGAATATATCAAATAAGGATTGTATGTACTACAAAACAAACAAATCATTATTTCTTATTTGTGAACAATTTAATTGAAAACCGAGTTTATTTATATAATGCATTTAGCAGTATCCCGAAGTATCTGCCTACAGGACGTCCAATAAACCTTGACATGCGGCAAAATAGCGTACCAACTACAAACGTACAGCATGTGACATGCCATTTTGATTTTAATCTTTGCAAGTGGCGCCAACACTAAGTGTCAAGATAAACTGGGCGGGCGCACATTGTGACGCGGCCCAGCGCAGCGTGACGAGCAGCACCGTGACAAACAACGACATCACTCGACACACTTACCTTCTACACACCTACAACATTATACAACTATACCAGCGTCATACATTCAAACTACAGGAATTTCTAGGAAGAAATTCTTATGCTCTGACTCTAGGATACCTATAAAGTTGAAGCACGCACTGTTGCAGCATGGAGTCAGTATTTGTGTCTGGTTCATGGCCAAATACCCGCGCCATGGGATCTATCCATAACTGAATGAATGTATGTACTGTAAGATGTGACTGAGACACCTTACAGGATCAATGCATCATCAATGATGTAGAAACGTACAACTAATATTTTCCATCAAATAGCCTCTTTACTTTAGCACGCCTATATCAAATCTGCATCGAACTAAACTACCAACAAATTCTAAAAAAAATAAACGATTCTAAATTCGCATGGGGGGCAAAACAATGTTTCTGCTACCCGTAACGCTGTACGGTTCCCTATAGCAGGCAGCTTTCACAGTGTGCTCTATCCTTCGATCAACTATAACCAACTAGATAACGGATCATGTACAAAATCAATGCTAAATTCAATCCGCGTGAATATTTACTTACTACCCGACATTTACAATACTTACTATGACAACCTAAACAAAATAAGAGCTCACGTCTCAAGTGAGCTGTTACTTACCGGGACATATTTCTTGCGCCGACCCTACATCTAGTTGGTATTGTTGATCGAAGACTCTACTTAACCTTTCGATGAATATAGGTTCGATGGTAGGATTATGTCAAACTATTGCTACATAGCCTGTACCTCCGGTTCCTGACAGTCGAGTCAGATAATCTGCTGTCAGATCTCATGTTGCCTGCTATGATTGGTGGACAAAGATTCGTTATCTTTCACATCAAGCCTTGTCATGAGATTAACAACAGATTAAATTGAAAATAGGCTGCAAGTATTTACTCATTCGTGCATTGGAATTTTCGATCAGAACTAGGACAAAACAACAATTTTATTAGCGAAGGCCAACGGCCACCGAACTGGCGACGCAGAGATGAATTACAAAAGTATAAATAAGTACCTAACCATAGATGACAGATTATGCAGTGCGACAGCAGTGACATTTTGTTTACTTTTAATACCTATTAGTATAGACTATAGAGCATAGTTCTCCCTCTATACAAAGATAATATTTTCGACTTCTTCTTCGTCACAAAGTCATCGAGGTGAGAATACACTTTTTAAATCTTTCTTCCTATTTGATGTATCATATTAAGTTTGCTACAGAATATGTATTTATACTCGCTATTCCTAGACTGCTTGATATTCTAGAAATACAAGGATAGTTACTAGAACAATTTGTGTTTTTAATCTCACCGCATGCCACCTATCCTGCCCGTAGCATTTTGCACGACCACGCCTTATATTGGCTTCGCAGCGCAGACAACTCTGCTCAGCTAGTTCGTAATAACACATTTTCGTACCAGTCTATATGATACTGATTCTTCTAAAGTAGATCATGTTATATTTCCCCATAATAGACTATACGAACCGAAGCTAAATAATAAGAAACTTATAGTAATTCCGTTTTGAGTCACGAATACTCACGATCCATCCGGATCTAGCCACACCCTCGAGAAAGTTCAAACATAATCATTTCAGCGACTGACAAGTTACGTACTCACGTGAGCATACTACGTAACACATTTTCATGAAAATTCCTGTCGAATATGGGGTTAGCGCCAAAAATCGCGTTTGAAGAGACAGCCAGACGCGTCAAAAGTAACATCATCACTCAATACTATCATTTGTCTTGTTTTTTCTACATACAAAGATTGAATAATGCTACCACGGCTTGTTTATGAAACTTTAACCTATTGTCAGGCATACTAATACGTATGACCCATAATTTGGACCACCTTGCCCAAATCTGGATAAACTTGAGACATACCAAGTAATTTGTTCTGTTTTTGTTTGGAGGCTCGTGGCTAAATAATAACAGCCGCACGGGTCGATCATCAAGGTTAAGCAACGCTTGACGAGGTCGGTCCGTGGATGGGTGACCATTTCAATATACCGAGTTTCTTCCGTGCCTCGGAAAGCACGTTAAGCCGTTGGTCCCGGCTGTCATTTGAAGATCTTTGGCAGTCGTTACGGGTAGTCAGAAGCTTGAGATCTGACACCAGTCTTGCCAAGGGGTACCGTGTTACCCAGTTACTGGGTTGTGGAGGTCAGATAGGCAGTCGCTCCATGTAAAACACTGGTACTTAGCTGAATCCGGTAAGACTGGAAGCCGACCCCAATATAGTTTGAAAAAGGCTAGGCAGATGATGATGATACCAAGTAATTTGTTGTCGTTCTCTGAACATTTTTCAGTATAATTTATAATTTTTAGAGATCTTAAATCTGTACCCAATATTTTATTAACTTTTTATCAAATTCGTTGATTCAGGTTCAGGTTCCCTAGGATAAGGTGTTATTGAATGATTGGTTTGTCTATTCTTATTTTTATACTTGTTGGTCTCACCACACGTTGACCTTAGATATTATGCAGTGTGGTTACAGTGGGTTACAGTGTCACCTAAAGACTGAACACACGACATGTGTGATAAACTGAAGAGTAGGTATTTGAATAATAAAATAGATATCTAAGTGTATGAGCAACATCGTAAAAGTTCTAACAATGGGTACTTCATATTTATATATTTGTGTGAATTCGTGAATTGAAAACGTAACACAATAACATTTTTAGAAAAAAGACGGACTTCAGTCAATTCAAATGCTAATATTTCATCCAATTTTGGACTTCGAAGTCGTGACCATTTCCCCATTTCCTATACTTTCCGTCTATCTCAAGATGTTATCACACTAACATTTTATCCTTAGATCTTTTCCCGTTATAGTTACCCTATACAAGAGTTAAATCTTACAAATATGGTAGTTAATAGCAACACTATCATGTTAGATGGTAATTAAGTGCTATCTACATGCGCGATCAAGTGCCGACCATTCGGGGGCGGATTTAATGTCACTACAGATAATTTGGACGCTTAAGGCAATAACGAGTGCTCCCAATACCGGACACAACCACCCAGCTTGCTTTACGTGCCCTTGTACGGCATCACAGCACCCATTCCATAGAAACTGGTGAAGTTACAAGTGAATGCGACAAGTGCATGAATAATAAAGTCCACTCGATTTGCATTAAACACAAATAAAATATATATTTTTGTAAAACCTTGAGACAGATATAAAGACGATTGTAATGTTTTTAATCCTTAGTGAAGGATACGATTGTTAAACGATAAGTGTTTTGCGAAAAAATAAACATGGACTGATTACAATCAAGTGATTGGTATTTAGATAACTGTCTTATCTATTTCTTAACCTCACGAAGTCTGTCTTAATTTAATAAGGTATTCTACACCCTCCAAACATATTTAAAAACGATATAAATGCAGTGAGGTGAGAATACGCAACCATTTCTGCAGAAACTAAAGGAATGCGGGCGATTTAAATGCATCCTGATACAAGTTCCATTTCACTGTGTTTTACATTTCCCGGTATACTAGCCAGTGGTTCCCAAAGTTGACTGCGACCCACCAAACTTAAGGGTACACTAGTCGACGGCACGAACTATTTTTTGCGCGGGGTTAAAATGCATTTTATATCAACCGACAACACGTGCGGAAGAGATAGAAGCTGTGATGAGCAGTAGGAAGCTAGTTCGCGTACGAATACACACTTTTGCAAATTTTTTGCGAAATGGATAATGATTTAGGACGAAACCGAGCGCGCGAAATTTTATAAACAGACCTTTGGCAGTCTAGATATCATGAAAAAACTACTAAATCTATCTATTCAAAATAAAATTATTTGCATTGTTGAACTACTAATCTATCCCTGCATGGAGGTCGTTTTGCAATTTTCCGTCTACTTATGGTATTTATTCGCGCCCAAAAATGCGTTAAAATTAGTGTCGAAATGTGGAACTTTCGACGCTCATAACTTTCAAATATTTACTTTTTCACTTTTTTGTTTCCATACAGGGCTAGATAATGATGAGACAAATTGATATCACTTTTTATTTTGAACGTACATTGTCAAACAGTGGAATAATCCCTAGACTACGTTTGTATGGAAGAATTTTCGACTAGTGTAATCTTAAACTTCCACATTCGGAAATCATCTGTTGGCTGTCATAAAGAAAAAAGGGGCATTACTATATGAATTAAGGACTTTTTAAATCCATACTTCCATACTATAAATATTATAAATGCGGCAGTAACTCTGTCTATCTATCTGTTACCTTTTCACGCTTAAACCGCTGAACCGAGATGAAATTTGGTATGGAGATAGTTTGAGACCCGGGGAAGGACATAGGTTAGTTTTATCCCGGAAATAATCCTTAAGGTTGTGGAAGGTTTTATAGTGAACCAATACTTTCTCCAGTAATTACTAATGCTACACAAACAGAGTCACTTATATTAAGGACCTACTTGAATACTTAATTAATACACGAGTGCTACTTCAATGATAAGGATGTATTTTTTGTCTATATTTTATCATTACAGTTTTAGTACTTATCGGTTTTTCAGGTCCAACAGTGGGCTGAGACCCATAGTTTGGGAACCAATGCTTTGGGCTAATGTAGCTTGTCTAGTACCTGTATATCTGGAATTACTGGGAACAGTGTGGGCTTTCTCTTAGAATTACAAGGCGTTATCGCAAGTGGAATAACAAGGTAAATCTCATCGTGTTTTGTGTTCCGAGGTCGGGTCGTGTGGGCATACTGGGTACCATTCGCTAATGAGTTGAAAAGCCAGATAACACGAGATCATCTTCACTATTTGTTACATGTTATTTTGCACGTCTCGTGGAGTCGACGGTTTTAGATAATGACTAATTATTATTATAATGTCTTATTACATTTACTTGTACGGTTTTCCTCAAACGTCAAGACATCGTAGGTGGATTATAGGCGGATTACTCACTTATATAGTTCATTGAATCGGAATCACTTGCATTCAAGTGTATAGAGTTTGACGTCTGATGCCGTCTGGCTTTCTTCAGATATCAGTACAAGATGGTACAGAAACTGATGCAAACAACAAATAAATAACAGCATTCCCGTAGTGCTATTCTCTAAGGATAAAGCCTTGAGCGCATCGCTGCGCCAGTAACGAAATTACTAGTTTTGTACTAGTTTCATCGATATATCCTTAGAGAATAGCACTACTGTAGTGCTGTAACAGTAGTGCGAAATAGCACAAAACAGCAGCAGCGATGAAACTACTAGTTTTGTACTAGTTTCATCGCTGTATCCTTAGAGAAAAGCACTTAGCGCTGTAACAGTAGTGCGAAACAGCAGCAGCGATGAAACTAGAATTTTCTTCCTAGTTTCATCGCTATATCCTTAGAGAATAGCACTACTGTAGTGCTGTATCAGTAGTGCGAAATAGCACAAAACAGCAGCAGCGATGAAACTACTAGTTTTGTACTAGTTTCATCGCTGTATCCTTAGAGAAAAGCACTTAGCGCTGTAACAGTAGTGCGAAACAGCAGCAGCGATGAAACTAGAATTTTCTTCCTAGTTTCATCGCTATATCCTTAGAGAATAGCACTACTGTAGTGCTGTAACAGTAGTGCGAAACAGCACAAAACAGTAGCAGCTATGAAACTAGTACAAAACTAGTATTTTCGTAGTTAGAGAATAGCACTACAGGAGCCTTAGGTGCCTAATAGTCGAAAATAATAAACCAATAACAAACCAATTTAGAGAATATTTTTATTTTTAAGAAGAAGCATTGATTTAAATTCATGTAAAGAAGAGAATGTTAAAACAAACATGTTGAACACTGTCAATATTCAAGGAAATCTCGAACTCCTAATTTATTTATTTATTAAAACTATTTGCACAAGTAAAAGAACACTAGGAACAAAGGTGGATTCAGAGCCTTATTTATAAAAACTTTTTAAACGTAGGTGGTATACGGAGGGGTCGCTCCTGATCGACCGACGGACGTCGGTTGACAAAGGATGCGACCATGCCGCAGCGGTGCAGGCGCACCAATGCGGCAGGCGTATCTCCCCACGAGGGGATTCCTTCGAGGAGAGAACTTTCGGCGGGTTCGCTGAGTCGGGTTGGCCGGACAGCGAACAGAGGCATGTCTAATGCCGCCGTCGGGGGCTTGGCTTAACCACCCGGCCCAGAGGAAGGACACCTCTAAGATAAAAAACCACCTAATCCTAAGCTCGAGGCGCGGCGAGAGGATGAATGGCTGGAGGGACTTCAGTCGTTAGCGCTTCACCTGTAGAGCACCTGCCGCACTCTGCAGTATGTAGGCTTACCTGGGTAAAAGGCTCTGCCCAGGTGGACGTTAATTCCTATACTACTCGTGGGAACAAAATGGATACAATAAATAAAAATAAAAATAAAATCGACAAAGAGGTGAGGAGTGATGCAGGCTCGAAGTCCGACGCTGCATCTGGCGCAAAGGGCTCACAGAGCTTGGAGCGTGAAGTGGAGGGGGCTGCTGCAAAAAACCGAAGGTTCTTCCGGAAGCGCCCCATATCGGGGGATGGCCTGGGGTCGTTCTCCGACGACGAGCTGGCCTCGGCCCGGAAGATCCCTACCAGCAAGCGGGGTGGGGGCCGAGACAGAGGAGTGGGGAGGGGGCTCACCGCCCAGGAGACTGCCCAGCGTGCTGAGAGGCTTGCCGCGGAGGGGCGCCACCCCGGATCGATTAGCCGCAGGGCTGTCCTTTCGGGGTCTTCTGGCAGTGAGCTAGATTCGGAGCTGGACCTGGAATCGGAGCGAACGGCCAGGTTCGCAGAGGTCGTGGGAGCCGCAATCCGAGATGTGGCCTTGAAGAGGAATAAGTCCTCAAAAGACAAGGCCATATCGGCGGCCACGGCCTCCATTATGGCAGCAGCGGAGGCTAATAACGTCGGGCCTCCGTCGGATGCAATGTCCGAGATGCGGGCGGAGGTCGCCCGCTTGAAAGCCGACATGGAGCTTCTCCAAGAGGAGAATGAGAAGCTCCGAGTGGACCTGGCCGGGCTCCAAGGAACCGGCCCCCAGGAGAAGCCGCGGGGGGGGACGCAGCATGGACAAGGCCGGTCCTTGCCTGCAGAGGATCGGGTTCTGAACCTGGTGCGGCAGGAGCTGGCTGCCTTCCATCAACGGTTCTCTGTTTTGGAGGCCATCGTCCTGCGCCCCCCGCTAGCGGCGAGCCAGCAGAAGGCGGCCTCATTTGCTGCCGCCGCGGCTGCCGTGGCCAAACCGGGTTCGTCGGGACAGGCCAATCGTGGGGCCATGGCAGAACCCGCAAAGTTGGCCCCGGAAAAACCGGTAAAATCGGCACCCAAAAGGAGCGGAGTGGCTGCACAGACAGCGAGAGCCTCAGCCCGGGTGGCAAGTCGGCCGCCTCAATCCCCCGAATCACCTGCGGCCGACGCCGAATGGCAAGTGGCTGGAGAGAAGAGGAAGGCGAGCAAGGCAGCAAGGGCGGCCAAAAGGATGGCGAGGCGGCAGCGGCGCAAGAAGCTAAGCGTCGCGGCTAGGCTCCACGCCCCGAAATCCGCAGCTGTAGTTATTACTCTACAACCGGCAGCGGAACGGATGGGCGTGTCCTACCGCGACTTGCTCGCGAAAGCGAGGGCGGCGGTGAACTTGGAGGAGCTCGGCGTCGCCGAGGGCATCCGTGTGAGGGTCACCGCGACTGGGGCCCGGATGCTGGAAGTTCCCGGTGCCGCCAGTGGGCCGACCGCTGACGCTCTGGCCGAAAGGCTCAAAGCTGCCTTAAATGCGGACGAGGCCCGAGTGTCCAGGCCCACCAAGTGCGCTGACATGCGCATTTTGGGCCTGGATGACTCTGTGACGGAGAAAGAGGTGGTGGCCGCCATCGCTAGGACTGGCGGGTGCTCTGCCGAGCAGGTGAGAGTGGGCACCATACGTCCTGACGTCACCGGGATGTGGGCCATTACGGTGAGCTGCCCCGTCTCGGCGGCCCAAAAAATAGCCGGGGAGGGTCGTAGGCTCTTGGTGGGGTGGGTTTCCGCGCAGGTAAGCTACTGGAACCCAGACCTCTGAGGTGCTTCCGCTGCCTTGTGGGCCACCACGTGGGAGCTCAGTGCACCTCGGAGGTTGACCGAAGCAACCACTGCTTCCGCTGTGGGCAACCTGGTCACAAGGCCGGCTCTTGCAATGCCACGCCACACTGCTTCGTATGTGCGGCAGCTGGCAAGCCGGCCGATCACAGGGCTGGGAGCAAGACCTGCGCTCCACCCGCCAAGTCCAGAGGTAGAGGCAAGCCCTCCACCGTCGCCGTGACCACCGCAACTGCAGCCGCCGCCACTGCTGCTGCCGATGCCGCTCCTACAGCCGTCATCGCTGCCGAACCCATCGCGGCAGGACCCAAACAGGGGATGCAAGAGGAGGCGGAAATGGAGTGCCAATAATGGCCCTATTACGCCTCCTCCAGGCGAACATCAACCACTGCGCTGCTGCTCAGGATCTGTTGCTCCAGAGCATGGCGCAGTGGTCGATTAACATCGCCGTGGTCGCTGAGCCGTATTTCGTCCCGCCCAGGGATGACTGGGTGGAGGACCTGAGCGGCTCAGTGACCCTAATTTCGTCAGCCGCCGCCGGTACCCCGTCCCTCGAGGGTGTCAAGAGGGGACAGGGTTGCGTGGCAGCACGGTTCGGAGAGATTGCCGTGGTGGGGGTATACTTCTCTCCGAACCGAACTCTCGCCGAGTTCCACAACTCCCTTGCGGAGTTGAAAATCGTCGTCGTCGGGTACCGCTCCCTCCCTGTGCTTGTCCTCGGGGACTTCAATGCCAAGAATGTGGCTTGGGGTTCCCGGTATACGGACACACGGGGAAGGATGGTGGAGGACTGGGCTCTGGAGACAGGCCTGGTCGTCCTAAACCGGGGTTCTGTCCCCACGTGTGTGCGGATGCAGGGCGAATCGGTGGTGGACATTTCGTTCGCCAGCGTCGCTCTGTCACCACGTGTCATCAACTGGCGCGTCATGGAGGAGGTGGAGACCTATTCCGACCACCGGTATATCCAGTTCGACGTCTCCGCCCAGACCTCAAGCGTGCCGGTCCGACAGACCCCGAGTGGTCCGCGGTGGGCGCTGAAGCAGCTGGACCGGGAGCTACTCCTGGAAGCCTCGATCGTGCAGGCCTGGGTGCCATCACCGGACAGGCCTGCTGATATCAACGACGAAGCGGAGTGGTTCCGGGAGGCCATGTCCGAGATAAGTGACGTGGCAATGCCCCGGGTCCAGCTAGGACACGCCCGGCGCCAGGTGTACTGGTGGTCGCCGGATCTTACGGCTCTGCGCCAGGCGTGCGTTTCTGCGCGGCGCCGGTACACCAGGCACCGCAGGCTCCGCAACCGCCCCCCGGATACGGAAGCCATTGAGGCGGAGCTATACGAGAGGTACAGAGCGGCGAGGACCGCCCTCCGAGCGGAAATCAAGCGGGCCAAGGGATTGGCCCGCGAGGAGTCGCTGGGGACCCTGAACAGGGATCCGTGGGGACGCCCCTACAAAAGGGTGAGGGATAAACTTCGCCCATGGGCTCCCCCACTGACGCAGAGTCTCCGGCCGCAGCTCGTAGAGGACGTGGTGAGCGCTCTGTTCCCTTCGCGAGGGGAACATACTCCCCCGCCCATGGCTCCGCCTCCTGCGGTGCCCAATGCGGACCACACCGCCGACGACGATGAAGCTTCGGAGGTGACCGAGGCAGAGCTGAGAGTGGCGGTACGCAGGCTGAATACCAAAAATACCGCCCCAGGACCCGACGGCTTACCTGGAAAAGCCTGGGTCCTGGCCTTGGAGGCTCTCGGGCCTCGACTAAGGGGGCTCTTTAGCGCATGCTTGGAGAGAGGCCAGTACCCACTTCGTTGGAAGACGGGGAAACTGGTCCTCATTAAGAAGCCGGGGCGCCCTGCGGACTCTCCGTCCGCTTACCGGCCCATCGTGCTGCTCGATGAGGTGGGCAAGCTCTTTGAAAGAGTCATTGCAGACCGCCTCGTTGAGCAGCTGGTGCGGGTGGGGCCGGATCTGGCGGAGAGCCAGTTTGGTTTCCGCAGGGGTCGCTCTACGGTGGACGCCATCATGCGCGTGCGAGCCCTCACGACGGGGGATGCAGTGGCCCGGGGTGGAGTCGTCTTGGCGGTGTCCCTAGACATCGCCAATGCCTTCAACACCATGCCATGGAGCTGCATCAGGGAGGCACTCCAGTATCACCGGATGCCGCCCTACCTCTGTCGCGTAGTCGAGGCCTATCTGACGGACAGGGCCGTCATCTACCCCGGTCACCAGGGAGAGTGGAACCGGCGAGGGATGTCGTGCGGTGTCCCACAGGGATCGGTCGTGGGGCCGCATCTGTGGGACATCGGGTACGACTGGGTGCTGCGCGCCGACCTTCCTAGTGGCGTCAGCGTGGTTTGCTACGCTGACGACACGCTGGTCCTGGCACAAGGGAGGTCGCACCAGGCGGCGGCTGAAATAGCGACACGCGGGGTTGCGACAATCGTCGAGAGGATCCGGCAATTGGGACTCGAGGTGGCCCTGCACAAGTCCGAGGCCATGTGTTTTCACGGTCCTCGGAACGCGCCACCACCGGGATCCCAAATAACGGTAGGAGGGGTTCACATCGGCGTCGAGTCGACGATGAAGTACCTGGGACTCGTCCTCGACAGCCGGTGGAATTTCGTCGAGCATTTCCGACGTTTGGCTCCCAGACTGGAGCGGGCGGGGGCTGCCCTCAAGCGGCTGCTGCCCAATCTAGGGGGTCCAAACGCCTCCTGCCGGAGGCTCTACGCGGGGGTCGTGCGTTCCATGGCCCTTTACGGGGCACCAGTATGGGCGCGTTCCCTGAGGCGGCGACCAGCCCGCCGGTTGAACGCGTCCCAAAGGGTCATGGCCATCCGGCTGGTCCGGGGATACCGCACGGTCTCCGGTGAGGCGGCGAGCCTCCTTGCCGGATTGCCGCCATGGGATCTAGTAGCAAAAGTCCTCGCGCAAATATGGGAGTGGCGCGAGGAGGCGAAATGCCGGGGCGAAACACCGTTGCCGCGACAAATCGCGGCTCGGCGGACAGAGCTCCGGCAGGATCTCATGGCGACATGGAGGGGGCGATTGTCGCAACCCAGTGCTGGGCACGCCACAATTGCGGCGGTAAGGCCCCTCTTTGAGGAGTGGCTTGAGAGGCGTCACGGCGTCCTCACCTTCCGCCTGACACAGGTCCTCACCGGACACGGCTGTTTCGGGAGGTTCCTGTTCAAGATAGGGCGGGAGGAAACGCCCGGGTGTCACCATTGTGTGGACCGCTCGGAGGACACGGTGGAGCATACAGTGGAGATCTGCCCTGCCTGGGCGGAGCACCGCCGTGTCCTCATGGAGGCGATCGGCGGTGACGACCTCTCGCGTCCGGCCCTGGTCCAGGCCATGGTACGGAGCGAGAGGGCATGGGAAGCTGTCTCCTCCTTCTGCGAAGCAGTAATGCTCGCTAAGGAGGAGGCGGAACGCGTGAGGGAGACGCAAAGGAGACGCCCTCACGCCCCTAGGCACCGCAGGAGACGCCCCGGGCGTCGGGAGTCGCGAGCCGATTCCCGGCCACCGTAGGCGCGGGCTTGCGGACGGAGAGTAATGGGTAGCTCGCCGTCCGATAAGGACCAAGCCCGAGTTTACGGCGCGTAGTGTTCCACGCGCGCCTCAAAGAGATGTCAGCAAAAGTGACGGGGTCCGATAGGGCCGATGCCTGTCTGGGTCGCGGATAAATTTGAAATAGAGTTACCGCGGCCCTGGCACAAGCAACTGAAGGAACACGGGTGGGTTTTAGTCAGTAAAAGTCTGACATGCCCTCCCGCTTCACCCAGAGCGGGAGAAGTCATCGGATGATTTCCCACCCAAAAAAAAAAAAAAAAAAAAAAAAAGGTGGTATATGGTTTATGTCGTAGTGGCCCAGTGGCTAAGACCTCGCCTCTCGTGCTTGAGGTCGTGGGTTCAAATCTGGGCAAGTACCAACGTGACTTTTGCCCGACTGCTGAAGGAGGGTAATGTGTTTATCAGTTTATGTATGTATGTTTGTTCCTATGTGGCGTTCTAGAGACCAAACGCGTTGGCCGATTTTGATGATTCTTAAGTCAATCGATTCGTCTTAACCTTGCGAGTTTTACTAGCTACATTAAAATTGGAAAATAGAATAATGGCGGATTTTGGGCGCCATATTGTGGGGGCACGCCGGAACAGTTCGATCGTGCATGGAGTACTGTTCTCATCTCTGGGACGGATCTGCCAAATACCAGCTAGATGCACTAGAGTCGATAGAAAAGCGGGCCAAGAGACTCATCGACAATGAGGCACTGGTCAAGTCAAAGCTCCAGAGCCTTGAACATCGTCGCCGAGTTGCCAGTTTGTCGGTTTTTTATCGATTACATTTCGGGGAGTGTGCGATGGAGTTGCATGACTTGATTCCGCCCAGCCCGTTCCATCATCGGACTACCAGACGTACGGCGATGCGTCATCGGTACATGGTGGACATCCTACCCATACGCACAAAACGTTTTGGGGACACTTTTATTATGCGTACAGCTAAGGAGTGGAATTTCCTGCCGGAGTCTGTGTTTCCCGATAGCTACAATCTAGGGGTCTTTAAGTCAAGAGTGAATGGTTTTTTTCTAGGCAAGCGTGCTTCACCGTCGACCACATCATCGCTTACCATCAGGTGAGATAGTGGTCAAGCGCAAGCCTATAGATAATAAAAAAAAATCGTGTGAGGTATCAAAATTAAGGGTTTTCAAAAATATATAACATCTGGTTATAGTCAGCCAGCTCGCGAATATGTATCCTCCAACTGCACAGCATGATTTTCTTTTTGTTTACGTCTTTTTAGTTCGCTTCTTAAACAGTCGGGCTTTTCGTTTTTTTTAAACATTTTATCTTGGACATCACAGGCAACGGTGCAGGAAAACATCGTGAGGAAACCTGGACTTATATAGTTAATGTAAGTCTGAAATAGCCAAGTCAGATGCCATACCGGTAAGGGTTTAATTTAAGATGTCGATAATGTTGTATGTCGTTTTTGTGGCGAATAAACACTTTTTCTTTCTTTATTTTTCTAGATGTCTGTGGGTTTCCCAGAGGCGGCTTAGTTAACTCTTACACCAGAGGGTTAGGATCCTAACATAAAAAAAGTATGAATCTGCTAATTTGTGCTTAAAGTAACTTTAACTTTAAGCTAAATGTTTGTTTAATTCAAATTTTCTATGGTGATTTTGAATTTGGGATCGTTTAATCAGTGTCTAGAAAATGTTATGGTTTGATTTTTTATAAATAGGTAAGGTTTCTATTGCCTTAGGCATTTTCTACTAGTCTGCATAATTTCAGAATTGACATTTATGACAATAGCCTCATTAGGCCAAGATTTAGACATTGTAGAATTTATTTACGCTATCCATGTTTTCAAGTACAAACATATAGCCTCTACCCTATTCACGTAATTAACACGATAAATCGATATTATAATTAAGTAGCTACCAACATTTTTAATGCGTTGTTTTCATACTCTTCTCGATTGTACCTATCTCAATACAAACAAGTAGGTACCTCCCTATGCTAATCAACAATGTTTTGACAACAACATAATCGTGCACCTGCTGGCTATTGGCTACAGAGTTATCTGTTCTTTTAACTAGCTGCTAGTTTCCATCCGAAACTTCGGTTATGCTAGTATTATATTATCTGTGCTTCGGCTTAGGCCGTCTTCGGCCAGAATGGACCGCAGTTTTAGCCGAAGCTGGCGGTTTCTAGCAAGTGCCGAAATTGAACGAACTGTTACGAATGCGCAAGAGAGCGACGGAGTAGGCGACGGGCGTTGGGTAGGGATCATACTCAGTTGTGCCGGGCGATTCTCCTTCGACAGGAAATAGCCACATAAGAACCAATATAAAAAGAATACAAATCTTGAACTGAATTTCTTTGGGTTGTCCAAACTTCAGCTTCGGCCAGAGTTCAACCTTCGGTCGGAAACTACTAGCGGCCTAATTGCTTTAACAATTTTCCTTAATGCATTTACAATTCATTTACTGTCATTGTTTAATAGAATGGATGAAATCAAATAGAAGGACGTCACTAACAAAGCAATACCTAATCTAGTCCCAGTGGAATTTTATAGGCTGATAGAGTTATGTGAGAATCCTCAGTGCTATGTTAAGACGGAACCACAGTTACGTGTCGTGGCCTGGCGTGGCGCTTTCTGACGCAGTTGATTGGCTAAAAAACTCGTTGTATTATGACGTAGGCTGGAACAGAGTCGTTATATTAGCGGAACCCGCGCCACGCCACGCCACGACACGTGAGGTTCCGTCTTTAAGGGTACACTAGTCGAAAATTCTTCCATACAAATGTAGTCTAGGGATTATTCCACTGTTTGACAATGTACGTTCAAAATAAAAAGTGATATCAATTTGTCTCATCATTATCTAGCATTACCTGTATGGAAGCAAAAAAGAAAATATTTGAAAGTTATGAGCGTCGAAAGTTCCACATTTCGACACTAATTTTGACGCATTTTTGGGCGCAAATAAATGCCATAAGAAGACGGAAAATTGCAAAACGGCTACCATACGGATAGATTAGTAGTTCAACAATGCAATTTTTTTTATTTTGAACAGATACGTTTAGTCGTTTTTGCATGATATCCAGACTCCCAAAGGTCTGTTATATATCTGTAAATTTCGCGCGCTCGGTTTCGTCCTAAATCATTACCCATTTCGCTACAAATTTGCAAAAGTGTGTCTTCGTACGCGAACTAGCTTCCTACTGCTCATCACAGCATCTATCTCTTCCGCACGTGTTGTCGGTTGATTATATTCGTGCCGTCGACTAGTGTAACCTTAAAGTTTATACCTAGTTACGTTACGTTGTCGTGATGACTAGGTAGGTACTCAGTTACTCACCAAGGTTCAAACCAAGCAAGATCCAATGTATATTTTACAATTTTATGTGATCTTATTTTCATGTGACTACCTACTACGCTTGATGAAGGAAAACATCATGAAAAAACCGGCCAAGCTCGTGTCGGACTTCGCACGTTTAGGGTTCCGTACCTAACAGCAAAATCAAGTTGGTTGTAATTAGAAAAATAGGAAAATTATCAATATATTGGTTTTGTTGTTAAAATATACGTAATAATAAACATTATCATTATTAAGTTTATATTATGTACCTAAGTTTAAAAAAAGTTAATCCCGACTGCTTAAAAAGCGAACTAAAAAGACGTAAACAAGAAGACAATCATGCTGTGCAGTCGAGGGTACATATTCGCGAGCTGGCTGACCAAAACCAGATATTATCGGGTATTTAGATTTTTATTTACAACTTTTAGTTAACATTTTGTTAGAATTAGGTACATTTAAACATATAAGTGTTATATATTTTTGAAATGACCTCTTGAAAACCTTTATTTTGATACCCCACACGACGGGTTTGGAAGAAAACAGAAAATTGCCCCCCCAAATTATGGCCCACAAAAGCCGCTATTTTTCTATTTTCCAATTTTAATGTAGCCAGTGACACTCGCAAGGTTAAGACGAATCGATTAACGAATTAATCATCAAATCGGCCAACGCGTCTCTGGAACGCCACATAGAAACAAATATACATACATACATAGACTGATAAACACATTACCCTCCTTCGGCATGCAAACGGGTAAACAAAAATGATTGGTTGTAATGATTTTGTTAAAAAAAACTGTATTTGGTGGCTTCTCATTCCTTTGTTTTCGAATGTTTTTAAACAAAAATACATTATTTATCTACTCAACGAGCTTTAAACAACGATATCCCACTCGATGGGGCAAGTGAATATTTTTTTCGCCCCCCCTCCTCCTTTATATGTATGGAAGCCCCCCTTAAAATAATAAATATAATAAATTAATATGTAAAAACATTTTTTGACAATTTCTATTGATGCTTGTACTGTGAAAATTTGAGACTCCAACCGTTTTGCTGTAAAACCTGTGTGACAGACGACGGACAGACAGACACGTGAGTGACAGCAATAGGGCTCCGTTTGGACCCTTCGAGTATGGAACCCTAATATTTGTATTTTTTTTTTTTTTTTTTTTTTTATCTTATATAGTCTCGCGCTTGACCACCATCTCACCTGATGGTAAGCGATGATGTGGCCGATGATGGAGCACGCTTGCCTAGAAGTAACCTATTCACTCTTGACTTAAAGACCCCTAGGTTGTAGCTATCGGGAAACACAGACTCCGGCAGGGAATTCCACTCCTTAGCTGTACGCATAATAAAAGTATTTTCAAAACGTTTAGTGCGTATGGGTGGGATGTCCACCATGTACCGATGGCGCATCGCCGTACGTCTGGTAGTCCGATGATGAAACGGGCTGGGCGGAATTAGATTATGCAATTCCATCGCACATTCCCCGAAATGTAATCGATAAAAAACCGACAAGCCGGCAACTCGGCGACGATTTTCAAGGCTCTGGAGCTTTGACTTAACCAATGCCTCATCGCCGATGAGCCTTCTGGCCCGCTTTTCGATCGACTCTAGTGCATCAAGTTGGTATTTGGCAGAGCCGTCCCAGAGATGAGAACAGTACTCCATGCATGATCGAACTTGCGCTTGATACAAGCTGAGCAGCTGTTCTGGCGTGAAGTACCTTCTCACCTTCGCAAGGATCCCCAGCTTCTTGGCAGCCAGCTGAGCCTTTGCCTCAATGAATGGGCCAAAATTGAGAGTCGATGTCAACGTAACGCCAAGCAGCTCAAGATGGTCAGTTATTGGCACGGTCACACCTCGGAAAGTTGGAGCCGGGTGAAATTGACTCTTTTTTGCGGAAAAAAGACACGCCTGGGTTTTAGCAGCATTAAACCTGACCAGATTGGCATCGCCCCATTCGGAGACTGCCTGCAAGGACAGGTTTAAGCGCTCCACCATGGCCTCCCGGAGAGACTGGACCTGAGGCCCGGTAGTACGAGCGTTGGACAAGTATCTCTCAGCAACAGTGCTGTCGTCTGCATACCCAAAGGTACCGGGTTTTAGCAGATCGTTAATGTGCAGCAAGAATAAAGTTGCTGAGAGTACTGACCCCTGAGGGACACCGGCATTAATATCCAAGTGGTCCGACGAGCAGCCATCGATAACCACTCGAATGGACCGATCTCTCAGGAAGTCTGCAATCCAATCACACAGACCACCGGGCAAACCGAATGAATGATTTTGCAGTCTAGAACTGAATACTAAACAAGCTTGTTTATTAATGTTCGTTCCTTCTTCATAATAATAAAAGAAGAGACTTCAGTCATGCAATAGAATAAATTACAAGCCTGAATTGGGGTCAATAAAGTAACAATATACAAGGTATTGAGACCATGTTCTATGTTTACTTCAATATCTAAATCTAAAACAGTTATTATGGTACCTCGTTAGTGTGATCGTACTCCAATGATACTTAGTATTACGAATTTACAACCAATAGAAAGGCGCCTAACTGTTTGTTAGTAAACAATTTTATCTTAGAGGTTATCATTTCTTTTATTAATTTTACTCACTTCAATATAATTAAAAAGTAATTTAATGAGAAATGGGGACAGCTATAAAATAATATGCTAGCGAAGATTAAATTCGGCATATTTTAAATGAGTGACACCGGTCTTTCTATGGAGACCTAAGTTATGTATGTACGCAAGCAGGTGGTTACATTGTCATACATTTATGACGAAACTTTGGTAAATATAGATTGTATATTTCTATAGAAGGAAATCATCCCAATAGTCACAACGGTTTTCCCAACAATTGTATCAATCTTTTTGTTTTCGTCATTTGGGTTATTGTTTTTTCCTGCTGTTATCGTTGTAATTATTTTGTTCAGTAAAATAAATTGGATAAGTATACTTAACAAAATGTTATAATTGGAACGTATCTACGGAATGTACTAATTAGTTAATCGTTATAAAAAGTATTGAGCAATAACTTATCTCACAATTATCTGATCACGTACCACGTATCTGTCAAAGTGTCAACACGACAAAAAAAAAACATAAACAAAAACAAGACACTCACCCGTAGATCCATTTCATGGCAAAACACTCACACATGCACAATCGTCATCACAATAAAACTCGATATAAATAAATAATACAGCACTATCAGTAAGTATGTGAGTGCACGACCGATAGCTGTGTGGTGCGCGGGAGTGCGCGCGGCAGGATGCGCTCTGACGGCGGCGCGCGCGCAGCCCGGGCCACAGGACCCAGGGAGCAAGCCTCCCGCACCCCGCCTCACAATAAATACATCATTTATATTGATTCTCAACATTTACATTGTGACTTTTATTTGAGATGTAACTTACAATTGGACCTTGGTTTTACGACTAGTCCGAGTACATAAATGAACTCTTCTGGAAGTGACCGACAGTTTATAATTTACTATCATACAATGATACAAACCAGGATATTGTGATGTTATTTTGATGAAATAAGGCGTGCTACGACACACCAGCATGCACTCTCTAGTTATCGCGCTGGGGTTAACGGTTTTCGCATGGAAAAGTACTAGTATGATTACGCCTGCCAGTGACAAAAACAATGTCACATTTATCTATAAATAGTGGGTCGCACGATGCAGGGCGGGTGCGCCGAAGTGGGTGGGTACATCGGTTCGGGCGGGCGGCACAGCGCATGCGCGAAAATTTGGCACACGCTTTTTCCATGCATCTAAATTTGACTGACACCAATTTATTGATGGTTAATAAAATTTATGAGATGCAGTCTGGAACGCTGGTCTGACGTCAGAGTACTTGAAGACGATACAAATACATCCCTTTATGAATCAGACCATGTTTGAGAGCACCGGGTGTAGGTGTGTCGGTATATGTATAATCGCGTGATTATTCTTAAAGTGCATTCATGGTGCATTCACTCAATGTTCATACCTATACCTACTCGTATATTTACGACTTTGTTGGTGAATTCATGGCGCAACAAAGTCTGAGCAAACCTAAATAGCCAAGCGTACGTGACCATTTGAAATATTATTCGCAGTTGAAATTAAAGCGTTATGAATTCATGAGCAGTGGTGGCCCAGTGGTATCGGCCGCGACTTACAAGTTGTAGGTCGTGGGTTCCAGGCAGGCGCTTTACTTTGTGTAAATTATTTCATCACCACTGCTCTCAAAACGGTGAAGAAAAACATCGTGAGGAAACCGGCATGTCCTAGAACACATTCGAACACATGTGACATCCACCAACCCGCACGGGGCCAGCGTGGTGGATTACGGCCCATTCCATCTCACAGAGAGGGAACATTAATAGGCTGATGATGTGATACTATAGTAACCTAAATCAAGAAGCGCAAATCTTAGAAATGTGGAAGAATTTTAAGAACATTAAACGACAGACAGGTTAAGACTTGAAACTGATGTCAGTTCAGATGGTTAACATAGTCTTTTTCGTAAAAGATTATGTTAACCATTTTGGGCGCACGGTTGGCACAGTGGTTGAGCGATTGACTGCTGCGCTGCGTGTCGCGGGTTCGATTCCTGCACTGAACAAATATTTGTAAGACCTACAGATAATTGTTCCGGCTCTGGGTGTTGTGTATGTGAGTTTATATGTTTGTAAACGCACCCTCGATACAGCTAGAAATGCCTGTGGGGCAAAGTTAAGTTTTAGATTGGCTGAAAAAATATTGAAATAACACTAAGAAGTTATGTACTTTCACATGTAGTACTACAAATACATATTAGTCAAGAATGTTGTAGATAAGGTGTAATCCAAGCTAGCCTCCAAAACACCTACATCAGGAAAGATAGGTAGATATCTTTTTTTTTGGCTCATCATCAAATTACTTCTCCCGTTCTGGGTGAAGACTGCCAGACTTTTACTGACTAAAACCGGCCCGTATTCCTTCAGTTGCTTGAGCGAGGGCCGCATTACGTTATCTGTGGCCGCGGTAACCCTTTTTCACATTTATCAGCGACCCAGATAGGCATCGGCCCTAGCGGACTAGACTAGGT
The DNA here is from genome assembly GCA_948252205.1 of Orthosia incerta. Classification (NCBI taxonomy): domain Eukaryota; kingdom Metazoa; phylum Arthropoda; class Insecta; order Lepidoptera; family Noctuidae; genus Orthosia; species Orthosia incerta. The sequence goes on from OX411760.1 coordinate 17,805,429, forward strand.
ATCTAAGTTTCCAAATAAGTCAAGAAAAAAAGGTATGCATTTGGCTATCCTTGTCTATTTGTAAACAATTCATCATGACAAGCCGTGCGAAGCTATTGACCACTTAGGCAGTCTATTTACCTAGTAGGTATCTTGAGTTGAATACGTAATAGTAAACAGTATTTAAAATAGATACCTACAACCTCTACGATCACCTTAGATTGCGTCAGTTTGATAAAACCAATATCAATTATGTGTCAAGTCTATATAACGATGATGCAAAGGTAAATAACTGGAATATCTCCAATATTTAGTAAGTGCTCTTGTTTATTTAGAACGAGCGAGTGTCCCGGATTTGAATGAATGATAAATGTAGACATAACCTTCCTCAAGAAACTTCTGTGATAAAAACTATTCGAATTCCTTTCAACTTTTCTGTCACTGGCGCCACTTTCAAAGTTCCTCTAATATACTCATTTCTCACTTTATCCATTCTCCTGAATCCGCACATTCATCTCAATATTTTGATCTCTGCTGCATGCAATGTCTTTTCATCTGTCTTTTTCACAGTCTTACATTCTGATCAATAAATACATCATAACAATAAAACAGGTCGTATCACAATAATTCGAGAGTTTTTGATTTAAAGTAGGTTATATCAAAATCAAAATCAAATATTTTTATTTTACATAGGCCTACATGGGCACTTATAAAACGTCGACAAAGATGCACGGTTCGGGTTAGTCGTTTCCTATGGAGAAGAACCGGCAAGAAACTCCATGGTTACTCTTTTAAGAACTGAAGAACGGTAAAGGAAAACATCGTGAGGAAACCGTCATGACATAGAACCAAAAATTCGAACACATGCGACATCCACCAACCTGCACTGGGCCTGCATGATGGATTAAGGCCCATTACCTCTCTCACAGAGAGGATGCCTATGTCCCAGCGGTGGGCACATTATAAGGCTGATGACGAAGAACTTAACAGCCATAAGAATAGACATATAAGTACATCATTTTCCTTTAGTTGTTTGCTGATATTTTATTTTGACGATCTCGCATCCATTTGTGAAGATCTCATGGCTTGTTCTAGTTGGGAGATCTGGCTGTCTAAGTGTTGCTTTAGTTGGTTAGGTTAGGTTACCATTGTAATTGGTCTCTTTCCTTCCTTATTTTCGGTAGCCGTATGTTTTACCAGTTTAACGGATAGCTTTCGGATGTTATGGCCGAAATATGGCAGCACTCTCTCGAGACGGATACTCGTCTTTGACCTATTCGGAATTCTTTTTGGATGCTTGGATGGATACATTCGTCCTCTGTGCTGTCTAGGGAACGTGCAACATGTCTCCAGCAAATATACATAAAGCAATTCCTAACCATTTTCTGCGTTTTTCGAACCAGTGTAAATTTCTAAACACCACCGTTAAATTTTAACGTTCAAATTCTTAGCAATGAGATAGACGTGTAGCTGCCATTTCTGAAAAACAGTTGAAAGGTATGCTAATCCCAAGAACAATCAGCAAGCCGGTCGCTATCTGCACAGAGGACAAATACCTAGCGTCTGCGCAAATATTAGCCAGTTGCACACGAACGAGAGCTGGACAACTTATCAGGGAGGTGTGAATTGAAGCCCGGCTTTAACTTCAAGTCCTAGGTCAGAGAATAACTTAGACAATGTTTACAGTTGGTTCTTGAAACTTAAAGAACGGTTTAACATTGATTTTACTTATTTGCAATGGCAATAGAGGGACATAAAGTACAGAAAGTTGTTACTTGTACTTAAGCAACCAAGTGAACTATTTATGAGAGATATAATAATAAAACCAGCCTGTAACTATCCCACTGCAGGACCTCTTCTCAGATAAAAAAAAGTTAATTCAATACATCAAAAAAGCCGACTGCTTAAAAAGTGAACTAAAAACTCGTAAACAAGAAGAAAATCATCCTATGCAGTTGGAGGATACTTATTCGCGAGCACTTTGTAAGCAATCGGGTTTTTTGATCTTTTGAATTAACTTTTTTTATTTATAGCTTTTAGTATTTTTTTTTTAATTAGGTACATTTAAATATATAAGTGTTATATATTTGAAATCACCTTTTAAAACCCTTTATTTAGTTAGCTCACACGATGGAAGAAAAAACATTTGGTCACCCACAATATGACGCCCAAAAGCCGCCATTTTTCTATTTTTCAATTTTAATGTAGCCAGTGACACTCGCAGGGTTAAGACGAATCGATTGACGTAAGAATCATCAAAATTGGCCAACGCGTTTGGTCTCTAGAACGCCACATAGGAACAAACATACATACATAGACTGATAAACAAAGTCCCATTGTCAGTTATTGCCAAGATAAACTGAGACTAACCAAAACTTATAAGATTATAGTTCCCCAAAAATAAATTGGGGTAAAAAAGGTGGTGAAGAGCAGAAATCTTTGGATATTCATTACAGTTGTCTTGCTCTTATCCCAATTTATTTAGGGGCGGCACAATTCCATTCTTCTCTATTATTAGTCGTCATTGCAGCAGCCCTTTCTAAAGATATCAACTGTCACACAGTCCATCAAGCGTTTCGTTTGTCTGTCCCTTCTCCAAAAACTGAATCTAAATGAGATCCTCAGACTCTAATATACAGTAATATATTTTAGGTAATTTATAATTAATTTGACAATAGCAATAACTGAGAACAATCTAGTAACGTAAAGCCGCAATAAAATATGAGTGATTGTAATGAAGTTGCATCGGCCAAGATTCGAACCTGAGAACTGCGGTTGACCACATGCCTCCCGCTCACGCACCCGTACGACATGCGACACCACCTCCTATTGTCTGATCTTTTGTAATGACCAGTATTGTGTAGTTCTCGTTAATTAGAATATGAATCATAGGAAAGGTAGGTAAAACTGAATCAAGACTTGCAAGAGTCGGAAGCGATAGTTGTATGGCGGAAGAAGTTGTTCCCAAAATCATGAGTTATTTATGTCATCTTCATCACAATTATTTAGCCACTACTATGGCCACATTTTAGACAAGAAGACGCCATGAAGTCTCCAAACATTGATTAATGGTTGGGTTTAGAATCCGCTGTCCGCAAGGCCCCCGTAAGCGATATTTGTCTAATGTTCTATGAGATCTTGCTTGATGGCCAAATCTTTAAGGAAATATTCCAAGGAGACGGCCAAGACTTAATTTTCTAACCTAAATACAATCTAAGCTAAGTAAGCACTATACATTCAGTACTGAACACTATGAGGGTCGATAAAGTCGGAACGAGGTGAAGCTTTGACCTGGTTATCTTCGGGGCAAGACCTTGTGGCTGTCTTCGGAAGTGCTAGAAAGCTTAAATCATGAAGGATAACAAGACTCACAATAGTATTTTATTTTCTTACTCTCCTATCTATTGATGTTCAAAATTACAGAGTAGGTTAGTTAGTTAACTGGGCTAATCTATACGACATTTACCAGACTTTGTAACTATACCTATATGTGATTTTATCTCCATGTAAAAGCATTAGATAGACGTACAGTTTTACACAACGATATAGCCCAGTTCGGAATAGACCAGAACTAGCTAATAATCGCAATTAAATTATTTGAATTTATATGTCTGTCAAGTATCCAGATTGCACACTGAATTGATTCTGTCAATAAATCCGGCAATTGAATTTGAATTGACAGAAAGACATTGTATATTTATGGATGATGGGGACAAGTTGCTTGACAATTTACCACTCACAGTAGCTATCCGATTTGAATATTACATCATTGCATTTGAATATTTAATGAAATTGCATTCTAAAGGTATTGCTATTTTTGCCAGTGAAATTACGAGTGACTAAAGGCCCAGTTTTTAATCAGTAGTCAACCAATGGTTAAATATTCTAACCAGTGGATTAAAATTTCACTAAAATGCGTTTTTTCATCAGTTGTTAGCCTCACAATTAATGGTGAAGAAAGTTGGCGAGTTAATCATTTGACCAATTATTGGACTTAAAATTGATGAATACACGCTTTTTACCGAAATTTGAAACCATTGGTTGGCATATTCAAGCATTAGTTGATATATTTTTAGGGATAAAAAAATTGGACCCACGACATGGAAACTTTGTCTCAAGTAATGAAGAATAAGTTGGTCAGCCTTTTGCTCTTTCAGATTACATCCATTCTACAGGGCCAGACGGCCAGAGGATCTTTGCATCAGGACTTGGCTAATAACCTATGACCCAGTTAATAAATAACAAGAATCTATTATTATAATCATCATATATTAATATTATAATGAGCATTTATAAAGCAATCAAGAATAGAAGTATGAGTCATTAATTTTGTTGTCGTTGTAGACGACATAGCAACTAAGTGCAATAACAACAGCCCTCTTAATATAATCAACATGCGAGTAAAGAATTAATTACTATTTACTCATCGATTTAAACCTTTCGATGGGCAATTCATAAACAGAATGACAGTGACCTGTGCTCCTTGGAAGTCGCGACGCCCTGCGCCTGCGCTGCACTGGAGCTCGCTACTACGAGCTCGTCTCTGTGTGATCCTTTGGACCCAGCGTGTTGCGAGCGCAGTACCTACCTATATACTCGTCATTGGACCATCGATCACAATAAAAAAAAACTTTCTTGCAAAGAAATACTAGTCTGCCAAAAAAAAACACTACTAAGTAAAAAATAACTTCAATTTCGGTAGTCGGTGATCCTGTTTTTGTTTCTTCGTATTTTGACAGAGACTTTTTTTTGGGAAGTCGGTTGTATTTTAAAAAAAAAGGTTAGTTGTGGTACATAATGATCAAGTTTTATAGTATGGTACCTATAATGAGTTATGCCAGAATATATTACCCGAATAACATAAAACTTGAATATAACCGGTGAAATGAGAGTATACCAGGATGAACTGTGCACATCTGCGTACCCCTACAGAGCGTACCGGCGGCGTGATGTTATATTATGAAATGGCGTAAGTGATAATAACCAGACATGCGATTGCAGCAATCCCGAAAGATATGCCGTTGTTTGATGAAGAGTTCGGTCTCCGAAGTTCTTCATCAGATCTTCACCAAATTTATATGGGACCACATAAGAAGCACCTGCTTTCAAATAAAATCATCAAAATCGGTTCACCTTAAAAAGTTTTGAGCTGAAACAAATAAAATAAAAAAACAGTCGAATTGAGAACCGCTCCTTTTTGAAGTCGGTTAATAAAGTAAGCCAATCGCGTCACTATCGAGGTTTAAGACAAGTGACATTCTATGAACGAAAGCGTAGCAACAGCGATTGAAAAAAAAACTATAATATATGGGAATGCCAAACCGCTATCGAAATGTCATATGAACAATCCCTAACATTTGGACTTTTCGACTATCTCCTTAGAATGACACATTTTCAAGCGCTTTAGGCCCAGTTTTTTTATCTGTAGTGAACCAACCAATGCGCAATGGTTAAATTATACTAGCCAATGATTCCAAATTTCGGTAAAACACCAATTTCTTTTTAGTTGTTAGCCTCACAAATGGTCAAATAAGTTGGAGAGTTAATTATTTGACCATTCGTTAGACTAAAATGTATGAACGTGTTTTGCCGTGTTATGCTTATATATTTTTAACCACCTCTTAAAACCCTTCATTATGATAACCCACTAGATGGATATGGAAGCAAAATAAAATGGGGCCCGTACAATATGGCGCCAAAATCCGCTATTTTTTTTTTAACGTCACCCGAATAAGAACACTTGGGCGGTCAAGACGCAACTAACAATGTCTTAATTAAATAAATCCATCAAGCGTTTTGGAAGATATAAGATAATTAAGATTCACACTTCACACTGATGTTATAAAGGCGAAAGTTTGTGATTGTGTTTGTAACTTCTTTACGCTCAAACGGCTGGACGGATCTGGATGAAATTTGGCACAGAGATAGATCATAACCAGGAATAGCATATAGAATACTTTTTATCACGGGAATATGTTCCTTCGGTATAATTTTTGACTTTCACGCTGGCGAAGCCGCTGGCAAAAGCTAGTATTACAATAAATACATACAAGATACGCGCGAAAATCATAACCCTTTCCTTGCAGCCAGGTGGCAAAATTAATTACTTTTCTTCCAACTATGCTTTAATTGCATCACAATCACACTAAAAACTCAGTACAAAGCGAGTCTTTAATGCTCTAGAGCAATCAAAATGTATGAAATTTCATTATTGCACTGTTTTTTTTTAATCGCACCAAAAGTTGCCAATCTCAATGGATTAGCTCTATTCAGCCAGCCGATATCAATACTTTTTTTTTACGTACGTATTATTCATTTCTATCCTACTTGTTCCAAATTTAAAAAATGATTGCTGCTAACTCTGATTTCAAAATGAAAGAAATTTAAAAAAGTGATTTTCGACATCGCCGCGCCCATCTACTTCCCGTGATAACGACTTCATTGTAACAAATCTGCCAGGCCCATCTACCTCGTCTAATAATATTATTCAGTCCCAAGTTAAAACAAATATAAATTTGCCCAACAAAACTCTAAACCTTACGTTTAATAATTGCTCAAGTATAACTTTTAATTTCGATAATTATTCTTCTATTTAAACTGTTTGATATGAGTTTCTTTTATCTACTATTCCTATAGGTAATAGTTGAAAGAAAAGCAGATTATGCACCTCGCCTTAAGTAATTTATATTGCCCTCGTGCCTGTTAGATTAGAGGCACTCGGTGCAATAATAAATTACTTTGTGCTCGATGCAATAATCTACTATTATTTATAAATCACCGCAGTTTACACTTCTGTCATAATATTTAGGCAAATACATGCTATATATCTTTTCTCTCTCACCAATCACCATTATAGTAAATTCAATACAGTAATCTGCGTCTCGTCCAAACAATGCTTTGTGTTGCCGCAAGTGAATATTATCTAAAGTGACCACTCGATTGTTGTATTTACTTAGCCCACATGTAGACTGCAGTCCCACAGTCTGTTGCGTTATAATTGTACGTCTTATATAATATTATAAGGAAAGGATTCCAGCAACGAGCTTATTTTTTCAAGTCGTTTGCTGGCAATCGAGCAAGCGTCTAACTTACCTCAGGTTTTCATCGCCGTCTTTGGACATTGACCGTTCTACAATAGCATAGGTATGTTGCCATCCTCGTGTGATTCTATTAAGACGACGACTAACGCCAACGACCTTGAGGGAACAAAACGCGCACTCGTTTCACACCCGCGCGACCCAAAATTTAGTAGTTTTATGTACTTTCCTTATTATTCAATAATTTAAAAACAAAAGCTTCTGATCAAAATGTAGATAATTAAATTGTCTTTGAGATGGTGTCAATTTCATTCAAATACGCCCAGCTGTTTTGGGGCGATTGTCGAGTTTTTGTCCGTTTTAGATGTAACTTTACAAATTAATTACACCATGTTATACGAATAAAACTGAAAGTTTTCTTAAGACCATGTTACATAAGACCATTTTCTTGATTAAGAAAATGGTCTTATGTAACATATATTCTTCCAAAAAATAACGACCAGCCGTTTAGACGTGATTCTCATTTTAAAACCAGCTACTCAAGGGAATCGGCGCCTTAAATACTCCATTACTGCATGAGCGGATCCGTGCGGCTTCGCACGGATGTTGGAGTTACGACTTCCTTGATATAAAGCTCTGGTAATAGACAACATATGTGCAAAAATCAAACACATAAACCCGCTCCGGAAGATACTCTACATATGTGTGCTCAGCGCTTTTCAACCGACTTAAAAAAAGTGGAGGTTCTCAATTCGACTGTTTTTTTCTTTTTGTATGTTTTTTACGCGGCATTACTCCGGCAATTATGGATCGGTTTTGAAAATTCTTTTTTTGTTTGAATGGGTATACTCGGGCGGTGGTCCAATCATCACCAAGTCTGGATCTGACGAGAGAATCCCATGGAAATCGAGGAAACTCCTCAAATTGTATAAGTGATTTTGGTATTTTCATTAACATGACAAGCATTTGCATTCAGAAAGTATCATTTGATGAAGTGGATCTGATGAAGAAGACCACAGATGGCTACTGGAAGTACTGGAACTTGTCAATGTTATGTTTGATTTGGGAATAAGATATATCATAGTTAAATGACTGTGGTAAAGCAAATTTAAATAAATGGTTCTAATGGAAGTGGTACCATCGAAATGATCTGGTATCGGAAGGTAGGCACCGGAACTACGTATTAAAACAATGTATGCTAGTCTTGTTTAGACTTATTGGAATTGTTACGAGTATGATAAGTCCTCTGGCATGATTTCCAAAGTAATATTATATGCTACCAAAACTAAAAATAATAATCATTTTAACAAAATAAATAACCCGACTTCAAAAACAAAACACGACAAAGTGAAAAATAACTTTCTTTTCGGAAGTCGGTGTCAATAATGATAAGAGTAAGTAGGTACCACAGACAGCGACTTCCGAAAAGAATGTAATTTTTCACTTTGTAGTTTTTTGTTTTGGAAGTCGGTTTGATTTTTTTGTTAAAAAAATTTTTGTGATCCAAGCTTCCAAACACACTGACATCAAAATCTGCCAATCTTTGCAAATGGGGTCTTACTCGATGACATGTCAAAACTAGAAAGAAAAGAAAGAAAACTAGTTTTTATGGCATACATAGATACACACAATGTAGCTAAAAATAAAAGGTAACTTAATTTACAGGAATTTATTTATATGGAACTATCATAGTTCCATGGTAAGAGAGAGCTATACACGACGAGGAGCAGTATCCCTTTTTACGCGACTGCCAAGGAGGGTAATGTGTTTATCAGTCTATGTATGTATGTATGTTTGTTCCTATGTGGCGTTCCAGAAACAAAACGCGTTGGCGGATTTTGATGATTGTACCTCAATCGATTCGTCTTAACCTTACGAGTGTCACTGGCTATATAAAAATTGGAAAATAGAAAAATACCTGATATTGGACGCCATATGTTGGGGTCCTATTTTTTTTTTCAAACCGTACTGCCAGAACTAAAAGGTTTTAAGAGGTGATCTCAAAAATATATAACACTTATATGTTTAAATGTACCTAATTCAAAAAAAAATGTTAATTAAAAAGTTAAAAATAAAAAAAGTTAATTAAAAAAATCAAAAACCCGACTGCTTAAAAAGCGAACTAACAACACGTAAACAAGAAGAAAATCATGCTGTGCAGTCGGAGGATACATCTGGTTTTGGTCAGCCAGCACCGAATGCACAGCATCATTTTCTTCTTGTTTATCTACGTCTTTTTAGAACGCTTGTTATTCATTCCGGTTTTTATTTTATTTTTTGATTCAACTTTTTTATTTATTCACAGCGGAATCGTGATGACGTTGACACTTTATGGTACACCCTGATTACAGCTTTGCATTGAAGTAATAAATTTCAATTTTTTTACTGTATCTGTCCAAAACAAATTGGTATGTGCTAAACAAATTAATGTTGTTTCTTTCTTTCCTTTCTTTCAGTATACTGTATTAGCAGCCTTGTTGACTAAATATTCTTTGTACCTACAAGTTATATATTTACCTATAGCTCGTGCCGACAAAAGAGAAGGAAAATATCAGTTAAAATCATAAGACTGTCACCTAATCGATAATAAATAAGAATTAGATATTATGTTTGTACCATTACTTTAGTATCTGGTATAATTCCACTCAAGATATTGATTGATATTATTATTGAACTAACTACTATCCCGAGTAAATAACATGTTATATACTTATGCGTTTATTTACCTAACCATTTCGTAATAGCGTCGTGCGATATGACCCTACGTGGCACTATTTGTACTCTGGTTCCTAAGAAATAGTAATTTCTCCAATTATAGTGAGAGGAATGCTAAATAAGCAATTTAATATAGTTTCATCGTGTGATCAAATACATTGTACTCTGGTTATAAGTTATAATCTCCTATTGTAATCGGCTTATATCTAATTCACGACATGGTTGTGTGTGAATGTGTCACACTCATAATACCAGTTCTATAGAAATCCTAATAATATTATAATCATATCTTTTTTATTAGGATTCCGTACCCAAAGGGTAAAAACGGAACCCTATAACTAAGACTCCGCGGTCCGTCTGTGTGTCTGTCTGTCTATCCGTCGGTCATCAGGCATTGAATTTTCACAGATGATGTATTTCTGATGCCGCTATAACAACATAAAAACTGAATAAAATAAATGTTTAAGTGTAAGTTTAAGTGGGGTCCCATACAACTAACGTGATATTTTATGCCGTTTTTTGCGAAAACGGTACGGAACCCTTCGTGCGCGAGTCCGACTCGCACTTGGCCGGTTTTTTGTGTAACATATTATGTAGTGAAGTTCTTAATTAAAGTTCATAAGTTTTTATTTCGATAGGCTCGCGCTTGACCACTATCTCACCTGATGGTAAGCGATGATGTGGTCGACGGCGTAGCACGCTTGCCTAGAAGTAACCTATTCACTCTTGACTTAAAGACCCCGAGGTTGTAGCTATCGGGAAACACAGACTCCGGCAGTTCATAGGTCGCTATGTTATGACAAGAAACGTACAAATATAATATGGTTGCATGCGAAATGTGCGAGTCGGACTCGCGCACGAAGGGTTCCGTACCATTATCGCAAAAAACTGCAAAAAAATCACGTTTTTTGTATGGGAGCCTAACTTAAATATTTATTTTATTCTGTTTTTAGTATTTGTTGTTATAGCGACAATAGAAATACATCATCTGTGAATATTTCAACTGTCTAATAGCTATCACGGTTCTTGAGATACAGCCTGGTGACAGACGGACAGACAGACAGACGGATCGCGGAGTCTTAGTAATAGGGTCCCGTTTTTACCCTTTGGGTACGGAACCCTAAAAATTACATGCGAGACGTCAGGAGACGTAAACACAAATTATTTGATAGGTTTGTCAAAATTAATAGAATAATATGTCTATTATTATAAACTTGAATTGTGTATTATTATAAATGTGAATGTTTGGATGTTTGTTTAAATGTGAATCAATCACAGCTTTACATACGGATTTGGATGAAACTTGGTTAGAACATGGCCTGGATACATAGAGCTACTTTTATTAACCGACCTTCCAAAAAGGAAGAGGTTCTATGTTATTATTATATACTTTATTGTACACCACTTAAATAATTACAGGACAAAAAACATTGCTATGTTCTACTGTATGTATTATTTTTGTTTTTAAGCTGACATGGTCACAATCATTAGAATTAATATTTGTTTCGGAGTATTTACCATGTATATTTAGTTTTGCTGAGAGCTCGATATTTCGGCACCGTTACAAGCGCCATGATCACGAGAACTAAAGTCTTTGCGGGTGGGTGTTACTTACGAGCTGACATATCTGTCTACCTTCTTCCTCATTCGATTTTCACCCACGATGCCGCTACTACCAGAACCTTTCTCACTAGTTACTCGACACTGTTCTCGACAGACGAAGTTCACTGTATCCACCTTTGACACTCGTTCACCACCACTGGATTCCTCGTTCTATAAAACTTGCGCATTGCACTACAACTAAAAAGTGAAAAAAAAATCATTTTTACAAATGAACTCTACATAGTGAAAATTATCTTTAAACGAAGAAACGAAAACAGGAACACCGACTGCCGAAATTGAAGTTATTTTTCACTATGTACTGTTTTTTGTAGGTCGGTTGTAATTTTTTGTAAAAATGTTTTTCCGGTGGTATTTTAGCGTGTATAATTTTTGACTTTTAAGTGGGCGAAACCACTAGCTTAAAGCTAGAAGGCAAATTATAAGGTATGGTGTAAGTAGACTACTTCCTAAAAATGTAGACAATTTTTTTTTTAAATCGCCTTTATTAGAGTGAACATAAAAGATTGCATGTAACTTGAATAATTATCTATCATGGAAAAGTAACAATATATGTCTACATATCAATGTTTTAATGTCGTGGTGGCCCAGTGGCTAAGACCTCGCCTCTCGTGCTTGTGCCAATGTGACTTTTTCAAATTCATATGTACTTTCTAAGTTTATCTTGGACATCACAGGCAACGGTGAAGGAAAACATCGTGAGGAAAGATGGACTTACATAGTTAATGTAAGTCTGAAATAGCCAAGTAGAGGCCTGTGGGGTTCCCAGAGGCGGCTTAATTAACTCTGACACCAGAGGTGGCCACACCTCACACGAAAGAAGAAGATTAATGTTTTGTACACCCATCACGGAGTACTACAGAACCTCCCATCAAATGAGGAGAATAAACATGGCAGTTCGCCCCACCCTCCATATGCCTTAATCAACACCTATAGAAAATCCAATAAAGGGCTGTGTGGAATGCACTACGGCTATTAAAAAAAACTGTCTAGCCAAGTCGCAGTATCTATCATAACAAAAGTAGACGTCGCTCCAACCAGCTACGTCGTAATATTATAGAATAACAGTGGAAGTTTTACGATCACAATCTTTTACATAATGATCATCAGCGGTTTCCTGCACGCCTGCTAGATGCATCTCGAGACAGCTCAGCTGATCGACATAGTTGGCAGGCCTGCAGACGCCTAGTGCCAAGGTACGCACTTCCTAATCTCCTGGCTGAAAACATTAGACGTGATCGTGTTCCAGTAACATTTAAAAGTAATTAGTAGTTTATGCGTGTGGCATAGATAGCTGGTGGGAAGAACAACATTATTTAACTTTAGAATTCGTGGGGCTCTTGGAGGCCCTTCAATCGTCAACGGAGTATTAATTAGATTGCAAACAATTGCGGAATTGCCGTAAAACCGGTATACAATTTAAAAACTGCACTTTAGAAGATTCCAGAAAAACTCGGTTGACGACACAAGCCCACACAATATTATCAGTGGGTACTTTCGATAAGATGAGAAGTTTACCATAGTGAACAACGGTAGCAAGGAGTAATGAGTAGTATCTTGCTTTTTTAACACGCTTTTATTAGCTTGGTATGTATGTATCTATGTATCTATGTATCAATGTAACAATGTATCAATGTATCAATGTAACGGAATCTTTGAACGAGATTTTCACCCACTTCAAAACGTTGGATTGATTTGAAACTTTGCACACTTATCAAGGACCGATGACAATGCAATAATTTAAACAGTTTGTCCCATTATCCTTACCATTAAAGCGTGTTTTTTAGTTTTTAGAACTACAATTTATTAAAATTGAAGTAAGGTTTAAGATGTCACTCAGAATTGTTGATAAGTGTTGTTACACTCAAGACAGTCAGTTTTAACTTTCTTTAACACTTAGAAAAAGAACAATGCTGTTAGGTTTTATAAATATTTTGAAGGTTACACGGTACCACCAATCACGCACTGCACGAGTTTGGTTTAATTTTAATTTAGTAGTGACAGATATATGCACGTGTCAGGATCAAATTAATACCTACGACAGTCAGAAGACTGCTAGGTTGCCAGGAACATTCCACTTGCTTTGTTCCACTGAAAGATCCTTGAACCCCCCAATGAATGGCTATGTCAGTTTATTTATTGGCTTAAGTTTCAATTGATCATCAGGTAGTTGAACGCACCGCGCGAAGGTTGACTGCTAGAAAATGAAATGCATTCATTCTGCATAAATTTATGTGTGTAATATTTTTTTTATGATTTTTTAGAAAAACATTAGAAAATTTATAATTAAAGGTACAGAGAGACAAGGACACTATTTAAAAATATATCTAACACCGAAAGCTGAAACAAAAGACTGGAGATTTAAAACTTGATATTGCTGGCTTTTAGCTAAAACAACGCCATAAAAACTGCAGTATGCAATATAATGTGCGCACACGCAATACCATTAAAATACTCCACACCTACCTACTCACATGCGTATGGGCCGGATTTAAACAAAAATAAATAACGCACGCAAATGCAAAAATCTTATCATTTTTGGAAACAGTCCAATAACGAAATACGTATATAAAATATTTTGTCTGGACTCTTGTGTATTTTTAAAATGTCCACAATTTATGTCAAATATTTCTTTTGAACTCCTACTGTCGTCGAAATAGTTGTTTAAGGTCGTCTATTTTTATGCTTATTATAATAATAACATAAGATATCGTAATAACTGTTAACACTGTTTTTTTGTTTAGGGCCATTTGTATGCTTTTCGTAGTACCTTCCTACCTATGGTAGTTCAGAACTACAGACCGCATTCTGCAACAGTGTGTTTTTAGAGGCAACTCTTTGTAGACCTTAATGATAAGCTAAAATTCAGTCATTCATATTCTCGGAAACTTTGGAACGGTGTCTGAATTGACAATTTGAAGTTAAAAATAAGTTTATATGTAAATGGCAAAGATTGACAGTATTTCAGATAAAGTAGAGCTTGACAAATACTCAACTTCAAAGTATTCAGAAATTAGTTAGCACGTTTATTATTATGATGATTCAAACAAAGCTTTATCTGAATGAATACCCACTAGTAGCGCCATCTATCCGCCACTTGGAGCAAGATAATGAAGTGCAAAACAAAACATTGAAGACATGAAGTGCAATTACGCAGCTTTCGCAAGAGCTTCAAATCTAAGAAATCAAATGTGATAATTAGTATTGATTAGCTTTAAATTTAATGGAGATGTGATAAGTGATAACACGCGTGCAATTGAACCCACCTCTAGTGGTACGCGGCCGGCATCGGAGCCCCGTGCACCTGTCGCAAGTATAATGCAACTTGTTAGTATTTATTTGACGTATAAATTGACTAAAACATTTATAGATAGATGCATAATATAATCGCAAAACTTATACACGATGTCACTAACACTAGGAGACACCAAATGAATGTCTTTAAGAAAGCGCACTGTTGGATTTCATTGCTCGGCTCAGCGCTGCGCCGAGAGTTCAAAATCCAACAGTGGAATAATCTGCAATAATATGCAGATTCAGATAATATGAAGTCGTTCCTAGTGTTAGTAAAAAGGCATTCGTTTTAAACGAGATTTCTAAATATAAGAAGAAGGTAAATCCATAAGTCGTCATCTAAATGACACACTCAGCTCAAGATTAGAAGGATATTGGTATAATTGCCAGTAGTAAGTATAAGAAAACCCCATTTATGGCGTATTAAAATTTACAGACCTAAAAAGGAGCTAATGATGATTGTAGGCGTAAAACAAAGTTGCTACGAATTTTACAATCATTTACTACGAATTCTACAATCACGTGATACAATCAATGTTTTTTATAGAAAACTTCGCTAAATAGATCCAGAAATACTGGTAATATTAAACTTATAATTCATCATCAACATTGTCTCAATCGTTTCAGCTGAAAGAGAGACTTTGTTGACTGATGGACTGGACATAGACTTTCCCCAAAGCGTCGCGTCACCATGTGGACTCAATGTATTAAAAAATCACGTCATATTAATTGGAGAATTTCTTATTGATAAGCATACGACGAAAAAGAAGAAATTATTATACATTCAAACATTCAATTAACTGAGAATGCATTGCAAGCGAATGAGATGGATCGATTTCTACAATTATCCACCAGTGAACAAAGCACTATACCTACAATAGCACCAAGCGTATAGATTCCGACAACAATAATACAAGGGCTGGTACCTATCCCATCAAACAAACAGACATTCCTACGCAAAGATCACACGGAGATACTGGCTAGTGGATAGGGCCTAGTTTCCATAAATAAACCCATACAGTTCTATGAGTCACCCAGCACGATGTACCGAATCGAAGAAACAGCCGCATAGATAAGATTTGTATTGGAAAGCAGCTCCGGGCATTCTGAATAGCATATAAACCAATTGGCCATGCACTTGAGCCGAAGCAACTATAATTGAATCTGTCGATAATCGTCGTAAATAACAATTACTCCGCACACCGTTAGGTAATGAATTGAACTGAAAACATAATAGAAATCGGATGCTCGGAGACATGGGCTGATGAGTTGGTTTTGAGTGCTGATTGAGTAATGACTGATTTGCTATGCCCTAAGGAATTGTTTTGACCGCAGCGGGCCGTAAAACTGAATTTGATAGTTTTTCTATTTATTTTGTTTGCTTGTAATCAATTTATCGAAGAAAAGGAAAGGTAGTCCTCAGTCGATTTGATGTCATCATCATCATCATTTCAGCCGAATGACGTCTACTGCTGGACATAGGCCTCCCCCAAGCGTCGCCACACTGATCGGTCCTGTGCGTTTCGATCGATTTCGTTTCGTTTTGATTTGATGTATATTTCTTAATATACTTCTTTTTCGTGCCCGCATTTGTCGCGTAAGTAAGTTGATCCTCTTATAAAATTTGATTATATAGAGGTTATAGAACGCATTATGGGCGAACGCTTCACAAATATTAATGCACTGATTTGTCATAGAACTTAGAAACCAAATTGTAGTAAGTTAACTACGAAAGGGCGTTGTCGCCAGACAGATACAATTATTGAACATGAAGATAGTTTCACTAAACCGTACCCAGCCAAGCAGACAGGTCAACACTCTCATATACTTGCACATTGATGCTTTCAAATTAAAATTTCTTTCTTTTAGGAGAATAAATCTCTTTTTTTATGACAGATCGTAAAGTATTGATGTAACGAACATAGATTGTCTTCGTCTTGGCTTTCAGAATAAAAGGTTCGGTAAACTTTGATGAAGCTAAATATTATAACGTATGTACCTATAGCCTCAGCAATCGAACGCTTGTTATTACAAGGCCTAAAGAATCTAACCAATTACAATGGAAAAGTTATAAGAATAAAGTGCAGCAATTGACTCCACAATTTCGACTTTGATCTCAAGAAATAGGGCTTCAGTAAAAAGTACCTATTGATTTAGACACGGAGCACGAAACCAGTGGAGAGAGCGTGCCGGGATTACCGCGGGCGCCAAGCGTATGCAGTATCAATCACATGCGACGAAATTTTAGTCAGTCGCAACATTCGTAGGTAGGACGTACGAACGTCACGCGCTTCCGTCTTTAAAATAAATAAACTGAAAAGTAATGCCTAGTTGTGCAATTAAATGGTGTAGAAAGTGTTCTAATACTTCAAGTTACACAAAAGATGGGATAACATTTCACAGGTAAGTGTTTTTCTACTCCATTTAATCAATTTCATTAAGTAAAATCAAATATTTTTATTTCTGGATGGTTCCGCTGCTGTCTCTTTCTGGTACACTGATTCGCGCGTTAGTCGTAGTCTCTTTTTTTCTCGATAGTGCTGCATCGCATCACCACGACGATTATATCGATATGTTAGGCTCCAAGACGAAAAAAACTCAGAATGCATTGTTTATTATTAAGTATTACACAATACTTTGTTGCCGAAATTAATAAGAACTGCAGCTGTGCTACGTTCTTTTGTTTTTTATTGTCATGCCCGTATTTACCATATCATAAATCTAACCTTTAATCGAGCAATTCATGTATATATGTATCTTCATATATATAATTCTACTGTACGTGTTATGTCACTGCACTCCTCCTAAACGACTGGAACGATTTGAATGAAGTTTTTTGTATGCGTTTGGGTGGCGCCCCGGATGTTTTAGATTCACAATAGGGTAGGGTAAGTAGGGTAGGTAGGGTATTTGGTGTTTTTATGACAAAACAAAGTTTGTCGGGTCATTACGAAAAATAATACAAGTCCAAAAGATTACATAAGAAAAACATATTCAAAGCTTATTCATTTTAAAAACCAGTAAATTCATAATTATTTTTTAATTATACCATTAATTTATTAAACACCTGTTTTATTTCAAAATCGAACCCGTAATCTCTGTATCCTAAAGAAATCCTTACACTATTAATAAGTTAAACAACTATCGATATCGATATTTTTTAATTTCTTGTTTGGAATCCCTAAAGAATCAGCTGTCATTTGGTTGTCAATCTGTCGCCCAATCACAGCGGAGGAAGCTTACCTCTGCCTAGGGGTGTCCACTTTGAAAAAACATCGATGTTTTTTTCGATTCGATAAATTGGAACTGTACATCGATGCCTTTCGATGTATCGGATGAAAACATCGATGTTTTGTAAACATCGAGTACTTTTTCTAACATTATATTACAAAGCTGTACTGTATGTAGTCATGTGAAAAGTGATAAATCTCAAAACAGGTCATCTTTCCAGAGTAAAAATTTTTGTATATGACGGTTTTGAAAAGAGCTAAATCCATTATTTTATTAAAGTTTAGCTTTTAATCTGTCATAAAATAATAATTCTAACTCCTTTCATAATCTGTAAGTACATACAAAAACATTCACTTTGATAAGATGACCTTTTCACACAAAACTAATATACTACTTTTACAACTTTTCATGCAAACCATCGCTAATTCAAACATTGTTTATTAAAAAAAGTAAAAGCCATGTATGAGAAAAATCTTTATTATAATTTACAAAAGAACAAATTAAAAAAATATAATTTTGCCAAGTCTGTCAAAAGGAAAGAGAAAGAAGTTAGAAAACAAACTTTCAGATGGGACTGAAGTTCCTACTATGGTTAATTTGTATTTGTACGCCATTGTATGAAGTTTAGGAAGCTGAATCTTGAGATCATTCCAAATTTCTAAAGGGTTCTCATTTAATCTGCCTACTGGGCTACGTAAGGAAATAGATAGTTCATCAGAAATAGAATCGTCAAATTTCACAGTTTGCCAGCTCTTGTGGACTTATTTGTGGTGACCTTCCATGATTTGAGGTGATCGATGTTTTATGAATAAACATCGATACATCGAGTATATCGATAGCTTTTCAAAACATCGAATCGATTCGATGTATCGCATTGTAAACATCGATGTTTTCGATGCATCGATGTATATCGAATATCCCTAATATCCCTCGCCGTTATTTGGTGACTGAGTCACCAAATAACGGCGGGGGCAGAGGCTCTGCCCCCGCCGTTATTTGGTGACTTTGGTTTAGAACAAAAACGTGCCGATGCTCTCTCCACTGGTTTCGTGCTCCGTGGATTTAGACCAGCAACAATGCGAAATTATTGATTCTTATTTCAAACGATTGCATACCGTCGTAAAAGTTTTTCAAGAGATTACATACATTCATAACATTACGCCCGTGTTCCCCAAAGGCATAAGCAGGGTTGCACTTATAGCGTGCCTATAGACCACCTACATTTCGCCAATAGGGACGTTTCCTGGGTACAAAAATGATACCTAATTAAATTTAGCCCGTCAGTGAGATTATCAAATAATATTGAACCCGTATTTTTTGCTTTACCATATAAATAAAAATTGACAAAGATAAAGCACATTAAAGTTCAGGAGTGGGTGCTTATTGTGACAAAGTCAGTATAGTGTATCTGGTAGCACACCGTGGCGTCACACAATACATTCACAATATTCAAAAACAGTGATATTCACAATATTAACACCAGAAATAAGGACAAATTACGAGCTCCTTTTCACCGGCTTCATAAGGTTCATAACTCATTTGTTGGGCTTGGTATAACCTTTTATAACAAGCTACCCTCTGCTCTTCTAGATTTGCCTTTTAATGCGTTTAAAGTTAAATTAAAATCAAACATTTGTTCAAAGGCATACTATTCTATTAACGACTAGTTACTTAAACGATAAAAATTGTTGGTCGCTGTGATTAACTCAAGACAATGTTTATGTTCTTTCTACAGGATTAGCTTACCTACTGACAGGTTATATGAGTTATATAATTGTTTTTTTTATTTTGACAGTATAAGTAAATTTATTTTGCAGTGTTTTTTTTTTAATGAGTTGTATTGTAATATGTGGTTAGCTAGCGACCTCGACAGTGGATCATATATTATTCTTGCCTAACTGTTGATTTATTTTTTACTTCGATGGTCCTAGTTTATCATAATTATGTGACTTCGAGTTACAGCTGTATTAGCTATATGTAGGCGGGCACGCCCTTTATGCCTGGAGGCTTTATATTTTATTTTAATTTTTTGTGTTGAGTAACGTAAATTATTTGCATACTATTGTATAGAATCAAGTTTTTGTTTTTTTTCTAACTGAACAGACAGCTGTGCTGCTGGGGAGTTTGTTGCGCCACTTCTGCCCAGCAAAAGCACTAGGAAGTGGTGAAGGGCGGGCGTTTTTGGGGGACTGTCTTATGTAATTTTGACGTTCGGAAAGTGCTGATTCTCAGCCTAGTTTGAATAAATGACTTTTGAATTTGAATATTGCAACGCACTGTATCATCGAAATTTTTTGTTTACGTGGCAAAAGGAAAAATACGTGTCCAATATTTTTAGGTTATCTAACTAACGGACCAAATAGATTTTTTTTGTCAACTACCTTATTATGTTGAAGTCGGCGCGTGCCTGTTGCCGATGCATTTATCTCCTGAAACACTTGTATCATGCCATCTACTGGCTTTCGTGTTTACAATAAATTACTGTGTAATTTTCCAACAAGAATGATGAAATCAAATACTTGTAATTACAATTAATTGATGGAAAAGATTGTCCGTGGAGTTTCATGCACGTTCTTCTTCATAATTTAGACCTACTGACGCTTGCGAATTTCCAACTAGATTCATTTCTAGTTTTTATTTTTTGTCAATTTAAAAGTACCTTTATATGGTTTAGTTGAAATAAAAATATTTTGATTTTAGTCGATTATTTTATACTAAGACTTCTTTCATATAGAGGTGGCGGCAAAAAAAAAACTGTCCAAGTGCGAGTCGGGCTCGCACGAAGGGTTCCGTACCATTATCGCAAAAATCGGCAAAAAAAACACGTTTGTTGTATGGGAGCCCCACTTAAATATTTATTTTATTCCATTTTCAGTATTTGTTGTTATAGCGGCAACATAAATACATCATCAGTGCAAATTTCAGCCGTCTAGCTATCACGGTTCATGAGATACAGCCTGGTGACAGACGGACAGACAGACAGACAGACAGACGGATCGCGAAGTCTTAGTAATAGGGTCCCGTTTTTACCCTTTGGGTACGGAACCCTAAAAACGAAATCACAGTACATCGGCGTCGGTCGGCCCGTTATTGCGCAAAGATACTCGTATGCCACGCTACAATATCAATTTACTGCCGTTAAATTGGCGGCTGGCCAGCGTGGAGTCCATTGCCCATGATGGCCACAACGTGGGTTAAAAGCAACCCTGTCCCTTTTAACTGTTATTTATGATCAGACCATACTAATTGACTCACGATGTTTCGTCTTTGTGATTCGAGGAGGACGTTTTTATCACTCTCTTATTGGCGGAGACAACTGCCTTGGTGTATCTACGAGTAGGTATGTATTTGAAGTATTTAATGTTTATAGGGAATCAAACTAAAACCCGAGCCTTTATGCCACGTAGGGTTACCAGATAGAAAATTTAAAAGTCCGGAGAAAATGCCTGATTTCCATTGATTTTCTAGAATGTTGCGTATTCTCTCAAAAGTAATTTACCAAATTAATTCAGTCCAAACATTGCGGACAACAATTTTCAAGACCATCGGTGTTTCATGTTTACCAGAGATAATGCGTTTAGTCAATATGTATTAGCTAATACAGCCCAGAATGCAAACGTAGGAAGAGTTCTATCAACGGGGCTAAATGGTCGAATGAAAGAAACCGACTAACGGTGTGTTCATGAAACTTGGACTTTGACTTCACAAAATATAGTAATCTAAGTAAATGAAATAGGTTGTCATTAATAGTCTTTCGAAACTACCCCGAAATGATGATTTAAGGGGTCTTAAGTGTTTTTGAAGAATCTTATTTCTTGGGTTAATACATTTGACATAAATACCAACCTAAAAACGGAAAAAAATCAGATACGGTTAAGGGGTTTCAAAGTTTTTTCGAGGCATTTTACTGCCTAATCTGACTAACATAAACGAAAAATAAAAAAGGGCAGATAAGAGTGAAATTTGGGTTAATTAAAACTTGATCCTCAACGGGGCAAAAAGGGGTTATTAAGTTTTTAGGGGAGGATTTTGCTTTTTGGCGGTAAATACTTGCCTAATAATTCTTCAAAAAACTAATCGTCCCAAACCAATAAACCATGTATATCTACGATACTCCATTTTTATTGATTTAATAAGAGCTTATTTTTGGTCGCGTTCAATAACTGCACATAAGAAAGTCATTTATACGATAAAAGAAATCACACGAACGAAGTCGCGGGCGGATTGCTAGTTAGTCTTTAAATAATGAAGATTATTATTTGTTTTTATCATTAAACGATCTGTAAAATCTACTCTATATTATGAAAATTCAAAAAATCCTGAGATTTCCAAAAGCCGGCTGCAATCCTGAGAACAGCCTAAAAATCCTGAGATCTCAGGACAAATCCTGTGATATGGTATCCCTACACGTATACCCAAGGCGATCAAAATTGACCTTTACGTCATATTATGTAATTTATAAGCAACTTCAATCTGAATGAAGAATGTGTTAAGCTAACACGTCGACGTTAATTTGCAACCGGTTAGGGAAGATTTTCTTCAACTTTAATCTACACTTATAAATATATATATAAGTAAAAAGAGTTTTATAGAGGAAAGATTTGATCGTTTGTAAGTTTGTTTGTAATGAATAAACTCAAAAACTAGTTAACCGATTTTAAAAATTCTTTCGCCTATGGTGAGCTACTTTATTCCAGAGTGACTTAGGCTATTTTTTTCTTAACGCGAAAACTGATCATGTGGGGTGGGCCAAAGGGGGGAAGTCGCGGGATAAAGCTAATGTAAATAATGAATGCCACATAAGTATAAATAAGGCCGAGAAAAATAGGTAGGAGAAAAGAAATTGAGAATAGATACACGCAGGCAAGCGAATATTTTCCACCATCGACCGTAAATAGGAAGTTGGTAACCCCGCACGAACTTTTGTTTACATGACCTATGTCAAGGGTTCAAGGTCATGACCTCAAATGCTTTGCTGCCATTTTCGTCGATGGTCAGACCAATCTAGATACAGCAATACATGAAAGACCCGCGGCAGCACTAATAGAATAACTCTAATGGACCTAAAAGGATTCCTTATACCTACGATATTTACCAACATTGTACACACCTGATTTTCACGCCGGCGCTGTTAAAATGCCACTATTCAGTAAACCTGAGTTCACATCACCATATCACTTCACGTTCAGTCTAGGTAGCTACTTAGTTGTGATGGGGGAAGATCGCGATGACTCGGACGAAAGCGAAAGTGGTTCGGTTTATTATTGTTACCCGGTGTTTACATGTGTGGCCGCGCGGCGTGAGCCGTCGACTGGCGGTAAGGACGCGGGAAGGTCGACCGCCATTGCTGCGCATGCGTCGTAATGCCCATAAAGCCGCCAAACGCTGCCAATTTTCTGACCTCTGGCAAACTTTCGGCAGCAACAACAGCGTCATCTAAACCGGCTCTTTCGCAGATTGCTTTTTAAACCAGGACCTATTATTTTTATTATGTGCCAGTAGGTACTTATCTATGTTAAGGTTTCAATAAATAACATCGGTCCACCGAATAGTCATCTTTGGAGAGTAACTAAAAGTAGTTACCACAAACCGTTTGCAGAATATTTTTACTACCTCTTGTATTCGCATGACAAGCAACTGCCGCATGCCGGCTGATATTATAACAGGAGTTACGGAGGCAAACATGTGATAAGCAACTTACCCTCCATGATAGGGTGTCATTCCAGAAAACAATGTTTGAAGAAGAAACTTGCTAACTAAACCAACTAGGTATATAACATTTTGATGTATTAGACTCAAGGACATAAAGATGTTGGTACACAATACAGTTATCCTACCTTATCCAGTATAAACCTACTCCGTCCCACCATCCAGCCTAAATCACAGTTAGGTAAAAAAAAACAATCCTGAATTTAATCAGCTAGTCATAACTTAAACTTAAATCAGCGCCATCTAGTATCGTTCAGTGAAACTTTATAAGCTTGCGCCAAAAATAGTAGTAGCATCAGATTATCCAGGGACAGGACAAGCAGAAGCAGTTAATAACAGTGTGCTACCTAATGAAATGATGTGCACTATTCCAACCAAATATTTAAAAACTTAATAATCTGTTGCAACTACCTAGGTGCCTATAATATTTTATGTTAGAACATAAAATATTATAGGCACCTACATTGTAGATTGTAGATAGTTGCAACATATTATTACAATGAATTAGCATACCGTGGCAAAACCCAAACTGACACAAACTTTGCAAATAATGCAGGTTAGATGCAATGTATTTGTAACTGTGCGCTTAATAATAATCGATTCGAGTTAAAAGAATTTATTTATATTAAGCAAAAAGCCTTTGATCCCAGTCCTAACAAAAAATACTAAAAGTTGCCATTATCAACAAAAATACTTGACAGATCTGTAGATTGATTGAGAATATAAGTATTTTATTTTTTACCTGGCTGTAAACTTGACACCCACGGATGATCAGAAAAACTGTGGTCATGGAAGATGGAAGTGCAATGCCATTACAATATGCAATACAAAGTCTTTGTGCAAGAAAATTACAATAGGAACCGTTGTCGCCAAACTTACACAAATAAACTGATATGTGTTAATCATAAATTGCACTACACCATTCGTTTTATTTGTCGTTTTAATTTTAGTAAAAACTAGCATAAGTCACAGTCACAGATCCTACATCTGGCTAGAAATCTTCATACACATTTTTATTTTGCGTTAATGCAGAAAGTATTTAGGACCGAAGTTTTTTAATCTCAGACCGTCGTATTAATAAACGTGGACTAAGGTAAGAATAACTTTATTCCAAGCATTAGGTTGGTACTAAAAAAAATCCGTATTAATAAACACGGAATAAGGAGGGATTATACTAATCTGACACTAGTCTCGGACTAAAAGTTAAACCATGGTGCCAGCTAGTTTAAGGTCGGAATAAGAGTAGTGTAACTATGGCAACCACATTTTTTTTAATTTTATGCATCGCTCTATTCGGGCAGGCTAAGGTCTTAGACCATACCGCCTCGTGTTCAGTGCATAATATCCTTCTTAAAACAACAAAAAAACATCCTGAAAATCTACTTTACCGTTGAAAAGTTTAGAATGGGGGAAGGGCCTACGTGTAGGTCCACTACCAGATAAATTGTGAGCGAGTAACTGTAAACCTAAATCGATAGCGCACATAATCTTGTCTCAAAAAGATTGAGCGTTATTTACTAACTATGTAAAAATTTTATGAATGCATGTGGAAATAAATAGTTTTTTTTTTTTTTTTTTTCTTGAATTCTTAAGTATGCATTAGAATGCGGATGCAACAGATTCTAATGTTTTTTGGAGTATTTGGCAGCAAATTGTATCAAGTCAGCCCCAGTAAGCCTTCCCAGTAAGCTTTGAGGGAGGTAGTCAATACTACAATAAAATTCTCCGCTCCACTATCCCGAGATCGCTTCTGTCAATGCTTTCACAGATTGACCAGTTGCGTAGACAGTTGAGACATAAAACTACACCAATTTAATATCACAATATCCACTAGGAATCAATTTGCAAATAATATTAACAGCCGCTGAACTACACTCGAAAAAATCCCGCCAAAAACTCTCGCAACCACAATTATTACATAGACTCTGATTTTTTATTTCGTAGATGTGGAACATTAAAAAAAATAAGGTCATTGGCAGCTGTTTAGCTTTAGTCAACGAAATTACAAATTAATTAATCATCATTTTATGTAATTTTTAAATTTAAAGGTAGGTACAATGATAATTTGAAAAGGAGGGATCCTTCACCTTTACTGTCAAACCTCTATGGCAGATGTAATTTTTAGTTTTTTTTCTACATAATGTCTACAACTTGCTTATTTTTCATTCACTAGTTCATTCTTTTTACTTTTAAATTCAACTGGGTTGCCAGAGCTTACGCGTAAATCCAAGACTAAGAAATGAATAGTTAGTCCGAGGTTATTCCATGTTTATTAATAACATTGCTAGATCTATGTTAATCCTTAGTTACTCCGGGATTAGCTAGTCCAAGAGTAACTTCGGAGTAAGCTGGGAATACGCCATTTTTATTAATAAGACTGAGAGAGTTTTGCTAACTACCTAGAGGGAACGTATTTACGACGAAAAAGAAACTGTCAATTCTTTCGTTCTTTCTTATAGAAAAACTCTATGAAAAAAAAAGAGACAAACATAGACAACCGCTACCATCCTGAAAGTCAAAGAGGTAACTTTATATTCACTGTTGTAACCCATCGGTTAGCAGCTATAATAAAAGTTTTTCGCTGTTTTCACGCCTTTGTTTCGTTTATATCAGGAAGAATATTGTTGTTTAATTATCTGCATGAACCATGTCGTGTGTGGCTATCGGTTGCAAGAGTAGAATGAGTGTATTAACTGAACATAATCAAAGGATATCTTTCCACAGGTGAGTTATCAACTAGCATACTGAAATTATTGTGCAGGGAATACATTTCATAGGCTCTCCGGAATAAAGGAATCTTAGTTCTAAATACGTGGAGGACGTATAGTATCATTTAAACCATTCTATTTTGTGAAATATATATCTTATAAGCTTTCGCTGATAGAGCTATGACAGTTTACGTACTTACGTTCTGATGTAAGAGATGTGACAAAAGTCAAAAGAAAGATTTATCGATACTGTATTTTTATTTTACTTATTTTCATTTATTTCATAAAGTTAATTTGCTATTATTAATCTAATATTGATTGTGCACAGGTTTCCTAAGAGTACTTGTTTAAGAAATTTACACATTTTACTTTTTTTAATTAAATTATTATATTTAAACCATTTTGTTATTATTTTTTAAAAAGAAAGAAAAGAAAATTATCACCATTGAGGCGGGTGACGGCATGGATGGCGGTGCGGAAGATTTATGAATGATCTTACACACCGAAATGACCGGCTGATCAATGCAACGGGTCTCAAGCAGTATTATTATTATAATAATTAGGTACGTTAATATGTAAAAGTTGATTACAATTTCGAATTAAACCATCTATGCAACCTATTACACCTCCTAAAATAAAATTCCATGTATGAAAGTTAGGCGACATTATATTTGTATTGTAATGTTATAGGTACAATAAATATTAAATTACTTATTTTCTTTTATCGATATATAATCTATAAAATCAATATCTTACCTATTTTCATCGCGTAAGGTTGATTTTAACTAGACGTTTTATTAAATTATTAGTATACTGTATTTAACTAAGATTTTATTAGAAAACAAATAAAAACGTTTTTACAGATAATACGAAACACCTTCATTTTTAAGATTATCTACTAACAGTTTTGTACTCCAAAATGGAATACTAAGTACTCGTTACTCGTAAAAGTAAGTTGACACCTCCCTGGACTTCTTAGGCGCAGGCCACACAGAAATGGCGTCGGGCGCGGACTTGGCACGGGCGGTTTCCTATTCCATTCAAATGCATAGAAATAAAGCGCAATTTGATCAGGCACGAGCGCCGAAATGGCGCGTCATAACCACGTCCGACCAACGACATACCGTGTGTCCTAAATTGCGCTTTATTTCCATGCATTTTGTATGAAATTTGAATGAAATAGTAAACCGCCCGTGCCATGTCCGCGCCCGACGCCATTTCTATGTGGCCTGCGCCTTAAATTCATGTTTAAATGACAATTCCTTATTCAAAACTTCGCTCTGTGCGAGCTCTGAAAAGTAGAAGCACAAAGTACGTAAGCGGCGGCGCGCCGATAGAACGAGCAGTGAAGCTGTCTGGTCTGGAATTTTTTTAGACGGTTTTTAAACCTCTTTGCAGTTGCAACTAGTATCACAAATTGTAACTGTCTGAGAAGTTTATTTCGTGTGTTTTCAAGATACTCGGGTAAGCTTATGCCGAATGTGCCAATGTCCATGTTCTGATGTAATACTTAATTCTTCTCTCGTAGAAAATCAGACGGATTATGATGAACTGCCTCCTTGGCTCAATGGTCGCAAGCAATAAGAACTATTGAGCATGAAGTCCTGGATTCGATTCTCGGGTCAGGTAGTGTTATTGTGTTTTACTATCTCGAATTTCACAGTAGGAGCCCGAAGTCTTGACTTATGCCCGATTGGTGGTAAATTGACAACTAGCTCCTAGAACTTCACATAAGGCAAGATGTGGGTGTACTATAAACTTACCTCTACTCTACCTAATACTTTGTTGATTACAGCAGTGATGTTTATTAATTATTTTAATAGTTGTCATGTCATGACAGGTCAGAATCTAATACTGTATACTGGGCACACTATTATGTTGGCCAATGTGTCATCCAGATGGCGACAACTGGTAACTAGATGGCGCTGCAGAAACGCATAACTTGCCAGTCTATTTTATTAGTACCTATCTATTCATCTGACATCTATTATAAATCTATGTGTGCGACTTGAATTTGAACCTAGTAGAGTAGGTACAAGACTGTAGTCGGTACAAGAATTATTGATGACTAATCTACAATTCAATTATAATCAGTTAGTAGGGCTGGTTTCCGAATTGAGAATTTGGAGTTAAGAACATATCGAACCCAATTGAATAAACGAAATTAATGATCTATTCAATCAAAGCGCTGATTGACTTTAGATTTAGTCTTAGCCTTAATGAATTATGTGATTAAAACTAATTTAATTATAGAATTAATTCTACTATAAAAATATTTTTATTATTATTCATCCAGAGAGTTTGTATTCATCTATGTACCAAACATCAAGCAATTAATTTTTACCCAACATCTTTGATTTATAACTTTTCTTTTATCTAAGTTAGTTTTCAAATTTTAATCTAGGTAGGAATTTAAAAGATTTCTGAGTGGTCATTGAAGCCTATGAAAACATTTTTATTGTAATTGTAGGTACCGTACGCCATGTTTTATTCTTATTAGTCTAGCTAGATGCTATTTTCTGTTTTATGCTCATTTTAGGTTAAACCCCCAGTTTCCGGAAAGAATTATTGACGTGTCTCAAATTAAAAAAATGCAATGGGCTGTGAAAATGTATTCAACCAATCACAGTAGCTAACGCGCACCAACAATTTGTCAAAAAGATTTTTCAAAAATGTACCTACGTTACAGGAACTGGGCCTGATTCATGATTACCTTTCATTGAATTCAAAATGTTCTATCATGACTACATTAATCACACATATATAATTTAGTCATGATTGAATGGTCCTAGGACAGATTTATTGAAAATATTAGTTGATCGACACACAACTGTTACTTAAGGCCGCGTTTCCACTGACGCGGAGCTGGGCGGAGAGGAGCGGAGAAGAGCGGTGAAAAGTGGTCAGTGTTTCCACTGAAGCGGAGCGTTGAGACGACCGTTGGCTCTCATATTTTTTTTACTATATGTAAATCGGTGCTTATGCAAATTGATTGATTGATTGTCGAATTGTGCGAGTTGTAAATATCTCAGTAGTTTATACTACTGAGATATTATATTTTAAAACTTTGGTGCCTACAAAAGTTACAAAAGTCGTTGGGATTTTTTAAGCAAGAGACTATTGGCAAAACAGCCTAGTCGGGGGTGGCGTAAACAGTTAAATTGGCTACGAGAAAACATACAAATAAAAACACATTATACGAGTCGTTACATGAAAAATTTAAACACATACATGCATATAAATACTTATACAAATACATGACACCTTTCTTTTGAGCTTCACGAAGATGGAGTAAATGCATCTGCGGCTTCACAAAAAGTCTATACCTAGTTATTATTTAATGGAGATATATAACTTTCGTGGTGCGCTAGTGGACTTTCGTGGACCACGAAAGTTGTGCCATGAAAGTTACGAAAATTTTTCATTTTTGAGAATTACTTTAAAGTTATAGGTAACTAACGAACAAAGTAAAAGTAAAGGAATAATCTTTTTCCTTCATTCAAAATATGCGCATGAAAGTTTTTTGACCAAGGCTACTTGAATTTTTTTAAAGAATAACATATCTCGTATTTTTACCTACCTTCAGGGTTCAGTACCTTTTTGTACCTCAAAAGATACTGAACCCCAATGCTCGCTGTCCTCCGCACTGCACCGCCTCGATGTATGAATATCCGCTCAGCTCTGCTCCACCCCGCTCGTACTGTTTCCATTGAAGCGGAGCGGAGATTTCAAGCATAGTCATTGGTCAATTTGTGCACCGCTAAGCTCCTCTCCGCCGGCCGCGTCAGTGGAAACGCGGCCGATTATAAATAATCTAAGCTTAGGCCGCGTTTCCACTGACGCGGAGCTGGGCGGAGAGGAGCTTAGCGGTGCACAAATTGACCAATGACTATGCTTGAAATCTCCGCTCCGCTTCAATGGAAACAGTACGAGCGGGGTGGAGCAGAGCTGAGCGGATATTCATACATCGAGGCGGTGCAGTGCGGAGGACAGCGAGCATTGGGGTGCAGAGCGGAGGACAGCGGGGCGGTTCCGGTTGGCGGTTTCTTGATACGAAGTTTCGAACATTTCGTCATCACACGTCTGAAAAAAAGTTGAAAATTCTCCATGCACAGAATGGTACTTTATATGTTGTCGAATCCAGAATCTATGTTTTCTCTTCGAATCCAAAAAAGTCGCAACAGTCAATGCTACTTCATCTGATTCGTTATCTTCGTCTTCAAGTAGAGAAAGATATAAAATTATTGCTTTTTTTCTTTTTAAGCGACAACATGACGTATGGTCTTTCCGAGAGATTGAGTGTAACTAAGTGCAAAAATGCGCGATTCCAAAAGTATGCTCCACTCCGCTCCTCTCCGCCCAGCTCCGCTTCAGTGGAAACACTGACCACTTTTCACCGCTCTTCTCCGCTCCTCTCCGCCCAGCTCCGCGTCAGTGGAAACGCGCCCTTAAACCGAACCTACCAAAGGCCCATCACTACGCCATTCGTAGACTCCATCATCTATAGATATAGAAACCTAGCCATCATCTGTATTACCTACCTACCTACAGGGTAACTCTATCTGAAAATATATTTTAGAGGATGGAAAATACCTATTTAATGGATGTAAACAACTTTAGAATCAACGCTTATTTATGAACAAAAATTACCTGTTATGTACTATTTATGTTGCCGTAGGTCGTAGGTACCTATATCTCTTGCTTTTTAGGGTTCCGTACCCGAATGGTGCAGGCGCCCTATTGTTGTCACTCATCACACGTTTTGTTCCGAAGAATTTTTAACTTCCCATGGACCTGTGAACTTGAAATTTGGTGATTTTTATTAATACTATATTTACTAACAAATACCAATAGGTACCTATATTGATAAATTGGTACCTACGGAACTATAAAGGTGCGAAGTCCGACACGCATTTGGCCGGTTTTTAGGGTTCCGTGCCCAAAGGGTAAAAACGGGACCCTATTCCTAAGACTCCGCGATCCGTCTATCACCAGGCTGTATATCATGAACCGTGATAGCTAGACAGTTGAAATTTTCACAGATGATGTATTTCTGCTATAACAACAAATTTAAATGCTAAAATCAGAATAAAATAAATATTTAAGTGGGGCTCCCATACAACAAACTTTTTTTTTTGCGATAATGGTACGGAACCCTTCGTGCGCGAGTCCGACACGCACTTTGCCGGTTTTTTTCATACTTCAAAGTTAATACTATAGCCTCTAAAGGACGACTTCTGTAATTTATTGGCAATCTGCCAATGAATTAGGTAAGTCGTCCTGTGTTTACTTCGTGATAGCCTATCCTAGTTTTGTTCTTTGATAGATATAGTAGTAGTTACATTTTATATAACAACTATTGTCATACCTACAGGTCATGGTCTGGATGACATGTGTGTGGTATATTTACACTGCACCTGCACACATGGATCAAGACGTATCTAGTTCTAGCTTGTGGCAAATAAAGGAATGGATCACATTGTTCCAACACAATGTACATACCTACATACCAGTTATTATACCTATAGCGAAGCAATGCGTGCGCGTTACCGTAACGAGTATCTCACTCTCGCGTCACAATACTGAGCCCTAGACACAATGAGTTTTGCGGGAGCAGCCAGCAATCCTTACAATAATATTTCCGGCCCCGCCTTTACTACATTGCCGTATCTACCTACTTACATTGTTAATTTTCCACTAAGAAATGTGAAAAATCATTAATCTGTACTTCTTAAGAGTAACTTTCCCACTTATAGCTACAAACAAAACAACATTTCTGGCCTCAACACTTTGTAGTAACTAGGTACCTAATACCTGCTTACATAATGTTTTGCCACTAAGAAATGTGAAAAATCATTGTTGTGCTTATTATGAGGAAGTCACTCACATACATCCAAAGGATCAATAAGAAAAAGAGAAGAAATTTAACTTAAAATAAAAACAAAAAATAAACATAGTAACAAGCTCGTTTGGACATTTTATTCATGTAAATTTTTGCAGATATAATTAATACAAATTATGGTCATGTAAATTGGGATCTATGATAAATAATATTGTTACTATCAGCTGGTTTAGAGGACACTGTCATATACCGTCTCCGAATAGCTAACTCCAGCCATTGTTAAATTTTGATGACTCATCGAAATATAAAAAGGCAGTCTCGGAGGTGTGGCATTACAAATACTGTCTTACTCCTAAGTTTACATAATGAGATTTTTATTGTGATAGTGATAAAACACAAACTTAAACTATGTGAACATTCTACTTCCTGAATGGCTACTATATGCATGCATGACTCTTTTATATTAGGTTCCTCACCTTCTAGGATGTTGTATTAAGTGCAGAGCTATGTCATTATGTCAACTAAAGTTCTAAAAGATTAATGTGACAAAACCTATATTGTCTACATGTCATACATCACAATTTTTCCTAAAGTTATCTGTACAGTTTGGGTAGTTTGAAATGATGCCAATCACTATACATTATGCCCAAATAATAACTTTATGCTGAGCAGCTGATGTATTATATACTTTACTGCTGTTCCCTTACAGGTTGTTTTTAGAATAAGTAGTCATACACAATTTCTATTTTCAAACAATTCAGGATTGCTACAAAACAATCTAGATACAAAGTAAATTATTCACAAAGAAATTCATAAATAAACTTTTTATTAAAATTGTATAAGACTGAAATACTTTGTATGTTGACACTACTGATTTCATGAATGTATGATCATTCATTTCAGAGAGCAATATAATATTATTTGTCAGACTCGTTTTGTTCAGGTTCCAGCAGTTTCAACCATGGGTGCTGAAGGCACTCATAGGCAGTGGCGCGCCGATTTGGATCAAAGTCGAGCATAGGCTTTAAGAAATCAGCAAAATCTTCTGCATCCTTCTGACTCCACTCATACTTTTCAGTAAGCACGGATACTAAGCCCCATGGTTTTAAGCCAGTTATATTCCTCAACTCACCCTTTTTATTGAAGAATACTTTTGAATATTTGCCCGAGGCTGCAATTCGTTTCGGAATATCACCTAGAAGTTCTATAATATGAGCAAGGTGATCTTCGTCACGGCTGTAGCCATCGCCAGAATGAGGCTCAAACAAATAGTCTCCAGTGGCTAACTCAAAAGCCATACATGCAGTGCTCCATATATCAGCCGAAGTCCCATAACCGGCACTCAGCAACACTTCCAGAGATCTATACTGCCTAGTTTGAATATCTTCAGTAAAATGCCGGTGGACCCAACATGCATTACCTAGATCTGCAATCTTTACTTCTAAGTCACAGATATCAAAAGCTGGATCAAATTTTTTCTCAAGAGATTTACCTTTAGTAGACTGAGAATTGAAAGAAGGTGGAGTATCAGTCATTTCCCCTTCAGACATAGGGGTGCCTGCATCATCTCCGCAGCCATATTGCTTAGATCTTACCTGTACTGCATCAGCATCAGTATCAAAAGCTTCTTCATCAGCTCTATCATCTCTATCATCAATACAACCATTGATATTAGTTTCATTGTCAGAACGGGTAGTCTCAATAACACTAGCCTCTTCAGGTGTTGGAGGTGAGTCATCATTGTCTTGCGACATGGGGGCTGACTCACTATTATTGACAACAACTTTCTTCTGTTCTTCAATTTCTTCTATTTGTTCCATTTGCTTTTTAAGTAACATAGACTGACGCTTTGCTTTCTTCTTTAATTTTTTCTTTTTATTTCTACTCATTTTAGCAGTGACTACCTGTTCTTGAAATTCCTTTGGTGCAGTACTAATCAAGGAATGAGGCAGTCTCAAGCCTAAGG
The DNA here is from genome assembly GCA_948252205.1 of Orthosia incerta. Taxonomy (NCBI): domain Eukaryota; kingdom Metazoa; phylum Arthropoda; class Insecta; order Lepidoptera; family Noctuidae; genus Orthosia; species Orthosia incerta. The sequence continues at coordinate 17,839,530 of OX411760.1, forward strand.
AATGTAATTCAGTAGCCTCAGCTGCTAGCTTGCGGATATAAGATTCATCGACACAAACCAATACATTCTCAGGCTTAATATCTGTATGAATAATCTTACATTTAGTGTGAAGGTAATCCAAGCCTTCAAGTACTTGACGTATGATTGTTTTCACATTTTCTCGTGGTATACCTCTATAATTAGACTTGAGTATCAACTTGAGTAGGTGGTGACCCAGAACTTCAAACACCATGCACACATGGGTTCCATTTACACCAGTTATTTTAAAGTCATTAAGCAACTGAACGGTCTTGTTCCTCTTGGGATCCGCTGGGTCGCTGTCACGAACTGCTTTCAGTATTTTAATTTCATCTAAAGCTGTCTCCGTGAAATGAGGCGCCGATTTAACGACTTTTAATGCAACGAAACGCTTGTCAACAAGATCCCAACACAACCACACGGTAGAAAAATGACCCCATCCCAGTTTTCTAGTGACGTGGTACCGATTCAGGAATAAGTCTCCAATTTTGACAGGATGGTAACCACCCTTACAATAGTCGGCGCTGTCCTCCTGTTCCTCGTCGTCGCTCGCATATTGCTCGTCTTCATCCTCCTCGATCGTTTCATTGGAAGAGCTATGTGTAGGTTCTAAACGATTCTGATTCTGGTTGCGCAGACCGTTTCCTTGTACACCAGCCCCGTGGTCCTCCTCGCGATTTTTCTTTTTACCGAGTTTATGCCGTTTCTTTTTCGCCTGAATGGCGAGCACTCTTCTATTTACATCTGATTTAGAACTCATTTAGTAAATTAAACACTTTCAACAACGCCAATATATATATAAATTTATCTTTTCATCTCAAATCTTTTTGTTTGAGTATGGCGGCCGGTCGCAGAACAAAATGCGCTCGAACATGAACCCAAAAATGTTGCTAGCTAATAAAATCAACTGAATACAAAGACAACATGGTTTTACTTTTCAATAAAATAGTCGATTACCGAATCGAGTTAAATATTAAAGGGCTTATTACACTACACGGTATTCAGGACCCTAACCTTAATTTAGATGTATTATCTGTTAGAGTAATAGAGTCTGGCAGACGAAAGTAGAGACTGAAAAAGCGCGTCAAATTTAAAAAAAAGCGAACTAAAAAGACATAAACAAGAAGAAAATCATGCTGTGCAGTCGGAGGATACATCTGGTTTTGGCCAGCAAGCTCGCGCATATGTATCTTGCCAGACTCTAGGGTCCCTGAAATATCGACTCGGAATGGTGAAGTGACACGGTATTCAGGGCCCTGAATACCATGTAGTGTAATAAGCCCTTAAGTCGTTAGAGCAAAAATAAAAAAGGTATCATTAATAGCACTTTTTAGTGCAGTTAAAACAAAAAGTGATATTGAATTCGGTCTGAACACGAACAGAATAAAATAAATATTTAATTCACGTTTTTTTGCTCAACGTGATTTTTTGCCGTCTTTTGCGATAATGGTACGGAACCCTTTGTGCGCGAGTCCAACTCGCACTTGGCCGGTTTCTTTATCCTAGAACAACGCACGGTTCCTGTAGAAGAATAAAATACTCTTTATCTATTTAAATCTATACTAATAATATTAGGTAAAGTACGTTACAAACACCTGTTTGAAACGTTCTTTATCGAAAATCGACGATTCGATATTTTTTTTTAATTCTAATCGCCCAACTGTGCTTGAGTTAATTTTTTAGGGTTCTGTACCCGGAGGCTCTGAACGGACCCCAAATGCTGTCACTCGCGAGTCTGTCGGTCTGTCGGTCTGTCTGTCTGTCTGCCTGTCCGTCTGTCACGCCCTTTCTGTCTGTCCGTCTTCTGTCACACAGGTTTTACAGCCAAACGGTTGGAGCTACATTCTTCAAATTTTCACAGTATTATGCATCTTGTTGACCCAAAGCCATACAAATAGTCAAAAAATATTTTTAAATGTTTTAAGGGAGCTCCCATACAGATAAAGAAGGGTGCAATTAGTACATTATGGTACAAGTGTGCAATGTTGGTGATTACCGCTGAGGCGCCATTGAGACCCGAGCCGTAGGTGAGGGTCTTAAGAGAGCCGAGGACGGTAATCATCAATACACACGTGTATCATACGACGTTTTTCAACACACTTGTGAAGAAAATAATACTAAAAAATCATTTTCAACAGTAAAAATGAGTTGTGTTTTTTTTTCACAATGGCGGGCAAAATTAATCAATTTTCCTATGCGCGCGCATTTAACAATGGCGATCGGCCATAAACAAAAGAATGAGGTTTCCTTTTTCTTTGGTTTTTCGTGGATAGTGTTTTAGCCACGTACAAAATAGGGAATTTCATTTATTCTTAAATACAGAGCAAATAAAATTTATATTTGAGTGAAAGTTTTATTTATTAAGCACGTACAAGTTGAAATTATCTAATTAAATACGAAGTTGCATGAAATGAGCAAGCAATAGGTAGGACATTAATTTATTTATACTATTGAGCACGATCTTTTTTGTATCGAAACTTTTTTAAGAACAAAGCAACTCAACCAATAAATTAAAAAAAAAACTCTATAACTCACTAGTGAATAATAGCAATGAAAAAGTCACAGTTTGATAACAAGTATGATTATGTGCCTAATTGCGGTGAAATTAGACCCACTTTATGAGCAAGTGTGTTGAAAAAATATTTACTTACCCTACCGAGTGGAGTATTGTTGCTTAGAGCTCGTTGTGTAAAAAAATACAGTTTTTTTTTGTTTAAAAATACGTGAAAACAAAGTAACTAGGTAATGAGGAGCCACCAAAGATCAGGTTTTAAAAAAAAATGTTCCGATGCATTATTTAACTTCGCGTCGACTCATGAGTGATAATGTTGTTTATTATTACGTACCTATATTTTATTAACAAATACCAATATATTGATAAATCTGATTTATTTTTTGAAATTCCTTCATTTTTAAGGTTCCATAGTCAACAGACGGACATGGCGAAACTATAAGGGTTCCTACCCTTATAGTTTCGCCATGTCCTTCTGTCCGTCCGTCCGCAGCTTAGACTCTTAGTACTAGAAAGCTATTATTTGGAGTGGATATACTTATTAATTACGACGACAAAGTGGTAAAATAAAACCAAGGTTTTTTTTTGTAATGTACTTGCCTCCTCACGTAAAGTGGGGATGTTATTTTTTCTTGTCTATCCCATGGTGTGGGGTATCGTTGGATAGGCCATTCAAAAATATTACGGGCCTGCGAAAACCATTTTTTACATTCAAGGATCTTGCGTAAAATTAAGCTATAAATGGCTAAATTTTGTTAGAGCCAAGTGTCCCCCACACTTGACTCTAACAAAATTTAACTACCCTGCCAGCTAAATGGTTGCTTTTGGATATGTGAAAAATTCACAGCAGTAAACTCTCATACCGAAAACTAAAAGCTAGCTAAGTAGGCTTTACAAGTTTACGAGTAATAATCGACCAACTTATGAATTGTACTTGGCAAAGTAAAAATTATGTATATTGATGTGTGTGGACAACAGTTTTTGAATGGCATAGTTAATTTTGTCCCTTCGTTAGAGCAATGTTTAGTGCTTTCATTGTTTATGAACGTTAGTAATGTTACTGTTGTTAATTTATTTTGGTCAAAACAGCAGCCTTATTATGTAATGAATTCGGAAAGAGATGAGACGACACTCAATTTTGGCCCATACATTGAGGCAAAAACTCAACTGGCTGCCAAAAAGTTGGGTATCCTTGCGAAGGTGAGACGGTACTTCACGCCAGAGCAGCTGCTTAAGTTGTATCAAGCGCAAGTTCGATCTTGCATGGAATACTGTTCTAATCACTGGGACGGATCTGCCAGGTACCAGCTTGATGCACTAGATTCGATCGAAAAACGTCCACGGGGCTCATTGGCAATGTGGCACTGGTTGATTCAAAGCTCCAGAGCCTTCAATATCGTCGCCGAGTTGCCAGCTTGTCGGTGTTTTATCGGTTGCATTTCGGGGAGTGTGCGATGGAATTGCATGATCTAATTCCACCTAGCCCGTTTCATCATCGGACTACAAGACGTACGGTGATTCGCCATCGGTACAAGGTGGACATCCCACCTATACGCACTAAACGTTTTGAAAATACTTTAATTATGCGTACAGCTAAGGAGTGGCATTCCCTGCCGGAGTCTGTGTTGCCCGATAGCTACAACCTCGGGGTTTTTAAGTCAAGAGTGAATAGGTTTCTTCTAGGCAAGCGTGGTACACCGTCGACCACATCATCGCTTACCATCAGGTGAGATAGTGGCCAAGCGTGAGCCTACCAATAATAATAAAAAAATATTTATGTAAAAGTCAGACAATTTTTTGAAAAAAGATAAAGCTCATAAATCACAATAATCAGTCATACATATCAATTAAAAAGCATACAAAATAGAACCTGAGGTATTCCACTTATGGCATCACCTATCGATATTTTTCGCAGGTGCCATAAGTGGAATAGGTAATTTATTATTTAAAAATTTATTTCATTTTGACACCTACTGATCAGTATGTACTATGTGTTGGGACGTTTTTTTTGACATCTAATTAAAAAAATCGTTTAAAATCAGTAGAGAGTTTAATAACATCATAAAAATATAACTTCCTCTTTTGCTTTTGAGGGTGCCGTACCCAAAAGGTAAATACGGGACCCTATTACTAAGATTCCGCGATCCGTCTGTCTGTCTGTCTGTCTGTCCGTCTGTCACCAGGGTGTATCTCATGAACCGTGATAGCTAGACAGTTGAAATTTTCACATATGATGTATCTCTGTTGCCGCTATAACAACAAATACTAAAAGCAGAATAAAATAAATATTTAAATGGGGCTCCCATTTTTTTATTTTTTTTATTTTTTTTTTGTAATGGGTTTGCTCTTGACTCTAGTCTAGGTCATAGGTGACAGAGACAGAGTCTACGATGGAGTGAGCTTACCCAGAAGAAGCCTGTTCACTCTAACTTTGAAGAGATTCGGGTTGAATGCGTTCGGAAACACAGACGCAGGTAGTGAGTTCCATTCATTCGCTGTGCGCATTATAAATTATGTTTGGAAGCGCTTGGTTCGAATTGGTGGAATGGCAACAAGATAAGGATGATAACTTGCAGTGCGTCTAGATGTCCGATGGTAGAAGGGGGCTGGTGGGATGAGGTCGTGGAGTTATTGAGCACACTCACCGAAGTACAGTCTGTAGAAGACCGACAAGCAGGCAACTTTGCGGCGATGAGCCAAGCTGTGAAGCTTGCGTCCACCAGTTCAACGTCGCCAATGAGCCTCTTGGCTCTGCGTTCCACTGAGTCAAGCGCGGCAAGCTGATACTTAGCTGAACCATCCCAAAGGTGGCTGCATAGTCCATGCTGGATCGGACTTGCGCTTTGTATAGGGTTAAAAGCTGTCCAGGCGTAAAGTATCGCTTCACTCTATTTAGGATGCCCAGTTTTTTGGCCGCGATTTGGGTTTTGTACTCAATGGAGGAGCCGAAGTTGAGACTGGATGTCAACTCCATGCCTAGGAGCTTGAGCCGATCAGTCACAGGAACAGACGCACCCCGAAAAGTAGGCGTTTGATCGAACAGACTCCTTTTAGCGGTAAAGAGACACGCCTGTGTTTTGGTGGCGTTAAAAGAGACCAGATTGTCATCACCCCAGTGGGAGACAAGGCTTAAGGTCAAATCTGTCCGCTCAACCATAGCCTCCCTCAAGGAACGAACTTCATCCACGCTGGTTTTTGCGCTGGACAAGTATCTCTCTGAAACAGTACTGTCATCTGCGTACCCAACAATACCAGGCTTAAGTAGGTCATTGATGTGCAGCAGGAAAAGAGTTGCAGAGAGAACAGACCCCTGAGAAATACCGGCATCAATAGCCATAAGGTCTGAGGAGCAGCCGTCAATGACTACTCGGATCGACCGTTCGCTAAGGAAGTCTGATATCCAGCTACAAAAACCAGCGGGGATGCCATAAGCAGGAAGCTTACTGAGCAGACTCGCGTGCCAGACCCTGTCGAAGGCCTTCGAGATATCAAGCGATACAGCAAGTGCTTCGCCGTGTCTCTCGATGGCTTCGCCCCAGCAGTGCGTGACATACACAAGACGATCGCCAGTTGACCGTCCCCGGCGAAAGCCATATTGACGGTCACTGAGGAGATTGTTGTCTTCAAGGTAGGTCAGCAACTTTCTGTTCAGTACCCTTTCCATAACTTTGGACAAAATGGAGGTAATGGCGATCGGACGGTAATTGACAGGGTCTGCACGGTTGCCTTTTTTGGGCACTGGTTGCACATTTGCAAGCTTCCAGGATTTCGGCACCGTCCCTTTTACAAGAGAGAGGCGGAACAAGCGAGTCAGCACAGGAGACAGTTCTGGCGCACACTGCCTCAGCACTCTCGCTGGAATACCGTCAGGTCCGCTAGGCTCCGCGCCCCGAAGTCCGCAGCTGTAGTAATTACACTACAGCCGGAAGCAGAAAAGAAGGGCGTGTCCTACCGCGAAGTTCTCGCCAAAGCGAGACAGGCGGTGAACCTGGAGGAGCTCGGTGTCACCAATGGCATCCGGGTTAGGGTCACTGCAACTGGGGCCCGAATGCTAGAAGTCCCCGGTGCGGCCAGCGGTCCGACCGCCGACGCTCTGGCCGCAAGGCTCAGGGCGTCTCTTAATGCGGATGAGGCCCGAGTGTCCAGGCCCACCAAGTGCGCTGACATGCGCATTCTGGGCCTGGACGATTCTGTGACGGAGGGAGAGGTGGTGGCCGCCGTCGCTAGGACTGGGGGGTGCACTCCCGAGCAGGTAAGGGCAGGCCTCATACGTCCTGATGCCACGGGGATGCAAGCCGTTACGGTGAGCTGTCCCGTCTCCGCAGCCCAAAAAATAGCCGGGGAGGGCCAAAGACTCTTGGTGGGCTGGGTTTCCGCGCAGGTGAAACTGCTGGAACCCAGACCTCTGAGGTGCTTCCGCTGCCATGTAGGCAACCACGTGGGAGCTCAATGCACCTCGGAGGTGGACCGCAGCGACCAATGCTTCCGCTGTGGTCAGCCCGGTCACAAGGCCAGCACGTGCAATGCCACGCCGCACTGCGTCGTATGTGTGGCAGCTGGCAAGCCGTCCGATCACCGGGCCGGCGGCAAGACCTGCGTTCCACCCGCCAAGGTCAGGCGCAGGGGCAAGCACTCCACCACCGCCGTCACCGCCGCAGCCACCGCAACTACCGCCGCCGCTGCTGCCTCAAAAGCCGTCGTCGCCGCTGAAACCACCGCGGAAAGGCCCTCACTGGGGGTTTCGGAGGGGGCTGAAATGGAGTGCCAATAATGCGAGACAGAATTGCGAGACAGAATTTTATATAATATGATATTTTTCATCGGTGAAATATCTTATTGTAGTACAGCACACAGAGACATATTCAGAGAAAATTAAAATTTACTGAATGGTAAGTTACAAATGTATGGATTTGACAGCTTTCAATAGCCATAGCGGCCAATAATGGCCCCATTACGCCTCCTCCAGGCGAACATCAACCACTGCGCCGCTGCTCAGGATCTATTGCTACAGAGCATGGCGCAGTGGTCGATTAACATTGCCGTGGTCGCTGAGCCATACTTTGTCCCACCCAGGGTGGAGGACCTGAGCGGCTCAGTGACCATAATTTTTTCGGCCGCCAATGGCACCCCGTCCCTTGAAGGTGTCAAGAGGGGACAGGGTTGCGTGGCAGCACGGTTCGGAGAGATTGCCGTGGTGGGGGTATACTTCTCGCCGAACCGAACTCTCGCAGAGTTCCACAACTCCCTTGCGGAGTTGAAAATCGTCGTCGTCGGGTACCGCTCCATCCCTGTGCTCGTCCTCGGGGACTTCAATGCCAAGAATGTGGCTTGGGGTTCCCGGTATACGGACACACGGGGCAGGATGGTTGAAGACTGGGCTCTGGAGACAGGCCTGGTCGTCCTCAACCGGGGTTCTGTCCCCACGTGTGTGCGGATGCAGGGCGAATCGGTGGTGGATATTTCGTTCGCCAGCCCCGCTCTGTCACCACGTGTCGTCGACTGGCGCGTTATGGAGGAGGTGGAGACTTATTCCGACCACCGGTACATTCGGTTCGACGTCTCCACCCAGATCTCTAGCGAGTCGGTCCGACAGACCCCGAGTGGTCCGCGGTGGGCGCTGAAACAGCTGGACCGGGAGCTCCTCCTGGAAGCCGCGATCGTGCAGGCCTGGGTGTCTTCACCGGATAGGCCAGCTGACATCAACGTCGAGGCGGAGTGGTTCCGGGAGGCCATGTCCGAGATCTGTGACGTGGCAATGCCCCGGATCAAGCCAGGACGCGCCCGGCGCCAGGTGTACTGGTGGTCGCCGGAGCTTACGGCTCTGCGCCAGGCGTGCGTTGCTGCGCGACGCCGGTACTCCAGGCACCGCAGGCTCCGTAACCGTCCTCCGGATACGGAAGCCATCGAAGTGGAGCTGTACGAGGGGTACAGAGCGGCGAGGACTGCCCTCCGAGTGGAGATCAAGCGGGCCAAGGGCTTGGCTCGTGAGGAGTCGCTGGGGACTCTGAACAGGGATCCGTGGGGGCGCCCCTACAAAATGGTGCGAAATAAACTCCGCCCATGGGCACCTCCGCTGACGCAGAGTCTCCGGCCACAGCTCGTGGAGGGCGTCGTGAGTACTCTGTTCAAAGGGGAACATACTTCCCCGCCCATGTCTCCACCTCTTGCGGTGCCCGATGCGGACCACATCACCGACGACGACGATGCTCCGGAGGTGACCGAGGTAGAACTGAGAGTGGCGGTACGTAGGCTGAATGCCAAAAATACCGCCCCAGGACCCGACGGCTTACCTGGAAAAGCCTGGGTCCTGGCCTTGGAGGCTCTCGGGCCTCGACTTAGGGGACTCCTTAGCGCATGCTTGGAGAGGGGCCAGTTCCCGCTTCGCTGGAAGACAGGGAAACTGGTCCTCATTAAGAAGCCAGGGCGCCCAGTGGACTCTCCGTCCGCTTACCAGCCTATTGTGCTGCTCGATGAGGTGGGCAAGCTCTTTGAAAGAGTAATTGCAGACCGCCACGTTGGGCAGCTGGTGCGGGTAGGGCCGGATTTGGCGGAGGGCCAGTTTGGCTTCCGCAGGGGGCGCTCTACGGTGGACGCCATCAAGCGCGTGCGAGCCCTCACGACGGGGGATGCAGTGGCCCGGGGTAGGGTCGTCTTGGCGGTGTCTCTAGACATCGCCAATGCTTTCAACACCCTGCCCTGGAGTTGCATCAGGGAAGCACTCCGGTATCACCGGATGCCGCCCTACCTCTGTCGCGTGGTCGAGGCCTATTTGACGGACAGAGCCATCATCTACCCCGGTCACCAGGGAGAGTGGAACCGGCGAGAGATGTCGTGCGGTGTCCCACAGGGATCGGTCTTGGGGCCGCATCTGTGGGACATCGGGTACGACTGGGTGCTGCGCGCCGACCTCCCTAACGGCGTCAGCGTAATTTGCTACGAACTACAAAACAGTCTTTTAGCGTGTGTGAACTTACTATATATATACTTATATATATACTTACTATAAATAAACTTGGAATTATTTTTGAAGGATACGTTTGTATTTGGAACGACAGAACAACCAGTCCCATAGCGGGGTTAGTTGTACCGTTCCGATCGATCTCATAAAAAATATTTTGGTAAGAAAACTGTTTAATGATGCACAAAACAATATACCTAACTATTCAGAAACGCCAATAATCATTCTTTAAATATCTGCGTAACACGTCACGTCACACAATATAATATACAATTTTCATAGACCAATTTTGTATTTTATGAAAATCGGCACGTTTAGCCCCGCTCTCCCCTACACTATAGATATAACAGGGGGGTGACCATAAGCTCATAGAGCGGTAACAATTGGAGATCAAATAAGGGACAGATGTATATGACTTGTATACATCTGTCACTTACTCGATCTCAAATTGATACCGCTCTAAGAGCTTATATGGTCACCCCCCAGGTAGTGAAAGAAAACAAAGAAGTAAATGTATAAAACAATATTATGTAAATACAGCATTTTCTTATTATTACCAATAAGTAGGTGTATAATCTTAAAGTAGTGTAGCTCAACTAATATTAATACAAAAAGAGAAATAGTCATCTAAAGTACACACTTCTGAAAAACCTTAATTTTTAAACGCTTTTGCTCGTAAAGGGCTCTTATATAAATCAAAATTATATTTTTAATGCAGGCTGTTTAGGTCGTGCATCTAATTTTGGCGAAGTAGTCTCTTGAGAAGCTATATCTTTCTTTGGCGTTGTAGGCTGTTCAGGTGGTGCATCTTTCTTTCTTTTCTCATTTTCATTGACTCTACGAACTGGAATTAAAACAATACCACTAATGAGAACAAACACCCCGGCCGCATTGAAAGACATTGCATATCCAAAGTTTTTTTCGATTATACTTGATATCGGTGTACTTATTAAACTGCCTAAACCTTGAAACATTATCATCATACCAGTTGCGTTAGTCAACATTTCCAACCCAAACAAGTAAACTATTGCCACACTTCGTATGCAACTTAAACTAGCAACATGAAAGCCAAATATTAGGCATATTGCATACTGATAATATAGGTTAAATGAAAAATTAAATGCAATTATCGCCGCTCCAGATATTAAACATACAACTAAATACAAAGTTACAGGATTGTATTTCATTGCCAATGTACCATAGGTCACACGGCCGAACGCATTTGCTAAACCGATGACACTTACAAATAAACTGCAATGTTCGGGAGGAATTCCTTCGCTCTTATTCCTATCTGGCAGAAAGACATAAGGCACTAAATAGCCTAAATACGTGAAGAAACCACTAGTACATAACAATAGAAAAGAAACTCTTTTCAGTAATTTTGGGTCCATCATAGTGGCAAGTATCCTTCTAGCAGCAGTTGTGAAAACACCCCTTTTTTCAGTTAACTCCGCAGCAGTTACGGCACGCGAGACAGCCATTTGATATTCAAGGCCAGTTCTAGCTTCTGGTGGGGTTTCCATCACACTTTTTTGATAGGCTGGTAACTTATCTACCCTGCCTTCATAGAAAGCATCATCTCGATACATTGGTCGAGCTTCGGATACGTGCTCCTCCCATTGACAGCACCTTTGCCACCATTTTTTTTTTGGAGCTTTTTCAACAGTAATATTAATTGCTATTTGTTTTTCAGTTTGTTCGTCTTTTTCTGGCGCAGTTGTCCTGGATTTGGATATTAAAGACTGAACTTGTTTTAACTGTCTTTGACTAACTCCACCTTTAGGACCTTGAGCTGTTATTGTAAGCCTTGATGGAGCTGCAGCTGAGGATGGACCCGCTTGTTGAGTGTGTTGAGTTGGTGTCGGCACTGCACTATCTCCAACCACTGCAGCGGCAGTTGGGAAGTGCGCATTAGACACTGCGCTAAAGAGTCGTTCTGCTGCACTTGGCATTACGCCTTCTCTTTTCGTGCTGGATGCTGATGCCTTAATAGCACCCAAACTTGGTAAATAGGTTACTGTACGAGTTGGCTCTGCCACTACATCTGCAGCTGTTGCTGCAACTGTCGTCGTCACAGTTAACGAGACTAACGGTCTAAATGTCATAGAATAAAAATAAATTGTGCCTAATAATCCAGAATGCAGCAACATTATGATACGCCATCCAGCTAATTTTACTATTTGTGCATTTACGGAAAACATAATCATAATACCAACACTGGAACCAACACTTGATATCGACATTGCCAATGATCGTAGTTTTTCAAAATAAAAACCTACTATTAATCCAGATGCCATACTCGAGAGGCAAGCTCCAAATCCACCGATTAGGCCATATAATATAAGGATTGGTATAAAACCAGTTGCGAAATGTGTGCACAAGAGACCCATAGAACTTATTATTGAACCGCTCATGCAAATAGCTCGAAATCCAAACCTGTTAATAAGCGCAGACGCTAAAGGACCTCCCATAAAATATACTGCCACTGCTACAGAATTGGCAAGTGCCACCAGAGACGTATCAACTCCAAGATCTTCTGACATATCGTGGAATATACTGCCAAATGTGAAAAAAACTCCGTCTAATACGAAAATAGTTGCAAAGCTCGCAGCGACTACTACCCATCCCCATCCTCCTTCTGCAGGTAATGATATTTGTGCAGTGATTTCGGTTTCTTCAACACCTTCAAGGTTTTGAGGTGCAACATCAGTTTTGCTGTATATTGTGCTTTGTACAACTCTCTTTTTTCTTTCCTCCTTAGCTTTATCTCCAGGCGTTGCACCCGGTTTTGGTGGCATTTTACTATTTCTCAAAAGAATGCGAGAACATGAACAGTGTAATTATAAAATATCAATAGATTGAAATGAAATCAGCAATCAAAACATAGTGTGCTTTTCAACAGAAAAGGTAAAAGAATTACATTTTGTATTTTCAACAGTCCTAACTACTGTCAACACACTGTCTAGAAATCTCCTGTGCTGTCTTCAAGGCTTTAACGGTATATGACAGATTAATTAGGTGACGTACATACCAAAGCGGTGGTGGGTGCGCTCTTGGTGACGCGGACGGGCTGTTGTAATCGCGTTTTATAAAGCTGGGTATGGACTAAGCGAACGATTGAACTAATGCTAGCAAGTGGGCATCGCCAATGAACATCTCTCGCTTCATCGCTCACCTTAGCCGTTGCGTCCACCTAAAGCAAACGGCTTAAAGCTAGCAAAGAGTACCGACCATAGACTACTATTATATACTGACCTCAACAAAGACAAGTGTTAGGTACCTACAGTACTCGCCAATTTTCTTGGCTCCCCAGCAGTTGGTTTTCCGATGCGCAATGCACATGGTATGAGATTTACTACTGCGCAGCCATTGTAGCCAACTTCAGGGCGGCCAAGATTATTGGCAAGTATAGTACCTGGTACCTGGTTCTCGCCAAACTTATTGGCCGCCAATAAATAAAAAAATAAAAAAACTGATTGCGTTCATTCACTATTTACATTCATTCAAGTTCAGACCAAGCGAACGAAAGCTAACGAACCGCTTTCGCTAGAAGATATATTTTATATCTTTATAAATATAACTTGGCTTTATCAGGACGCAGTATCATACTTTAGCTTAGATTTAAATCGATTTGATTTTTTAATCGAAATGAAATCCCAGGCAATGTAAAGTAATCGATTTTTAGATGTAAAAGTAATAATTTTACATCTAAAAATCGATCTGCATTAATGTATGGATTAAGTGGCTTCGCTATTTTTGACAAGTATTATTATAAACAAAAGAAAGATTGACATTGACAGTTTTCTGCGCAGACCGTGTTGTAGTTTTGGCGACGATTCTGTGTTCTGTGCGATTTTGTGTTATTTTTCTGAATGTCTGATAATTACCGTTGCTTACGGGCATCGAGATCTTGGACACGCACAGATTTATCTGGTTTGCATTCAAAATAATTTGTAACATTATGTAAAAACTGGTGAAAAACCTCTCAATTCAAAAAGCCACAGATTGATAATATACCACCTAACCGCAAAAATATATTGCTTAATTACTTGACTCTCCTATCTTTTAAAAATATATTGAAGGCCGTACTTAGTTACATTTATTTAGGTAAATGAAACAATGTATGTTTCATCAAGAGACGTTTTGTTAAGTTTTACTATTCCAAATATGTAAGGATTGTGGCCATTATTCTTTAAGCAAATTTGCGTGTTTTTTTTAAATCTGTATTTATATTATTATTTCATTTCTGGGCAAATCCCTTCCCCATAGCAATAATGTTAAAGCGCTTATTACACTACACGGTATTCAGGGTCCTATACTCTAAATTAGGGTGGTGTAATACCACCCCCAAATACGGGGGTGGTACCCAAAATATCGACCTTATCGACTCGGAATGGTGAATTGACACGATAATGAGGGTTAGATAAGTAAGATATTATAACTAATCTAATCTAAATAAAATAAGTAAAAATATGTTAAATATTATATGAACAGACATAAATCTAAATAGATAACGCAAGTCCCTCCATCTGTATGGTAACCAAGCGTGCCACTTTTTCACAAACAATTTAAAAACAAAGAACAATGGCGAAATCTTAGCTGACTGAAATTTGAGCATCTGAAAGTGAGTTATATACGAAAAAAAATCTATTAATTGTCTACTTTCTTTAAAGTATAATTGAGCTGGTTCAAAACGGATAAAAAATCGTAATAAATAAAAAGTTATTTGATTTTTTAGTTAATTTCTTTAGCTTAGTGTTGCCATTATATATTTTAACTGCTAAGTGACAAGTAGTAACTATATTATGTAATAATATCATTAATGTATTTATTGCAGTAAATGAGTTAACAATACAGTTTATGTCTAAGTGTAGATGTTCCTTGCAGGTAGGTAAGAATACTGTAGTGTAGTAGAAATAAATGAATTACTTTAAATTAATGATTAGCTAAAAGACTAGTATTCAAGTTTAAAATAATATAGCTTGGTTGTTGAAATGTTGACGACAACCTTTTGTTACACGCGTCAATAAAACCATAGATAAATATACCCCCCTACTAATAAAACTTCAAGATCGAAAGGAACCGCACGACGTCGTCCAAAAAATTGACGTGTACGCCAATCTAATGATTTCGAAATTTTCAAATGATTATAGCTTATTAGATTATTTAATTTAGAACGTTTTTCTTACTCATACGCCTGTACATGTTGTTTACAAGAAGAACGTATCAAATTACAACAATATTATGAAAAACAACAAACTTTGTTGTTTTCCGGTAATCACACACTGTGAAAACGGTCACTCAAAAGGACAAAACTGCATCAAATCCCCACAGCATCGTACTAAAGTGACTATACTTTTTCAGAATGATAAAGAGTATAAACAAATTAGCTGAACAAAAACAAAAAAAAACAACTATTATTCGTAGTACAGACACCGTCTGTTACAATATTTTTTTGGTAAAATTCCACCGCACGATTCCCAAACCACTGCAACTCCTGAAAGCCAGATTCAACAGTGGCGACCACAAGAAAAGCGCCGAGGCAATGAAGCTCGATGAAGTCCGGAAGAATGAATTTAACTGTCTTGGATCCCGAAATTATATAATCAGAAAATAAAAAACCGGCCAAGTGCGAGTCGGATTCGCACACGAAGGGTTCTGTACCGTTATCGCAAAAAAGGCGCAAAATCATGTTTGTTGTATGGGAGCCCCACTTAAATATTTATTTTATTCTGTTTTTAGTATTTGTTGTTATAGCGGCAAAAGAAATACATCATCTGTGAAAATTTCAACTGTCTAGCTATCACGGTGCATGAGATACAGCCTGGTGACAGACAGACAGACAGACGGACCGCGGAGTCTTAGTAATAGGGTCCCGTTATTACCCTTTGGGTACGGAACCCTAAAAAGGAGGAGTAGGAAAACAGAAACATAATTTTGTACATAATACTGTGTGTGAGACGGTGTTGACTTTCGCAGACTTTGATTATTTAGCTATACTTTAACGCTTTTTTTTTAGAATCATCTAAATCCTTTCCAAATCAGATTTTGGATCTCAATGAAAAAACTATCTAAGTGTCTCGTGTCTCAATATACGTACGCGTATATATATACGCTGGGTGTAATAATATGGTAATCGTAATAAAATAGGATGCGATGGTATGCAATGAAAATCGGTGTTGTAGATTTGTTTATTAAATCATCTTTTTGGAGCTAATAGCTATGTCATTATTAATTATGTCATTACAGTAGTTCTTGAAATTATGGTGATTAGGTTTAAAATCAGATCTTTCTAATGTGATTTTGTAGCACTTAATATTGCCATTCAAACAGTCTCAGTCAGTCGGTACATCTATACCACCCGCGCTCTGTCGTACGTGCGTCTGAGCGGCGCGTGAATATCTAGATTTTGTAATAGTTACAGTACATAGTTTTCGAACGGGTCATCATTTCGACGGTATGTATCGTAATTATACGGTTTATAACGCACACCACTAATTGTTTTTTTGTTTAGTTCTTCTTTGACATTGACAGATGAGAGACTGACGCTCGCCGGACGCGCGCGCGATTAGGTGTAACTTGTCACAAGTGCCAGCCAGCCAACGGTCGTTTTGGAGGGAAAAACTAGCTCTGAAAACTTACTCAGCCTCTCATATTAATCGAAATCAAATTTATTTGTATGTAAGTAAAGCTAAAATGTCACAAACATCAATCACTTCGTTCTTCAATAGTAGAAAAAGACCTGCTACAGAGGATCTTATAACTTCTAAAAATAAAGTTCCTCACATCGACCGGGCTCTAGAAAAGAATATTATATCCACTGGTACAGCTCCCTTATTCAAGAAGTGTGAAATCACCACAAGAGAAGTAAAGCAACCAAATAAATCAAGTGATATTGTAAAAGATGAAATCAAACATGTTGATTGTCAGCATGTCGAGTCATCTAAAGATGTGAAACAAATTCCGCAAAAAGTCGCAGCAGCATTTGGTAAGAAAGTGAATGCCTCTAATACACCTAAGATCACAGCAGCCTCCAAAGCAGAAGTTATTATCACTTCTCGTAAAGAGCTAAGTCTTGGTGACATAAGGAAGAAATTGGCTGGCAGTTCGAGGTTAGCTGAATTAAGAGCAACCGCTGATCGACTGAGCAAAGGAATACAAGAACTCAAACAAACCAGTGAAAAGCGAAATCTACGAGGATTCAAATCTATTGATGTGGAAGTACCAGTAAGGTATGTATAAGAGTTCTGGGCTTACTTGTGTTTACTTTGTGAGAAATCATTGGGATCTGTAGCCTAAAAGAAGGAATAGTTAAATTCTGTATTTGGAATGGTTCTAAATAAATACCAATATTTTATTGCCTAAACTGTGTGTGTTAGTGATGAAATTAGTACACAGTATCAGGTTACCTGCCATTATCTCACAATGGGTTTCCATTAACACAAATTATGTAAAGTAGGGATATGTTTTATACAATTTCTTGCTAATATTTCCAACTTCATCAAGTAGAACATTGGGCAGAATACTGTTGACTCTATCAAAACATACCAATGTAGTTATAACCTAATTACCTACATACTTGTAAACTGCTGCTAGATTGCTTAGATTGTATTTTCTTAAATGTGAATGTCCCATAATTAATAATGTATTTTCTTAGGCATAATAATATGCAGGCTCAGGTTTTTTTCAAAACTGGAAGTAGGTTAGGATTATATGAACTTGGATTAAAATTTAGTTTTTTTTTTACAGTCCAAGCAAGAAAGCACTTGTCCAAAATGAATTTCTATCACCAAAGAAATGCATGTCAATGCCTGCTCCTCAACAAAGACCTCTTATATCACCTAGAAAAGTGGTTATCAGTCCCATCAAGAGTCCAAGCAAGGTTAGTATGTATTAGTATTAACATAGCATTAATTTTAGAAAAACTGGCCAAGTGTGAGTCGGACTTGAAAAAGGGTTCCATACCATTATCGCAAAAACATCACATTTGTTGTATGGGAGCCCCACTTAAATATTTATTTTATTCTGTTTTTAGTATTTGTTGTTATAGCGGCAACAGAAATACATCATCTGTGAAAATTTTAACTGCCTAGCTATCAGGGTTCATGAGATACAGCCTGGTAACAGACAGATAGACGGATCCTTTTTTACCCTTTGGGTACGGAACCCTAAAAAAGTGAATTATACAAGACCAAAGCTTTGCAGTTCTTTACTTTAATATGTTGAGCCATTGTGATCATGAGGTTTCCTTTGATTTTAATGCTGTATCTATGAAACAACCATTCTTGTTTTTTTTTTCCTTTAATTGGGTCCTACTGCCTCCTCTGTATGAGAAAAGGCCTTAGCCTTGCACTGGGACAATGCATAAATTAAGATAAGATTATTAATTAAAGCACATTAATAAATTATAAAGACATTATGCACAACAAATATAATAATAACATACACAAGAAAATCAAATTGTTTAATGCATTTTAGTACCTCTAGAACCCTGTCAATTGATATATTCATGATGTTAATGACTCATTATATGTACATCTTGGAGTAATTAACAAATGGCCAAACCATTTGTTAACTACCTCAAAGTGCACTTACAAGGTTGAACAATATTTAATCATACTTTTTGAAATAAGTTTGTAGTAGTAACTAATCATGCTAAATTATGAACTTGCCCGGTTTTAAAATATGTTCCCCTTGTCCAGGTTCCAGCGTACATCAGGCATGCAGCACTTGCCACTTCTTCCAGCAGCTTGCCGCTGCCTCATCACTACAGATTTCTTGCTGAACTATTCCGTGGCATGGAGACTGTTGTTGCTTTACTCTATAATAGAAATGAAAAGATAACCTTTGCTAAACTGAAACCCTCTGTTCAAGAGATGCTGAAACGTTCATTTACTCAAAAACATTTAGCTCAAATAAAACATCTAGTGCCTGATTTTTACAATTTTGAAATACAAAAAGTGAAAAACTTCAGTGCCTCAACTCATAAGGAACAATATGACCTGCTGATCTCACCTAATTTTCCTAATGATATTAAAGTGATGAATCCAAGTGTGCTACTAGAGAGGCGCAGATACTTTTATGATATTGTACTTCAGTTAGTAAAGAAGCACCATGCCCAGTATTTACAAACACTTGATCCCCCAATGGTGATCCCTGATGATAAATTGACTCGTTGGCATCCTGAATTCGAAGTTGAAAAGGTCCCAGAAATTGAGAGTGCCAAGTTGCCTGAAATGCCAAATGTTGAAAAATTCTCAAATGCACAAGATGTCTTGGCCAAAGCACGGGAACTATTTAAATGTAATACAAAAATGGAAAGAGCTTTAGAAAAGCTAGCTCAAGCAAAAGCCCGTGGACTCACTGAGCAAGAAAAAGCTGCAACAGGTATTACTGATAGTATACCAACTACTTCTGTTAATGGTATGCAGAGTAACAGTACACAGACAAGTCAGGCAAGCACTAGTGCAGTTACCATATTAAATCCAGCACTTCGTAATCTGCCGACTGCTCTCCTAGAAAAGGTGAAAGCTAAACAGGCAGCGAAAGCCCTTGAAGCCATGACTAGATCTTCTGAAAAGGACCAAAAGTATTTGGTGTATTGTCGCCTGCCAGATCTTGCTCGCACACTGCGAAATATCTTTGTGACTGAGAGGAAGAATGTTCTAGCATTAAACATAATCCTTTCGAAGTTAGATAGCAGCTTCAAAGCAAATGTTTCAGCAAATGATTTACAAAGAGATATTAAAGTGCTCACTGAGGAGCTGCCTGATTGGGTTAAGTTACATGAAATACGAAACAATACTTACTTAAAACTAGATAAAAATGCTGACTTGCAAAAAAATCTGTCTAAGTTAGAGGCTTTAGCTAATAAATATAAAAATCAGTGATTGTAGTATAAAACAGTTTGACATTAGAAATTAAGACTGAGTAAGTATAAAACAATGTTGTTTAAATTATGAAAAGCTTAGCTCAATCAGTAATTTATCATAGTAAGTTTTGTTGATTTTAAGTCTTTTTTAATATACAAATCAAAGGGTTTGTATGTTCATACTATAATGGTCTAGTATAGTATTAATTTGTTAATGTTCAGAAAAATAGTAAACTTGACTTGATATCAAACCATAATACCAAAAATATATATTGACATGGTTGAATCTTGTAGATTTAAGCTGACATTTATAGTATTAATTTGTTAATGTTCAGAAAAATTGTAAATTGACTTGATATCAAACCATCATACCAAAACTGTTCCCGTTGTGTAATTGTGTTACACTGTTACCCATTGGGATAAAAATTACCGATTAATAACACTGACTCAATGCCACTTTTTTCCCATTCATTTACACTGCAACCTTTTTACATTAGCATATTATTATATATAAAATAGCAGAACAACCAACAAAGGTGACATCGCTGTGCCGGAAATTTAGGGGACCCCGACACAGATAGGTAGCGAGCGAACTCATCTCCTTTGTGCTAGGTTACTTTAAATCCTGAACTGGCTCCATCTACTTTGTCATTTGATATGTAACCCTATTACATACTATTAGATTGCAGTGTAAATAAATGGGAAATAAAAACGTGGCATTGAGTTACAATGTTACTAATCGGTAATTTTTATCCCAATGGGTAACAGTGTAACGCAAAATGGGAACAAAGGAAAAATATATATGGTTGAATCTTGTAGATTTAAGCTGACATTTTTATTTTATTTATATTGTAATAATTATTAAAACCACCATTTCTTAGAATAATTTAATATATTTCTCAAGACATGAACTGGATAACTATGTGAAACCTTTGAGTGTGTATTGGTTTAGTATTAACTTAAATTTTATTTTCTTTTTCTTTTACTGTGTGGTATTCTTTCTTTAATTAAATGTTTTTTTCAATGAAGTGTGTTTTTGAACTTCATTCCCAAATTACCCGCATTATAACTTGTGAAAATACAACATAGATTTTTAAGATATTTTTGAATGATTTTGTGGCCCATTCTGTTTGTTGTACACAATATGAAATGATCACTACCAAAATTTTTTGCAGGACGTATTGGTATATACGAGTATAATCATGACCACTTCCCTAATTGTAGGTAATAACGAAAAGTATGTAAGTGGCGGCGCGCCGGTAATAAGGACCAATTCCCAATTTTTTCAATTTTGCTTTACCCTATGTGTTTATCCTGTATCTTGAATGCGTTTACAAACACACCTACACGAACACCCAAACCTGGAACAAATATCTGTTAGCCATAAAAATATTTGTTCCGTGTGGCAATCGAACCCACGACACGAAGTGCAGCAGCCGATCGCTCAACCACTGCGCCGATTGTAGACAGTAATAATCAATCAACAATAACAGTAAAAATCCTAACTTAAACAGTGATCATCTATAAAATCTAAAGAGTTAAATTAGGGATGAAAAATCTTTATTTTTGCCAATTGATAATCTGTTTTGCCTATCTGTTCATGTGTCCTATAGTTCTCGCCAAACTTGGCCGCCCAGAATTTGCCTAAAAAGTAGTAAATCTCATACAAAAATAGTACCGATCCGCGCCTTGCCTGCGCATTGCAGGGCGGCTAGGAGAATTATACCTAACTTAAGTAAATTCTGATTTATTATTTTTAGGGTTCCGTACCTGAAGGGTCCAAACGGAGACGAAAGAGAAACTGAGGTATTGCTGTTACTCACGTGTCTGTCTGTAACGTCGTCTGTCACACAATTTTGTTCCGTTGATGTTTTTTTAGTCTTCCAATTGACCTAAGAACTTGTAATTTTGTGACAATGTTTAATACTAAGTATACTTTATTAACAAATACCTACCAATATATTGATAATTCAAAATTTTCTTTGGTACGGAACCCTAAATCTGAGAAGTCGGACACACTTGGCCGGTTTATTTTCATTTTTAAATATTCCCTACCTACGGGTATAGTTCTCGCTAAACTTCTTGGCGGCCCTGAAGTTGGCTACAATGGCTGCGCAGTAGAAAAACTCATACAAAAACAGCACCGTTTCGTGCCTCGCGCATTCGGTTAACCAACTTCAGGGCGGCCAAGAAGTTTGGCGAGAACTTTACCCTATGACGAGAATAAACAAAAGTGTAAAACATTAATGCGAATCATTTATCTTTACAAGTTTTCATAAAGTAATACCTACGTTGGAAATATTTTATCTGCATCAATTATTTGTTATAGCTTACCAATATTATTGTTTCCATGAAAAAATGTGTGTCTGCATAGTTCTTCAGTAATCATTCAAATGATAATGTTACTAGTGTTGCAATTTATGAGGGATTGTGGGCAAAAAAATGAAATGGCACGTAGCTATGGCCATACGGACTACGGCGTAGCGGCCTACGCCGTAGACTGTATGGTCATGGCTAGTTACGACGTAACATTTCACTGTACCGATGCTACGCCGTAGGAGGTACCCATTGCATTTGAAATAACAATCCTATATTGGACTACAAAGAGATGTCGAAAAAAACATAATTCTGAATTTGCTCTGCGGTGATCAGAGTGCATCTGATCACCGTAAGGACTATTTTTGCTTGCAGGGCTCGCCCGCTATAGTAACGCCGACCTATACTCATCAACCAATAGCATCGCAGCATCGAGTGACTGTTTTCTAGTACCTATCAGCCCCTTGTTTTAATTAACACATTGAGATTATAACTCAGTATCGGGTGACCTTTTTTTGCCTGGACGTCTCAGCCCCTTGTTATTCTTATTAAAAAAAGACGGCAAAATAAACAATCGAGTAATTTTTACTTCTTCGTAGATAATAACCAGCTGAGTTGTGCGGTTCTATCTATGTTGTTCTATGATATGGGGTTTGGTTTCCGCACTTAGTCCTTCAGGTGGATCATTGTGCGTGGGCCATGGCGGCCGTTTGGTGGGTTATTCCAACCAGCCCACCTCCCTCCAGAAGCTTATTAGGGCTCCTGGTTTCCTTAGAACGTCCGTGTAAGATCTGGGTGACCCGAGGGTTTGTGTTCTTATCTGTGTGACTCCTGTGCATTCAAAGAGAACGTGCGCAACGGTTTCCTCAGTCTCCATGCATGCCCTGCACAGAGGACTGTCCGTTATGCCTATTGTGTGGAAGTGTTTGTTAAGTGAGCAGTGTCCCGTGATGGTCCCCGTCACCAGGCGCAGGCCATTTCTGTCCAGACGTAGCAGACGTCTGGTAAGACTACTGTCCAAAGATGGCAAAGCTTCTTTGGACTGCCTACAGCCCGGTGCCGAGGTCCACCAGTTTTCCGCCTATATCTGGGTGAATTCCTTCAGCCACCTACGTATTTGGTTGAAGGGGATGGGTAAGACAGGTTCGGGTCCATAGACCACCGTGCTGGATCCTCGTCTCGCAAGCTCGTCAGCCGCGTCGTTGCCTAACGATCCGCTGTGTCCTTTTATTCATTGCAGTGTCATCGTGTTCCGACTAGATACAGTAAGTTGTTCCAGTGCGTTGTGACATTCTAGTATTAATTTCGATGTAATATATTTTTTCCGTAGGGATTGGAGGACTGAGGCGCTGTCGGAGAGTATACGTATGTGGGTGTCAGTAACCCTCCTGGTTTCTAGGGCGTGGACCGCCAGTATTATGCCCAAACACTCCGCCTGATAGACGGTGTTGAATTTTCCTAGCGGTCTGGATATATTTATATTAAGGTCGTGTGAGAAGACTCCGACTCCGGTACCGGAATCCGTCTTCGACCCGTCGGTGTACACTCTCATCTCCTTCGGGCCTGAGTAGTCGTATTGTTCTTCTGTAAGCGTTATGTCGTAGTGCCTTTGAAAGTGGTGTTTTTGGGGCTTGGTCGCATGGCGATGCTAACATCGGTTTTCGCTTGATCGCGTCTTCTTTTATGCGTGTGTGCTTAATCCTGGAGTCCTTAGTTAGGGTACCTGATAGATGGAGTCTAAAAGCGGCCAAGGCTGCCTCCTCCCGCACGATAAGATGCAGAGGTGGCAGTCCCAGCATTGCTTGTAGGGCGGCCGTGGGTGTAGTTCTCATACTGCTAGTGATTGCAACGCAAGCAAACCGCTGCAGTTTTTCGAGATCTCTCTGAGCTGTGTTGAGATCTGTCCTGGGCCACCAGACTAGCGAGCCGTATGTAATGATTGGTCGAATGACTGTGGTGTATAGCCAGTAGGTAACCATAGGGCTGATCCCCCAATTCCTGCCCAGTAGTCTCTTGCACTGCCACAGGGATATACTGGCTTTTGTGGTGATATAGTTCATGTGTTTCGCCCAATTCAATTGTTTGTCCAAGTGAACTCCCAGGTACTTGGTTTCGGTTGAAAGGCTTAGGGTTGTTCCAAAGAATCTCGGTAGCTGCATTGTCATTGGTTTCCTCTTTTTAGTGAAGAGAATTAATTCCGTTTTTGTGGGGTTCACTGAGAGTTGGTGCTCGTTGCACCATACCTCTACTAGTTTTAGGGCTTGACGCATGAGATTGCATAGAGTGCCTTCGTGGGTCCCGTTTATTATTATTGTTATATCATCCGCGTAGCCGACAGTGAAATAACGTTTGTCGTTGAGTGTTTTGATGAGGCTGTCTGCTACCAGGTTCCACAGAAGTGGCGAAAGGACGCCCCCCTGTGGACAGCCCTTCGCGACGACGGCCCTTGTAGTGTCGTTAACCGTGACCTGAACCGCTCGCAGTTTGAGCATGTTGGTAATCCAGCCTCCCAGGGTCGGGTCTATGCTGTGTCTGTCGAGGGCCGTGTTTATGCTATTGAACGTGGTCTTATCGAAAGCGTCCTCGATGTCAATGAAGGCAGCCAGTGCTGAGCATTTATGGTCCACTGCGCATTCAATATTAGAAACCACGTTGTGCAACGCGGATTCTGTCGATTTTATGAAGTGGTTTTACTCGGAGAGGCCCATCACGGATGTGCCTGTCGCAGAGTCTTTCGAGGGTTTTCAGTAAGAAGGATGTGAGGCTTATAGGTCTATATGCCTTGGGTTGCGTGTAATCAGTTTTTCCAGGTTTGGGTATGAAGATGACTTTCACCTCCCGCCATGCAAGAGGTATGTATCTGAGTGCTAGGCAGGCTCGATAGATCTCCAACAGCCATGGTGTTAGATAATCTACCCCCCACTGCAGCAGGGCTGGGAAGATGCCATCCAGCCCCGCCGTCTTGAAAGGTTGAAAGGTGTTGATAGCCCATTTTATCCGGTCTACTGTTACTATGTTGTGGGCTCTTGACCAATCTTGATCCGTTGGAGTCCATTCGGTACCCGCCTCCCACGTCCTGTCCTCCAGGATTTGACAGTCCGGAAAGTGAGTTTCGAGGAGGACCTTGCTGGTTTCATAGTCAGTTTGTGTGTATGAGTTGTCGGGTTTTTTCAGCGCGCCGAGGGTTCGGTCCTGATCGGTTGATAGTATCTTCCGTACCCTGGCGGCTTCATTATTTGTCTCGATGGATTCACAGAATTTCTGCCATGCCGATCTCCTGGCGGTTCTAATCTGTTTTTTGTATACATATTGGGTCTCTTTGTATATCTCCCAGTCTTCCGGGAGTCTCGTGTTTTTTGCTCTGTTAAATTGCTTACGTAGCGCTTCTCTGAGTTTACCAAGTTTAGCGTTCCACCAGGGGTTCCTCTCGTTCCTGCTTTGTGGCGCTCTTGATTTACAGCATGCGTGGTAAGCTTCGGTTATGTATTCGGATAATTTTGCTACGGTGTATTCTAATTGTGCTTGGTCACTTATGGTTATCATTGCTAGATTTCTAGCTAAAAGCGAAGCCAGAAGGCTTTTATATCCGGGCACATTTGTGCGCCTAGGGTTTCGCCTCGGTGCGGGTTTTTTAGTGTTTGCAGTTAGTGTGAAGCGGATTCTTCTGTGGTCTGAGCAAGAAGGTTCGTCCGATACGTGCCAGTTTGTGATAAGGTTTGTCGCGTTTTCTGTAGCGAGTGTTAGGTCTATGATCGTTTGTCCGCGGACCGTGACCCAAGTGGGTTCTGAGCCGCGGTTAACAATGTTAAGATTAGTAGAGAATAAAAAGGTGGATAGTACCTCTCCTCTGGGATTCGGTGTGTCGCTGCGCCAGAGCGGGTGGTGGGCGTTTGATCCGTGCAGATGATCAGGTCCAAATCGACGCGCTCACAGTGCTGCACCAGGTCAGCCAACTCCTTTGGCGGGCAATCGGTGCTCCAGTGCCCTGCGTAAGCTAGCCGTGGCAGTCTGGCTATGCTGGAGGTTTGTTTGGATGATGTTGATGGGTATTGGTGGAGGTGGAGTGGATTTAGTCGGCGACGGATCCATCAGAAAGTCCCTCCGTCTCCACCTCCCGGTAAAGCTCGTCGTCGTGCTCACCCCCCGGCGATAAGGCAAGAAGCTGCACGTTCCAGCCGGGTGATGCGGGCAGTGTTGGTTCGTCGTCATCGGCCATTGCCGCTCGAGCCATTTCCTCCTCGAGTTGGACAATGTCCGTGTCGCTCGTCTGTGTATTCGTCGGTTCTGTCGTCATTGTGCTCGTGTTTTCAGTCTAGGTGTCAGAGGGTCGGGTCGTGGGCCAGAAGCGAACGTATATCGATCCTAAGAGGTACGATATCCGTCGTTCCCGCCCCAGGACCTTTTCGGCTTCCTCCGGTGGCAACCCCAGGGTTAGGTAAGTCCCCTGTTGTTCGCCACCGACGGTTGTCGCCCTATACAGTGACCACCTACTAATGTCATACCAGGTATTCTGACGAATCAGAATACCGTGGAGCTTGCCCACGTCACCTCTGTAACGACGAACGAAGAGCGAGGCTCGGACACGGGTGGGCACGTCGTTCTGTTTCAGTACCGTCAGTGTAAGGTCGTTGTCGGGGAGTTTGATGTGGGGAACAATCTGGGTCAGCCAGGTCAGAGCATTTTCATCTTCGCACCATAGCTGCACCGTGCCTTCCGCTATACGTGGGTATGCGCGGCAGGCCGGGAGCGGTGTCGTCGAGTCCGTGTCCAACATTCTGTCCTCTAGTGCGGTCTTTATGTGCTCGGCTTCTTGTCGGGTCAGTTCTCTGCCGGGATGGGGAAGGCAGATTGCTACCGCCAGCCGCGCAGGAATATCCTTCGTGGCTCGCGCGTAGGTCCTCTGCCCCCCCTGAGCGGAGTGAATTCTCACTCGCTTGGCATCCCCCTGAAGTGTACTTGGCGATGCCGTGTCGTCGGGGCGCACCGTTTTCAGTGGTGCTGTCCCACTTGGTCCAGGTTGCGGGTTTGGGGAGCTTGGCACGGTCTGCTTAGCCTTTCGTGCGGCTCCACCGCGTTTGCTCCTGGTGTGTCTGGATTTGGGTCCGTCGTGGGTTTTGTCAGTGTCTTGGGGTCGGTTTGCGGCCCTGGCAGAATCTATCGCTTGCGAAGGCATTTCGCTCTGGGTTGCCCCTACGCTTACCTGCGACTGGTCGCGTGGCTCCGCGTCCGGCCGTTTTTCGCGCTGGGTTTCTGCTACGCGTACTTGCGGCTGGTCGCGTGCCATCTCTTCAGCGTTCGATCGCGCTACGCTCTGTCTGGTGCCGTCGCGGGTGTTGCGCTTTCGGTCGCCTACTTTTCTCTCGCGGGCTAGGATTTTTCCGCGCTTACTCAGCAGGCGTACTCCTTCCACTACAGCCGGGAGAGTCGTAGAACTGCCAGTTCCACTTCCTTTCCCCGAGTCTGTCTGTCCGTGCTGGTCTGGGTCTTTGTCTGGGTAATTGGTGCTGCTCCACACGACGCTCTGTTGCCAGGGGTTCGTGGGAGGCATACACCGTGTAGCGGGTGTCGCAGTCGGGGTCGAGTCAGTTGGCGCGTTGGACGCAGCCGACGTCGGGTTTATGGGCGCGTTTGTCGCAGCCGGTGTTGTGGACGCTAAGTCAGCAGCCGGCCGCGCTGTAGAGCGCGGCAGAAGTTCGTCAAAAATGCAGTTTCATGCTCCCTCCATACTACGCTGGGAGCTGACCGCCGAAGCGGTGTGGGATTCCCCGGCTTGGCCGGAACCCACCTGGGTAGTAGTATTCTCATTCTGCATGTTAATTTTTAGGGGGTGGGCTTTTATTGGAAACCGAGGTTACCCTTCCTCGGGGACCGACGGGATTAAGGGAATAGGAGGGAAGGAGTTTGATGGATAGGGATGTGGGTTTCTTGGGGGTCACCCTAGGCCTGGGAGTTGACCTAGGGATTTAAGGATCGACGGGATGTGTACGGATAGGAAGGGATGGCTTGTTTAGGTAACGGGCACATGGGAAAGTGGTGTATGGGTTACCCTAGGCCTGGGGTTTGGCTTTCGGGAACTTCTCTTGTCCGGGATCTTTTTAACAGATGCCCCGACCACAGGATCACCACAGCAAAGATAGCTGCGGCCCCGCGGCCGGGGTTGGGCTATCCGCAACCTGCCCACCCGCTCGGTTGCATGAGAAGAAGTGCCTGGCAGTCCGGGTCGCCCCACCACGGATGTACGTATACATTCGCGTTGAGTCGACCCAGCCTTCCCCGAGAGAGTTGTGCGGTTTGTTTCAATCAAAATAAAATATCAATGGGAACCTTCGTGTGAGGCACGTTTTTAAACAAATTTATCCGTGATGGTTACTAACATAGTATCTCTTCTCCTCTTGGTTGAATAAAAAAAAACTGCTGAATTTGGTATAAAATACTGCTTTATTTTATATTATTATTTGAAAAAAAAATGTAGGTAAGGTCAATTTGACTGATGTTCAGTCCTTCACTTCGCAGAAACAAGATTTCATGCCTCTATTGTGTGGTCAGACGGTACTAAAACATAATTATCTAATGCTACGTAAATATGTTGTTACGGAATGCTTTGCAAATTGCAACTGAGCCGGAAAATTAGTTGAAACAAAATGTTAAGCATGAAAACTTTCTCTTATTTGGTCCTTTTTTTGCTTAAAAATCTTTCTTTTTGTTCCGGATCCTTTTTTGTTTACTACTACTATGCATCGACCTAAATTGTGTTATCTTGGTGCTTGCTTGAAATTGGATGAGTATAAGAACTCATCTAATTGTAAGTAGCCAACCGGTATTCATCGCCCAGTGTCAATCGGCAAATAAGTAATGCATGATGTGCTTACCTGTAAGAAATTGGTACACTGGTCTGTATGTATATTTGATGTATCTCATATATTTGTATCTGTGTATTCAATTGTTGGTGAGCCAAATAAATAAAATAAAATAAAATAAATGCCAGCATATGGCTATTGGTCGACGCAAAAAGGGCGGACGCAACTGTGGTCATCTTGTGCACGGGATTTTGTTTTCAAAGTGAGCAGATCTAGCTTTGCCCCATAGTACCTAGTCACTCTAGTCAGTCTTGTTTTGTTTATCGCACTCTGATTTTGCTAGCTTACTTATACTTTGGTACACTTACCGAGGAGAGATCTAACAATTCAAAATTGATTAAACGGTTGATTGAACGTAGTAATAGTAAATTAAAACAACCACTACGGTACAAAAGCTTGGCTCTATGAAGACCCCTGAAGGTGTTGTATTAAAATAATAATTCTATTCTGCTATCATCGAACCTCTTCCACTTCGAATGCTGTTGACTTACCATATATTACTGTAGCTACTTATCAATAACGACCTTAAGCTGAATGACGATGAAAATTAGATTGGTATGCCCACGAAGATTGCACAGTGGTCACCGGTGGCAATCATTTAACTCTACGGGCCAGTAAATGGTGGTCTGATTTAAGAAAAATATGCTTTTTGATTTGTGTTGTATAATTTACTGCAAAAAGCTCTTCAAATGTTTAGATGGTGCAGTTACTTGACAGTCACACAACATTTCTGCAATAATTCTTATTGTTTAGTCAAGAAGGTGAATTCAATCACTACTAAAAGTGAAAATATCGCGATTTGTTAGGGCTTCAATTTGACAAATTTTCACATATTTGACACATTAAGGCCGTTATTTTTGTGATGATAACAAAGCCTGAAGAAACCGAGGGCCATAAGCTTTTCTATCAAAATAAAGTTGTCGTGCTGGAGTTGGCCTATCCCTAATCTACACGGAATTACCGCTGTTGGTTACATGTCAGACTAAAACATAACCCTGGCGAAATGTGGCCGAAAAGCCGACTGACCAGTCAGTTTAGGTTTGCCAGGTCTTAAAACCGAAAAGCCGACTGACCAGAGGGTTTAGGTTTGCCAGGTCTTAAAACCGAAAAGCCGACTGACCAGTCAGTTTAGGTTTGCCAGGTCTTAAAACCGAAAAGCCGACTGACCAGTCAGTTTAGGTTTGCCAGGTCTTAAAACCGAAAAGCCGCCTGACCAGTCAGTTTAGGTTTGCCAGGTCTTAAAACCGAAAAGTCGACTGACCAATCAATTTAGGTTTGCCAGGTCTTAAAACCGAAAAGTCGACTGACCAATCAATTTAGGTTTGCCAGGTCTTAAAACCGAAAAGCCGACTGACTAGTCAGTTTAGCCGGAAATTTGTGTAAAAAGGCTGGAAACAAAAAAAAAAAAAACAAGGCTTTTTTATCATTTGCTATAAATTCATCTTAAATTCTAATGAATCAACAATAAAATTGAATGAATCGTCTGCTTATTATTTCATAGACGTCATATTAAAAAAAGTCTTATTTATTTTAATCATTCAATATTCATTACAATTTTAATTTCAATAATTGCAATAGTAGTCAGCAGAAACTACTATTGCTATTTGCAATGGAAAACAAAATTAAGCAAAACACTAATGAAATAAGTACTTATATAAACTTTAAATCCATTGTAACTAAAAGTACCTACTTACTATTTTTGGTTGGCAGACACCTGCTTTAAAAGCTCGTTTTCCTTTAAAATTGGCAACGACGATTACATTTAAAAAGCCGGACAGACCGGAGACCCGTCTAATTGGGCCGCACACGGAACCAAAAAGCCTGACTCCACTGTCCGGCTTTATCCGGAAGCCTGGCAAGTGGCAACCCTAGGCGCACGTCATAGGTCATAAGTAATTTATTTCATAGCAATATATACATTGTGTCGAAATTAGTAATAAGTAAGTAAAAATTTAAAAACACCACTCATAAGAAATAATTAAATAACAATAACTTTCAATAACAATAATTCAAATTAAAATTTCAGAGATAAAAATTTAATAATAAAATAGATTCAGTCAATCAATTCATTAGGTAGTGATTATAATAGATTAACAAATAAATAATGATAAACCTAAACAAAAAAAATACAAGTCATTTAAAAAAAATTATAAAAAGTTCAATAATATGTCATAAATTCTAAATAGTTATCCATGTCATATCAAATCGAGTCAATTAAACAATTCAATGTCCAAGAAAAAATAATAAAATGTCACAATATGTCGCAAATACCATTAAAATTTAAAAATAATGATCCATAAGTATAAAAATAATTCAAGTCAAACGAAGTGAAAAAAAATGTTAAAGATACAAATTATAAAAAGTTCAGTAATAGTCTGTGTAACCCTTCGGGGAAATACAGGGTTGATGATATGTTATGTTGAACGAGCAGCAGCCCTGAAACAGTATCATGTTGGCAGTATGACCACTGATCACGTACGCAGATGTTGGATAAACGCCTCCCCGGTGATTTCACAATGTTCCAGTTTCGGCCACTTGCATCCTCCCTCTAGGTGTACCAATGATCTGGTTAAGGCTGCAGGAATCCTGTGGATGTGGGACGCACAGGACCGATCAGTATGGCGACGCATGGGAGTGGCATATGTTCAGCAGACGTCTTTTGGCTGAAATGATGATGATGATGACCAAGAATCTTCCTATAGCGAGTTAGTGGCATCACTGTTTCGTTGTTAAAAACTGACAGTGCTATTCACCCTTTTTACCCGACTTCTGAAGGAGGGTAATGTGTTTATCAGTCTATGTATGTTTGTTCCTATGTGGCGTTCTAGAGACTATATATATATATAAATATAGGATAGTGGTTTTCTTTCGGCGGTCTTAACCTTAACATGCGCTCGATGCAGAGAACTAAACCTAGTCTCTTATTGCTGGGTTTTTTAAATTGTGTTTTTTTTTTATAAATTTTTGTATTGTGTTTTTTTTATAAATTTTTGTATTGTGTTTTTTTTTATAAATTTTTGTATTGTGTTTTTTTTTATAAATTATTGTGTCGCCTATCTTCGAGAGTTTCATTTACCTGCCTGGCCCCTAACCATTACAGTAGGCCGATTTTGATGAATCTTACGTCAATCTATTCCTCTTAACCTTGCGAGTGTCACTGGCTGTATTAAAATTGGAAAATAGGGAAAAAGCGGCTTTTGGGCGCCATATTGTGAGGGCCATTTATTTTTCTTCTAAGCCCTTCATGTGGGGTATCAAAATAAGAGGTGATTTCAAAAATATAGAACACATATATGTTTAAATGTACCAGAATCGAAAAAACAATGGTAAACTAAAAAGTTGTAAATAAAAATTATTTTAGGTATCTCTCATGCACTCGGGTCATCTTAAGCTCATCATTATTATAGCTTTACGTTATAGGTCAACCTAGGTAGAACATGTGTAATAAATCATTCCTATAGGTCAATATAAACAGCGGTGCGATTAGAATGAAATAACAGACAGATAGGTAATGAATCACATACCTATAAATGTTCGAGTACCTACCTACTTATGTCATCAAGGACGTATCTGATAGTAAAATTTTAGGATTCGTTAAGCAGGTTAGGTAACCCGTATATGGAATTTACTGAAAAATATCAATTATCCACCCGTTTTCAATGACACTGTTAATTTTACCGTAATAATTTATTTAAAAACTAAAATTATATACGTGTTAGACAGAAACGGCAATATAGGTACCTAATAGTTTACTAGTGTGGATGTAGAGGTTAGTAGAGTAGAGTAGATACATAATATTAGCTCTCGATGGGGCGCTTTACGGTACCTACGGAACCCAAGATAAGCGGCATATTCCCAGACCTAATTAATGCATGCATAAGATTGCGCAATAACAGGTAAATGCTGATTTTTAGTATTAAATTGTGATATGTGCGGAAGATAATGTTCTATCTGATTAATATTTACAAATGCAGATAATATCATGATTTACAAATAACATTTTAACAAAAAAATAAAACCATCTTCTAAAACAACAACACTACAAATCGAAAAATAACTTTTTTTTTCCGAATTCGGTGTCTTTGGTACAGACCAACTGTTTTTCGTTTTTTTAGACACCGACTTCGAAAAAAGAGTAAATTTTAGATTTCTAGGGTTTTGCTTTAGAAATCGGTTTTATTTTTTTGTTAAAATGTTTTTTATTTTTCACTTTTTAGTGGTACATAATGGACAAGTTCTATAGTAAGGAACCTATAATGTCCACAGATCACTGTGGACCAGAACAGATTGCCCGAATAACAGTAACTTTAACATAACCGGTGGAATGAGAGTGTACCAGGGTGAACTAGGCTGTACCTACACATCTGCATACCCGTTTAGAGCATACTGGCGCGATGGTATGTTATGAAATGGTGTAAACAATAAACAGACATACGATTGCAGCTGTTACGCAGTAAACAACTCAATGATTATAAAATAGTAGTTTATGATACTGTTGCATAATGAGGGGTATTAAAACATGAGTGTGAGTTTAAAAACCGAGCCGTAGGCGAGGTTTTTAATAGTATTCACACGAATGTTTTAATACCTAGTTATGTGCAGTTTCATACACTACTTTATCTACACTCATACATTTTGGGATTGAACCTACTTAATCTTATTTTTTGTATTTTCCATGCCATAAAGTCGTGATAAATGCATCATATAATAATCTCGACTTTGCTGGTAAGAGATTATGAGTAATTTCCTTCGCCGCATATATTTGGCGGCGTCAATTGTTCTTCACATTCACTAATATCAGACATTTTAAGCAAGAATTTTAAAAAGTCATGAAATTCAGTACAACGAAACCTGCAAAATGTATGAATGGCCCCATATCCCAGCACATCACCGCATTAAATTGCGGTAAAAAAATCGTACGGCAATAAGGCTTAGCACGCACTGCGATTATAATTCGAGCGAATTTTATACGCGCGAGTTTTTGTCCGCGTACTAAATTTAACTAACACGCACTGCGGATAAAATTTCGCGCGATTTTTGTCTCCTTCTACCTGTTCATAGAGTTCAAAATATTCGCGCGAATTTAATCCGCGCCGCGTTGCGGTGGATTCTGTGGCAAAACACGGATTTCTTGCGATATTATTTCCGCGCGATTTTTTTTCCGCAGTGCGTGCAGCTTCATACATTTCCATAGGTCACAGATATGCGGAAAAAAATTCGCGCGAATAAAAATCGCAGTGCGTGTTAAGCCTTATACCGCATGAAATCCGTGTTTTGCAACAGAATCCACCGCATCGCAGCGCGAATATAATTCGCGCGAATATTTTGAGCTCCATGAACAAGTGGAAAGAGACAAAAGTTCGCGCAAATAAAAATGGCAGTGCGTAATAAGCCTAAAGCGGGCATTGTTACAGACAAGTTAAAATGTATCAATGGAATCATTTTTTTTTTATTAGGTATAAGAATGGCATTTCAAAAAAAAAATATAATTGATGGAATCTCCTTAGTGATTAACTTCTTGGATTTGTCCTGTATCATAATAGAAAAAAAGTTATTTTATGATGCAGTTGTTTGAAAATCGAAGGAAAATGTTTAACTGTAATAGTTTTTTTTTTTTAATTTTACCTATCCACGAATATAAAGTACGTGTTTATGCATTATTATTTGAATTCATAATTGGAACATTACGTTGTGAGTGTAGATAAATACTTTATTGGCGTTTTACAGTGATAATATAATATTACAACTAAGTTATAATAGGTTTGACACGGAGGAATTCGGAAATAGTAATGTTTTAAATGTACAATGAGCTAAGCTTATATACTAAAAGGACATGAGAAAGATACACATCGTTAGAATAATGAGGAAAACTAATTAGTAACAGCTAGTGGGAAAAGTAAACAAACACTTAGTGAAAAAGGATAATGGTTGATACATTAACTAATAATATGGACTATGAATAATGATAACTAAATAACCAAATGATGTGGACTATGACCCTGTGAGATGGATGTGTAGAGGGAATACATAACACAGCAATCCCGAGAGATTTTCCGTCATTTATTTAAGAGTTCTGTTGTATATCTCCGAAGTTCTTTAGCAGATCTTTACCAAATTTAAATGGGACCATTTCGGAATAACATACATAAATATATATATATATATAAACATCCGAATTGCGAACCTCCTGCTTTTTGGGAAGTCGGTTAAAAGTGCACGAAGGAACCTTGAAAATTTAAAAACGTTGCCTCGGATCTCGGATAGGCTTTTTTTATTAGCACTTAAGATTTTAAGTTTGTTTTTACCATTCATACCGACAGATGTAGAGGATAAAATTTCCATTATGGGCCGTTGATTTTTAGTGCGGGGAGGAGGGGGTGAGGTTTGGCTACACCCCTATACTATCCCCACCACTCGGAGCCCCATTTTTTTTGTTTTTGCTCTCAAGAAGTTTCATTGCTAGGCGAAATTTATTTATTTATTAAAACTTCATGCAACATAAAGGTAAATAGGCGGACTTAAAGCCTGAGGCATTCTCTACCAGTCAATCAAGGAGGGTGGTGGTTATAACATGGCAGGTAAAAATAAATTGAAGGTCTTTATCGAAATCATCATCCGAATCAGAAGTAAACGTACGTCTACACTATGCAAACGACACGACAACACACCACCACGCCAGTATGCGCCACGCGCCACACCACGTGTGGTTCCGCCATTACTATGTCGACTCATGTATCTTAATAAAAAAGTTTAGAACCCTGCCTCGGATAGTTAAGGTTTTGCTTTTGACAGGCAACAAGACGGGCGGGCTAGTAGTTAAAATATGCTAGGCTGATAGGGCTGGATTACGCCACCCTCCGCTGTCTGGCACCATGGGTCTCTTGGCTTAAGGATAAATACGCTACTTCGTGACTGCAACTGAGGTAGATCGTGGTAAATTAATTGAACTATTTTAATAATTGGCGCACTAGATAGATAGGAAGGTAAGACGTTCGAGAAACCGTGTGGTAAACATACAATGTATGATAAATTTGTAAACTTAATTGAATTCTGTAAATAAATGGTGTTTGCAAAGGCAAGCATGGGACACCCTCGGTCGTCGCGCCCCATGCTATAGCCTGGTTAGCCTGTAGATAAATCAGACCCTGGGCAACATGCACACTTCAAAGATTTCCAGGAAGCCAGGGTCCCGAAAGGAATCCACTTAGGTCCTAAGTTCTCTGAGAGAACCTAGGTTCGGATCACATACGCTTTGGTACGAATCTGACTTATCTAGGAAATTCAAGAATGACACTACAAAGATTACACTTGTGTAGTTTGATAGACATTATCATATATCATTATTAGGTCCGGTTATATAATGAACACACATCATAAAAATAAATATAAATTGGCAAAAAATGCTCATCTGTCGTTGTTTAATAGAGCTGCTACAAGAACATTAATAAATAACTCTAGGCACTTTAAGAATGACCTCTTTACCTATTTGAAAGCAATTTGCAAGTCTTTATTATGATGACTAGCGAATTCTTTCGTATGTAGTACAACTGCACGAGTGTATAATCGGTCACGGTGACGTAATGCTCCTCCAATGAGTGTTCATTATGATCCGAAGTCTGTAAATTTCACGTTTTTAGGGTTCCGTAAGGGTTTAAGGTAATTTATGGTACAAACGGAAACCTATTACTGTCACTCACGTATCCGTCTGTGCGTCTTCAGGCACAAAATCTTGTTCCGAAGATTTAATGTTCTATTGACCTATGAACTCGAAATTTGGTGATAATGTTTATTATTACGTATATTTTACTAAGAAATACCAATATATTCTACATTTGGTACGGAACCCTAAATGTGCGAAGTCCGACACGCACGTGCTTTGGGTCCCCCACGGCACAGCATTATGCTGAGTGGAAGCCTTCTTGCCACAATCACGACATGCATCTGCCTGGTATCTTTTTCACCCTATTGCTTTTCTGTTTTTTGCAAAATGTAGGTAGTAAATGTTCTTATTGTTTTATTTATTTCGCGTTTTTACTAACTTACTTTAAGTACTACTAATACTACTGTTAAGGGTTTAGCATAAGCATGTTTTTATATTGTATGTCGTTTTGTGACAATTAAAAACATTTTTCTTTCTTTCTTTCTTCTTTCACTTAGCCGGTTTTTGGTTGCCTGACCATCCTACACTAGCTGTATATTTACTACTAGCTGTCACACGCGGCTTCGATCCCTTCAACTGGCTACCTACCCATCTACCCTACTTACCCTACATACATGTTTGTTGCGTAACTTAAACCGTTTACGCAGCGCACGCAACGGAAGCTCTCAAAAAGGAATAATTTTGCCCGTTTTTGCATCATTTTTCATGTATACTCTGCTTCTATTGGTCGTAGCGTGATGTTATATAGCCTATAACCTTCATCGATAAATGGAATATCCAACACAAAAATAATTTTTCAATTCCAACCAGTAGTTCCTGAGATGAGCGCGTTCAAATAAACAAACTCTTCAGCTTTATATTATTATAGTATAGATTTGGTACGGAACCCTAAATGTGTGAAGTCCGACACGCACTTGGCCGGTTTTTTGTTGCCTGACCAGCCTACACTAGCTATATAATTTTTGGCAACAATCTCACCGCACTATTCCCAAACCACTGCAACTCCTGAAAGCCAGATTCAACAGTGGCGACCACAAGAAAAGCGCCGAGGCAATGAAGCTAGACGAAGTCCCGGCGAATGAGTTTAACTGTCTTGGATCCCGCAACGAAATTAATCAGAAAAGAATAACGGTGGAGTAGGAAAAATACAAATTTTTGTGTTAGTGCAGAAGTATTTTCGACGTTTTGTAATCTAAAGTCAAATAAGATTCGATTGCCAAGCAAATTACCTACTTATTTCCTTTTGTCGATATCCATCTATAAAGTCAATATTCGACCCGACTACATCACTAATTGAGTAGCGTAAAACTTTCCAGAACGAAATAGTGAATACCGCAGATTAGAGGTAAATAATACATAGGAAAATTTTCAAATCCCGAAAGAGAAATAAACAAGGAGTGTGCGCGCAGGTATCCAGGAACGAACCATACCATTCCCCGTGGCTGTAACGCGCGCTCGTAACGGCTCCTTTCGCAATTCGCACCCGCGGCCGCGGTGGTACTCAAATAGAAATATTTTTCTAACTTCAGTTGCAAAGTTGGATTTTATAACTCCTTCTTCAGTAACCAGTTAGTCCTTATTTAGTTTAAGTCAATACTGAATAGGTTACATCTAGACAAGCGTGCTTCACCGTAAATCACATCATCGCTTACGATCAGGCGAGATAGTGGTCAAACGCGAGCATATAGATTAAAAAACATCATCCTATGTGGGCCCGTTTTTAGACGTTGTGTGCCGCTGAAATCATTTTAATGTTCATGTAACAATAACAAAACCCCCTTCTTAGTCCGCATTATTATGTAACTTCGGAACCCTATTACTGCGCGTGGCCCGACACGCACTTGGCCGGTTTTTTAATTATACTTGGTGCTGTGGCCGCCATTTTTAAAATCTTGGTTTTGTTAAACTTTATTGTTGCGTGAATGAGATACACACGAGTGATCACAATAAATAAAATATAGCGATTGAACTATCAAGTGAATTTTTTACTGTTATTACGTCATTATGTATGAATTTCGCCATTTCATTAAGTTTGCCATATGCCATTATTTCCAAGATTTGATCCTTATTAGCGACACTATTGACTAGTGTAATAATGCAGTATGTCTTTTTTTTCAAAATCTACGGGTTCGATTCCTGGCTAGGAATATAGCTTTTTCAAAAATCCAATGACTCCTTTGAGTGTTTTCCGCTATTCCTCATAGTTTCAGATTTGGCCATCCACGCAACTCACCCTGTATATCAAAATTAAAAAGAAAACTATCACAGCTAAGTAGGCTTTACAAGTTTACTAGTTAAAGTCGATCAACTTATAAATGTAATTAATATTTGTTTCGGGATATTTACCATGTATATTTAGTTTTTTTTTTACAAAAATCTTAAAATACATAGTAAATATCCCGAAACAAATATTAATTCTAATGATTGTGACCATGTCAGCTTAAAAACTCATATTATAAAATGTACTTGGAAAAGTAAAAATTTTGCATCTTGATGTATGGGGACAACTGTTTTCGAACGGCGAAGTTAATTTTGTCCCTTCATTAGAGCCATGTTCGGTGCTTTCATTGTTTATGAACGTTAGTAATGTTACCTATTTATTATGGTGAATGTAGCTTTTTATACGGAACCTGTTGGGAATCAACACTTCGGGCGGCCGCGGCCGGAGCGCGCCGTCTACGCGGCACACACATCTGCGTGACCCACACGGCACTGGTGTGTGAGTGCGCAGCGCGGCGGCGACGACGCGGCGCGGCTCGGTGAAGACTCGCTACCACGGACTCCACCGCGACAGTCGACACCTCTCTCTTCCTAAACTCTAATTGTTTGTCCGGGCCAGTTTAAATTTGTAAATTATAACGGCATTAAACCATTCGCCTAAAATACAGTCCACTCATTTCATCCACGAGCTAACGGATCCGAACCCATGGCCGATTTTTAGTTTGCCTATGTTATCCCACTTATGGTCCTTTAAATATTTTCCAGTAAACTTTTTCTTCTGCCTTCTCCAGCCAATGTCTTCGAGTGTTCGTTAACTTATGAAATCCCACTATAGGTACCTACATTTTTGTAATCTATTTTTAGCTAAAATTCTTATCATCTATTTCATAAAATTGCGTAATAACGAATTATTACTCAATTTTATGAAATTTATGAATAGGTATTTACTTATCTGATTTCTAGCTAACTGAAATTACAGACTTTATTTAAACAACTATTTAAATAATTTACTGTCTGCGAAATACAAATAAATGGTTTTACAATGCGAGAAAGTGCCGTACGTTTTGCCTTACCTCTTCTCCAAATCAAAGTTTGGCATTACATTTTTCTTTGAGGTTTTGGTTCAATCTTAAAGAACTATTTGTCCTAATGCCGACTATTTTTCGAAATAAATTAATATTGTAGATAAATAATTATCTACCAAAGTAATTTATTTCGAAAAATAGTCGGAATTAGGACAAACAGTTATTTATGTTCCAAAACGAGTAAACGGAAGAAACCAAATACTTACCCATTTGGTCCTCTCTAAAATTTGGAATTTATTAAAAAAGTCATTTCTGATACAATCTGAGAAAAAGGTTTCCGTTTTTCTTTCGAGGTACCCTAAGTACGTAACCACAAAAAAAACTGGCT
The DNA here is from genome assembly GCA_948252205.1 of Orthosia incerta. Classification (NCBI taxonomy): domain Eukaryota; kingdom Metazoa; phylum Arthropoda; class Insecta; order Lepidoptera; family Noctuidae; genus Orthosia; species Orthosia incerta. The sequence continues at coordinate 17,879,355 of OX411760.1, forward strand.
ATCTTTGAGGCGACTGAAAATGTGACGTGTCATTTCAGGCGCGTCACTGTAATGATGATAATACCAAATTACACCGAGTGCCATGTAGGCATCCACAAGACTGATAAGATGCTGCGCACGAGTATATTATGTACTAGTAAGCTCATCGTATAGCGTAGTGTTGGACTTGCTATCAACACCGCGTGTTAGTGCGATATCAACACTCCACTGATTAAGACGTGATATTTTTTATTGATATTCAAGTTACGGTGTGCCAAATCTTACCTAATTTGTTAATGAAGTAGTACAATTTTTTGGTATGTCCCAGCCTTAGATGTCATTGTAAAGTTTGAACTGTAATATTTTTTAGAAAGCTCCTGTTTTAATATTATATTCAATAAATTAGTAATTTTGGAAAGTGTGAGTGTTACCGAATAGAATATTGAACAAAGTTCTTTTTACATAACCTGTTTCTTACTGAGAAAGTAAAACTAGTGTAAAAATGTGTATCCGCTTGCTAGTTAATCGCATGTAAGTATGTAAATATAAATTTTTTAAAAACCATTTACCAAAAAAATATAAGCGACGAAATAACGTTCTGAAAAGCAAAAAATAAAAAGAAATCTTTTAGTCTAGCATTATGAGTTGGCGCCAAACAAACAATCATGCAAATTAGTAATCTAAAGCGTATAATTATTGTAGCTAGGTTGACGTTCGTTGCCTAATTGTTTGACGTTGCCTTAAATTTCGTCAGTTCAATATTTTTGTTAAAGAGGTTATTTTTTTGCTTTTTATTTCACTTAATTCCTACAGAATCGGTCCACAATTTCACTGAAAATTATCAATGAATTCTTTTTTTCTACCTTAAGGGATGTATTTTATTTTTTAATTTATTTGGGACCGACTTTGAGGTATAATCGTTACAATAAAAAAAATAAAAAAATCGGACCACTCTATAAAAAGTTATGCGTGGACAAACAAAAGAAAAATAATTATATACATAATATGTCGAATTGTGAACATAATCTTATTTCGTCGGTTATAAAAAATACTAAAAGACTAGCCTAGTTCTGGGCTACAGTCCCAGTGTCCCAAAAGGATGCATGGGTAATTGTTTCTGGCTTTCTCAGCTGTTTCGGTCAGACATGCAACCAAAGAGTTGTGGGAAATCTGGGGGTCCTAAATCATAGATATAATATTATATCTTTAGAAATAAATTAAACACAATCTTAAGAACACTACTTTTATTTTACTATGAAATTATTATGAAGATATCATAATTTCGAAAAAGTTCAATCGTGATCCGTCGTTCCTTTACTATCCCCTTGAGTGCCTTTTGGAAACTTTGGTTCCCAGAAACAATTACTTTTCTATTGTGTCTGCTAATTAGCACTAAGTTATACAGATAGGCTGGAAAATGTCACAACATTAATTAGGGTCATCTCATTTTCTTGAATTTATACCAATTTATTTCGTGTCGGCTTCATACTATTCATCATCATCAGCCTATTAATGTTCCCACTGCTGGGACACAGGCCTCCTCTCTGTGAGAGGGAATGGCCTGTAATCCACCACGCGGGCCCAGTGCAGAGTTTGTGGATGTCACATGTCTTCGAATTTTTGGTTCTAGGGCGAATAGCAAAAAAATTTTTTCTTTTACGTTCTTCTTCTTTATTACTCTTCTTTCTCTTTAGACTAACATCTTTTTCACAGTCCATTCATCCTTTCTTTGGTCCTCCCCAATTCTTATAGACATCCACATTGATACTCAAAACTTTCCTCAAGATATTGTCCTCATTCCTCCGCACCACATGCCCATGCAATGACAGCCAATTTCCACAAATTTTCAGTCTTCGTTATTACTTTCAGACTTGAATGTAATGATGTGTAAAAAAGGCAATGTATTTTTTTTATAGTTAGGCTAGCGCTTGACCACTATCTCATGAATAGATGAGCTTTACCCCACTGAATGAACATTTATAGTTGTTTCGGGTCTGCCTAGCTGTTTGTGTCATGGGGCTATCAACGTCAATCCAGGAAAAAATACGTAACTGAAGAAATAAAACCATAATTACGATACTTTGATATTGTCTGTAAAGTAGGTATTTTTTTGTTTCTTGCTTGGCTAGCAGACCTTAATACTGGTTACTGTATACCGTGACTAGAAAGGCACAATAAATAATAAAAAAACAAATTCAGACCATAGGGTCCATAAGTTATATTTATAATTTTCCTCACGTTGGAGTACTTCCCCTAAGTTTCCCATTTTGAGTTTGTGTCGTAGCAGACCGCGTAGCCGGGCAGCGTAGCAGAGCTACGCCGTAGCAACAGAAAACTATTTAAGTTTATTGGTAGTTTTATTTAATTGAGTTTTTATTTGTATTTTTTTTTCCTTTGAAATAATTGTTATCAAAAGTAGTACTATTGATAGTATATTTTTGTTCGTCAGAATTTAAACATACATTTTCAATGCATTATCAACATTCCGACGCAAAAGTAATTTCCCCAATTTTGTCCTACTTTCCGTTGTTCTTTAATATGTTGTATTGTAACATTATTTTATTTATTCACAGGTAAGCCAACAGTCTTCAAAGCTGCTGTGGAAATCAATAGTTATAAAACATATAGGAAAATAAAATCGTTTCGCCATGGAGTCCAAAGTGATACTAACGGAGAAGAATCCTCAAGAAAAATCCAACTTTCTGTCAAACACATTTTTAACGTAAGTACTAATTTTCATCTTCTGGCTAGGATACTAAGTAAGTAGATTTTCATTGACGGTCTTCACTCGTTATTTAATTATTGCTAGATTCATTAACTGAATGACTTTTTGCTTTTTACAACTATGCACATTTAGGTACTATAGTTAGAAACCGAAACAAACTGTAACACAGTGTAATAACCTTTTTTTTTTTGGGTGGGAAATCATCCAATGACTTCTCCCGCTCTGGGTGAAGCGGGAGGGCGTGTCAGACTTTTACTGACTAAAACCCACCCGTGTTCCTTCAGTTGCTTGTGCTAGGGCCGCGGTAACCATTTTCAAATTTATCCGCGACCCAGATAGGCATCGGCCCTAGCGGACCCCGTCAATTTTGCTGACATCTCTTTGAGGCGCGCGTGGAACACTAACAGCGTAATCACCTAGCACAGGCGTCAGTGACTTCACTGAATTGTTATCTTTTAAATGTAAATAAAGCTCCTTAGGTATTTATTTAAAAATAGATCTGTAGGTAAGTTTTGTCTGCCTTTCTGTAAATGAGGAAATCATTTACAGAATTGGGAAACCGATTACACCTTTATGAACTATTAATTGTTTTAGCCTATCGACTTATTAAATAAATAACAACATTCTTACACTTCATCTTCGATCGGTCTCATATTACCGCAGATAGCACAAAAGTATTACTGAAACACAAAATCCAAAATATGGAAAGATCAGCCTTCAAGATATATCAAATTTTCGGGTAGTTTTTTTTTTTGGATTGTCCCTAAGAAAAACAGTGCCAAGTGCGTTTCGGACTTCGCACATTAGGGTACCGTACCAAAGAAAAATCAGATTTACCAATATATTGGTATTTCTTATTAAAATATACGTAATACATTATCACCAAATTTCAAGTTCATACGGCAATGGAAAGTTAAAAACTTCTCGGATCAAAATTGTGTCAGACTACGGATAGACAGACAGACACGTGAGTGACAGCAATTGGGTTCCGTTTGGACCTTTCGGGTATGAAACCTTAAAAAGAAGAATAAATCAGATTTTACTTAGGTTTAGTTCTCGCGAAACTTCTTGGCCGCCCTGCGATGCGCAGGCACCAGGCACTGATTGGTGCTGTTTTTACCCGACTGCCGAAGGAAGGTGATGTGTTTATCAGTCTATGTATGCATGTATGTTTGTTCCTATGTAGCGTTCTAGATACAAAACGCGTTGGCTGATTTTGATGATTCTTACGTCAATCGATTCGTCTTAACCCTGCCAAAGTCACTGGCCTGCCAATGTCATTAAAATTGGAAAAGAAAAAAATGGCGGATTTTGGTCGCCATTTTGTGGGGGAAATTTTTTTTTTACTTCCAGACCTATCGTGTGGGGTATCAAAATAAAGGGTGTTAAAAGCTCATTTCAAAAATATATCACACACATTTGTTTAAATGTACCTAATTCTAAAAAAAAGTTGTATATAAAAAAAGTTTGTAATATAAAAAGAGTAATTAAAAATATCTTCTTTTTAGTTCGCTTTTCAGGCAGTCGGGCTGCCTGAAAAGCGAACTAAAAAGAAGTAAACAAGAAGAAAATCATGCTGTGCAGTCTGAGGATACATCTGGTTTTGGTCAGCCAGCTCGCGAATTTGTATGAGATTTACTACTGCGCAGCCATTGTAGCCAACTTTAGGGCGGCCAAGTTTGGCGAGAACTATACGATCATATGAACAGATAGGCAAAACAGATTATCTATTTGGAAAAAAACGTATTTTCATCCCCATTTAAACTCTTTAGATTTTATAGATTAACACTTTAAAGGTCTATCCACACATATCAGGGCCGTGCCCGGATCAAGGCATTGAAGATTCGTCACTGGCCTGTGCACGGCCCGTGCACGGACGTGTGTGAACGAATTCATATAAAATGTACACACCGATATTTGTTTGAGCCCCTGACGGGGCACGGTCCGTCCACGACCCGGGCACGGCCCTGATATGTGTGGATAGACCTTTACACTGTTAAAGTTAGGGAAGTGGTTATTACTATCTACAATAGGTGCAGTGGTTGAGCGATTGGCTGCTGCAGCCCGGGGTCTGAATTTGTTCCCGGTTGATGGCGATAAGCTTGCCACCTATTACATGGGACTTGTAACATAGATAGCGAAATGTGAGTGCACAAAGAACACTTCTGCCTAACCCTTCGGCAAATACTGGCGGGATATTATGTAATCTAAAATATAGGCAAACATACATCAACAAGATTTATGTAGGCAGATAGTTGTAGTGCTCGCATATATCTCCTTACCTCAATTGAAGACACTTGTTCACTGTCACTCAAGCTTATCAGAGAACGTCGAAGATATTTTTGGACAAATCTTTCGTTTGATAAAGATATTATCTCCATAATCTTGAAAAGACGATGACAAACACAACTGTAAGCGCAAGAGCACGTGAACAGAGAGGCGACATCTCGTGCGACGTCACTAACATAGTATAAAACAAAGTCGCTTTCCGAATCGGTCTGTATATTCGCTAACTCCTCCTAAACCACGCAACGGATTTTGTTATTGTTTTCACTAATAGAGCGATAAAAGAGGAAGGTTTGTGAATATAATTTGGACCGTGCGAAGCCGGGGCGGGATGCTAGTCTATACTTATTAATATTATAAAGCTGAAGAGTTATTTTGTTTGTTTGAACGCGCTAATCTCAGGAACTACTGTTTGGAATTGAAAAATTCTTTTTGTTTTAGATAGTCCATTTTTCGAGGAAGGTTATAGGCTATATAACATCGCGCTACAACCAATAGGAGCGGAGCATAAATGAAAAATTTTGCAAAAACGGGAAAAAATATTCCTTTTTGAGAGCTTCCGTTGCGTGCGCTGCGTAAACGGTTTAAAATAACCCAAATATGATGTACAATGGAGTTGTCCTATTTTAAAAGTTCTAAATTAAAGTACGGGGCAGCATATATCTATCTTTTAGGATTGACTCACTATAACCTTTTTTATGGTTATCAAATTTGTTCATTTGCGAAGGAGTTTTATCAACATCTATACTAATATTATAAAGCTGAAGAGTTTGTTTGTTTGTAGGGTAGGTATGGTAGGTAGGTAGTGGTAGGTAGATAGATAGCCAGTTGACGGGAGCGAAGCCGCGGGGGTCAGCTAGTTTATAATAAAAACATAAAGACAAAAAGTGATGCGGGTCCCTCCGAGAGGTCGTAGTACTCGTCAGACTTAGGGAAAGCCCATAATATCCCGATCAAATGAAAATAAACAGCCCTGCACGTTAAGTGAATCTGAAACTTTTCAGATGGGTATATTCTCGGTGTTCACCAGCTATCAAGTTTTCGCCTTGAAATACTTACCTACTCAAAAATCAGGTGCTCAAAATGTACCCTGGAAACTTAAACTAACATTTAATAAAAGCAATACGTACTTGTCATCATCATTTATGAATTAAATACTTACTTATCATCTTTTTAGTGGGTTTTTCCGAAGAACAAAAAATGTAATTCCGATATTAGATTTTGATATCTGTCTACGTAAATATTCATAGGTATAAAATGTCAAACACAATGACACAATATAATTAATAGCATATCTACCGATTAGTAACATATCTGTCGTCTATACAAAATTACATCTAAATCTTTGTCTGATACTTATATCCATGAAGAATACACAGTGATTGCTTATGACACAGCAATTAATGATTCGCAGACTCACACTCCGTCATTCCAGTTAACGAAGAGATAAGAAAACAAAACATTAAAGCAGTGATTTTTTAAAAGTATTCATGATAAATGGGTTGCTGATATTACTGATAATATAATTACACCACGTGTTGATAACGTAGTTTCATCAAACACTCGCCGAATCTAAACATGGATCAGTAAATGCATTTTGTTAAAAACTGACCAAGTGCGAGTCCGAGGTTCCGTACCATTATCGCAAAAAACGGCAAAAAAAACACGTCTGTTGTATGGTATTAAATTAAAATAAAATATATTAAGGGGGGCTCCCTTAACATATGTTATTTTAATTTAATAATAATAATTTTTTGAAGTGAATAATTATATAACTAAATATTCTGTGAATATTTCAAGCGTATACCTGTTGCCGTTATTAATATTGAGCAAAAACGGCAAAAAAATCACGTTTGTTGTATGGGAGGCCCCCTTAAATATATATAAACCATATTAATTTATATATAAATAAACCACATTCAATTCAATTCTTATTTCTTGGTAACTTTCATAAGTTCTTATTAATATACCTGGAAACTACCTTCATATCAAGCGGCTAGCTGACGGCTAGGTGGCGATGTCATAAAAACAAGGAGTTGTGATTGGCACTCGCACCTAGCAGCGGTGGCCAGCCATTACTGCTACGTGCCTTACTCTGACGCGTGAAAACTATCATGGTTCGACTGTGAGAGAGCGTCAGGACGAAGAGCACTATCCCTGTTTAGGTTTCCGTACCCAATGGGTAAAAACGGGACCCTATTACTAAGACTTCGCGGTCCGTCTGCCTGTCAGTCTGTCCGTCTGTAACCAGGCTGTATCTCATGAACCGTGATAGCTAGACAGTTGAAATTTTCACAGATGATGTATTTCTGTTGCCGCTATAACAACAAATACTAAAAACAGAATAAAATAAATATTTAAGTGGGGCTCCCATACAACAAACGTGTTTTTTTGCCGGCGATAATGGTACGGAACCCTTCGTGCGCGAGTCTGACTCGCTCTTGGCCGCTTTTTTATTTTTTGTTTATTTTCAGTGGAATCATGATGCCGTTAATTAGTTATAAACGGTCTCTTGATAAAACATTTCATACAAACTTTTAGTTTAAAATTAAAATCACATTATTGTACATCAGGTTGTAATGAAATTCAGTACCTATTTAAACAACATTAATTGCCGACTGTACTCCTCAGCTAATACTAACTTACTTTAGGTTAGCTTTGCATAGTATATATAAGTAATTTGACGTTTTCGAGCAGGTTGTGTGAACAATAAATTGTTATATTATAGTTTTGTTGTACAAGATTTTGGCAATAGTTATATATATTTTCAGATGGAGCTTCAGCCTATTTCGGAAAGGGTACAAACAGGGGATCACGTTGAGCGACCTGTGGCAAGCCCGAAGTGAAGACTCATCTGGCCGCCTCGGGGACCGTCTAGAGCAGGCCTGGGAGACAGAACTGGACAATGCAAGGATACATGGCACCAAACCTTCTTTCACGAAGGCGATAATCAGATCCTTCTGGTTTGAATACATGTTGTGCGGTCTTGTTGTAGGCCTGATGATGATCTTTGTTTGGTAAGCTTACATTTGAACTACAAAATTCGCTACCGTAAATTCACATAAGCCGTGATTAACCAATCCATTTAATTTTTGTTTCAGGCCTCTGATCCCTTTCACATTAGCCTTATTTATAGAATACTTTTCCAAAGAGAAGAGTCCTGAAAGCTACCGCGTGGCACATATCTTTAATTTCTTGATGAACGTGTGTAGTACTCTGTCAGCCCTGTTGCTCAACCATACGCAGCTTTCTCAGGGTCGGGTCGGCATGAGGATCAGGATAGCTTGTTGTTCTTTAATGTACAGAAAGGTAAGTTCGTCTCTTTTTCAATCTCTTCTATACAAGATACATCAAGTAAAATAAATGATATTCGGGTAAAACAGAGTAACGTGTCTCTTTCATTTTAGATACTGAAACTCAACCGTGCAGGTTTGGGCAAGACAGAGCCCGGACAAGTGATAAACTTGATGTCAAATGACGTGAACCGGTTCGATATGGTGACTTTATTCCTAAACCATATATGGATAACGCCTATTGTGGTGCCTGTGGTGTGTTACCTGGTGTGGCAGCATATTGGCATCGCCACACTTGCTGCTCTGCTTGTCGTTGGCGTGCAAACCATTCTTGTACAAGGTAAACTATGATCTAGCAATTGAATTTAAGTGAACAAAACGTGAAAGCCACAATTTTTTTCTTAGCTAGATTTTTGTCCCACTGCAAAGGCATCATTTCTCCTACCAAACTCTGTCTTGCGTGATCTCTGGCCAATTTTGATCTGCAAACGTAATCAGATTGTTACACGCACCACCTTAGCCGCGGTCGGCCTCGACGACGAGGCTCTCCCTCAGGCGTCTACCGAGTAACGATCTATGCTCAACGCTTCGGGTGCATTCGTGCAACAAAGTCAGCCCACCCATTAAATAATAAATAATAATTGTTCTATTGTTTCTAGTATATCTGAGCAACCTTCAAGGAAAGCTCCGCGGTAAAATAGCAAACCGAACAGATCAAAGAGTGAAGGTGATGAGTGAACTGGTTGAAGGAGTACAGGTGATCAAAATGTACGCTTGGGAGACGCCTTTCGAAAAACTAGTGCACCGGTTACGAAAGTAAGTGCCCACATAAAATGTTTCGAGGAATACAATGAACAAGCTTTTGGAACGAAGTTCCTTATCGCGCGATGTGAAAGGGGGCTAGACGGAAAAAATTCTAACGAAAAGTTGTAAAGACACTTTTTGCTATAGTTGTAAGCCGTGCGGCGTGCGCGTGTTTCGTGCGTGTTCTAACCTAAACGCTGATGTGTTTACGAAGTCGAGAGAGTATATATACATATATATACACACACATATATACATACACACACATCACATCACCAGCCTATTAATGTTCCCACTGCTGGGACACAGGCCTCCTCTCTGTGACACATATTGTGATACATATTTATATATATGTATATATATACACACATATATACATATATATATATAATAAAGGAACTTCGTTCCATCAGGGTGTCCCTTGACACCTCTCAAGTTTTTAATATAGAAAACAGAAAATAAACTTTTAATTCGGTTAATGAAGACTGACTGTAGTCAGTTAGGTACTAAGATCCACACACAAAACCCGTTTTACAACTGATGTGTAAATTATTTTTTAGACTGGAAGTCGGCTACATATTAAAGACGTCTTTCGTCAAAGGGTTCTCAACAGCCCTGAGTGTGTTCACCGAGCGATTCATTCTGTTCTCTGCAATTGCAACATTCGTCTTGATTGGTGGAGACATCCGAGCGCAAACCACCTTCTCATTGGTGCAGTACTTCAATCTGATGCAGCTGGCTTGCAACATATTTTTACCTTTTGGACTCTCGTACTTGGCTGAAACAAAAGTGACCATCAGACGACTGGAGGTAAAATAAAATTGATGAATAACAAAGTCTATAAAAATATTTTTATAATCCGCCTAACCCAAGTGTAATCACATGGAGACTAATGAAATTTTTCTCTTTCATCAGGAATTCTTATTGTTAGACGAAAACGAGCCAGAGAAAGTTACAGCTAATACGGTGCTTGATTCTAAATCTCTGTTGGCCAATGGAACAGAAAAAGATAAAATAGTTCAAGAGAAGGAGAAACCGAGGGTAACGGGTCTGACGATAACTAACGTGACGGCAAGTTGGCAGCCCGACTCCGTCGCCGACACCCTGAGAAACATCACGTTGAAAGCTGCACCTGGAGAGTTTGTTGGCGTTGCAGGACCAGTCGGATCTGGCAAGGTTGGACTTTCTATTGCCAGTTTTCCATTTTTGTACCAAAATATAAATCTAGCTGTTTGTTAACTTTGAAAAGCAGACGAACAGAGTTAAAAAAGTAAATGCCTAAAACTATCTTTTTCTTGTATTATTAACAGTCATCCCTCCTCCAACTGATCCTGGGTGAGCTGACTCCTAAAGATGGTACGTTCTCTCTGGGGGGAGCACGAGTGTCGTACGCTAGTCAGGAGCCCTGGTTGTTCGTCGCGACCGTTCGAGACAATATTCTGTTTGGCTTGCCTTACGACCGCATCAGGTACAAGAAGGTGCGTATTTTACTTATTTATTTATTTATTACCACATACAATTGTTTTAACAGGTAAGACCCAAGCTAACAAAATTAGTCATAAATTGCTAATAGTACAGTCCCAAGTAACGGGTCTGGGTAGAAGCACAAGTTACACAGTGGACAACACACAGTGTCACCCTCTGGAATTCCGCCAAAGAGCAAGAAAATATGTCATGTCCAAACGCAGAGAGATGCTATTAATAAGTATTCTTACTGCACGAATCACTGGTGCAAACTTTAATAAATGTGTACGGGTTGCCAGGACTTTAAAAAGCCCCTCCCTAGATCCTAACCGTAGCCTCCTGTTTGGAACGAGCAATCCCAACAATTCCAATATTTGTGGATTATTAAAACTTTTGAACACTACTAAATCGGTCTAAAGCAACAATTAACCATTAGGTCTGCGTTTTATTAAATTTACACATCCAAGCCATGGGATATATGCAGGTAAGTATATATAATATGCAATCAAATGCTTGTTTACAGGTAATAAGAGCATGCGCCTTGGTGAGAGATTTCGAACTGCTGCCTCATGGTGACTCGACCCTGGTGGGAGAGAGGGGCATCAGTCTCAGCGGCGGACAGAGAGCGAGAATTGGACTTGCCCGCGCCTGCTACAGACAAGTAAGTCCTTGTCTTACTTGATTGTGTATTCTTTCAAGCAGAGGTAAATAGAAATATAACTACAAACGCAAAATATAAGAACTTTTTCTTTTTCGTTTAGGGATTTTTAAAATTATTTAAGCCCTCAAAACCCGGGTCAGAAATCACACCATCAACATAAATCTTTTTTTTTTCTTCAGGCGGACATATATCTCCTGGACGATCCACTATCAGCTGTGGACACCCACGTGGGCAAGCACATGGTCTCCGAGTGCGTGATGGGGCTCCTGGAGAAGTCTACTAGGATCCTGGTGACGCACCAGCTGCATCACCTCAAGAGCGCAGACAAAGTTGTCATACTACGACATGTATGTATAATATTGACTTTCATTACTTTACAAGTTTTTATTTTCAAAGTAAGCTCAATTTTAAATATCCTAAATAACCAATATAAATTTGTTCTGCAGGGTGTAGTAGAAATTCAAGGATCGTTTGACGAAGTATCCCGAACGCCACTGTTTTCCGAACTCTTACAAGACGAAGATGAAGAAGCAGCTCCCGCAGGTGATCATATCAAGTTGCAGCGCAGCATCTCTGTCATGGTGAGTCTCAAAAACCTATAAATAAAAACCCGCAACAAAACGGATTAATTATAATTATGCGACACGATATGCGGGCATTTTAACCTGAAGATGATTCTAAAACCAATGAACGAAGGTTACAATATACAATGATTTCTTTTCAGTCACATGCAAGCAGCGTAGGGAAAGGGGAAGGAATTGAAGAATTGATAGGCCAACAAGAAGAAATTGAGGAGATCACAGGAACTGGTATGATACGTTAAACGCCTATATAATTCACTATATATCAAATCATTTGACGAAAGTCATCTTACTAGTCATGGGAACCCGATTGGTGATCTCTAAACAAATACTCTTAGGCCACCTGCAATTTAATAATAAATAATCATTTTTCTGCTTCATATATTAAAATCCGTTCAATTTCTTCCAGGTCGTGTCCCAGGTGCAGTTTACACCAAATACTTCCGTGTAGGAGGCGGCTGGTTCTTACTCAGCTCTACAGTATTTGCTATCATTCTTGCTCAGGTTATCACATCCGTCAGTGACCTCTGGCTTACCCACTGGTAAATTACCTTTCAAACTTTATTCTGTAATGATGTCGTATTTTTTTATATTTCATGCCTTTTGTTATGTAAACATGCATAACAACAATCTTTATTTCTAATTTCAGGATGAACGACGTAGAAGCACAATATGTAGGCAATGTACCTCTTTTCCGACGAGATGTAACTGAATCGCCGTTGAATATGACGGAATATACTGTTACCGAGGACCCTCTGAGCACAACTATAGCTGCCATCACCGCAGCAGTAATGTTTAATGATACGACTGATTCAACGTTGAATAATGGTACAGCACCTAATGTTGTAACTGTGGTACCGGCTAAAATTGATGATCATTTCTACATATATGTCTGGGCAGCTGCAATTCTTGGATGCATTATCGTTACTTCTGGAAGGTTGGTACTAATTCTTTATCTCGTTTAAGTCTAGCTAGTCAATCTCATTTCAGGTGGAATTAAAACTAAATTTTCAATCATCATAATCTCACATGCATGAAGAAAAAAGAAGGAATGGAGCATCTACGGGGGGACCCCGTAGATGCTCCATTCCTTCTTTTTATGAGTTTCTTATCAATATTTTGGTCCATTTCAGGGCGATGTTGTTCCTGTGGGTGTGTATGCGCAGCTCGATCAAGCTTCACAACCAGATGTTCAGTAACATCCTGAGCGCCACAATGCGGTTCTTCGACACCAACCCCTCCGGCCGAATTCTTAACAGATTCTCTAAGGACATGGGTGTCGTCGACGAAATACTGCCGAGAATGTACTTGGATACTATTCAGGTATAATTCTAAGCTTTGCTTCACATAATTATCAATAACTTTGGCAAGGCATCTTCAATCGTTAAAGTAGTAAAATGGTTGAGTTCAAGTTTTTATAGAATGGCTCTTAAGGGTACACTAGTCGACGGCACGAACTATTTTGTGCGCGGGGTTAATATGCTTTTTATATCAACCAACAATACGTGCGGAAGAGATAGATGCTGTGATGAGCAGTAGGAAGCTAGTTCACATACGAATACACACTTTTGCAAATATGTAGCGAAATGGATAATTATTTAGGACGAAACCGAGCGCGCGAAATTTTATAAACAGACCTTTGGCAGTCTAGATATCATGAAAAAACGACTAAATCTATATGTTCAAAATAAATTTATTTGCATTGTTGAACTACTAATCTATCCCTGTATGGAGGCCGTTTTGCAATTTTCCGTCTTCATATGCTATTTATTTGCGCCCAAAAATGCGTTAAAATTAGTGTCGAAATGTGGAACTTTCGACGCTCATAACTTTCAAACATTTTCTTTTTTTACTTTTTCGCTTCCATACAGGGCTAGATAATGATGAGACAAATTGACGTCACTTTTTATTTTGAACGTACATCGTAAAACAGTGGAATAATCCCTAGACTACGCTTGTATGGAAGAATTTTCGACTAGTGTACCCTTAAGGTTATATATCCCGACCGCCACAAATTTTAACGCATTTTTGGGCGCAAATAAATGCCATAAGAAGAAGGAAAATTGCAAAACGGTTACCATACAGGGATATATTAGTAGTTCAACAATACAAATAATATTATTTTGAACAGATACGTTTAGTCGTTTTTTCATGATATCCAGACTCCCAAAGGCCGTTTATAAAATTTTGCGCGCTCGGTTTCGTCCTAAATCATTATCCATTTCGCTACAAATTTGCAAAAGTGTGTATTCTTACGCGAACTTACTTCCTACTGCTCATCACATCATCTATCTCTTCCGCACGTCCTGTCGGTTGATATAAAATGCATTTTAACCCCGCGCACAAAATAGTTCGTGCCGTCGACTTAAGTCGACCTTAAGTCTTAACCCTTGTTGTGCAGGTTTTTATGGTGATGATGGGTATTCTGGTGATGGTGGCCATCGTGAATCCCTACATGTTGATGACGACCGGTGTCTGCACCATTTTCATGTATGGCATGACTGTTGTCTACCTCAGCACAGCACAAGCTATCAAAAGGTTCGTTTTAAATTTAAATATTTTATCTTTGGCCATAGATGTAATCTCTTCGAACATACCACAGTGTCTCAAGACGAAAGTCCATGACCAGTACGAATTACCAGTGATGACTTATGGGAGGAAACGTGGTCGCTTACAATGGGCCTCTCAGAAGGCTTGAAATCATACAAAGGGAGAAAGAAGGCTTTGCTCAGAGCTTTCTTGCTTGATCGAATCAGATTTTTTTAAATGCCAAACTAAAAAGGCAGTGAGCAGGAGGGCCAGTTTATTGCTCGCAGAAAGATAGTCGATGGGGCTGCAAAACTCTGGAGTGGCCACCGTGAACCGGACGACGCAGCGTTGAAATTCTTTTCTCTAGGTGGACCGACCAATTAAGCCTGTGGGATTCCGTTAGATGCGAGTCACACAGAACCGATTAGTCTGGCTACGCTTGGTCTATGTCCACCAGTGGACGTCTTTCGGCTGAAATATTGATGATGATAGATGGTATATACTTTACGCAATAAGTAATGCAATGATTTTGTGTACAGAGTGGAGGGGGTGTCGCGCAGTCCAGTGTTCTCACATGTGACGGCCACCATGTCCGGGCTGAGCACGGTGCGCGCGTGCGAGCAAGAGGCGCTGCTGAAGGTGCAGTTCGATGACAAGCAAGACGTGCACACGGCTGCGTGGTGAGTCGTAAACCCCATTACTCGTAGAGTTTCTTGTCCGTTCATCTCCATAACAAACTATCTTTGCGAATGGACAGTAGAGTATTTTATCACGCTTTTATTAGCTTGGTATGTATCTATGTATCAATGTAACGGAATCTTTGAACGTGATTTTCACCCCCTTGAAAACGTCGGATTGATTTGAAACTTTGCACACCTATCAAGGACCGATGACAATGCAATAATTTTAAAAAACTTTTTACAAAAAAATACTACCGACTTCCAAATAAAACTACAAAGTGAAAAATAACTTTATTTTTGGAAGTCGGTGTCTTTCGTAGGTACCAATTTATTGCGTTATGATTTTTTTTATTTTTCACTTTTTAGTTGTACCTACCTAATGGGCAAGTTGTTTAGTAAGTAACCTACTCATATAACGCCAGAATATATTATCCAAATATCATGAAACTTGAACATAACCGGTGAAATGAGAGATCTGCGTACCCCTTAAGAGCGTACGTGCGTGATGTTATGTTATGAAATGGTATAAACAACAAACAGACATGCAATTGCAGCAATCCCGAGAGATTTGCCGTTGTTTATTGAAGAGTTCTGTTGTATATCTTCGAGTTTCTTCGTCAGCCCTTCACCAAATTAAAATGGGACCAATTTCGGAACATACTCTTTCAAACAAAAAAAGAATTTTTGAAATCGGTCCACAATTGACGGAGATATCGGTGAACATACACAAAACATACATAATGTCGAACATAGAACCTCCTCCTTTTTGGGAAGTCGGTTAAAAAGTCAAAGTCAAATATATTTATTCATAGGCCAATAAGCGGCACTTTTGAAAGTCAAACAAAAATTAAAATTTACAAGTTTTATTAAGTTGATTCTACCGTGCGCGTTTAAATAGTTTGTCCCATTAAGCCTTACCAAGATCTTCAGGATTAGCGAATTTTTAGTTCTATTTACCATTAAAGCGTGTTTTTTAGAACTAAAATTTATTTGTTCTTTATTTAATTTCACATCCAATAGCGCCTTTAATGGTCTAAACGAAAAAAAATGACTTTGATTTTGTCTTACTTTATTAACCGACTTCCCAAAAAAGAGGAGGTTCGCAATTCGGTAGTTTATATTTTTTATGTATGTTCGGTCATATCTCCGTCATATATAAACGGAATCGCAAAATTATTTTTTGTTTGAAATAAGTTTATTCCGAAATGGTCCCAATTAAATATGGTAAATCTGATGAAGAACTTCGGAGATATACAATATAACTCTTCAATAAATTACGGCAAATCCCTTGATTGCTGCAATCGCATACAGACATGTCTGTTTATTGTTTACACCTTTTCATAGCATACCATCACGCCAGTATGCTCACAACGGGTACGCAGATGTGTACTTTTTAGTTATACCTACCTAATAGGCAAGTAGTTATGTAAGGTACCCATAATGCCAGAATAGATTACCCGAATATCATGAAAATGAACATAACCGGTGAAATTAGAGTGTACCAAGGTGAACTGTACACATATACGCACCACTTTAGAGCGTACTGGCATGATGTTATGTTATGAAATAGTATAAACAATAAACAGACATTCGATTGCAGCAATCCCGAGAGATTTGCCGTTATTTATTGAAGATTTATGTTGTATATCTCCGAAGTTATTCATCAGATCTTCACCAAATTAAAATGGGACCAATTTCGGAACGGACTTTAAAACAATAAAAAAAAATCGAAATCGGTCCACAATTGACGGAGATATCGGTGAACATAGAGAAAACAGAAACATAAAGTCGAACATAGAACCTCCTCCTTTTTGGTAAGTCGGTTAAATCGGATCATAAACGAAGAAGTTATCCGCGAACAAACACAAAAAAAAAAACTGTGGTGTTCCTGTTTTCGTTCTTCGTTGTTTGACACCGCCTTTTAAAAAAGTTTTTCTGACAATTCATTTTAACCTAAGTATTTCAGAAATCGAGAGGTGGTTGGACAAAGTGTGGTGAAGATAATTTTTAGACTAAAATGCTCATGAAAATATTTTCTTCTACAGGTATTTAACTCTGGTCACCAACACTGCATTTTCCATCTGGTTAAGTCTTGTCTGCAGTATGTACGTCATTGTGGTCGCTTACACTTTCCTGCTCATGGATGATGGTAAATATAAAAGATTTATTATTAAGCCCGATTTAAGAAGTTAATAAAAAAACTTTTTTGCAAAAAAATACTACCGACTTCCAAATACAAACTACAAAGTGAAAAATAATTTATAGTCTAGTAATAAGTCGGTGTCTTTCGTAGGTATCATTTTTTTGCGTTATGGACACCGACTTCCAAAAATAAAATTATTTTTCACTTTGTAGTTTTTATTTGGAAGTCGGTAGTATTTTTTTGCAAAAAAGTTCTTTTAATTTTCACTTTTTAGTTGTACCTACCTAATAGGCAAGTTGTTTAGTAACCTATAACGCCAGAATAGATTACCCAAATACCAAAAAACTTGAAAATAAACGGTGAAATTAGAGATCTGCGTACCCCTTAAGAGCATACTGGCGTGATGTTATGTTATGAAATGGTATAAACAATCAACAGACATGCGATTGCAGCAATCCCGAAAGATTTTCCGAAATTTATTGAAGAGTTCTGTTGCGAAGTTCTTCATCAGATCTTCACCAAATTAAAATGGGACCAATTTCGAAACATCCTCTTCCAAACAAAAAAAGAATTTTCAAAATCGGTCCACAATTGACGGAGATATCGGTGAACATACACAAAAAAAAAAAAAAAAACATACATAATGTCGAATATAGAACCTCCTCCTTTTTGGTAAGTCGGTTAAAAATATAGAGCATGTTTCAAAATGATTGAATTTCATTATCATCATCATTTCAGCCGAAAGACGTCCACTGCTGGACATAGGCCTCCTCCAAGTGTCGCCACATTGACCGGTCTTGTGCCTCTCACATCCAGCGGATCTCCGCAACCTTCACCAGGTCATCGGTCCACCTAGTGGGAGTTATTCCAACGCAAAGTCTTCCGGTTCGCGGTCGCCAATTCAGAACTTTTCGGTCCCATCGGCCATCCGTTCTGCGAGCAATGTGCCCTGCCCACTGTCACTTAAGTTTGGCAATTCTCCGGGCTATGTCGGTCGTCTTGGTTCTCTTGCGGATGTTTTCATTTCTGATTCGATTACGTAAGGCATCGCATAGCCCTCTCCATTACCTTTTGGGTGACCTTAAGCCTTCAGATAAGGCCCATTGTGAGCGACCACGTTTTGGTCCCGTATGTAATCACTGGAAACACACACTGCAGGTCATAGACTTTCGTCTTGAGACACTGAGTTAAGTTGGACGAGAAGATACCGCGCATCTTTCCGAACGCTGCCCAGCCGAGTCGGCTATGACGGTTGACCTATTTCTCTCATAATCGTCTACAACTTCGAGTATAAAGTCTGCGATCTGATTGTTGGATGAGTTAATACAATCCCAAAAATATAACAGCATTCCGATTGACCTAAAATTTTCTCAATACAGGTAACACCAAGTCTGGCAACGTCGGCCTGGCCATCAGTCAGGGTCTGATTCTAGTAAACATGGTCCAATACGGAGTGAAGCAGGCAACAGAAGTTATCTCACAGATGACTAGTGTGGAGCGAGTGATCCAGTTCACGTCGCTGCCGCAGGAGAAGACTGAGGGTCCGAGCCCGCCTGCAGACTGGCCGCAGAAAGCACGAGTCGTATTCAAAGACCTCACTCTAAGATATGACCAAGACGCTGATCCCGTACTTAAGAAATTGAACATTGAAATTGAAAGTGGATGGAAAGTGAGTAATAATAAAACATTTACTGTTATTGTGAAAACGTTGCAATTGATGCTAAAGCTTTAACGCTCAAAAGACCACTATGAGTGCTGTAGGCTTAAATTAAAATAGAGTTAGAACAAGTTATCTCTTACTGAATTTTTGAAAACAACTACTTAATTAAATCACCTTTACTTCAGGTTGGAGTTGTTGGTCGTACCGGAGCTGGCAAATCTTCTCTGATCTCTGCTCTCTTCCGTCTGGCACCCATCGAAGGAAATGTTTTCATCGACAACGTTGAGACCGGAAAAATTGCTCTCAAAGTACGTATCGTGTTTGTTTGACAAGAAGAATGTTGAAGACTAATTCTCTCAGTCAAGTACAACTTAATCCTTAACAACAACAAATACAACTTTAATCTTTATTTAATCATACATTTATTTTGCAGGAATTACGCTCCAAGATTGCTATCATTCCTCAAGAACCAGTGCTGTTCTCTGCCAGCCTGCGCTACAATATGGATCCCTTCGACAAATACACCGATATTCAAATTTGGGAAGCTCTGGAACAGGTAATTATATCTTCTCAATGTCAGAAGCCTGTATTCCGGCATTCCGTCTGTTCCATTCTGTTAAACAAACTGTCTCACTTGTCCAGGTGGAGCTGAAGGACAGCATCACCGCGCTGTCGTCGCCGGTGGCCTCGGGCGGCTCCAATTTCAGCGCGGGCCAGCGACAGCTGTTGTGCCTGGCGCGCGCCGCTCTCGCGCGGAACAAACTGCTCGTGCTCGACGAGGCTACTGCCAACGTTGACCCTACGTAAGTACATTTCTTGTTGCACTCTTCTGCTAGCGTCAGACCTTGTCATTAACATACAAATATAGCTGCAACTGTTTGTGTAAACAACTAGATTTTCAGAAATGATAATTTTCGCACTGGGAACCTTAAACTTGACGAAAATTAAGACACCTGACACTGATATGATATTGTATAGAAAATAATAATTAAAACGTTTTATCTCCTTGCAGCACGGACGCTATGATCCAGAAGTCTATTCGCCGCCACTTCGCAGACTGCACAGTGATCACCGTCGCGCACAGACTGCACACCGTCGCAGACTCCGATAGAGTTGTTGTAAGTAAATTGTTTTTGCTTCAGTTAGGTCTGTCTGTAACCTAAAATTGTATCAGGCATGAGTTCTATAAGCCTAGATTCACTCTTATACGTAACCTGAGGCAATGATTGCAATTATATTGCAACTTGCTTATGATTTACTTTACGATAGTTTGACAGGCATCTCACTAGTCGTACCTTACACCAATAAAGGTGGCCTACCCCATGCAGCTTTAACATTTTGTCTGTAGGCTTTCATTTATTAAAGTCGCTGAAGGAAAGTCCGATGAAGCAGTCGACAACCTGATAGGCTGAAATGGGCCCCACTCACAAAAATAATACTTTTTTTTTAATTCCAGGTGATGGAAGCAGGCCAGATAATAGAGTGCGGTCACCCACACGAGCTTCTTCAAGACTCAGACAGCCCCTTCTCGAAGATGGTGAAACAACTGGGACCAGCTTCCGAACAGAGTTTGCGAGAGCTGGCGAGTACAGCCTACTCCGTGCATAATATAAAGAACGCTATGAAATAATAAACTAAATATTGATGTATTTGCTTGCTTTGTAAAATGATATAACGTCTACAACCGACGGCGACGGCGTTCGTCGTGCGTCAGTTCGCCACCAGACTCAACAACCGTCTGGTCGGAGGATCCTCCCTTTTCAATTGAGGGTGCGGGGCTTTACATCGTATTCCGCATATAGCCTAAAATGAGATTGGGGACTCGGTGTGCCTTGTTAAAAACAAATGGCATGAAGTTATAAGTATGAATAACTTTGCCGCGGTAGTAACGGAGATGAGGAAGAGGCTTATTATTTCTTAATCTGTATCACTACGGAAGTATGGAGCTATCATATTAAGTTTAATTTTAGGTGCTTGTAAATAGTTGATGTAAGTGTGTTTGTGTTGATTTTGAATGCAATTTCGCTGTAAATAGTGCTGTAAATCCGTAGATAGAATACCTAAATAGAGCATTGCCATTTAATGTGTAAGTATATGCATGCAGTGGAATTAAGATTTTGTGTGTTGAGTTATTCCATTTCGTAATGATTGAAGGTTGTTACAAGATAAACTTATACACACATTTTTACGAGTATTATTAGTTTCGTAAAGTCTTATAATAAAATTACTTTTAATTAACGGTCTTAAACGTATTACTTATTTTATAGGATGTGTTCACTATGTAGCTTTAAACTATGGAGAAATGAAAGGCATTTATGAATGATTATTTTATAAGGATTCATGAAGCCATTGGATGCCAATTTTTTTATACTTACATTAAGTTGTATTTTAGTGTTTAAATTTATTAACTAACTTTAAGAAATATGTGCACGTAAACCACAATAGATTTAATTAATCCCAGTGAATGTCAGCTGACCAGTTATACCTACTTACCTACCTTATTGAAGATAATATTTTTTAATTGGCATTTTTTCCCAAGTATGTTTTTATTATGTGTAATTTATTTACTTGTTTACAATATTATTTACTGCACATATTATTAACGTGAAAACAGTTGGCATTAAAATATATTCTGTTGAACAAATCTTACTTCTTTCAATACCTACCCGACCTCTAAAAGTATTTTCAACACACTTGCTCGTAAAGTGAGCTTTATAACATCGCTTTTAGGGCCATAAACCGAGCTATAACACACACGTGCGTAATAACATTACGCACTGGTGCGTAATAGAATTATCCTTATAAAGTTAAATTACCTTTTCTATTACCTTTCCGATTATATAGAGCATTTTCAATTTAACTGGGTAATACAGTTTTTGACGCGACCTTGAAAAGTTTTTGAAAGAGGCTTCAGATATTCAGTGCCTAGCAACAAAGGTACGTTGAATATTAATAATCTAAACGTAGCTAAATAAAGTCTAACTTCTTAAAAACTAATTAATTGATTTCGTTGCAGTTTGCCTTATTATTCGGTGTTATTGATGCGTGTAGACGACAAGAGCTTCATAATATTACAACAAAGGATGTAGAAACCCGAAATGCCGCTGTCGCCTACATTTACTTATGAAGAAAACGAAAGTATCTACTAAAGAAGTGGCAAGCACCAATGTAACACAAACTGTGAAACTGCCATACAAATCAATCTAATATCGCTTTGAAAATTTTACGTTCACCAATTGTTCTAATAATTACATGTTTGTTTTTCCTCGCAAATGTGTTTAAAAACGTCGTATGAAACTCGTGAGCTGTGCTCATTACACGCCCGGCTGAATTACGCCCTCGCCTAGCTACGGTTCGGGCTGCAACCCTCAGCCTCGTGTGTAATAAGCAACTTAGCTCACTTGTATCATAATATACTATTACCTAACCCCATACAGAAAATAGTCAGTTGTTACTTGACCTTTATGCACTCGATAAATACGCAAACACGTCATATCTGCGGCATCCCACTGACCTACTGAAGATTTTGCTGCATCGGCGTCAATGTCAGCAAATAATATTGAGAATTAACCATTTAAATACTAGCTTCTGCCAGCGGCTTCGCCCGCGTGAAAAGTGTAGTCTCATCCCAAGGGAACATTATACCGAGATGAAAAGTAGGCTATGTGCTATTTCAGACTATAATTTATCTCTGTGCCAAATTTCATCCAGATCCGTTCGCCCGTTCTGGCGTGATTGTGTAACAAACATCCATCCATCTTTCCCATTTATAAAATTGTAGTAGGAAGTAGAATGCATCCAGCGGGAATCTTCAGATTCATACTCTTCAGATGAGTATGAATCATGTTCTTTCACTCCACCTACTCTCATTGTGGCCTTGAGACACTAAGCCATCATTACGATCGATCATGTTAGTATGCGGGAACGGTAATGAGTATTCCAATGTATTTATTTACTTGTTTAAAACTTAATGCACAAAGGTACAATGGCCGACTTTATGCCACCGGCATTCTCTACCAGTCATCCAAGGTTGGTGAAGAGATAACTGGGCAGGTGCATTGTTGTACAATTCGTCTGTACATTGCTCGACGTACACGAGCCCGTATTTTACGCCTTTAACATTTACGGCTGTTGCCTTAGGTCTCTGGACTTGCCGCCGGTGGTGGACTAAATCTGTCGGGGGCCCGGGGCGAAAAAACGAAACGGGGTTCCCCATTGTTGGTTTTTTTTTGCGCACCCACTGAATGTAAGATGCAAGAGCGAGCAAACCGAGTCAAGTAAGACCATCTAATTACCAAACCCCAAATTTCAATAAACAAATTTTACCATTATCGTCCGTAATTATAGCTATTTTTATCACTGACTGGCTGACTTACTCATCAAAGTAATGGTACCGCATTAATGTTTAGAATAGAAGACTGCAATTAATGCGGCTATTTTTGAACTTTACGACGTACGTAAAATACGCGCTTAGTCGTGGAGTTGTGGAAACTGCCCGTCAAATCTAAACTAAACTAGTGAAAGACAACTTTGTATTGGTATTATTCAGCATATTTACTCTAGATAAACGAGAACATGTTTGTAAACGTGATATCGGTAACAGGGTCAACTCGGAACTGAACTGAACCCGAAGCAAACCCGGACTCGGCTTTCGACTTGACAAGTTGACACATTCAAAAATTTTACTGAAACCTTAAAGATAAAATTTTGTTGAAAAAAGCAAGTTGAAACATACCTAGAAGTACTTGCCGAAATTGTACTGAAAGTTGAAGATTAAAGTTGGTTGGTAAAAACTTGCCAAGTCGCAAATTGAAGAATGTTGAGCATGACAGAAGCTGCATGATTTTAAGAACTACGAGAGAACTTTCTTTTGAACTTTGAGAAAGTTTACAGTTAAATCGACTTAATTTCTTTCATCAGCAAAGCCGTTAACAAGAACTTTCAAATTTGTATGTTTTGGGTGGCATCTGGGGGCACGAAAGTGACCCCGCCAAGACTAGCCAAGCTTAGCGCAAGGGCACTACCTACCTTTTCTCGAAGCGATTCGTCGTTTTTTTGAACCCTCATAATTTGTTTTTGGATTATACCAGATAAACAACATTCTCGAGATATGGTGTCAATAGTAGACTTATTAAACATATAAAGTTTCAATCAAAATCAAAATCAATCAAAATCAATTTTTTTATTTTATTTTACATAGGCCTACATGGGCACTTATAAAACGTCGACAAAAGGTGCACGGTTCGGGTTAGTCGTTTCCTATGGAGAAGAACCGGCAAGA
Organism: Orthosia incerta; assembly: GCA_948252205.1. Lineage (NCBI taxonomy): Eukaryota > Metazoa > Arthropoda > Insecta > Lepidoptera > Noctuidae > Orthosia > Orthosia incerta. The sequence continues at coordinate 17,903,441 of OX411760.1, forward strand.
AACTCCATGGTTACTCTTTTATAAATTTTGTGTTTACAATATTTCCATGTTACAGCATTAGTACTTGGATATGGGGGGACAACGTAGGCCCGACAATAAGTCGTACGAAATTAAAAAAAAAAAACAAAAAAATAATTAAAAACGAAATAAAAAGTTAACAAATGTTAACAATCATCCAGAAATCTAGAAAGCCTACAATGTTCACACATTCACAATCGGTAAAAGAATCTATACAAAGGTAAAAAAAAAACAAATTAAAAAATTAAAAAAAAAACAACACTAAATATAACATGTGGCACAAATACTGTTATCAGTGCTGTAACTATTCTTAGCAAAGGGATATAAAGATTATTGAAAAATATTGTAAAAAGTCTAATTAAAAGAGAAAAAAATGAGATTGAGAATAGTTAGAGACATCCATATATTTGTGCCGTTTATGAGTTACCAGGGAAGCCGCATGCGCAGAAGGAGCTAAAGCCAAAATTTTTATCTTCAACGTAATCTTTGATTTTATAATATGCTTTTTTAATAAGGACACGTTTGATGTAGTTTTTGAACTTTCCATCGGTCAGTTCTATAACTGACTTTGGCATCTTGTTATAAAAGCGTATACTGTTTATAAGAAAAGACTTGCTAGTTTTCGTTAATCTGAATTTGGGTATTACAATTTCGTGCTTACTGCGTGTATTTAAATTATGGAAGTCACTTCTAGTTTTGAAAAGCCCTCGATTTTTGCGGACATACAAAATACATTCCAAAATATAAAGTGAAGGTAGAGTCAGTATATCTATCTCTTTAAATTTTTCTCTGAGGGACTCGCGAGGACCCATTTTATAGATCGCGCGGATTGCCCTCTTTTGTAAGATAAAAATTGAGTCAACGTCTGCTGCTGATCCCCACAGCAGAATGCCATAAGACATAATACTGTGGAAATAAGCATAGTATACGTCTAGCTGTGGCTACATCGGTTAACTGTCTTATCTTCCTTACTGCATAGGCAGCCGAACTTAACCTGCCCGAAAGAGTTCTAATGTGCGCGGCACACTGCAATTTTGAATCGATAGTAATCCCCAAGAATACAGTTTCCGTTATAATTTCAAGATTTTTGCCGTCAAGATTTAGATTTAGGTCACGTTGAGGTACATTTGGTAAAGAGAACTTTAGACATTTTGTTTTTTTCGCATTCAGTAAAAGATTGTTAGCTGCGAACCATTCCGAGAGAACAATTAGACTTTCGTTGACATGTAAGACATCCGTATCTTTCCTATCTATTTTAAAAATTAGCGAAGTATCATCAGCAAATAGAATTATAGCCGATAATTTGGCCATCATAAAAGGGAGATCATTAATGTAAACAAGAAAAAGGAAAGGCCGAGAATTGAACCTTGGGGCACGCCCATTTTGACTAGAGATCCGGAGGACGTCGCCCCATTAACATTTACTTTTTTCTGTCTGTTTGATAAGTAGGAAAGCACAAGATCAGCAACTTGTCCATTGCATAGCTCTAATACTTTAGATTTTATTGATATCTAAACTAGGGGGTGTAAGTTTCTATAAGACTGCCGCAAAATTTGATGCTAGAAGTCTGAAAATTGATATATGGACTGCTATAATTAATATAATACATATTTCAGGAATTTTTGTAAATCACTCGCCACCCTTTAAATTAGTGGATTTGAGTTTGTATGGGAAAGCCCATACAAACTTAATTTCATGCTGGAGATCTGAAAATTATACAAGTACTTCTTATTACAAATTAGAAAGAAAACATATACAAAATAAAAAAAAATATTGTCATAAGCAACTTACAGAAATAAGTGAAATCGCACCATAAACATTTTCATGCAAAATGTTGCCAAGTCGAGACCATAAGGCTCCACTTTCAAAAGTGTCAACTTTCAAGTGGCCGTTTCGCTACCCTCACATGGGCGTAAGGTGAAAAATGTATTCACTGTTCATAACTTTTCTGTTATACTATTATAAGAAGAACTTATTGGTGGTAGTGGTGGTACCTACCGATTAATATAAAAGCGTGCGCTCGAGCCCTAGCTGGAGGCTATATAGCTTAGTCTCAGCAGGAAAAGCCCGGTTAAGCAGTAACAAATCACTTTGATGGACACAGCGAGACGCCACGTAAAAAAAAAAAAAAGAGTATCGATCATTTGCTCCTGAGTCGTCGCACGGTAAGGTTGTCGGTACCTTCGCTACTTTGCAGTAGGTTATTGGTTCTCGTTTTGAATATTAACGGTTGTTTGTGATTGCTCGAATTTTAATGATTACTTGAACTATTGTTAAAATTAAGTCTATTCTGAAATAAATTCGTTTTAGTTTGTTTGAATTGTTTTTTTTTTCCATTCTGGTCGCGTAAATCAGAAGTGGGATTCAGCCTATTTGTTCATAATTATTAGCCTTGTTACCTGCACAAACAGCCGTTGATTACAAATAAAAATGCCACTTGAAGAGCTAGTTAGAACGCCGCTTCGCTTTGAGGGTAGGCGTAGCCGTCTCAGTGAATCGCGAGCCCATAAGCATGGTTCACGATCACCTCACGGTAGGACCCATTCGCGCCGTGATAGAACTCATTTACGGTCACGCCATAGTAAAAATCGTTCGCATTCGCGTCGTGACAGGATTCACTCGCGTTCACGTAATGGTGACAATCATAGTTTGGGAGAAAGGTCTAGGTCACGTAAACATCGTCGTTGTGGTAGATCTCGATCCCACCCTCATGATGTGTTTGTGAAAAATGTGTTGGGCACTATAATGTCGCGATTGACTGATATAATATTGAGACAAGCACTGCTAGTAGCTAGACCGATTTGTAATAATGCTAGACCGATTTGTTATTTCTGTAAGAAGGTAGGACATTAAGCAAGTGACTGTTTTGCTAAGGCCCGGACTGAGTCTCAAAGCAACAATAATAATCCACGTTAAGTTAACTTGTGTAGCGAACTTTCAACCGCGAAGGATAACAACGATATAAATACAGCCGTGATACAGGGTATACCAGTTGATATTCTTATAGATAGTGGTGCACTTTATGTATCGTTGATATCATCAGCGGTAGTAAATTACTTTTCCGGTTCACCAAATCAAGTGTTCTTTGAAAGGATTAAGTGATAGAGAGTTTGTTGCTCGCGAATACATCAGTTTGACTGTCGAGTTATTAATATCGCGCTTGAAGTAGATTTTGTCATAGTACCCGCGTCGTGTATGAATACACCCATTATCATAGGGACTGACGTACTAAATCGCGATGGTGTCACGTTTATTCGCACAAAACATGGACAGTACTTGACTCATATATCGGATAGGGTACTAAAAGTAAACACTGTGAGTGTTGTGTTGTGTGTGTGAACCAATACACCTCTCATAGTTATATTAGTCGTGGTCAGGTAAGACCGAGCTATAATACAGACAAAGTGTTACTTGATCCTCTATCTGAGAGGCAAAGTATGAGATGAGCCGACAAAGAGCTTCAGAGCGGCTTAAAAAAAAATACGCTTTTGTTAATGCGGGAAGTAAGCCTCCTCGTACTTTTGACCTTGATCCAAGTTTTTGCAGAAAACAAGCCCAGTCGACCGGCAAGTTCGGTTCCTGCTTGCGGGGCCCACCCGTGTGGCTCCTTCACTGCGCATTGAAGAGATGCGCATTGAACTTGTAGTGATAATAGATTGTATGATGCAAGAGCGAGCGAAGCGAGCTAGACAATTTTGGCTCCCTACTTTTTTATTTTGCAGACGATGGGAGGCCCAACTCCAAACTGCGCCTTAATAAACATATTTATGGCTTTGTTTGGATTTTGATAAAAAAATTACATATTATAATATGTCGCCCCTTCCACAGTGAAGGCGCTTATAAGGGCATATTTACACGTAGAAAGCAGGAATATTGCGCCGGTCTACCAGCGCGGACTGTTCCGATAAAAGCTGATAGATCGGCGCAGGCTTCTTACTTATTATAAATATAGATATCAGTATAAGTAATTTAATTTTGTACCTTTTTAATTTATCTACATTTATAGATAGTCCGTTTTTTGTTTGTATCTATGGGGCCTCTAACTACCTGCAAGCAGTCTTGTTTAGAATTTGATTAAGTTTTTGAGAATTGGAGGACCCACAGGATAAGAGCCCGGTGCGGAACACATCCCCTTAGATAGTCTATATTTTAAAAATAAATCATCACCATCATGATTTCAGATGAAAGACTTCCACTGCTGCTAAACATAGGTTTCCTCCAAGCATGGCCTGACTTAGAGTTCTGATCACCCGAAGGTTACTATAAACATGCGTAACGTGCTCATCGAGCTGTTCTAAAAGTATTCCTTTACAAATCACGGTGTTACCCCACAAACAAACTCTACGAAGAGGCGGGTGCCCTCGACAACTTTATATTCTGAGGTTCCTTCTAAAACTAGTGACCGTGTTAGGGAAACAATTTACATACACCTAAAGAGAAAGATCAGAGACAAGCTCCCAGCTGCAGCTCATGATCGAAGCTTTATGTGCGTTAATTTGCGGCTAGTGCGAAAGTGGGCCTGAAAATGAACTTCACAAGACTATGACGATGACTTTTTCAATTTCTAGTTTGGAAAGACCAAAAAGTGTCGAAAATAAGATACTGGAGTATACAGAAGATTACATCTATCAAGGGGAAAAAATCAGTTTCGATTAGAAAAACAACGAACTAGAAATAGAAAGAAGAGCACAAAATACATGAAATTAATACTGAAGCCTGAATGAAAAGTTGTATGAATGAAAAGTAGCAAAACAAAACTTATGAACTCAAGTCACAAAGTACTGCAGCGGCGCGTTTTCTATTTTAGAGTCAAGTAAAGTATTACCTTGCTTGACATATGGCTGCCAGACATGGAAATTTACGCCAAAGCAAAAAAAAAAAAACCTGCCAACGAGGAATGGAGCGTAGTATGCATAATACAAAAAAAATAAGACACAACAAAATGAGGGCGAAAACTAAATCAACCAAGCTATGCACAAAACACAAATTGAAATGGGCAGGCCATGTTGCGAGACATACAGACCAGATATGGTAATTGAGAACGACAGAGTGGTGCGAACCACAAGGCAAAAGGATTACAGGTACCTTTACACGCTGCGAAGATGAGATCAAAAGAGCAGATGGCCCACTAGCACAGGACAGAAACAAATGGAGGTCTTTGGAGGAGGTGTTTACCCGCTTTAGGGATCCTTGTAGATCTGATAACCATGTAAATAAAGTAGATATAAAAAAACTTTTTCACAAAAAAATACTTCCGATTTCCAAATAAGAAAACTACAAAGTGAAAAATTATTTATTATTTATTATATTCTTTATTGTACACCACAAAAATAACAAGTATATAAGCAAGTGTACAATGGGCGGCCTTATCGCACAGGGCATTACTTTATTTTTGGAAGTCGGTGTCTTTCGTAGGTGCCATTTTTTTGCGTTGTGGACACCGACTTCCAAAAATAAAGTTATTTTTCACTTTTTAGTTTTCTTATTTGGAAGTCGGTAGTATTTTTTTGTAAAAAAGTTTTTTTATTTTTCACTTTTTAGTTGTACCTACCTAATAGGCAAGTTGTTTAGTAAGTTTCCTATAACGCCAGAATAGATTACCCGAATATCATGAAACTTGAACAAAACCGATCAAATGAGAGATCTGCTTACCCCTTAAGAGCGTACTGGCGTGATGTTATGTTATGAAATGGTATAAACAGACATGCGATTGCAGCAGTCCCGAGAGATTTGCCGTTATTTATTGAAGAGTTCTGTTGTAGGTATATTTTCGAAGTTCTTCATCAAATCCTCACAAACGAAACATTTTTTTCAAACAAAAAAGAATTTTCAAAATCGGTTCACAATTGACGGAGATATCGGAGAAAATACATAAAAAAAAACATACAACAAGTCGAACATAGAACCGCCTCCTTTTTTCGAAAGTCGGTTAAAAATTTAAATATATATTATTTACTACTGTTATCACATAACACTTCATACATTTTCATTTCTTGACTCTTCCAACTCGTCTGGTTATCTGGCCCCTCACTTTCAATACATTTGCGCCAACCACTACAAAAATCTTCGCTCTTCACATAACCGTCTTCTTCAATGTTCCACTCACTCACCGCACTGACTTCATTCACTGTTCTTTCTTCGTTCAGTCTATTTCTCCGTGGAATGCGCTCCCTCAAGAAATCAGGATAGCAAACAACCGATTGGCATTAAAAGTGAAAGGTCGCGAGCATGTTCGTAAGAAGTTGGCAGTAGTATCGTCACAGCGATAATTTTCTCCAATTATCTGCTACCACTAATTGTTTAAGTATATTCGTGTATTTAGTTTTTATGTTTGAGTATCTATTGTATGTATGTATAGCTTTGTATTTGAATAAACCTACCTTAGGTATCGTGTTTAACTTTAAATATTGCACCTACCACTATTTGTCTCTGCATCACCCAAAGGTTTGGGATTGGTAGAAAATGCCTAAGGCATTAAGTCCGCCTCTTTGCGATTGTATGCATGAAGTATTAAATAAATAAATAAATAAAACACAACAAAACATAAAATAGCATACCACAAAATAACAAAACTCAACATAACCTAACAAAACACAACACTAAACATAAATATCTTTATTTTTGTATTTTTAAGTCTAAAAATAGTTACTAGAGACTAAGATTAAAAGTAAACATTAAAATAATATGATTAAAAAAAGAAAAAGAATTGCAGTTATATAAGATAAAGTTAAGTAAAAAATCAGACAAAATACAGATTTTTTATTTTTAGAGGCAGAATTGGAGCTGATATGCCAACCATCCAAAGAGAGAGCACGACTTTCGCGCCCCGATTTATTATTATTATTATTATATTTATTACTAGGTGTGCCCGCGGCTTCGCTCCCGTCATCTGTCTGACAACCCTACCCTACTTATCTACCTACCAATTTTTTTTTATAAATTAAAGTGATCATTCTTTCGCGGAGAATTTTAACATCGCCATTCAGAAAATGACTTCAAATGCACAACGCCATCTATCGAATATCGAGTTCAACTGTCCGAGTATCTAAATGCATGTGTTGTGATAATTTTACTTCTTGAACACTTTAAATTCTTCTAACTTTTGATAGAGTGAACCGATTGCGATGAAACAAAAACTAAGTAATTCTTCAAGTTACGCACAATGTTTATGTATAAAAGTTATTTACATTGGTTTCGTACATTTCACGTGATGCGTGCACAAAAAAACAGACAAACAGCTGGAAATGGGTTCTGTTGGTTATCCTTTAACACCCTGGCTATTTTTTTTTGAAATATTTTCGATGTACAAAAATTACTTTTCTACAGATATATTATAAGTATTGATGATGATTGATGATGATGATTATTTATTTCGCCCGATACGAGACTTCAATATAATTAACAAATCCACACTACGGTTATCCTGGGAATGTTTTTGAAGCCAAGATCATTATAAAGTGATAGTTACATGACCTCAAGCGGCATTCAGACTACGCTATAATATAATAGCATATTATAGTATATAGCTTATAGCACAACAATATCGCGCCCCATTCATTGTTTTGGACACGTTCACACTGTACTGTACTTTAGGCTTACTATATGCTACAATATTGGTGCGATGCGCTGAGTTCATGCTGTGCTATATCACGCGCCACCCTCTTCCTCCTCCGTCCCGCAAGCACTGTGCACAATCTTCAAAGATCGCGGTCAACTGAGCTTGCTATATATTATCATTCGAAAAATAAAGTATAACTAAAAAGTAGCAAATAAAAAAAAAAAAACAAAAAACCCGACTGCTTCAAAAGCGAACTAAAAAGATGTAAACAAGATGAAAATCTTGCTGTGCAGTCGGAGGATACATCTAAATGCTTGCGATAATATCGTGTATATGTGAACGCCATGATATATAGTTTAGCATTGGGTTCTTCTATACTATATAGCATAATAGTATAGCATTGTCTGAAAGCCGCTTCAACGTACGAAGTCACAGAATTTATCTTACGCCCTTTGAGCTGAACAGCACCTGAACACAGACAACCTCACCTAGATCGCATCTAACCCTGACCAACATTAACACACACACCATAAACATGCTACATGTATTGATAATGTTTTTTGTAGCTGCAACTACTTGGACAAGGCCATTATAAATTATCTGCCTTCGGATCATAGTGGGCTACTGGTAGCCTTTGAGTCCATTATGCTAATAAAACAAGTGCAGATTCAATCCAGACCAATAACATCCGGTAAATTAAATAAATTTAACAGCACATTAATCAGTCAGTTAAGCAACCAGGACCTCACAGTGAATGATGGTAATATTTTGTATGATGAAGTTTTCTCAGTGGTTCAAAAAGAGTTCAATAACACTTTTAAGAAGAAAACTAAAACTATATGCCCTAAGTTTTTATTCAGTGACTGGGCGACTACAGGACTTAGAAAAAGTAGGGAAAGACTTTACGAGCTATATGGGCTTAAGCCTTGTATTAACACTGAAACGTTTAATAAGTATGTTGCTACTTACTCAAGAATTTTAAAAAATTCCTGCAAGGCAGCTAAGGTCTTGTACATTAGCAATAAGGTTAAATTAGCAGAAAATAAAATCAAGACGGTTTGGAAAATTATAAACAATGAAACGAATAGGAATAAAATAAATAGTAGTGATTAAACGCTTGACACGGACTTATTAGAGATAACAAAAAAGTTGCGCAAGAGTTTGTTAATTTCTTTACCAACATCCCAATTAAAACTACTGAAACTTTAAATTCTTCGCCCTCGCTTGCTTTTGGATTATTTAACACGAACGTTTCAGCCTGCCCGATTGTATTTAATTTTTCACATATAAACCCCATGACAGTAATAAAAGCTTTTAAGCAAATCAAGATCAAACCGACTGAAGATCTGTGGGGAATGTCCATCAAAGCTTGTACCTCCATTATTCAGACTATAGCGCCGTACTTAGCGTTGATTTTCAATTTGTGTGTGGATCAAGGAGTTTTTCCGGATCTAATGAAATATAGTAAGGTTATACCAATTTTTAAATCCGGGGACAGTAAAGACACAAATAATTATAGACCAGTATCCGTGTTGCCGGTTTTCAGCAAGGTATTTGAGAGGATAATGCTAAATCAAATGCTCATTCATTTTAATACGAATAAAATCTTGCATGATAGACAGTATGGTTTCACCAGAGGACGTTGTACAACTGACGCTGGTGTCGCTCTATTAAAACACATCTTTGATGCGTGGGAAGATTCGCAGGATGCCATAGGTATCTTCTGCAACCTGTCGAAGGCGTTTGATTGCGTTAATCATGAAACATTACTTCTGAAACTTGAGCATTACGGGCTAGGTCAATCAGCGTTAAGTTTGGTTAAATCTTATTTGAATGATAGACAGCAATTAGTTCAAATAAACGGTGTGAATTCGTCCGGGTTAAACGTTAAAACGGGGGTACCCCAGGGCTCAATTTTAGGTCCTTTCTTATTTTTAGTATACATAAACGATTTACCTCGTTTATTGGAAAACAAACTTAACATGGTGTTATTTGCTGATGACACATCTTTAATTTTTAAAATAAATAGACGTACTTGTCAGGTTGACGACGTAAATAACGCGCTACGGCAGGTTCAGGATTGGTTCACTGCCAATAATTTAGTTTTAAATGGTAAAAAAACCAAGTGCGTAAAATTTTCCTTGCCGAATGTCAAAAGTATTGATTGTGACATTATATTAAACAAGGAGAAGCTAGAATTCGTCGATAAAACGGTTTTCCTGGGGATCACGCTAGACTCAAGGTTGCAATGGGGTCCTCATTTGGTATCCCTTGCGGGGCGGCTGAGTTCGGCGGCTTATGCTGTTGGAAAGATTCGTCGGTTAACGGATGTGGATACCGCCAGACTAGTCTATTTTAGTTATTTTTATAGTATAATGTCTTACGGTATCTTACTATGGGGAAGGGCTGCAGACATTGAGTCAATTTTTATTCTGCAAAAACGGTCCATCAGAGCGATATACAATCTTCGCCGGCGCGATTCCCTAAGGGAACTGTTTAAGGACATTAACATCATGACGGTTCCTTGTCAATATATTTATGAAAACATCATGTACGTGAGAAAGAATTTACATCTTTTTAGTAAAAACGGCGACAGACATAATTATGTTACTAGAAATAGGGACCAATTAGTTCAACCAGGTTTCAGACTGGCTAAAGTAGCCTCATCTTTCATGGGGTACTGTACAAAATGTTACAATAAAATTCCTCCCCACATTCTTGAACTGAATGAGACGAAATTTAAAACTTGCATAAAACGCACACTATGCAGGCTGGCATATTATAAGTTGGGGGATTACATCAATGATAAAAATGCTTGGCTAAATGCTAGTCCTGCTCCACAGCCACTAGGGCGCAAAAAGAAGTGACATGCAGAACATTATTGTTTTGAATTATTGTTGGACCTTTTGAAGACTGTATAAATATATTTGTATTGTATAAGCTCAATTTCATTAATGAAGGTATGTACATATGTACCTAAATATTGTAAAAAGTTTTATTTTTTAAAGAGTAAGTATGGAGTTTCTTGTGCATTCTTCTCCATTACAAGCTACTTTCCGAATGCACGGTAGAATCAACTATTATTATTTGTAAAATGTAACGTTCAAAAGTGCCGCTTGGTGGCCTACTTGAAATAAAATATCTTTGTCTTTGTCATAACTTTACACCCTCTCCTCACCCTTCCCCTTGCTTCTTTGCTTGACTGAGTGATCTGACTTTTAACTTAGTTTTGGCATATACTTGTAACTTTAAAAACAAATTCTTTATATTTAATTTTAGTTTTAACTATCTGTGCGCCGCTCCCGTCAACTGCCTAACCTACCCAAATTTATTTACCTACCTATCTTTTTTTTTACCTGAAGATATTTTCATGCATACTGCACTATCACGGGGAGATAGCGCAGTTATGTGGGACTTTAACCCACTAAACCGCCACGGTGTCCTCCTGTGCTGCCTGCTTATGGTGGGAACACGGGCACGAGTTAGCACTCACCGCTATACCGCCACGGACCCCAGAGACCAAACGAGCACATGGGCGCCAGACGCCTCCGTGTATGGCACCCTTGGTCCCCTTGTGACAGGTCAAGGGCCCCTGTGAGGAGATAGGGAGAGCGGCCAACGCTATACCCACACTCCTCCTCCCCTGCGGCCCCACCGCATCCGCCATCAGACGTGGCGACCCTGTACAGGCCGCGGAAGGTAGGGAGAGCGGCGCACCGCAATACCGGTACTCCTCTCCCGCCGCGGCCTCCAACCCACAGCCACGATATCATATGGGTATGGGAGGCCCCATACGACATCGCGGCCCGCCTCAGTTGCGATGTCGCCCAGGCAGCATCGCAACCTACATGTTGGCGGCCCCTCTTCGGGTTCCTCTTCGCTTCACCGTGGGTTACCAATCCACGGCTACTGAGCTCCCCCGCCTCGACGATGTTGGAACCCACCGGGCCAAGGTTAAGTAGGGTAGGTTAAGGTAGGTATGGGTACCCCTTTGAGCGGGGCCAGTTTCCCACCTTGTGGAAATCTGGTCGTCTGGTCCTGCTCAGGAAGGTGGGGCGTCCTGCGGACTCGCCGTCTGCGTACCGGCCCATAGTGCTGCTAGACGAGGTGGGTAAGCTGTTCGAGCGTATATTCGCTGCCCGCCTCGTCAGCCACTTGTACAGAGAGGAGCCGGACCTGGACGAAAGCCAGTTCGGCTTTCGGCATGGGCGCTCCACCATCCACGCGATATCGCAGGTGAGAGTCCTGGCGGAGGAAGCGGTGTCCCGGGGTGGGGTGATGTTGGCAGTGTCCTTGGACATTTCTAACGCCTTCAACACCCTGCCCTGGAGTTGTGTTCGGGAGGCACTGCGGTATCATCGAGTGCCTCCCTACCTCCGCCGCATCGTCGGGGCTTATTTGGCGGAGAGGTGTGTCACCTACGTGGGACGTGATGGCGTCGAAAACCAGCATCAAATGCCGTGCGGTATTCTACAGGGCTCGTTCTTGTCGAGTAGTCGTACGAGGTACGAGGGAGGTACGAGGAGTCGTACCCGATGTCCCACCCCTGTGGGACATCGGGTACGACTGGGTGCTGAGGGGCGAACTCCAGCCGGGCGTGGACCTGACGTGTTACGCGGACGACACACTGGTCACCGCCCGGGGGAGTTCGTACAGGGAGGCAGCGTTGCTGGCGACGGCTGCGGTCTCACAGGTGGTGAACCGCATACGGCGCCTTGGCCTGGAGGTGGCCCTCAACAAGTCGGAGGCCATGGTCTTTCATGGCCCCCGGCGGGCGCCACCGCCCGATGCCCACATCGTCGTCGGGGGGGCTTGAATCGCTGTCGAGTCAACCATGTAGTACCTAGGATTGGTGCTCGACAGCCAGTGGGATTTCGGCCCCCACTTCCGGCGGCTGGCGCCCAAGTTGTTGGGCGCGGCTGGGGCGTTGTCAACGCTGCTTCCTAATTTGGGTCGTTTCGGGTGACGCAGGTGCTCTCGGGGCATGGTTGCTTCGGGATGTACCTGTTTCGCATAAACAGGGAGCCGGACGCCCGGTGTCACCACTGCGTCGACTGCCGGGAGGACACGGCGCGGCATACGCTGGCAGAGTGTGCCGCTTGGGAGGAGCCACGCCGTGCCCTCATCTCTGAAGTAGGCAGTGACCTGTCGCTGCCGGCCGTAGTCGAGTCTATGGTCGGCAGCGAGGAGTCCTGGGACGCGGTGGTATCCTTCTGCGAAACAGTCGTCTCGCAGAAGGAGGCTGCGGAGAGGGAGAGGGAGATTTCATCTGCTCACCCGATCCGCAGCAGACGCGCCGGGCGTCGACAACGACCTCTTCCAGCCCCCCTAAATGGGTCCAGGGGCGACGGACTCGGGGACGTCCGTCGCCCCCACACATCAGGACCCGAGGTGGAGGCACGTAGTGTTCCACGCGCGCTCCTCTTAGACGTCGCGGGGGGAGTCCAATACCTCACTCCCCCCAAACCCGAGGTCGTGGCCCGCAAAGGCGGGCCGGCACTAGCCGGGGGTTGCGGAAGTATCGTTGTTCCCGCGACCCCCAGCGTAGGTGTGAGATGGAACACCGGTGTGGTTTTTAGTCAGTACGAGTCTGGCAGACCCCTTCGCCCACCCCAGAGCGGAGGACATCCAATGAGGATTTTCCACCCCGAAAAAAAAAAAAAAAAAAGGTAGGGGTAATCTACCTACCCTGCTTAACTTTGCTAGTTCCTATCTTCCCTCCCAATATTTTTTTCTGGGGTCATTCTTCCACGGAGAATCTTAACGCCGCCATTCAAAAAATGACGTCAAATGCACAAGGCCATCTATCGATTATGGCAGTTCAACTGTCCGAGTATCTGAATTGCGTGTGTTGTAATATTGGGCAATTCTTTGGATGAAATATAAATACAACTATGCAATAAAAAATGTTTTGTAGATAGTTAGAATATATTCCAAATATATTTTAATAAATATTCTGTCTGACTGATATATTACTCTACAAGACGTGGTATGTATATATGGTAAATAGGTTCGTAGATCTTGCGCTCAACAATAAAATGGCACGTGTGCCTTATTTTAGTATCTCATCATATATTTAATGTATGCTGCTGCCAGATAACTACTCATGAACAATACACAAGTAATTACCTGTGAAGTGTATGAGTAAACTGTCTAGATATTTCGTTTTGCATAGCAATATTATAGCGGCCATTTATTGACATTATTAATTTCAAAATCGGAAATAAAGACATGAAGCCTTCCTGAATCGACGACCACATTTTTTTTACTATGAAAATGTATACTATAATAATTTTCTGTAGATTATTGTTTGGGTTCCTTTGATGATACATTAGGGAAATGGATAGGCCGCTATTGCTATGCAAAACGAAATAACTGTATATATGGCCGTCGCTGCATCTGTTGACAGTTCCTGCGAATAATGTGACCTTTCGAGCTCGTATGAAAGTCAATGCGAGGCACCTATTATGTAAAGGCCAGAGTTAGTTACCTGCCCAGCAAGGTAGAAAATGATTAAAAAATACTATAAAGGATGCACAAAAACCAGACCAGGGGCCTTACCACTATTATAGAGAGACGGAGCTATATACAAGTCGCACCATGATAGTTTTGAACCGTCATGGTAAGGCTCCAGACTCGCATTGGTAACATAGCGAATCTTTGCAAATTCTGGGCAATGTCATTATTTCCTTTGGTTTGAAGACATTTTGTGTACTTACGTAAAAGAAAGGGGCCGGGACGTGGGAAGTTTAAGGTCAAATTGAAATACTTGCAAAATGGTTTTAAAAAAAACTGGCCAAGTGCGAGTCGGACTCGCGCACGAGGGGTTCCGTACCATTATCGCAAAATCGGCAAAGAAATCACTTTTGTTGTACGGGGGCCCTACTTAAATATTAATTTTATTCTGTTTTTAGTATTTGTTATTATAGCGGCAACAGAAATACATCATCTGTGAAAATTTCATCTGTCTAGCTATCACGGTTCATTTGATACAGCCTGACGGACAGACAGACAGACGGATCGTGGAGTCTTAGTAATAGGGTCCCGTTTTTAACCTTTGGGTTCGGAACCCTAAAAATAAAAGTTCAGACGAAATAGAGAAACTTTAACCTTCAATTTTCCATAATCAGTCGGTGAGAACTTACGCGGTTCTCATCCTTTAGCTTGCTCGTCAATGATTGTCTGAAGGCATGAATAACCAAAGTTTACTGATAGTAATTTCGTAACCGCTTATTTATGTATCATAAACAAGTATTTATTTGCAGTGTAGTAGTGAACTCCATCTTCCGCATTTAGTCTTCCATTCGATACGTTGTATATATTTGCAGTGTAATATTTGTTCCTTGCAATCATTGGTCGGAGCCGCTATCAGAATTATAATATGACAAACAATATATATATTTAGTATACATTAATATGCAACACCTTTTATGTTTTGCGAGCATTACATATCTGCTCTCTTCCTTCAATTATGAAAACAATCATGAGTAGGCTATCTATCTACTTGGTTACAAAGTATATGAATATAATTTATTATATTACATTACGTACTTTTATAACAGTAAGTAAATTATGTATTTATACTACGATTAACCATCTAAGAAAGACAAATATGGGCTAAGCATCTGATTTTTAAAGTAAAAATGCGCACTCGCACACAAGGTTAAAACACGAAGGTTGACATGATCTTATCACACTTATGTTTTGTATTTATTTTCCAAAGCCTTCTTTCTCCAAAAAGTGTGGACACCTCCACAGCATTTGTAAGTTAAGCAATATATTCCCAGAGCACTATATATAGTTTTTCCCGTAGGGTTGGTTATATTTTGACCAATCTAGGGGTTAAGGCGATATATACACCCCAATGCTAACGCAGTACTGGCCGTGCGCCCACTCGATGCCAAAATATCAAAATTGAACCTCCTTTTGAACAGTTTTGTTTGCAAAATATTATTTGATTTACATATGCAATGTTAGTTATGAAGAAATACCAGCCATAAATTTTTCTGTGTAAAAATATTTTTAAACATCAAAGTCGTTTTGGAGGAAAGAATATCGTGTTGTTAATTATTTTTTTAAAGCAAAACTATTAGTTACATGGAAAAACCTTGTGTTCAAAATTATGTACATGAATCAATAATAAATATATATTTTTTAGAAAACTACCGTTTTACGGCACTAAAGCGTATGTAAGCTCTTAAATCCAAACGCATGTTCAAGAATCGTCACTGCGACTGAATATCACGATACGGGCAGACGAGAGATTCATATTTATTTTGTAGCATACCCACTAACAAAAGGTTTTCTAAAAGATATTCGAAGGTCGGTCTCTATTATCTAAAAGGTGTGTATCCTTATCAGACGATATTTGTTTTTATCTTAGTTTCATTTTTTTTTTCATACTCACGAAGATTTTTTGGCAGCTAAATTAAGACTTTCTTGAACTGTGATTGCAGCTATTATGCCTTAAATATTGGCATAGGAATTATTCTAGCACTTATGAGGAAGCTGGAGTTATGCACATGTTAGATCGATATTTGTATCATGACTTTCCTGAACAGATTTCCACTAGAATTACGTAACCCTAAAAATCTGGCGGTAACGATGACACTACGAAATCTCAGTGAGTTGAATCTTTAAGTGTGATAAGAGAAGTCGGCGTGCGCACTCGTATATAAGTATATGTGTACTTAGTGACCTAAGAGAGTTGTAGCCGAGTGTTGGTTGAACCTGCTCTATGTCAGTGTGATATCTCCGCTCCTCTGATTAGTACGTGAGCGATAATTTACATAGATACGGAACGCGAGATCGTAACTATTGATGGGGGAACACGGTTAAAATAATATCCCAGCTATTAACATACGAGCTGGTGCAATAATATTATTTAAAAGAAAACTAAGCAGTTGTAACCTCAATATAAATTTTCGAAAGTGCAAGTGTGCATTGATCCAAGTTCCGTGTTTATTTCAAAGAAACTCAAAGAACAATTATAAGTGCATCGTGTATGTAGTAAGTGTTCGTTGATAATAATTATTTTTATGATGATTAGTGCTCTTGTGATCCTCTTTATTTATTTTTGTAACTTAAACATAAGTTGGTTTATTTATAAAATCTTATAACCATAATAATATTATGATAACATTGATTAGAGATACTCAGTATTTTTTTTCAAGGCGAATTTTTCATTAAAAAATATCTAATTATTATTGTGTCCGAGTGCACACCTATTATTTCGGGCTATTGCCAAGCGGTTGGTCGACTCTTCACGAGACCAGAGGGCTGGCCTTTTTTTTTGCCAAAGAATCAGCATTGCCATCCAACGTGACAAAGCTGCCAGCCTTCTGGGCACTTTTCCTATTGACAACGATGTGGACGAATTTTTTGACGCCCCGTAATTGTACATATATTTATTTTTATTTTAGTTCTAATATTAGTCTGTAAATAATAATTTACTCATGTAAATAAATAAATAACTTTTATTCTATAAAAAAAACATTATTCAAACTAACCATATTATGGTGAAAAAGATTTCGACCCAACATCTGCCTAAGCCGAAGAGCAATTTCGTAGCAGTAGTTTCTTGTGTTTTTAGGGTTCCGTAATCAACAAGCAACCCATATAATATCGCCATGTCCGCCTGTCCGTCCGCAGCTTAGTCAGATACTCTTTCTATAATTTGGCATGGTTACACAAAATAATCACGCGGAAAAAGTGGTAAAATAAAATCATAAAAAAAAAAAAAAGTGTCTCTCCTGTACACATAGTGGGGATGTTTTTTTTCTCGTCTTTACCTCGGATAGGCCATTCAAAAATATTACGGGTCTGTCAAAATAATTTTTCGTTTCAGGGATCCGTTTGCGTAAAAGTAAGCTTTAAATTGCTTATTTTTGATAGAGTCATGTGCTTTTGGATATATGTGAAAAAAATCACGGCAGTAGTATATATAACGAAAAAAAGGAAAACTATCACGGCTAAGTAGGCTTTACAAGTTTACGAGTAATAGTCGACCAACTTATAAAATGTACATGGAAAAATAAAAAAATTGTACAGATTCCATTGAAAAATTACTTACATACGAGTAACGATGTTAGTTGTGTAAAACAAGTAATAAATATAAGTTTGTAAACCATGTAAAAATGTAAAAAAATAAAATCATAACATCCTTATTAATAATGATTTCTAAATCAATAATGTTTACGCTCGAATAACGCATTGGAGTGGGCGGCGGCGTTTGGCAGTACATACCGGACGTATTTAGGCGATTCGCACACTGCAGTGCACCACATTACGCAGTGCAGCGCGGGCGTGCGTGTTCTTACTTTGCTTGAAAGTATCTCTCTTGGCATTGAAATTGAAAACACGTGTAGTGCAACACACAGAAAACGCATTCACGCGCAGTGTCGTGACTTCGTCGCCACGCACCGCACCCCGCAGCGTATAGCGGCCGGGGCAGTGTGTGAGTCGCTTAACTAGGTACCAGTCGGTATTTATTATTACAAACGCTTGCCTCTACACGCGGTGCTACCAAAATAGATAAAAAAAAACTACGTTCACTTGTGAAATTTATAGGCTTCTATAACTCGTTCTTCAGTTACGATTGTCCTAGAAGGGCTCGTTTTAAGACGCTGTGAGTCGCCGAAACAGTTAAAATGTTCATGAAACAACAAAAAGCACTTTTCAGCTCATACTCTTTTTGAAGGTATTAAATGCCACTCACATATAACTTACGGTGATTGGTGACCTACATAAGATATACGAGATACTCATAAAATAATACTTATATCCTGATCACAAATGAGACCTGAATTATGATTCTGTTTAGTTGTTTTCTGGATTTTGCGAGAAATCATTTAAGAAGAAGTCTTATTAAGGTCAATGGTGACGTAATTAAGGAAAATGAGTTGATTTAACTCGGTTTGTCTCCAATACTTTATGTTTATTATGGTTTTAACAAATAAGTGAGGTGCCAATAGTAAAATGTTAACCATGCGTTTGGTCTACACTCTCCGTTGTTGATAAATGATAACAGCTGTTTTGGCTGTAGTTATGTGAGTATTCAAGTAGGTAATCGTGTGAAGTGTTTCGTGCTCCGTGTGTGAAGCGAATATTACGATAGGCACCTACTTTAAGATTGTAACCGGTTTTAATACGAAAGTTCTTACTGCCACACTCAGAGACGTTAACGGTTACTATAAATCTATAGATTATTAGTACAAAATCTATACTTAGGAGCGCCATAATAAGTAACCGTTAAATTTCTCTGAGTGCGGCAGTTAAGCTCTATCCTCACATATCAGGGCCGTGCCAGGGACGTGGACGGACCGTGCCCCGTCAGGGGCTCAAAAAAATATCGTTGTGTACATTTTATATGAACTCGTTCACACACGTCCGTGCACGGGCCGTGCACGGGTCAGTGGCAGATCTTCAATGACTGGCCCCGGCCCTGTCACGTTCCGGGCACGGCCCTGATATGTGTGGACCTTTAGTCTCTTAGAAATATGTACTTCTTTATATCCTTATGAAAGGGAATTACGTTATAGTAAAAACCACAAGACACTTTTTGTTATAGATAGTTTAAATGGTAATCGTAAAGGAATGCTCATGGATGTAGGGAATCCCGTACCATGATGCATCAAAATCAATCTTTGTTTTTTTATAGACTATGATCATGTTAACTCCTACAAAAGTTCTTTTTGAAAACAAAACCCGGGTTTCGGTATTATTTTATAAAATCGAAAATAACCTAAAAATTAGGTCTAATTTGTTTGACGCTACCAAAGACGTAATTTATACACGTGATACACTGACGTTATAGTTATTTATTACACAAAAGAAACGATTAGGTACTGATTAGCCTTTTCATCGATTCTATTGCATTCTACATCTTTGATGAAATAATGATACAATATACTAGTTTTTTTTTAGTGTATGTAGGATCGGGTAAAGTATATTATGTAACTAGTGAATAAACGACAGATTTTAAGCGAGGGCCATAGATGAATCAGGAATCCTGAGCGACGCGAGTGATTCATGGCCCTCGATATAAATCCGTTTTATTCAAGAGTTGCATACTATATTTTATACCATGACTACGAGAAAAAGAAAGATTTAAGAAAAAACACAAGGAATAATAATAAATAAATGGTTTATTATCTTCAAAAATTACAAAAAATGTGAAATCTCAGGGTTTCACATTTTTTGTAAATTGCACCTGTGTTTCAGGGGCCAGTGACCACCTCCGTTACGTTACATAATTATGATTAATTAAACGCCAATGCAATTAATATTAGAATTACAATCCAAATAATTAAACACTAAACATCCTAGAGTAAAATCAAAATCATTATTAAAATCCTAAATATAAACAAACTCAAAATTTAATCGATGATGGAGTTTGAAAGTTAAGTTTTCTTTGCACAAGGAGTTTGTATCGAGTATTTTATGTTAAAGGAGGTTGTATAGCACTGACGTGGAGGTCGAATATATATTGGCGTGTTCTAAATTCAAACACCAAAACAGTGATTAAAAATGCTTTTTATTCACTGTTTTCAGTGAATAAAATAAGCTTTTTAGAGTGGGAATGGTATAATAGTTATTTATGCTACAAGTGCGGAAGGTAGGTGAGTCGGAAATCATCTTACGCACGTGTATCATACAACATTTTACTATGCATTGTGCGAGGAAATTAGAAAATATATCTGAACCAAGCAAGAAATTAATAAAATGGCGGGCTTATTCAAGGGCGCTCAGCATATCCACAGATTATCTTTTACTGCGCATGTGCAAATAGCTGTCACGTCGTAACGCAAAAAGGCACGAGCAAAATATCCAATATTTAATGAATATTTAAAATTAATTTGTTTGATCAAAATCTAAATCTAGAGTAATTAGAAACGCCTTTAATGAAGTATTAGTTTTGTTTTACCTTTTATATGAATGATAATCTGTACTTAACTAATTTTTAAAACTTTTCTCAAATAATAAAAACTCTATGCGGCGGGCTGAAGTTGGAGTTAAAAATTAAAAAAGTACAGGAAAGTAAAAAGCACTAGTTAAAAAAGTGACACTTTCCGCACAGTTTGGCTGCTTGAAAAACGCTCTTTTCGAGGACATGCATTGTAAATTAAATTTGTACAGTGATCATGACACTTTCAAAAATCATCATATCATGTAAAATGGAAAGTCATTTAAATGGAGTAAAACAATACGCATACTTTATTCTCAAAATTAAATTCCCTATTCAAAAATCAAATCCCCGATGCATCACATCACATCACATCATCAGCCTATTAATGTTCCCACTGCTGGGACACAGACCTCCTCTCTGTGAGAGGGAATGGGCCGTAATCCACCACGCGGGCCCCGATGCATAATGTCGTAAAATTTTGGTCTTGATGCGTGAGACTTTTTGGTACCACTTTTGGTCATTCTCCTTTAATTTAATAGATAAGTCGCCTTGTAAACATAAACTATGGAACTGTTTTTTTTTAAACTAAAAGTAATATTTAAAAAACATGAAAACTAAAAAACAAACCGTCTCATTAGACGATTTTAATTTACTTTTTGTCAGCATTGGTAGTCTACACAAGGTCAGATAAAAATATTAGTTCACTATAAAAATAAAACTATATTAGTATTTTTCAACCGAATCCAAAAAGGAGGATGTTCTCAATTCGACTGTATGTTTGTTACGCGATTACTCCGCCAATTATGAACCGTTTTTGATGATTATTTTTTTATTTGAAAACTGGTGCTTCTCATGTGGTCCCATTTAAATTTGATCAAGATCTGACTAGTAATTTTTAAGTTGTCTTTAATATTGCGTATTTTTACGGTAATATAAGGTACCAAAACTAAAAAGAGAAAAATATTTATTTATTTATTATTTATTTATTTATAATCACCAATTATAACATCTTTACAGATTTCTCCAATATGATGCTACAAGTCTCAAACACACCAAGTTACATAAATTTAAATAACCTAGCTGCAGAATAGCTCACAATAAAATAATAATAAGTAATCATGATTTACATCAATAAATTAAATTAAGCATGCCAAAGTTTATAGCTCCAGGCCTCTTTCAATAATTATTTGAGCCTTTTGGAGAAATCTCCGCAGGCTTTGCCCAAATATGTCTTCCGACACTGTAATCACGTTAATCAATAATAAACTATTCAACAATAGTACATTGTGATACAAGGGTGGAAAGTAGGTTATTGCAAACGAGCTGTTATTAACAAGCCCGAGCCGAAGGCGAGGGTTTTTAATGACACGAGTTTGCAATAACCTACACACCCGTGTATCACACGACGTTTTTCAATACAGTTGTGGGAAATAGTAAAAACAAATCAAAGAATTAGATTTGTTTATTCAAAAAAATAAAAATTTCAGAAAATGGCGCGTTTTTGCAACTGGACATATTTTTTTTACAAAGAATATAAGGTAGCAAATTGTTGCCTATAAAATTCATTCATTGGCGTGCGCTGAGAAAACTATTGATGATAGATAGAAAATTATTAGGTAGGTAGGGTAGGTAGTGTTCGCGACGAAGCGTCATCAACCATACTAAATGGTTCATAGAAATTGAAGTTTGTATGTGTAGACATGTCTGCTTACCACGGCGCGCCACCTGATACTAAAATGAATTTTAGAGGCACGTTTATATTTATACTAAAATTTTACCTACATTTTTTGAGATAGTAGTATAATGTTTTTAGTGTTTGTCAGTATGTTGTAGGGTTCAATAGTTCACCCTTAACAGAGTAAAATCATTAGAAAGCATACTGATAAGAGTTATCATAGTAAAAAACATAAATTTCTGTCATACGATACGTCTGTGCTCGACGACGGATTAGTTCCGAATGAACCGTGAGAGGGAACCACACGATATATATAGTTTTGGTGGTTTTCGAAAATATTATAGTAATTAAAATCATGTTTTTAAGGGCTTATCCTATGTACTGGACATGAAATCAGTACATAATGATGAAACTATGTGAAGACCACATAGTTTCTGCTATGTAAATAGGAATATTGACTTGATATCTCAAACACCAAATATATGGTTTTAGGTCATTTTAGGGTATATGGGGGACCTAGACCGAGACAGGAAGCCTATATACACCTCATAGTTAGCGTAGTCTTTTATATAAAGCCCATTTACTTGAGATATCAAGTCAGTATATAATAGAAAAACTGCTGTCTATCTGGTTTTTGGCAATCGCTTACGGTTTTAGGTGCCCTAAGTACCTAGAAACATATAGGTGTACTGGTAAAAGTACTACCATTGGAAAGCTTGCTAAAAGGGCTTCCAGGCGGTTTCTAGATGGGAAGAATCGCTTGGATAGTCAACGAGATAAGCAGTCGTGAAAAATGTAAACAACGTAAAACGTTGAAATTTGTAGACCCTTCAGGTGGGATAACTCCATGAAGGAAATAGATGTACTCATGGTGTAAGTACTTTCGGATGGCTTGCTGGACTAGCTACCAAGCCATCACTTTGGAGCGAAAATCGCTCAAGTGGTTTAAGTACAATTCCAGAAAATAGGTTTCTGGAAATGTAATTTTTAGTCAGTTTTTGGCATTTCCCGGGACTATACACCCCTGGGAATTCCGAAAACAAGGAATTTTTGGGGACCTCCCGATGGCCCGTTAAACGCACCATCGTGTCGTCCCAATCTTATTAGTGTTTTTATATCTAATTTCTCTGATAGCTGGGCGCAAAGAAAGTGACCAGCTATCAAATTTGTACATATCAAGGCACCTTATGTGCATATGACCTAGATAGACTTACATAAACACTAGAAATGTAAAGTGTGGTCTATTGGCTACCAGAATCCCCATAATAGGCGGTGATTGTCTGGTTAGCCTAAGTAGGAAGTCCTAAAGTCGGTGAAATGACTTAGGAATTTATAGATTCATTACATAAGGGATGATATCCCATAGAAGATTCCCGAAAATAAGCCTTTTCTAGACGTCAACAGACAGCCTGCTATTGGCACCAGCAGGTCAACCCAACCTATAGATATCCTTAGGCTAGGTTGAAAACTATTAAGGTTTTAACTGGGAAATAAAGGGAATTGTCCTTTTATTTCATGGAAATAGTCTAGGGAAGCTATCAATACCTGGAAATTAGGTATATTGATTAGATACATAGATAGGGGGCGTTACTGTGTTACAGTACGAAGGAATCCAGCTATTGATAGCACCATGGAAGGGGTGCGGTAACCCTATTTACCAAATATGTATAAGGGTTTTTTACATAAATAAAAATTATTTTCGGCGAGAATTTGCGGGGCTCTCAATAATGGCACGATGCGAGGGTATAAAGAACCCCCGGGCCCAAAATAGAATTTGTAGTCATCCAAAGCTAGTCGCTTGTACTTGTCTTAGTAAATAAGAAGTAATTCTTATATAGAATCAAGTCTCAGAAATTGTTGAGAGCCCTAGGATCGTGCCGTGTACTGAATAACTTAGTGTTTCATTTAATTCATCGACTTCAACCCTTATGAAGACATCCCTTTTCGATCCTGTCGAGCTGAACCTCGGAACCTGGACACCAGGAGTGCTGATCCAGAAGTAGGCAACCCGGAATCTGGAAATAACTCAAGTACAGCCAACACATCGTTGAATCGTTAGAGTCGATTTGCAACCCTACGTCACTGCTGCAGCTAGGCATCCAAGAACCTTTGTTTTCGTTGATGTGGATGGGGCGTTCAGCGGCAATGGCCAGAAGGTTTACGCCCTTCTTTTCTCGGGGCCAATGAACACGCTACGTCCTGCACATTTAATGGTCCTATCGAGCCGAATTTTGGAGCCTGGAGAGCCCCAGGACGTCGGGAACAGTAGATCCAGAAAAAACAACTGGGTGCCTGCATATTAAGTCGGCTACGTGCAACACAACGTTGACCCGTTCGAGCCGAAATTCGAAGTCTGGAGCGCCCCAGGACGTCAGGAAGAAACAGTGGTGGAATTAATTTTTCGAATTTTGGAGAAATTAATTTCACAATTAAACCAAAAATCGACGTGCACTGCAGGGAACAAGTCCTACGTGCCCTATTTGCCGCTGGATCCAAGAGGTAAAATTCTGGAGACAGTTATTGAAAATACCCTATTTTTTCAATAATTGTAAGAAAATAGAAGAAATTTTCTGTGAGCCGCAAAATGCTGTATGAAGACAGATGCGCATCCTTGAAGCCCCAAGAATAGTTCCTGAAGACTTATCGCTGAAAACTACCCTATGTTATCAGTGATTTGTTCTAGAACTGAACGCTTGTTTATTCAACCAAGAATACTCGTTCAGAAGATTGGATTACGTCTTTGACGCGGAAGAATAGTTCCTGAAGACTTATCGCTGAAAACTACCCTTATGTTTTTAGCGATTTGTTTAAAAAACGAGCGCCCGTCAGAAAAATACAAGACGTGCGTTTAGAAGGCTGATGTGCATCCTTGATGATTGAAGAATAATTCCTGAAGCCTTATGACTGAAAACAACCCCTATGTTTTCAGGAAAATTTTGAAGACTGAATTTTCGTCAGTGAATGGAAGAAACGTACTCTGAAGACTTAGATACGTTTCGGATGTACTGACTATGCGGTTCCTGAAGCACTATCACTGAAAATAACTTTGACGTTTCGGTGATTTATTTGAAGATTGAATTTTCTTCAATCAAGCAAGATACGTGCTCGGAAGATTGATGCACGGCTCTGATGCTTTGGACAAGCAGTTCATGAAGCATCACCACCGAAAAGTAACCTTGACTTTTCGGTGATTTAGAATTTGATTGAATTATAGTCAATCAAATAGAACATACACGTTTATGGGAAAAATAAACTTGTATAGCAAATGCCTGAAGTTTCCTGAAGACTTATCACTGACCGTAAGTTTTTAGTGATTTTTTATTTGAAGATTGAATTATAGTCAATCGAAGTGGAGGTTAACTTCTGGAGATCGTCGGTTTGAACGCTGAAGCCCGGAACTGGGACTTATCTTTGAAAACTAACTTCGAGTTTTCAAAAGAAAATATTTCAACAACAATGCCGATAACCAGATCCAAAGGCAAGACGCCGGAGGCATGGACCGTGGAGTTGGATCAGCCAGTTGGCATCAGACATGAGCTGCCGCCGTGTTCACCTTCCACAACCGAAGGGACCGAGCCGTCGGACGAGCAGCGCCATCTAGCGCCTCAAACTGAAAGCACTCCGACGCATCAACCAATAGAAACTGATCAAGCGGTTTCTACCAGAGTAACCAGATTAGAAGGAGCTTCAGACACAACATTGAAACCTTCTCAGAAAGAGAAGATTTCCGAAGAAGACAGACGTACAGCGATGCCGATGACTACCCGGGGTGACGCCCGTATCGAACATAGCCGTCCGCCGTCAACTAGAGTGACTCGGTCACGAAAAAACATAGACAAAGCTCGCGAAGACTTACTCAAAATTAAGTTGGAGCTTGCACAACTGGCACTTCAGAGAGCGGAGGAAGAGGGTTCCGAAGCTGAATACTTGGATGACAGAAACTCGAATGACGAGTACGTGCGTTCATGGCTAGAAGAGGCACCAGAACCTCAGCCTGAGAAGGAGGATAACGTCGTTGAAGGGGGAACCAGAAATTCTATGCATAGACCCCTGACTGCGGCCGCCACCAAATCGCAAATAGAAGGTCAGCATCCTAAGGAGAGAGAAGTGCGAAAGCCTCCAGTTGCAGCGTCAGCTGAGGGTACAGGAGGTCAGAGAGATAGTCTCCGTCCATTCTTGACGGAGTTGACGTCCGCTATAGCGTCGCTAGCCGACAGGAAAATAGAACAGCGGGACCAACCGAACCCCTCTGCGTCGAAATTCGTCATGACATTGCCGAATTTCAATGGTTCTCATACTGAATGGCTATCATTTCGGGCCATATATGAGACAACTCGAGCGTACTTTACGGACATCGAGAATACAGCGAGGCTGAGGAGAAGCTTACATGGACGTGCAATGGAAACCGTCAGCTCAGAACTCATCGGACATGCCAGGCCCGATGACATCATGAAGGAACTCGAGCTGCAGTTCGGCCGTCCAGACTCCATAGCGCAAGCTGAAACAGATAGATTACGCGGACTGCCGCGCTGCAGTGAGTCACCAAGAGACATCTGCGCGTTTGCAAGTCGCGTAAGAGGTGCTGTAGTCACGCTCCGCGCGTTAAAAAAGGGTCATTACCTTATGAACGCGGAGCTTATGCGATTGTTAACAGAGAAGTTACCCAATTCGCTACGAGCACAATGGTACCGATCATATTCGGAGAAGTACCAATCGGTGCCAGATATTTCATTGTTCAGTAATTTTATATCTGAACAGGCACACTTCTGTAGTCCATTCGCCCCACCCGAAGGCATCGCTTCGGCCGAGGCGAACACCAACAGACGCGTCACACAAAGGACGCATATAACTACGGACCAACCGGTAGGAAAATGCCGTGTTTGCGACGTGGGACATCACTACGCCACTGGATGTGCACAATTCAGGGGCGTAGCTGTCGAGAAAAGATGGGAGCTAGCGAAAAAACACAATCTATGTTATCGCTGCCTTCAACATCGACGAGGCAACCACACTTGTAAGAGAAAACAGTGTGGCCAAGACGGGTGCAGAGATACGCACCATCGGCTTCTTCATAGGAAGAAGCAACAGCAGAGGGAAGCCAACAAGAAGCCCGATGTTCCTGAATCCCGCAAGGATCCTCAGGAAACGGTGGCCAGTTTCGGGTCACCATCGAGCCAGGCGTACCTCAAGATAGTGCCGGTCCGGGTAATCGGACCGGCGGGAGAGGTAGCAACATACGCTCTCCTAGACGATGGGTCCACCGTTTCGCTGATGGATGAAGACATCGCGAGGCAAGTCGGGGCAGAGGGCCCTGTGGACCCGCTCAAGATCGGTGCGATAGGCAACACCATGCTCACCACCCCATGCTCAAGAAGAGTCAAGGTGACGCTGGTTAGCCCGCAAGAGAGAAGGGTACAATTTAAAGCACGTACTATACCTAAACTCAGCTTGGCAAAACAAACAGTGAGCGATAGGGTTGTCGCACGCTGCAAGCATTTAACCGACTTGAGAAAAGAGTTGATGTACAACAATGGCGTGCCAAAAATACTCGTCGGCCAAGACAACTGGCATTTGTTATTGGCCAGCGAGATTCGCAGAGGTCCAAGACACCAACCAATTGCGTCACTTACAGCAATGGGTTGGACACTACATGGCGCGCACAGTAGTTTACTACGACAACAAGTACATCATGTCAATAGAATAACAACTGATGACAATTTGGATCATCAGTTGCGCGAACATTTCGCCATAGAATCGTTGTGCATAAACCCACAGCGACCCGCCTCTGACCCAGCAAGAAGGGCAGAGGACATTTTGAATCGATCAACTGTCCAATTAGAGAATGGACACATCGAAACCGCCATGCTTTGGCGTAATGAGCATGCTGAGATGCCAGATAGCTTTGAGACAGCTCTGAAGAGGCTCGTCTCAACAGAAAAGAAGCTGGACAAGAACCAGGAACTTCTAAGAAGATACTCAGACCAGATGGACTCGCTAATTGCGAAAGGGTACGCTGAAAGGGCACCCGCAATTAGCACGCCGGGCAAAACTTGGTACCTCCCACACTTCGATGTCTTCAACCCAATGAAGCCAGACAAACTTCGCATCGTACATGACGCTGCCGCCAAATCGAGAGGAATGTCACTGAATGACTTCCTGTTAACTGGGCCCGACCTATTACAGTCGCTGCCAGGCGTAATGATGCGGTTTCGCCGCCACTGCGTCGCAATAACCGGTGACATAGCGGAGATGTTCATGCAAGTGAAGGTGCGGAGCCAAGACCGAGACGCGCTTCGCTACCTGTGGAGGGGAAACCGCAGAGAAGGAGCGCCAGAAGAATATAGAATGACGTCCATCATTTTCGGCGCAGCCAGTTCGCCTTGCACAGCAATTTTTGCAAAGAACTGGAACGCAAACAAATATATAGAGAAGCACCCTGAAGCTGTGGATGCTATACTACGTAGTCATTATATGGATGACTACCTAGATAGTTATAGAACTATCGAGAAGGCGGCAGAAGTCGCTAGTATGGTGCGAAAAATACACCTACAGGCGAGGTTTGAACTCAAGAAATGGGTTTCAAATAGCTCGCAGCTCCTAGAAAAAATGGACCCATCGCATATACAAACTGAGATGGATACCCCATTGGAGATATAGATACGTCGGAAAAGATACTCGGCCTCATATGGAGGCCAGGCGAAGACACGCTGGGTTTCAACCTCACACTCGCGCGTCTGCCTGAGGGTATCTTGGACCGAGAGGCGCCCACCAAGCGAGAGGCGCTCAGAATAGTAGCGTCGCTATACGACCCACTCGGACTCGCCTCGCCAGTAACCATCAAGGCGAAGCAAATATTGCAAGAAGCATGGAGGCGAGGCGTCGACTGGGATCAGAGGCTAGATGTTGACCTAGCATTACAATGGAAAATTTGGGTACAACATTTACGCCAACTAAAAAACGTTAGCGTACCAAGATGCTATCCTGGATATAGCGACGCTATAGAAATGCAGGTGCATGTGTTCACTGATGCAAGCGAGATGGCATATGCTACCGCTATATACTGGCGGGCCACGACCGTGGAAGGCAAGCACTTAATAAGCCTTGTTATGGCGAAAGCGCGGGTGGCCCCACTGAAACTGCTTTCGATACCGAGACTCGAACTTCAGGCCGCGGTATTGGGAACCCGCGTAGCCGCAGCAGTGATGAGTGAACACGACTGCAAGCCCACGTCAGTAACGTATTGGTCAGATAGCAAGACCGTACTGACCTGGATTAGAAGAGGAGCGAGAGTATACAAACCTTTCGTTGCTCACCGAATAGCTGCTATTGAAGACAATAGCAAAGTCGAAGATTGGCGATGGATACCCACCAAGATGAACATCGCTGATGCAGCAACCCGTGACGTGCCACTGCGGTTCAACTCGGACCACGAGTGGTACTGCGGGCCGAGTTTTTTGTCTCTTGGGCCCGAATTATGGCCCACAGAGAAACCTCCGACTACAAACGACACGGGAGAAGAAAAAACTTTCGTTGTCACAGAAGGGGACAAGAAGAGCTTCATAGAAGCCGTTCCAGAGCCAAGCAGATTCTCCAGATGGGAGCGACTGCTTCGTGCGACCGCCACAGTTCTGCGTTTTATATCTCTTTGCAAAAATAGAACAGAGATAACGTCCTATAAACGGACGAGAAAAAACGCTGAAAAGGACCCAGACTGGCGCAAGAAGCCCGCTGTACCTGCACAGAAGCAGAAGCAGGCATGCAGAGCACCAACCCAGGTCAACAGACAAATCATAGAAGCAGAATTTCTCCAAGAAGCTGAGAAAATACTTGTCCAGGTCGCACAACAACAATCGTTCGCTTCAGAGTTAGCGAATGTTGAAGAAATAAATAAAAATAGCTCGCTGCGACCTTTACAAATTCAGGTCGTCGACGGCGTGCTGCGACTAAGAAGTCGCATAGCAGCTACGCAAGAGGTAGCTGAAGAAGTGATGCGCCCGCCTATATTACATGGCGACCATCACATAACGCAGTTGTACATAGACTGGACACATCGCAGTCTACAACATAGTGGCACCGAACTCACAATTAATGAGGTACGGCAGCACTACTGGGTCGTGAAGATGCGACCAACAGCGAAGAAGGTGATAGCAAGATGCCTGCATTGCCGTATACGCAAGGCACAGCCACCAGTACCTGCGACCGGCGACCACCCGAAAACGCGCCTCGCTCACCATAAGAGGCCGTTTACATATACCGGGCTCGACTATTTCGGCCCGCTATCCGTCACCGTCGGTCGGCAGCAACAGAAGAGATACGTAGCACTATTTACGTGTCTCACATCAAGGGCGGTGCACCTTGAAATCGCCGCCAGCCTTAGCGCAGACTCCGCCATATTGGCGCTGCGCCGATTCGCCGCACGCAGAGGATGCCCAGCTGAGATACACTCAGACAATGGCACCAACATGCACGGCGCCGACAGAGAGCTGCGAGACGCCTTCAAAACAGAGGCAAGTCGTAGAGGCATCGTATGGCGCTTCATAACGCCATCAGCGCCATTCATGGGAGGCGCCTGGGAGCGCCTAGTTCGTTGTGTAAAAAACACACTATACAATGTACTTACAGAAAAACACCCCACCGAAGAGGTGTTGTCCACACTGATTTGTGAGGCAGAGTACATTGTAAATAGCCGACCATTGACACACGTGTCGGTAGATGGTGATGATGATGAATCCATCACACCGAATCACCTCTTGCTCGGTGGGTCAGCCAGACTACCTACACCTGGCACGTTCACCGAGCAAGATATAGACAGCAGGAAAATATGGCGACGATCACAGATCCTCGCTGATATGTTCTGGAGTCGCTGGGTCAGAGAGTACCTGCCGGAGCTCCAAAACCGGCGGGAGCCACATAGTAGTGGGCCCAGATTTAAAGTGGGTGACCCTGTCCTGATAGCCGACGGCCAGCTGCCCCGCAATACGTGGCCGCGAGGCCGCATTGTGGCCGTGTATCCAGGAATCGACGGAGAAATCCGGACCGCTGAGGTACGCACGCTTGGCGGTACCTTGAAGCGTCCGGTGAAGAAACTCGTCCCACTGCCCCAGTAACCAGAGATGCCGGAGCGGCGACCGTCCTCTCGGTGGGCCTGGCCGGCAGCCGAGAAATGCCGTCCGTCGCTCACCGAAGGAATGCAGCGCCGCGCCGACAACACTTCGAGTCGACACAGCGAGTCGACACAGCACTGCACGGCGGGAGATATGTTCGCGACGAAGCGTCATCAACCATACTAAATGGTTCATAGAAATTGAAGTTTGTATGTGTAGACATGTCTGCTTACCACGGCGCGCCACCTGATACTAAAATGAATTTTAGAGGCACGTTTATATTTATACTAAAATTTTACCTACATTTTTTGAGATAGTAGTATAATGTTTTTAGTGTTTGTCAGTATGTTGTAGGGTTCAATAGTTCACCCTTAACAGAGTAAAATCATTAGAAAGCATACTGATAAGAGTTATCATAGTAAAAAACATAAATTTCTGTCATACGATACGTCTGTGCTCGACGACGGATTAGTTCCGAATGAACCGTGAGAGGGAACCACACGATATATATAGTTTTGGTGGTTTTCGAAAATATTATAGTAATTAAAATCATGTTTTTAAGGGCTTATCCTATGTACTGGACATGAAATCAGTACATAATGATGAAACTATGTGAAGACCACATAGTTTCTGCTATGTAAATAGGAATATTGACTTGATATCTCAAACACCAAATATATGGTTTTAGGTCATTTTAGGGTATATGGGGGACCTAGACCGAGACAGGAAGCCTATATACACCTCATAGTTAGCGTAGTCTTTTATATAAAGCCCATTTACTTGAGATATCAAGTCAGTATATAATAGAAAAACTGCTGTCTATCTGGTTTTTGGCAATCGCTTACGGTTTTAGGTGCCCTAAGTACCTAGAAACATATAGGTGTACTGGTAAAAGTACTACCATTGGAAAGCTTGCTAAAAGGGCTTCCAGGCGGTTTCTAGATGGGAAGAATCGCTTGGATAGTCAACGAGATAAGCAGTCGTGAAAAATGTAAACAACGTAAAACGTTGAAATTTGTAGACCCTTCAGGTGGGATAACTCCATGAAGGAAATAGATGTACTCATGGTGTAAGTACTTTCGGATGGCTTGCTGGACTAGCTACCAAGCCATCACTTTGGAGCGAAAATCGCTCAAGTGGTTTAAGTACAATTCCAGAAAATAGGTTTCTGGAAATGTAATTTTTAGTCAGTTTTTGGCATTTCCCGGGACTATACACCCCTGGGAATTCCGAAAACAAGGAATTTTTGGGGACCTCCCGATGGCCCGTTAAACGCACCATCGTGTCGTCCCAATCTTATTAGTGTTTTTATATCTAATTTCTCTGATAGCTGGGCGCAAAGAAAGTGACCAGCTATCAAATTTGTACATATCAAGGCACCTTATGTGCATATGACCTAGATAGACTTACATAAACACTAGAAATGTAAAGTGTGGTCTATTGGCTACCAGAATCCCCATAATAGGCGGTGATTGTCTGGTTAGCCTAAGTAGGAAGTCCTAAAGTCGGTGAAATGACTTAGGAATTTATAGATTCATTACATAAGGGATGATATCCCATAGAAGATTCCCGAAAATAAGCCTTTTCTAGACGTCAACAGACAGCCTGCTATTGGCACCAGCAGGTCAACCCAACCTATAGATATCCTTAGGCTAGGTTGAAAACTATTAAGGTTTTAACTGGGAAATAAAGGGAATTGTCCTTTTATTTCATGGAAATAGTCTAGGGAAGCTATCAATACCTGGAAATTAGGTATATTGATTAGATACATAGATAGGGGGCGTTACTGTGTTACAGTACGAAGGAATCCAGCTATTGATAGCACCATGGAAGGGGTGCGGTAACCCTATTTACCAAATATGTATAAGGGTTTTTTACATAAATAAAAATTATTTTCGGCGAGAATTTGCGGGGCTCTCAATAATGGCACGATGCGAGGGTATAAAGAACCCCCGGGCCCAAAATAGAATTTGTAGTCATCCAAAGCTAGTCGCTTGTACTTGTCTTAGTAAATAAGAAGTAATTCTTATATAGAATCAAGTCTCAGAAATTGTTGAGAGCCCTAGGATCGTGCCGTGTACTGAATAACTTAGTGTTTCATTTAATTCATCGACTTCAACCCTTATGAAGACATCCCTTTTCGATCCTGTCGAGCTGAACCTCGGAACCTGGACACCAGGAGTGCTGATCCAGAAGTAGGCAACCCGGAATCTGGAAATAACTCAAGTACAGCCAACACATCGTTGAATCGTTAGAGTCGATTTGCAACCCTACGTCACTGCTGCAGCTAGGCATCCAAGAACCTTTGTTTTCGTTGATGTGGATGGGGCGTTCAGCGGCAATGGCCAGAAGGTTTACGCCCTTCTTTTCTCGGGGCCAATGAACACGCTACGTCCTGCACAGGTAGAGTAGGTAGAGTAGGTTGAGTAGGTAGAGTAGGTAGAGTAGGTAGAGTATGTAGAGTAGGTAGAGTAGATAGAGTATGTAGAGTATGTAGAGTAGGTAGAGTAGGTAGAGTAGGTAGAGTAGGCAGAGTAGGTAGAGTAGGCAGAGTAGATAGAGTAGATAGAGTAGGTAGAGTAGGTAGAGTAGGTAGAGTAGGTAGAGCAGGTAGAGTAGGTAGAATAGGTAGAGTAGGTAGAGTGGGTAGAGTAGGTAGAGTAGGTGAAGTAGGTAGAGCAGGTAGAGTAGGTAGAGTAAGTAGAGTAGGTAGAGTAGGTGAAGTAGGAAGAGTAGGTAGTGTAGGTTGAGTGGGCAAAGTAGGTAGTGTAGGTAGAGTAGGTAGAGAAGGAAGAGTTAGTAGATTAGGTAGAGTAGGTAGAGCAGGTAGAGTAGGTAGAGCAGGTAGAGCAGGTAGAGTAGGTAGAGTAAGTAGAGGCAGGGTAGGCAGTGTAGGCAGGGTAGACTAGATAGGCAGGGTAGCCAGTTGACGGGAGCGAAGCCCCGCGGGTCAGCTAGTTGACTTATAAATTTAAAACTCAACTGCAAAACTAATGATCGAGCTCGTAAACAAAAGTCACGACCGCGTAATAGAAAGATGCCTGTGCGTAAGATTTAATTTTCGAATCATAATTATAGCCACTGAAAGTACGCCATGTATAACAACTGTATTGAAAAAAATATAACCGTCTTTTAAAACAAAACACTACAAAGCGTAAAATGACTTTGTTTTCGGCAATCGGTGATAAAAACGAAAAAAATTGATACTAAAGACACGGACTGCCGAAAAGAAATTTATTTTTCGCTTTGTAGTGTTTAGTTTTGGAAGTCTGATGAATTTTTACCCGACTGCGGGAAGGTAATGTTTTTCAGCTTCAAGCTTGGCTTGACGGATTATGACATAAGAGGTGTCGTTGGATTCTTCTCAATTGTGCGAGTGACATAGGATATATAATTTCTGAAATAACCCCCCCCCCCCTCCTAAAAAAAAGGGGGTGATAAAAATTTCCTTTTTCTTTATCCTAACAATCTTCTATATATCTATATATATAAAAGAAGAAACTGACTGATCGATCAACGCACAGCCAAAACCGCTAGGGCATAAGAGAAAGGATTTATGTAAATTAGACCCCAAAGGGGGTAAAAAGGGGGTTGAAAGTTTGTATGTAATTTCTACAGTTTGTAAGTTGGCCACGTGAAATTTTAGATTTACGCTCTTGGTATCAACCAAGAGCGTTAAAAAGAATTTATTTATTTATTGGTTTTTGGAAATTTGACCCGTAAGGGGGTAAAAAGGGGGTTGAAAGTTTGTATGAATTTTTTACAGTTTCTAAATTGGACACATGAAATTTTACTTTTACGCTCTTGGTTGATAAAAAGAATTCACATATTTATTGGTTTTTGGAAATTCCACCCCTAAGGGGGTAAAAAGGGGGTTGTAAAGTATGTATGTAATTTCTACAGTTTGTAAGCTGGACACGTAATACTTTAGATTGACACGTGAAATTAAATATTTACGTACTTAGTCGATAAAAAAAAACATGTATTTATTATTTTTTGGAAAGCCTTCCCCTAAGGGGGTAAAAAGGGGGGTTGAAAGTTTGTATGAAATTTCTACGGTTTGTAAGTTGGACACGTGAAATTAAAGATTAACGCCCTTTGTTGATTAAAAAATCACGTATTTATTAGTTTTTTGGAAATATCAAGCCCTAAGGAGATAAAATAGGGGTCGAAACTTCAAAATGAAGTTTTTTCGGTTTGTAAGTTGAAACATCTGAAATGTAGGTTTACACTCTTGGTTAATAGAAAAGAATGAGTTTATTCACTTTCGGTAATTCCACCCGTAAGAAGGTACAAAGAGGTTGATAGTTTGTATGAAATTCCTACAGTTTGTAAGTTGGACGAGTGAAATTTTAGCTTTACGCTCTTGATTGTTAAAAAGATTCATGTATTTATTGGAATAAGAGTTGAAATTTTTTATGAAATTTCTTCGGTTTGAAAGTAAAACATCCGAAATTGTAGATTTACGCTCTTCGTTAATAAATAAAACAATGGGTTTATTGATTTCCAGAAATCATTCAACCCCTGTGGGGGTAAATTATGGGATCAAAGAGTTAAGGGAGGGAATGGTAAATTTTTGACTATTTTTTATATCTTCAAAAGTATTTATCTTAAAATCATAAAAATAATAATTGAGATTCTCACAACAAGCCCTTTCATTTGATAACACGATATTGTTTGTAATTCTTTTTTTTCATATTTATCCCGCAAAAATGGCCCTCATAGTTAAAATTTATTTATTTACGTTACACGTCCGTCTTTGGGTCACCGACTTACCAAATTTGTCTTATGGGTACAAAAAATTCAATCGGTCCAGTAGTTTCGGAGCAAATTGGCCGTGACAGACGTACAGACAGAAAACAAAGTGATCTTTTATGAGTTGGGATTTTTTTCCTTTTGAGGTACGGAACCCAAAAAATGAGGAAGTTTGATATAAACTGCCAACGCTTATTTTAACCCTTCAGAGGATGAATTTACAAAAATACTTTCTTAGTGCTACTTACGTCATTTGAGAAATCATTGTGCCAAAGAACAATGGCGAAGAAATTGATAAGAAAATTATTAAGCGTATAGATAAATGGCCGTGATAAATACCGATGAAATAATTTTCCAATTGCACGAAAAACTTATCTCAATTTTTATTGCAAACATGAGGTTAAATTGAAACGAGTACCTACGATCCGTTTCATAATTTCTTATTAAGGTATTTTAAATATGTAGGTATTAATAAATTTGCCGGTCGATACTAGAACTTTAAACTGGAATATCTTTAATGCAAGACTGCCTGTAATAGTATAACTGACAAAACTGTTCAGGAATTCAAACTCAATATTTATTTTAACATATTATTCTTAGGCAGACACTAAAAAAAATGTCGAAAAATTTTTTTGAGGAGGTCGCCTTTGTTTTTTCATGCTTCTAAACCCAGCAGTTTATTTGCCTCGAAATTTCGCTAGATGGCGCTGTATCGTATTAGCTGTACGCATAATGAAAGTATTTCCAAAACGTTTAGTGCGTATGGGTGGGTTGTAAACCATTTGTTCTTTCATGCTTCCAAACCCAGCAGTTTATTTTCCTCGAAATTTCGCTAGATGGCGCTGTACCGTATTAACTGTACGCATAATGAAAGTACATATTTCCAAAACGTTTAGTGCGTATGAGTGGGACTTATACTTTTTTAAAGGGCTTCTTAAACACTCCAAGGGGGTGACCATAAGCTCTTAGAGTAATAAAATTTTATTCTTTAAGTCAAATAACGAATCGTCCCAAACCAATAAACCCTAAATATCTACGATATCCCATATTTAATTGAGTTAGCTATAGCTTTTTTGGTCGCCTTAACCTGCACATAAGAAAGTCATCTGTAGGATAAAATACGAAAACACGTGAACGAAGTCGCGGGCGGAGTGCTAGTATGGGTATAAAATGAAAGCTACTAAATAGGCCATTCCAAAAATATAAATTTAATGTAACACTTTTTATGTTCCTATTTGAGCACAAATTCAAGATAAGCGTAACTTTGATAGCAAAATAAATAATCACAAAACTTATTTGAAGAACTCGTTCATTACTATTATTATAAAAACAATAAACCCGACTGCTAAAAATTAATTAACTGAAAAGAGTACAAACCGACCAAAACTTCGTTTGTCACCGCTGGCAGCACCTCTTAATATTTAATGTATAAATTATATCTAATAGGTACTTGTTTTTCTAGTTTCGGTTAATTAATTTTTAGCAGTCGGGTTCCTTAACCTAACCTTCTCACCACGATGATTTCCCAAAGGCAGTCAGCTGGCCAATCTTCTCATCGTGGTGAGAAGATTGGCCAGCTGAACTCTACGTTACCGAGTGCCAGCTGTTACCAGGCTGCGCCGGGCGTTTTATTATGATCTAGACGCCGCTCGGGAAGGCTATTCTCGTGCACACCTGCACCATGAATACCTGTGCGAGGCCAGCGCTAGGACTGTCCACGTGGCTGAGTTCTGGTCAAATACAACATCTAAATTAAAAACTGAAAATGGAAGCATCGACACGATGAAAAAGAAGAATAAAATGAGTTAATCAATGACATTTCAGTTTTAGTATAAGTTTAGATTGCCAACCTATACTTTTATTATTCTTTCTCTGCGTAGATTGATTAAACTTTGTTAGAAGCTTAGGTAATCTAAACTTTTATATTTTTGTCTGTTTATCTTTTGATATTTGCAAACAGCAGTGGTGGCCCAGTGGTATCGGCCGCGACTTACAAGTTGTAGGTTGTGAGTTCGAGCCCAGGCAGGCGCTTTACTTTGTGTAAATTATTTCATCACCACTGCTCTCAAAACGGTGAAGGAAAACATCGTGAGGAAACCGGCATGTCCTAGAACCAATAATTCGAAGACATGTGACATCCACCAACCCGCACTGGGCCCGCGTGGTGGATAACGGCCCATTCCCTCTCACAGAGAGGAGGCCTGTGTCCCAGCAGTGGGAACATTAATAGGCTGATGATGTGATTTGCAAACAGCTAACATGTTTTCTTCTGAACTATATCGATAGATGCTTAGATAAAATTTGATTATTGATAAATAGGTTAAAGTGGGGTAAGGTTTTTACATACCTAATAGTGGCTAATTAATGGTTGAATAAAGAGTAATTCCTTTAATACTTTCGCATCCCTCGTTTGTTCCTAACAAGTTTTTTTTATTGGGATAATCGAACCGCACTATTCCCAAACCACTGCAACTCCTGAAAGCCAGAATCAATAGTGGCGACCACCAGAAAAGCGCCGAGGCAATGAAGCTCGACGAAGTTCCAGAGAAAGAATTTAACTGTCTTGGATCCCGCAACGAAATTAATCAGAAAAGAATAACGGAGGAGAAGGAAAAAAATCGAATTTCCACTTCCCTCCATAACAAGCAGGAGCCAGAACAAACAAGGC
Organism: Orthosia incerta; assembly: GCA_948252205.1. Lineage (NCBI taxonomy): Eukaryota > Metazoa > Arthropoda > Insecta > Lepidoptera > Noctuidae > Orthosia > Orthosia incerta. Next base: position 17,942,126 of record OX411760.1, read on the forward strand.
CAATAGGCACAAATGGTCGTTTACGCCCAGTTGCCTAGCACCACGGATAAAAATTTGCTTTAATATTAATAGGTCCTAACATGTATATTTAATACTTTTTATTTATTTATAGGTAAGCCGATATTTATAAGGTCAATAACTCAAGGATAAAAGTAGGAAAACCTACACCATGGAGTCCAGGGTGATATTAACGGAGAAGAATCCTCACGACAGAGCGAATCCAATTTCCAAGATATTTTTAACGTAAGTAAACTTTTAACAATTTCACAACTAAGTAGATAGGAAACAATGGCAACAATACTGTGGAACAAATCCCGATACAACGCAATCTCTGTTTGACTGTCAAATAAACTTGTATCAATAATCACTATTATGATTGATTTCGTTTCTTTTGATAAATATAATCTTCAAATCAAAATACGATGAACCGGCGCCCCTATGAATTTGCATCACCTTTATTTCAAATGCAAAAAGCGTGAGTTCAATTCAAAGAAAAATATCTTATCATCACCATGACTTGCAGAAATATAAATGCTACTGTCGCGTCTTCTTTAGGTTGTTCACATGAACGTATTCATAAGCCGACGAGATATACATACTAAATTAAAGCAGTGATTTAAAAAACCGGTATTTACTGATAAATTGTTGATAGTATTAGATCACATGAAGATAAACGTACATACCATAGGAGAGATTGCATTTTGAACTCAATTACGCAATATTCGCTTCACTTGATTATGCTACTCCGTTTTGGGAGGCAAACAATAAAGATATTTTTTTTATTTCTCTAGATGGAGTTTCGCTCTGTTTCGCAAAGGATACAGGCAAGGATTGACGATGAGCGACTTGTGGCAAGCCCGCAGTGCAGACTCGTCCGGCCGTCTCGGAGACCGTCTTGAGCAGGCTTGGCAGAGAGAACAGGAAAACGCAAAGAAATATGGCACCAAGCCTTCCTTTACAAAGGCAATAGTCAGATCCTTCTGGTTTGAATACATGTTGTGCGGCCTTGTGGTAGGCCTGCTTATGGTCGTTGTTTGGTAAGTATAAATATAATAAAATAAAAAAACATAGCATCAGTTCTCGAAACCCGTGTATGACCATTCCATTTTATATTTGTTTCAGGCCCCTTATTCCCTTTACCTTAGCCATATTTATAGAATACTTTTCAAAGGAGAAGACTCCAGAAAGCTACCGCGATGCACACATCTACAACATATTGATGAACTTACTCAGCACTCTGTCAGCTCTGATGCTCAATCATACGCAACTGTCTCAGGGTCGGGTCGGCATGCGAATCAGGATAGCTTGCTGTTCTTTAATGTACAGAAAGGTAAGTGATAAAGTTAAATCTAATGATTAAACACGCTGTACAATACAGTTTATACCAACCCAAACTTATCCTAAATACCGTAGTGTCTCGCAATGTCTCCCAAAAGAATTTCCAAAATTTTTATTCATAACGGACAGAACGGACGGCTTATAGGACGGATCTTTAACGCTTTCGGTGACGAAAAGTTTTAGTTATGGCCATCGTGTTGCGCCTCCCGCAGTACTGGAAGGTGTGGCACATGGTGAGGCCTATGTCTTTCGGCTAAATGATGAAGAGCTTAGGGTACTAAAACTTCACAAATGACGACGGTAAGAACATGGTCATCACGGCAAAACAATCAGAGTAATGAGTTTCTTTGATTTTTAGATACTGAAACTCAACCGCGCAGGTTTGGGCAAGACAGAGCCCGGACAAGTAATCAACTTGATGTCAAATGACGTGAATCGCTTCGATTTAGTGACCATTTTTCTGAATTATTTGTGGATAACGCCTATTGTGGTGCCTGTGGTGTGTTACCTAGTGTGGCAACATGTCGGTATCGCCACCCTTGCCGCGCTGCTAGTCGTTGCTGTGCAAACCGCTATTGTACAAGGTATTAACAATTTGTCATTTAATTAATTCATCAAGAACCCTGAATTTGCGAGCCATCCAATGTTAATTGCTCTTTTGTTTCTAGTATATCTAAGCAACCTTCAAGGAAAACTTCGCGGGAAGATAGCAAACCGAACTGATCAAAGAGTAAAGGTGATGAGTGAACTGGTTGAAGGAGTACAGGTGATTAAAATGTACGCATGGGAGAAGCCTTTCGAAAAACTAGTCCACCGATTACGAAAGTAAGTACTCAAACAGAAAGACTTCAAAGGTACATTTGGGTAGTGCATCCTTGGGTGTAGTTGTGTTCTATAAAGGTGTGTATTATATCCAGACTGGAGGTTGGTTACATCCTAAGGACATCTTTCGTCAAAGGGTTCTCAACAGCCCTAGGCGTGTTCACCGAGCGATTCATTCTGTTCTCTGCTATCGCGACATTTGTCCTGATTGGCGGTGACATCCGAGCGCAAACCACCTTCTCACTGGTTCAGTACTTCAATCTGATGCAAATGGTGTGCAACATCATGTTGCCAATGGGGCTTGCGTATTTGGCTGAAACCAAAGTGACCATCAGACGACTGGAGGTAAGACATGGTTTTGTCTATATTAATTGCTTGTGGAAACTTCGCATACCCCAACTAGTGCAGCTATTGAGAACTCATAACTTTTTGCAGATTAATAACATTAACATTTACTTTTATCTTTTAACAGGAGTTCTTATTGTTAGACGAAAATGAGCCAGAGAAACTAACATCCAATATCGTGCTTGATCCCAAAACCATGTTGGGTAATGGATCAGAAAAAGAGAAGAACGTTCAGGAGAAGCCGAGGCTGACAGGCCTGACGATATCTAACGTGACAGCAAGCTGGCAGCCCGACTCTGTTTTGGAAACCCTAAAGAACATCACGTTGAAGGCTGCACCTGGAGAATTTATTGGCATAGCGGGACCTGTGGGATCTGGCAAGGTGAGATTTTATAGGGAAATCTGAATTGGTTTGCACCGAAATGCTATAACAGTATCGTCTCGTCACTTTTGTTTCAAAAAATCAAAAATTCATTTATTTGCGTAAATAAGGTACAGAAGGTTGGTAAAATGTACAAAATTGTTCTCTTACTCTGCCTTTAATTTCGGCGTGCAAACATAAAATAGAGTTAAATGATCATAATCATGCAGTCACCAAACAGATAAGCCCATTAAAATTGTATTAGTGAATTAAATAAATGTCAATATACTATGAAAAATTAATAAAGATAATATTCACAAATGTCAATAATGGGCGAGATTCACCACACAATAGTAATAACCAAATACAAAATAATAACAATCATAATTAAAAATAAAAATTAATAATAATAAAGATAATAATCAAAATTGTCAATAACAATCATGTCAATAATTGGCGAAACACGCCAGACAATAACAAAAACCAATGACAAAAAAATAACAATAATAATTTAAAAAATAATAAAGATAATAATCATAAATGTCAATAATATTCATGTCAATAATGGGCGAAATTTGCCACACAATAATAAAAACCAATGACAAAACAATAACAATCATAATTTAAAATTACCGTGGAATTTACAAAAAACTTACAATTTATACTCCAAAAACTCATGTACACTATAAAAACATTTTTCAATTAGAAACCTCGTCAAATTATTTTTAAATCTAGAAAACGGTAGCATTTTTATGAAATTTGGTATTTTGTTATACAATTTTATGCACATAATGTAGCTGTTGTTACTCGTTAATGTGAGATTCGTCCTCGGTTGAAATAACTTATTAGTATACATAGATCGCGGGGCATAGTAGTTCGTCGCCTGCTGAAAAAGTTTCTTATGTTTGAAAACAAATATACAGGATTCTAATATATAAATACATGGAAGAGTTAATATTTTATATTTCCTAAAGAATGGACGACATGACTCTATTTGTTTCAACCCAAATATAGCTCTTAGACACTTTTTCTGCATAACGAATGCTTGATCAATCTCCACACAACGACCCCACAGGATAATACCATACCTTAGAGTGGAGGTTATATAGCCATGGAAAGCCGTTATTGCGGCACTTCTAGATACCTCGCAGCTAATACGCCTCAAAGGGTATATGAATTTATTTATTTTAACACAAATGTCATTTATATGATTTTTCCATGAGCAAAATTTATCTAAATTTATTCCAAGAAACTTAACAGAGTCAGTTTCTGCCAGGGCAACCCCTTTATAAGATATATTTAGGTCCAAGGGTTTTGATCGATACGTGTGAAATTGCATAAATTTTGTTTTATTAATATTAACTTTTAAATTATTAGTCTCTAGCCACTCTATAGTTTTTTGAAGAGCAATATTTATTTCTTGTTCGTACGAACTTTTATCATGTCCTTTGATTATGATTGTAGTATCGTCGGCAAACAGTACACATTTATGATTTATAATTTCTGGGAAATCGTTTATGTAGAGTAAAAACATTGGCGGTCCCAAAATACTGCCCTGTGGCACGCCATATCTGTTAAACATAAACGAAGATTGGGATGATTCTAAAGTTTTTGTTTGGTCATTATAATTCGTTATTTCCACAGATTGTATTCTGTCAGACAAATATGATTCCATCCAGTTATATGCCGTTCCTCTGATTCCATATCTGGAAATCTTTTCCAATAATCGTTCATGAGAAACGTGATCAAACGCTTTACTCATATCCATGAATAAAACTGTAACCGGTATTTTCTTGTCAATACAATCTGTTATTTCTTTTATTAATTGAAAGGCTGCCAAAGACGTACTTCTATTTTTACGAAACCCATTTTGTTCGTCCTTAATAATTTTGTGCTTTTCAATGAAGTTTGCTAATTTGTTATGAAAAGCTTTTTCAAAAATTTTAGAAAAAATAGGTATCAAAGTCACGGGTCTGTAATTGTCCATTTGAGTGCTATCACCTTTTTTAAATACTGGCTTCACCAAAGATTTCTTTAGTAAATCGGGAAATATTCCTTGCTCTAAAGAGAGGTTAACAACATGTAGAAGTGGCTCTAGAATTATATTGACTGACAGTTTTATGATGTCAGTGCGAATATTATCATAACCAGTAGCTTTGGAATCATTTAGAGACATCACTTATCCAAAATCAAGAGGCACAAAACCAGAAGGTTAAGTTTACACGGAATGTCATAATCCATTGTTTTCTTAATAATCAGGAATGTTAGCACTCATTGAGATAACAGGCTTTGATCTTCAAATAAGTAGTTATTTTATCATGATGATTGGCTTACTTCAAATTACTCTTCTTACTTATTTTAACTATGGTAAAGATTAATTAATGTTATATTCCACTCAACCAACAAAAAGCAAGATAGCATGAGTCATCAGAAAAGTATATTTTAGGTGATGCAGAATAACATCGTTATCACTACCGTTTACAACTTTGCTTACCAGCGAATAAATCTTTCTGGTGTTGAACAAATTATGCTCCCATTGTCTTGTCTTATCTACAAATATATGCGTCGTCTGTCTTTCTTTATTACTAACATATTTTATTTATTTAATGTTTTCAGTCGTCTCTCCTGCAACTGATCCTGGGTGAACTGATTCCTAAGGAAGGCACTTTATCTCTGGGGGGAGCACGAGTATCTTACGCTAGTCAGGAGCCCTGGTTATTTGTCGCCACAGTCCGAGAAAACATTCTGTTTGGCCTGCCTTATGATCGTATCAGATATAAGAAGGTATGTATTGCTACCAAAATTTGTATAGACGATATGTTCGAGAATATGATTTTATAGTCCTAAGGTTTAGACTTTAGGAACTTAAATTAATGTTATTATATGTAAAGTAAGAGAAGAAAAGAAAAGAGGGACACGTTACAACCGGCCAGGATTAATGAAACAGGGATAGGAGAAGATGAAAGACTTTCACCCTGCCGATAAGAACTGGTACTTATTTTGCATAAATGCTTCCTTAGGTGATAAGAGCATGTGCTTTGGTGAGGGACTTCGAACTTCTGCCTCATGGTGACTCAACCCTGGTTGGAGAGAGAGGCATCAGTCTCAGCGGTGGGCAAAGAGCTAGGATCGGACTAGCACGTGCCTGCTACAGACAAGTAAGTGTACAAATCAGATATAAATTTGCGTTTCTGCCAACAAAGTATAAACACGTGACATTGAATCCGATACAATGTTTAGTTATTTATTGATAGCGGCATGTAAACAGACATACACTCAGTTTTATTACCAGCTAATAGTTTCTGGTTTTAATTTGACATGATGACTGAGTAGGTATTTGTTTATCTATTTCATGCTAACAATCTTGGAAACACGGAAATTGTGTAAAGTAGCAAAATTTTAATATTCTAGCAAATACTAACTACGTATATCGATCGACTGAAAGTCAAACAAAAAGAAATTTAAACTCCTTTCACTATTATCTTCTTCAGGCGGACATCTATCTCCTGGACGATCCACTATCAGCTGTGGACACACACGTGGGCAAGCATATGGTTTCTGAGTGCGTGATGGGGCTCCTGGAGAAGGCTACTAGGATCCTGGTGACGCACCAGCTGCATCACCTTAAAACCGCAGACAAAGTCATCATATTACGACATGTAAGAACATACATAATATGCCTATCTGTGTTTACATTTGACAAATAAAGCAACATTGTGAAGGTCATTTTCATTATTTGAAGAAGATAATAATTCTATATTATAAAGTAAACTTAAATACTACGTGACAGTTTTTGGAGTTTATTTTTGAATGAAATCATAATACCTATTATTATTCACGATCTATCATTTTCATTTTTCTTTTTTTATATACTCTCTCTCTCGGCTCGCGCTTGACCACTATCTCACCTGTTGGTAAGCGATAATGTGGTCGATGGTGATACACGCTTGCCTAGAAGTATCCTATTCACTCTTGACTTAAATACTCCCAGATTGTAAATGTCGGGAAACACAGACTCCGGCAGGGAATGCAACTCCTTAGCTGTACGCATAATAAAAGTGATTCCAAAACGTTTTGTGCGTATGGGTGGAATGTCCACCATGTACCGATGGCGCATCGCTGTAAATCTGGTAGTCTGATGATGAAACGGGCTAGGTGGAATTAGATCGTGCAATTCTAACACACACTCCCCGAAATGTAACCGATACAAACCGACAAGCTGGCAACTCGGGGACGGTGTTCAAGGCTCTGGAGCTTTGAATTGACCAGTGCCTGTCCTTCATTGATGGTCCAATGTTGTGGTATAACGTCGCACCATGTTCGTAACATGGTGCGACGTTATAGTAAGATAATATTTACAATACTTCATCGACCCTAACTATATAATATTGGTAGAAGGGCAGGGGGATGATCATGATGTGACTCCAAATGACAATTGAATGTTCTATTACAGGGTGAAATGGAAATTCAAGGCTCATTTGACGAAGTATCCAGAACGCCACTGTTCGCCGAACTCTTACAAGACGAAGATGAAGATTTAGCGGCAGGCCAGCAAGTCAAGATGCAGAGAAGTATCTCTGTCAGGGTAAGCCTAAAATCTCATTGATAAATATTATAGACACACTCGTAAATAACAAATTCATGAAGATAGCAAGAATTTTTAATGCCAATGACATAATAATTGATAATACAATGTAAACATACGACAATGCACAAGTCATGCGAAGTTTTAATTCGGAAGTAACAATTCTAACCGCATTGAAAAATATATAATTTGCTTTCCAGTCACGTGCAAGCAGCGTTTCATATGCGGAAGGTATTGAAGATTTAATCGACGAACAAGTAGAAGTGGAGGAGGTCACGGGCACAGGTATGACTTCACTAGTGACCAGAGATCGAAATAGGTAGTGTACATTTACCTAAATTCGAGGAAGTAAGTAACATAGAGTTGATAAAACCTCTGCGCTTTGAATTCATTTGAAGTAAATTATATTTAAGAATATCATTATCTTTTAAGAGTTTAGAAGAATTAATTTTGTTGTAAAACAAAGCTCTTTAATTTAACAGTCATAGTACCTTTGGTAACTCAATTGACGCCAGTTGAGTTACCAATGGTAACATTTGCCTATTTAGTTCAAATGTATTTGAAGTGCAATAAGTAATTTGCAATTTCTTAATGTATTATGCCGGGATTTTAGAGGAGGTATTATCAACTCTATGTTACTTACTTCCTCGAACCAGGAACAACATACTCGTCTCGTTTCGTTTCTTTAGGTAAATATACTCTACCTATTCCCATCTCTAATGATCAATCTACACTACTTGTGATATATTAAGAGAAAATATATATATATATTATTATTATTATATTTTATTATTTGCGTGTGTTTAATGTTTTGTTTAATTGGTTTCAGGTCGTGTCCCAGGCACCGTGTACAGCAAATACTTCAGCACCGGCGGCGGTTGGTTCCTGCTTAGCACAACTGTAATTGCCGTATTGGTTGCCCAGATTATCACGTCTGCCAGCGATTTATGGCTTACTCACTGGTAATTAACCTTTCATTACTGTTGATTCTGTATTTGATGCTTTGCTATTTGTGGTATGTAAGGTTTCTTTTCATTTCTCTCGAAAATATATATTCTTTATTTCAGGATGAACGACGTAGAAACACAGTATGTTGGAAATGTTCCTATGTTCCTTCAGGCAAATATTACCGTTAGTAACTCAACTGACGCGTCCATGAACATCACAGAGTTCTCTACGACCGAAGGTCCTCTGACCTCAACTATAGCTACCATCACTTCAGCGGTTATGTTTAATGATACAACTGACAACATATTGAAAGACGCTACCATGCCTGATGGTGTTACTGTGGCACCAGCTAGAATTGATAATATTTTCTACATCTACGTTTGGGCAGCTGCAATTCTGGGATGCATTATCGTTACAACTGGAAGGTTGGTATATATTCTTTCCTCACCTTAATCTAGTCAGTAATTTGTAATGCCGTAAACTTTCGGGTACAAAGTGAAATATATTTCGGATCTTTCATAATAGCTTTAACTTTGTATCCTAGGCTTTCGTCTTCCCAGTGAGCTGGAATCAAAAGGAAACCAAATCAATCAAGTACATACTTACCAATATGTTGATCTATTTCAGAGCCATGTTGTTCCTGTGGGTATGTATGCGCAGTTCGATCAAGCTTCACAACCAGATGTTCAGTAACATCTTGAGCGCCACAATGCGGTTCTTCGATACCAACCCCTCCGGCCGCATCCTTAACAGATTCTCTAAGGACATGGGCGTCGTCGACGAAATACTGCCAAGAATGTTCTTGGACACAATTCAGGTAAAAAAATCGTCTCATCTGGGGTTTCCATTCCATACCACCAACCACAACTGTCATGTCTCAATAATAGTATTCTACTAAAGTTTAAACCCTTGACAAACAGGTTTTCATGGTAATGTTGGGTATTCTGGTGATGGTGGCCATCGTGAACCCGTACATGCTGGTGACTACTGGCGTCTGCGCCATTTTCATGTATGGCTTGACCGTCGTCTACCTCAGCACAGCGCAAGCTATCAAAAGGTTATTTTAATTTAAATATTTTAAACACTGGCCATAGATGAAATACTTTTCGCAATAAGTAATGCAATTGCTTATGATGTTGTGGACAGAGTGGAGGGCGTGTCGCGCAGTCCAGTCTTCTCGCACGTGACGGCGACCATGTCAGGGCTGAGCACGGTACGCGCGTGCCAGGCCGAGGAGCAGCTGAAGGTGCAGTTTGATGACAAGCAAGATGTGCACACGGCTGCGTGGTGAGTGGGGAAACATTTTTTTAATATTATTCTGTGAAAAAAATCATTCAACTAAGAATCGTAGAATCTTCATGTTAATATTTGCTTTACAGGTTTTTAACTCTGGTCACCAACACTGCATTTTCCATCTGGCTGAGTCTTATCTGCAGTATGTACGTCATCGTGGTCGCTTACACTTTCCTACTCATGGATGATGGTAATTGGAACAGATTTATTGAATCTCATAGAGTAATAAAAATATTCAATAATGTATGTTACTAGATGACGGAATACAATCCTTAAGATTTAACAGAATTTAAACTAAACCAAAATATTCTAAATACAGGTAACACCAAGTCTGGCAACGTAGGCCTCGCCATCAGTCAGGGTTTGATTTTGGTAAACATGGTCCAATATGGAGTGAAACAAGCGACGGAAGTGATCTCGCAAATGACGTGCGTGGAGCGAGTGATCCAGTTCACGTCACTGCCTCAGGAGAAGACTGAGGGACCGAGCCCGCCCGCAGACTGGCCGCAGAAAGCACGAGTCGTATTCAAAGACCTCACTCTGAGATATGACAAGGATGCCGATCCCGTGCTTAGAAGACTGAACATTGTAATCGAAAGTGGATGGAAAGTGAGTATACTTACTAGCATGTACAAGTATATTAGAATTCTTACCTTACAGTGATTAAAAATTGTTACAGCACCATATTGAAATATATTGTATGGACTCAGTACAAGTAAATACTCATGGCTCCTGAAAACTCTATTTTGTCACACAATAATTGGTATCCCACGAGTTCTGTATATGTGCGGATTCTTAAGGAAAAATCATGGAAAGTTCTTCTTTTTGCCCTTTGGTTTAAAACAATATCTTTTTTACTTCAGGTTGGAGTAGTGGGTCGTACTGGAGCAGGTAAATCTTCGCTGATCTCTGCTCTCTTCCGTTTGGCGCCGATTGAAGGCGACGTCTTCATTGATGACATTGAGACTGGAAAAATCGCTCTTAAAGTACGTAACGTATTGTGTCTTTGTTATGAGGAAGCCTTTAGTGACATAGACTTACAGTTTATTGTAAATTTGAGATGAGTCTTGCTTAAATCTGTCTTAAATCTTATACTTATTTTGCAGGAATTGCGATCGAAGATAGCTATCATTCCTCAAGAACCAGTGCTGTTCTCTGCCAGCCTGCGCTACAATATGGATCCCTTCGACAAATACTCCGATATTCAGATCTGGGAAGCTCTGGAACAGGTAATTTATATCTTCACAATATCTTGTATTTCTACATTCCAGCTGTTCTTTTCTGTCATTACAAACTGTTTCCCTTGTCCAGGTGGAGCTGAAGGACAGCATCACCGCGCTGTCGTCGGCGGTGGCCTCGGGCGGCTCCAACTTCAGCGCGGGCCAGCGACAGCTGCTGTGCCTGGCGCGCGCCGCTCTCGCGCGGAACAAGCTGCTCGTGCTCGACGAAGCTACTGCCAACGTTGACCCTACGTAAATCCATACTACATTTGGTTATTTGGCAAACCTATGAGATGGCAGTGTCCTCTTTGTTCAAACTGGCAACTTACTTGCATCCAAAATTCTGCCGCTACTCGCTAGAATTATCTTTACCTTTCATCCTGACCCATAGAACTTCATTATTTGATATTATTAATAGTTCTACACTGAGTCTTGCACTAGATTTTATTAGATACAATTAAAATAAAATGAAGCGACATAATTTTTTACTTAAGACGATGACGGTCGCCAACGACCTTGAGGGAACAAAACGCGTGCTCGTTTCTCACCCGTGCGACCCAAAATTCGGTAGTTTTTTTACTTTCCTTACTATTCTATGACTTTAAAAAAAGCCTAAGATTAAATTGTAGATAATTAAATTGTCTTTGAGATGGTGACAATTTCATTAAAATACGATTCGCGGTTTTGGCGTAACTTTACAAATTAATTACACTATGTTTGGTTGCGCCGGTTAAGACGCAACGCAGATACGCGAATGGCAGGTTTCGAGAGATAGGAAGAGATAAGTGATTTTGGGTCAAGTGAAGTGACTCGCTTACAATAGGGTTAGGTAAAGCACAAATACCCGAGTTCAGACGTCCGAGAGTAGCTCCGCTGCCGCTATCGATGAGTGGTGTGAAGGAAAAGAGGTTCTTGGCGAGTTCACTATCTTCGCGAGCTCGTTCGATTTGAGCTCGAGCCGCGAGCTGTGCTATCGACTGGTCTCCGCGACGGTTGACCTAGCAGCAGCAACGAAGCAAGAAGGGTTCTTGCCGACGAAACGTTTGGAAGAAGAAGGGTGAAAAGGAAAAGAGACCCGCACAGGAGTTGCAAGCCAATATAAATGCTGCTGGTTGACGTCTGTCAGCCTGTCACAGCTGTCACTTCAAAAATACTCATGTGGGGTGTGGCGGTCTCGCTCACACCCGATACCAAGGCATTGTGCCGGAAAGGACAAAGAGGGTAGGACACGATTCCAGCCAAACATCTCGCGTTTCTCTCCCTACCCGCAAGCACGTTACAAATACAACCGACGTTAGGCGCAAACAATGTTATATACTAATAAAACTCAAAATTTTCTTAAATCAAATTATTAAGAAAATTACTAGCCGTTTAGACGTTATTCTCATTTTAAAATCAACTACTGAGGGGTATCTGCGCCTTAAGTATTTTTAAATTAATAATTGCTTTTGCAGCACGGACGTTTTGATCCAGAAGTCCATTCGCAGCCACTTCGCGGATTGCACAGTGATCACCGTCGCGCACAGACTGCACACCGTCGCAGACTCCGACAGAGTTGTTGTAAGTAAACTAAGAATTTAGATTTGTTTACCCTACCTATGGACCCGCCAAAATTACACAGACTGTCAATGTAGTGCATCCAAACGCCATGAAACCAAAATACGAGTACCCACATAGTTTAGCTAGAAACTTGAAATTTTGTGCAAGTGTTACTTAAAATATATGTAAGAAGCGATCACTATATAAAGGAAACATTTTTGAAAGTTCACCTCTAAAGGCAAACCCAATAGAGGTATCGAAAGTTTGTATGGGTTCTTCGTCATTTGTGCATAGGAAACGCCATCGTGCTCGCCGCTTGTGAAATAATAATAAAGTCAATCTAGTTCTACAGGCTAACTGCAGGGTATCCGAGATGGAGAGGGGGGGTTGTGATAGTCGGGATCGTGCGGGAAGTTATCGCGCATCATTGGGGTCGGCTTTGGAAAGCAGAGCGGACTCTCTCCACTCATATAGCTGTTTCAGGATTTTTTTGTACACATTCTTTTTTGTTCTATCGTTTCTAAAATTAAAATCTTAAATTAATTGACTGCCTAAACTACTGAGTATAGTTACAGACTTTTTATGCACAACTTTCGGTGACAATTATTTTGCAGATATACGAGTATCTATCTTAAGGCGTAGATAAATACTCATTGTAATTACGATCAAATGGTCTTATGTAACATTACAATTACGACTAGCCGTTTAGACGTGATTCTCATTTTAAAATCATTTATTATCATGAGCCTTGCCAGACTATGCTCAGGTGAGCACATAATATGTCTGAAAAGGTGATAGGTTACATAGAACAAAGCGTGGCAAAGCGGGTTGCCAGTATTGCCGTTCGCTAGCTCGTATATTTGTTTTTCACTGCTTCACAAATTCTATACGTATTTCATATTCCTCTTTTATCCCAGGTAATGGAAGCAGGCCAGATAATAGAGTGCGGACATCCACACGAGCTCCTTCAAGATGAAGATGGTCCCTTCTCGAAGATGGTGAAACAAATGGGACCTGCCTCCGAACAGAGTCTTCGGGATTTGGCGAGCAATGCTTTTGTCGAGCATAATAAAAAATGTTCGATGAAAGCCTAAAACTAAATTAATGAATGAAAAATTTGAAGAGTTTAGACGTGTCGACGTCGATAGAAAGAAAACCGTGCCCATTGACTGACCACAGACATTTTATTGGGGACTTTTCGCAAATACATAGATAGGAATGTCTGGTGGAAAGTTAATTGCAGATGTACATATTATTTTTAAGACGCAACTGAAAATAGGGGCTATGATTAAGTAAATTTTTTGTACATATATTTGGTTTCTGTTATATAAGTCCCACGAATCTGTAGATAAAATATATAGACCGTTAACTTTAATGTAAGTGAAACCATATATAACTTTGCTATGTAATATTACCTGTGATCCAGTGCCAATATCTAGTTAAGATATTATAGATTCAATTCATTGTTATCCTTTTTAATATTTTTGTCATCATTGATATAATTATTAAGTATTATATAATTGAGATATCGAGTAGTATTTTAAGATGAATTTACTACCTTTACATGTTTTTAGTTATTTATTCTACTGTAATTTTGGTATAAAAGAAATAATGAAATATGAATATATTTTGATGAACGTTTTATTTTTGCTTGTAACCTTTTTCCAAGAAGTTAATCGTTGTACTTTGGGGAATTCCAGGCGTAATACCTGTTTAGTAATTAACAAATCAACGAGACAACAACGCACGTTGTTTAACAAATCAACGTGCGTTGTTGTCTTGATCCTGAAACTAAGACCACGCGTTCAAATGTTCGTACTTTAACTTTTCCTACAAAAAGGGTGTAGGCTACTATTTGTTATCTGTAAGCTCAACAGATGGCGTTGGCGTCGAGTTACATCTCGCTATGGTTTCGTTCCAGAAACGGATATAAGTAACAGAGGCATGTAATGTGAAGTTACAGCATTTCTCAATATATAATCATCTTTCTCAATATATACATTATAATCATCCCTTATGTTAGTAGATATTTTTGGACGAATCGAACTTGGTTTTGTGGGGGAACTATCCTACAGAGTGCATGTGTGCAAGGAAACTCAAGAGTAAATTAAAATAGCATACAAAATTTATTTCGAGTACTTCTAAAAAGTAACACGTAAAACACCAAAATTATGTCATCAAGACAAGCATCAACAGAACGTTGAATTTTCATATTTCAATCAAATATAGACTAGGCTCTAGCAGCCAGCTACATTATGCACATTAAAACCTAATAGGTTTGAATGCATGTGCAAACCCTGGTCGATTTTATCAAAATATAAATGAAGTGAAATTATTCAAATTATTATTTAGAATTGTTAGGATATCGGCGTTCCGGGTTCTGGGGCTTTTTGGACCGGGACCGCGGTCCTGGATTCCACCTATAAATACAATATTATTTTTGAGTAGTATTTTGGGACCACAAGAAAATAGAAAATAAAGTACAGATAACAAAAAAGCTGATATAATATTTTAATCAACAATTGCACACACATATTTAATAAAACAATTCTAAAAGTAAAAGCGTTTATAGGCTGTTACAAGCTTTTTTTAGATCTGTAATGTTTCGTTATGTAGTAAAAACCTTTATAAAAGTACGTTGCCATCCTACTTCACTACTCGGCCAAGAGAAAAAACAGGGGCTCTAAGAGCTTACCCCATAAGCTCTTAGAACAAGATTAATTCCATTCTACTTGGGACTTATAATTGATAACCGCTTCAACTGGAGTTATCAGGTAGAATGTGTATGCGGCAAGTTGCGTGCTATACTCACCAAATTTTCCATTATAAAGCGGACTACACTTCACAGAACTCTTCTTCAAATGTACACAGCCCTTGCGGAATCGATAATCTCATATGGACTTACCAGCTATGGACGCACATTTAAAACTTACCTCGATAAAATACATAATTTGCAAACACGGTTGTTGAAGCTGGTAGTACCAAAATATGTTAAAAATAAGTACCGCGACAATTATATAGGTCTATTCAAACATTGTAAAGTATTACCTGTTCTAGCTCGCGCTGAGTACCTGTTTCTCATAGAACATTTTGATAACACTGATATTCAGGTTCCAGTAAGATATGATGTGGATAATCGACAAGCAAAAACTAAATCTTTTAAAGTGCCACGCAAAAATATTTTTTATGGTAGACGCACCGCATCTGTCATAGTTCCTAATTTATTAAACCAAATACCCGTAGACATTAGAGACTCAATGAGCAGTAAAAATGTGAAGCGCAAGCTTAAACAACAACACATCGACCAGATTACATCTTAATTTACTAATAGCGCGTTGATCAAATTCCAGACCAGGGCATGCTAAGACAGACTCCAGGGGTCTAATGGTGTGCTTTTTTTAATCCTAAGGACAACTTATTTTTATGAATAAATAAATAAAATAAATACATCTGTCTTTTTTAACAGTCTTACCATGATAGTTTTGACACGTCATGGTACGGGGGCATGTATCAAGAAACCGAACGTAAGGATAAATCAATGTTCATGGAAACGTATCAGGTTCAATAATAAGAGAAATCTATACTAATATTATAAAGAGGAAATATTTTTTTGTTTGTTTGTTTGTTTCTACTGGACCGATTTCAAAAATTATATCACCTATGGAGAGCTACATTATTCCCGAGTAACATAGGCTTTTGACGGGAGCGAAACCGCGGGGGTCAGCTAGTATAAAATAATTTTAAAAAATCTAAAAAAACTCGCTTTAATAGAAAACCAAACTAAAAAGTAAAAATAATTTTCGATAAATTTAACTGATGAATAAAAAAAATATTTTATTGTAAGAAAACGTGGGATGCCTGATGTCAATTGTTTACAGATATTGGTAAAAGTAGTCATTTTGAAAGTATTTTACACATACTTGTAATACAGAATCCACTAGACTGTATTTTAAATCAAATTGCTGGTGAATAATCCTGGCCATTTGGTTATGCCTGATTTTATTGAGAATTATTATTTGTATTAATATTATTTGCATTAATTATTAATTATAACCAGCAATTTTACAAAATTTATATCGAAAATAAAATCAAAATAAATTAAATCACATAAACAGTGGGACTACTTCTCAAGAAGGAAATCATAGTTTGGTTTCGCGTCCAAGCCGTATGCGCGCTTGAATTCCAGGTGTGCGTCTGTGGGTAGGATGTACTCGACTATGGCGGGATCTTTGGCCAAATTGTCGATGTACTCCAACTATAATAAAAAACACACAAAATTATAAAAATATGTAGATAATAACACAATGCAACATGTACGTTTTAGAGAGACTGTGACGATTATATTCATTCTGCCGATTCAGGGCCATCATAGAAGGAAGACTTGGGAAGGATGGACATGCCCAATCCTATTTTAATGCCGCTGTTTGGCAGGTTTTCAGGGTAATATCATCATCCAGTCGAAAGACGTCCACTGCTGGACATAGGTCTCCCCCAAGAGTAGCCACATCGATCGCTCCTGTGCGTCTCGTATCCAGCGGATCCTCGCAGCCTTAACCAGCACCCTAATTGTGTACACCCTAGTTCAAAGTGTAGCGCACGGTACGCTTTCCTTGCATTCATTGCTTCATATGATCAGAAATTCGTCTACTCTACAGCGTAAAACACCATAGGCCAACTTCATATGATCAAAAATATGCAATTAGGGTGCAGGTCATCGGTCCGTCTAGAAGTGGGCCTTCCATCACGCATCTTGCGGTAAGCGGTCGCCTCTCTAGCCTGAAGTAGAATTTGACAAATACTCAATAGACCAGGGTCGATAATTTTTAAAACCAAAAAAAATAATAGTAGGATGAAACCCATTAGAAAAGGAGGGGAATATTATAAAAATGAAAGGAAAAATAATTTACGGGCGATCTGAGGTCGGGAAGGGGATGGGGGTGAGTTTTTAAGGGTAAAAAACGGTTTTTCTCGATTTCCGGCAAAACTAAAAGTCGTATCGAAAAAAGTCAAATGGCAAAGTTGTAGGTAATAAAAAGATCTAAAACTTTTGTATTTACACTTTTTTCACATAACCTCAAAATTTATGTGAAAAATCCAAAAAACCAAGTTTTTGGTTTTTTATTTTTATCTTTTACAAAATTTTTTTTTTTTAACGAAATTTGGTGAAAACTTACCTTTTTATGTCCCAAATACGCTGTAATTTATTTGATTAAAAATATTTATTTTTTCACCTTATTTTGAATTAATATCAAAAAAACACCCTAATTTTCAATCGAAAATTCACCCGTCAAAATATCAGCTTTTTTCAAAAAGTTGGTATGGTTTCTGTTCGTTGAAATCTCTACTTTCCGATGGTAAAAAAAAAATATATGTTACTACAGTAAATCTTCTCAGAAAATGCAAAAAATCAAAAAAAACATGAATTCGAAAATTTCTTTTTAATTATTATAAATAATTTTGAGCTATTTATTAAAATTTACACTTTAATTACTCGAAACACGTTAGATTACATGTGACATTGATAACAAAAAAATTGCAAATAAAAATATACTACTATAATTAACAAACAAATAAGTTAATACAATTAATATTTAATAAGACATCTACAATATTTGGAGAAATTTGTCGAATCTTCTTTAAATTATATGCGTAGATGCCTATTTATAACTATTTTATGATAAATTATATATACCTGAGTGACCTACGAAAAATTGTAGCCCATCAAAAGGTATTTCGTGGAGAAGTGGGGAAGGGGCTAGGCGGGTCTGGGTCTTACTAGATACATACCTACTATTATATACTATATATTTCGTAGCAGCTGTTACAACCGTTAGCCTAACCAGTATTCGAAATACAGTACAGTATACAACATCGTTTATAAAAATACCTACACGTGCACGCTGAGTTTCTTGAAGATAATTGTGACAAGTTTACTTAAAAAAACAAAAAAACTTTTCGAAAAGAAATGCCATCAAAAAGACAAAAACTAATGGATAAGTGATTAGAATTGAAGATAAGGTATTTATGAATGATAAGATTAATGTGTTTAAAAATATTGTAATGAATAACGCCATCCCCTTCCCGACCTCAGATCGCCCGTAAATTATTTTTCCTTTCATTTTTATAATATTCCCCTCCTTTTCTAATGGGTTTCATCCTACTATTATTTTTTTTCACTTTTTATTATTTTTCAAGGCTTCTACCCTGGTCTACAACTTCGAGATTTTAATTCAGAAATCGGGGTTTGTTTAACCAGGATATTAATTCAGCGAAGTTGACTAGAAAGTGCCAATGAGTCAGTCAGTGAATGGAAATTACATTTTCAAATTACCTACAAATGGTAACACTGCGATCGCCAGAAACCAACAATCCGACTTATCTTTTATCAAAGGTGCTAAGTAGCAGTTTGTAAGGGCTGGGTATTGTCACCGGCTTCTTATTGGAAACACAGTGAATCTATAATTAATCTGTCATTGGTAACACGTAGACCTTGAACTAGCCTAGCATAGAACATAATAGGTACCAGCTTATACTGGTTTTATTACCACTGATGTAAGGCACCATCTTCCTGGCCCTTGCCCATGTTAGTTGGAGTCGGCGCAACGCGTTTTCTTCTTCCAGACCGTCCTGTTCCCCGTCACGCTATCACTGACTCCCTTTTCTTTCATATCACTCCTCACACAGTCCATCCATCTTTTCTTTGGCCATCCGATCCATCCACATTTATATTCATAACTCTTTTAGTAACATGCGTTTCATCCCTCCTCATCACATGAACATACCAGAACAAACTGTTTCCTTTCAACTTTTCTGTCACTGGAGAAATGAGTATTTCACACTTCATCCATTCTCGTCACTCCACACATCCATCTTTTCCACAGCCCAACATTCTAATCCATGCATTAGGACATATCTAATCACGGACATGTAAATTTTTCCCTTTTACTTGAGGGGCATCCGTAAGTCACAAGCTGTTCCAGTGACCTGTCGCCATTTCATCCATCCCGATTTGATCCGGTGCGTTACATCTCGGTCTACCTCGCCATCCCCTTGGACAAGCGACCCTAGGTACCGGAAGTTGGCACATCGGTATGGGTGTTCCAGTGAGAGAGAGACCACCAAAATCACAGAACAAGTATTCTGTTTTAGTTCTGCTTAATTTCAAGCCAACACTCTCCAGTCTGATGTACGGCCTGCTCTACGTTACGTTGTAATTTAAATAAATAAATGGAAATCCATGAAAATCCGCTGGATGCAAGAAGCACAATACAGGGGGGTGACCATAAGCTCTTAGAGCGGTATGAATTTGAGATCGAATAAGGGACAGATGTATCTAACTTGTATACATCTGTCACTTACTCGATATCAAATTGATACCGCTCTAAGAGCTTATGGTCACCCCCCAGATCGATGTTGCGACTAGTGACACTTGGGGAGGGCTTTGTTCCGCCATGGGCGACTTTCGGCAGAAATGATTATAATTTTAGTTCGGTACTTACCACCAACTTATAGTTCTTCTCATCAAGCCTTCCAATATCGCTGTCGAAGGCAACAAGCCTCTCGAACCAGGGCCAGATCATGTAGTCACCGTAGCCAGGCTGCTCTCCATCCAGGAACTTGGTGCCTCGTTGCTTCAACTCTGACTGAAGCATGTCATTTGCCTTGTAATAGGCTACGATATTTTCTTCGGTAATAGTTTCTGGCGCTTTCATCATTTTAAAGATTAAGGTGAGGACCTGAAATGAAATGTTTTTATTAATATTTAATCCTAGCTCTTCTTATTGTATCATATCGGACTTAGCAAAAAAATCCTTTATTAAATATTGTCTAGACTTTAATAATGATGAATCATGTTACTAGTATCTAAAGTGCAAAACGTAATCGTGACATAACACAATTTGCGTCGTTTTCGTCACATTATCTAATATTTAAATACCTACTTGGTAGTTATCGCACTCAACTCTGCTTTGTTTACCATGATAAATGATAATGCAATGTAAAGCCGTGCGCAGACCAGACAAAACTATGTACGTAGGTACATAGTTTTGTCTGGTCTGCGCACGGCCTCAAGTCAAACTATCGTTTTACGAAAACAATGATACCGCATATCGCAAAAAATTATCAAGTAAAGTATTGAAAAAATTTGTGCTGAGAAACCAGCTTTGACACTAGCTTTTCTGAATCTACGAACGGCCTAATGCGGCTGTAAAATAAATAATATAAAAATGAGGAGCACTTACAGCTCCCCAGGCTTCAACAAGGTTTTGTCTTTGGCCTTCAGTAGAGGGTCTTTTGGGAGAAGAGGCGTCTGTGGGTAGACATCGTCCAAGTACTCCACGGTCACCAAACTCTCGAAGATAGAAACACCTTTTGCTACCTCCAGTGCTGGCACTTTCCCTTTGGGGCAAAATCATTGGATGGTTAGTAATAAAATATAATATAAATTATTATTCTTAATATTGCCTTGCAAGTCCGTTTCGAATGAGACTTGTTCCCAATTCTTTGAGTTTCAATGTCTTATCTAAACAACATGTTCATTCTAGACTGGCTGTCCAATTTCGTTCTATTATAGCCAATGTGAGATAATGTGAGAGCAGTGGTGGCCCAGTGGTGTCGGCCGCGACTTACAAGTTGTAGGTCGTGGGTTCGAGCCCAGGCAGGCGCTGTACTTTGTGTAAATTATTTCATCACCACTGCTCTCAAAACAGTGAAGGAAAACATCTTGAGGAAACCGGCATGTCCTAGAACCAAAACTTCGAAGACATGTGACATCCACCAACTCGCACTGGGCACGCGAGGTGGATTGCGGCCCATTCCCTCTCACAGAGAGGAGGCCTGTGTCCCAGCAGTGGGAACATTGATAGGCTGATGATGTGATGATGTGATGTGATAGCCAATGTTTCCAAGTATTTTAAAGTTAATCTGAGACATAACTCGCATCGGTAAAGGAAACCATCGTTAGGAAACCTGGCAGCATTAAGTGAGCGTGGTGATCAACCCACGTGCCTTATATTGTACCCGAGGTGGTTTACGACTTGTCTGCCAGTTCAGTATGGAGTGAAATAGATGAGAGATTCATTAACCCGCTCTAATAGAGGATTGATCCATATGGCTACGAAGCCATGACCGACCTTAAAGCATCGCATAAAAACACATTACAGTAGACTTTTTCTTACCAAAAGCACTAACGGTGTTTCCATTCGGGTTTTTCCATCGTATCAACGTTGACGATCTCATAGTCGATGTTTTTGGCGTTCTGAGCGAGGATGGTGCGCTGCGCGAATGGGCAGTAGCGCATGTTGTACACGCGTAGCTTCCCGGTGAACGGGGACAGAGTATCTCCTGCATTGCAAAGATTAACCAATGTAAAGAATTAAGTAATGAAACATACCCAAATAAATAAACATCTAAGCATCTTTATCACCCCTACATTAAAAAAACCGGACGAGTGCGAGTCGGAGTCGCGCATGAAGAGCTCCGTACCATTAGGTACCGCAAAAAACGGCAAAAAAATCACGTTTCTTGTATGGGAGCCCCACTTAAATATTTATTTTATTCTGTTTTTAGTATTTGTTGTTATAGCGGCAACAGAAATACATAATCTGTGAAAATTTCCTGTCAGTAGTCGCTTTATCAATTACTCCATATTTTCTTATCTATACTATAATAATATTATAAAGCTGAAGAGTTTGTTTGTTTGTTTGAACGCGCTAATCTCGGGAACTACTGGTTGGAATTGAAAAATTCTGTTTGTGTTGGATAGTCCATTTATAGAGGAAGGTTATAGGCTATATAACATCACGCTACAACCAATAGGAGCCGAGCATAAATGAAATATGTTGCAAAAACGGGCGAAAATATTCCTTTTTGAGAGCTTTTGTTGCGTGCGCTGCGTAAACGGTTTAAGTTACGCAAATATAATGTATGATGGAATTGTTCTTCTTTAAAAGTTCTAAAAAAAATTCTGCGACAGCATATGTCTATCTTTTAAGATTGACTCACAATAGCAGCTTTTATGTTCTAAATTTTAATTAGATCGCCGCCGCCGGTAGAAACAAAAGTTTACAGGTTACATTCGTATAGTACTAAGGGTAGGTAGGGTAGGGTAGGGTAGGTGTAGGGTAGGTGTAGGGTAGGTGTAGGGTAGGTAGGATAGGGTAGGTACGTAGCCAGTTGACGGGAGCGAAGCCGCGTGGGACAGCTAGTTTCTTATATTTGCTCTCACGATCCATCCATCTTTCTTGGCCCTCTCCTTTTTCATCCTCCTTACTTTTAAAGTCAAATATTTTCGTTTTAACTTATATAGTCACTTGGGTCACTTTCAAACTTCCTCATAAAGGAATGCTCATTTCTTTTATCAAAACATTATTTTGATAAAATAACATAGATTTCTATCAATAGTTACAACTAAAACAACATTGTTGTTGTTTTTGTATTTATCGATATCTATCTACTCTATTTTCGCTTACCTGCTAGAGACTATACGTTTCTGTATAAATAATATGACAACATACCTTTTGTAAGGTGCTTTGTGTCGTAATTCCTCTTGCCATTTTAATACTTATTACGTTAAATTAACGTTCGAATGTCTGCACTCCGTGAAGTGAGGAGTATATATGCATAGTGAAGCTAAACGTTGGCGATTACATCCTGATTATTCAACACTGCCCCAATTATTTATGCGTAATGTTTCTACAATATCAAAAACTAGAATTTTAATACTATCTGTGCTATGACTCGCTAATTGTCCGCCACGTAATCGCACCACATTCGAACTTTGTCGTGATAGGTACCTTATTAAAATTAAGATTTAACACCGGTCTTGTTGGAAGTGAATGAAAAAGAAATTGGATATGAAATATAGATACTTACAAGATCTAAAAGTTAATAATCAAGTCGTTGGCCTCTATGTCAAAAGCTTAGGATTTTTAAATCAGCACGCAGCTTGAGCTCGGATCGTATTTACTCGTAAAAATTGCAACCTCTATGGGAGTTGTGATTCCTAGACACATATTGAGATTTTGATATACAACCTGTAATGTGACGCTTGAGTTTTAAATCATTAGTTTAGTTTTCTAAACTTACAATAATATCACACGCAAGCAAAATTTTACTGCACCTGTTATACGAGCGACTGAAAACCTATTTATCCAAGGAAGTTGCACCTGAACAGGCAAGGTTTGTAAAGGGTAAGCGCACTCGAGAGCAGATCTTCATAGTTTGCCAAATTATTGAGAATGCCCGAGAGTTCAACAAGTCCAGTTATAGTTGCTTCGTTGACTTCTCCAAGGCATTTGACTCGGTGAAATGGCCAGTGCTGTAGAGGTCCCTTCTTGCTATGGGCAAGCCCGAACACCTTGTGCATCTTTTGAGGCCTCTTTATGAGGATGGAACAGCGTCAGTTAGGACGGATGGCGTACTATCGAATGTCTTTCACCCCAGTGCAGGCGTCTGTCAAGGATGTATAATTTTGCCGCTATTGTTCAAAATCTACACTGAACTTATAATGCGGAATACCCTTAAGGACGGACGGTGTATCGATATGAGGTATAAGGGTTCTCAATTGTGTCACCTAACTTTTTTATCCATAATTTAAAGAGCCATAACTTTTTTTGTCCTAATCATCATTTGTCCGAATGATAACTTACCCGAACTTAATATCACATAATATCACGTGCCATAAAATTGATATCCCTAAATATAATATGTCCTAAATCCGTTTGTCATAAATATTACAATCAATTATATACAAAAACCATAAAACCGTTTTCAATAAAAGTTATAAGTCCTAAATTCAAATTACATAATGTTTATTTATAATAATAATATTCTTGTAACAAATTTAAGATTCGAAATTTGATTTGAGCAAGCAAGCATGCAAGCAAGCACGCTGCATGCAGCATGCAAGCAAGCATGCAACATACCATACAGCAGGTATGGTTTCTGTCTCGGCTCCGACGCTGCGGGGCTCCGGCGGTCCCACGCAATTTTATCGTCGGCCGCAGCTTCGGCTAGCTGGCCGGCTTGTCCGGCCAGCCTCAGCCACGGCGGCGAGTGCCTCTTGCTCACCCAGCACGACTATACTTTTTTTTTTGTTCTCTAAAATAAAATTTTTGCCAATTGCCTACTTACATAATTTTGGAGTGGTCGATTCGCACACCGATAAATTCACTTCGTGTGAATTTTTAAAAGGGGTCGATTCTCACTTTTCGGGCGAGTTAAATTAGTGCGAATCGTCCAATAACCCAAATCTTTTAATGTAGACAAATCAGTGATGTTCCTTTTAATGACACTCCTGTAAAGTTTAATATAATTTATGGTCGGTAATAAGTCGAAATATTTCCCCTAGCCAAATACACCAGAACTCACAATCACTACATAGAATATATACCGTCATTAGTCAGCGGACATGACCCGATCGATACAGTAAAAATCTAAAAATATCATTGGGCTACAAGGTTATATTTGTGTACTTAGGGCCGTACACTACTTTGTACAGTTCACCACTCAGGTAATTGATAACGTTTACGTTAATCTACTTTATGAGTACTGCGCTAGTACTTGGATGTGCTACATTCATAATAGAAGCAACAATGGCTAACAAAATATAATTAGGTGAGTCAATACACAGTTTTATTACTCTACCAGCTGTGCCCGCGTCTTCGCTCATAAGTTTTTGTCTGACCTACTTACCTAACTACCATTTTTTTTTCTAGGGTCATCATTCTTTCGCGGAAAATCATAAATCTTAACACCGCCATTCAGAAAATGACTTCAAATGCACTACGACATCTATCGAATATAAAGTTCAACTGTCCGAGTACCTGAATTGCGTGTGTTGTTTTTTTTTACTTCATGAACACTTAAATTAAATTAAATAAAAATTTTATGTAACTTTTGATAGAGGGAATCGATTGCGATGAATAAAAACTAAGTAATATTCCAAATTACGCACAATGTTTATTTATAAAAGTTATCTACATTGTTTCGTAAATTTTACGTGATGCGTGCACAAAAAAAACAGACAAACAGATAAACAAACAAAATTTTCAATAATGTTGGAAATGGGTTTTGTTGGTTATCCTTTAGCACACTGTCAATTTTTTTTTTTTTTTTTCGATGTACAAAAACGACTTTTCTACAGATTTATTATATGTATGATGATGATTAGCAGGTGTTATACTACAAGAGTGTATGTATGTAATAAAGCCTAAATTATTTTAAAACATTCTGACGTCTTATGTGACACTAGCTACTGCCAGCGGCTTCACCCTCGCGAAGCCGTTGTTTATTTAGACTTCATGCACAAAGGTACAAAATGTCATGTCGGCAATTATTGCAAGGGAACATACTCCCAAGATAAAACTATCCTATGTCCTATATCCAAGGCCTAGTCACTAACATTCATCAAAATTGGTTCAGCGTTTAAGCGTAAAAACTGACAAACAAAAGTTAATTTCGTATTTATAATATTAGTTTGGATTTGAATTATGTTCTTAAGGTTTTAGCGATGTTACAGAATTTTAACCTATTTATTACTGCTACGATGGTATGCTCTGTCTACTACGAGTATGTCATGGTACGCCGTAGCATTCCTCGACTTTTACGTGGAACAGAATAAACGCAGAAGCTGAAATGGTGTCATTCTACTCATCATTATGAACAACTTTTACTATTTGACGAAAACCGAAATCGCGAAAGAAATTTTGTTCCCCATACCACGGGAACCCAAAGCGAAGAAAGAAAATTTGGTTCAAATAAATTACACTAGGTGGCGTGATAAGCTTTGATTTGTTATTGAGTTTTGTGAAATATTAATATTTTCTAGAGACGATCATAAAAAAATTATGTTCTTGTTTAATTAACTCTCCTAAGCACAAAATAAAGGAATCGCTCTTAATTCACATTTCAAAGATTATTTGAATGGGTCATTTAAAATTGATTCCAATAGATGGCGCGGTTTTAAATTTCTGAAGCATCCATTCGTTTTTAAATTTGTATTGTTACACATTTTGGTGCAATGAAACTGTAAAAACGTGCAAAAACATACTATAAAACAAATCGTCGCTGTATAAAAACGCTAGTTACGTCGGCACGGTTTCTTTGTATGTGGTGAGGCATCTGTATGCTAGTATTATATTATCTGTGCCCATACATTTATGACTGTACTAGCTTCACCAGCGGCTTCGGCCTTCGCCCGAGTGAATGTCAAAATTATCCTGAGGGAGCATATTCCCGGGATAAAAAGAACTATGTGCTATTATGCCTGACTATAATCTATCTCTGTGCTAAATTTCATCCAGATCCGTTAAGCCGTTCTGGCGTGATTGAGTTACTATTTTCATCCCGGTATAATGTTCCCTTGGGATAAGAAGACACTTATCATGCGGGCGAAGTCGCAGGCAGAAATCTAGTTTATAATATTCCACAAAATGTAGTAAACAGCTGATTTATTTGTGTACTTTCAATAGGCAAAATGTGAATCAACGGTGATAAATGTAATTTAGTCTTTAAAATCACTATTTTCAATAGACAAAACGTGAATCGACGACGGTGACAAATGTGATTGAGTCCTAAGCTTTCTTCCAGGCTGTCAACATCGGCTACTCGTATTAGACTTTTCATACATTTTATAGTTCACGTTAAGTTTAATTGAAACGTATACCAACGTCTAGCTAATAGGTAGATTATAACAACAGTAAAACCAAATACATAACAGAAAAATAGTTTATTCATAATTACAAATAATATACTTATAATATGCTTAACTTAAATATAATGACAAATAAGTGATTGTACAAAGCTAATAAGGAAAATATATAAAATTGTACTTTTAATTTTATCACAGAAACAGTGTGACTAGTTCTTAAGAAGCAGGTCATAGTTGGGCTTCACGTTATTTTTGTAAGCTGTCTGGAACGCCAGCAGAGCCTCATTGGGTAGCCTGTATTCCGCAATAACAGGGTCTTTAGCCAAATTGTCGATGTACTCCAACTGTAATTAAGACATCACAATTAATAATATAGTATTTTTAGGGTTCCGTACCCAAAGGGTAAAAACGGGACCCTATTACTAAGACTCCGCGATCCGTCTGTCTGTCTGTCTGTCCGTCTGTCACCAGGCTGTATCTCATGAACCGTGATAGCTACACAGCTGAAATTTTCACAGATGATGTATTTCTGTTGCCGCTATAATTACAAAAACTAAAAACAGAATAAAATTAATGTTTACGTGGGGCTCCCTTACAACAAACGTGTTTTTTTTGCAGTTTTTTTCGATAATGTTACGGAACCCTTTGTGCGCGAGTCCGACTCGCAGTTGGCCGGTTTTTATGATGTACTGGCTCTCTCTCGCAAACGAGTCCCAGTATAATGCTAAACGACGACCGTTTTGCGCTAATTTACGCACATTTTCCCTATTGTTTTCTCTATGAGGATGTACTAATACAGGCGTGATCTTATTGTTTTGAGTCTAGGGTACAAAAGGTTAGGATGAACGCATTTATCGCAATGGGGATTCCTGTAATGGTAAATGTAATTATGAGAACAATCAAATGTTAGGTATGTCTTTCTTTCTTCAGGTTTCTGATTCTGAATTCGTCGTTTAGCCGGTTATAATGTGTCGGTCACAGTTATCACTTATAATTCGGATATGTTGCCTAATTAAGTGTTTACTGCGATCGCCCTAATTTAACAATCCTATCGATCATTATCAAATGTTTGTAACAGGTTGGTATTATTATGAGAGATAGATAAAAATGTTGATATGATTATAACCGAGGTTGTACTAGCGATATTATAACCACACCACATGCGAAGTGAGCGTGCAAAGAAAATACTCTGCAGTCATTCTATAACTAAGCGTATGCGGTAAACACGTACATTCGGTTCGACAAATAGTTGGACCACCAAATAATTTGGGCTAATAATTGTAAAGATTGATGATTCATCAATTTGCTCATATTCGTTGGTGAAGTTTTGACCGCTGAATTGACCCAACCTAATTGCGTTCCTGGAATCAATCGCAAATTCTTTCATTTTCGTATTTCATCAGTATTCATTGCATGTTTGGACACTGTCAGTGGAGCGATTTTTAAACATGAAGCAATGAATGTAAAATAAGTTAATTCAATAATCAAAACCCCGACTGCTTAAAAAGCGAACTACTTCACTTTTTAAGCAGTCGGGTTTTTGTTTTTGAATTAACTTTTTTTTATTTAAAATGTTTATTTTATTTTTTTCGAATAAAGTACATTTAAACATATAAGTGTTATATATTTATGAGATCAACTCTTGAAACCCTTAATTTGATAACCCACACTATGAGCTTTGAAGGAAAAAAAAAACCGCCAACACAATATGGCGCCCAAAAATCGGCATTTTTCTATTTTCCAATTTTAATGTAGCCAGTGACACTCGCAAGATTAAGACGAATTAATTGACGTACGAATCATTAAAATCGGCCAACTCGTTTGGTCTCTGGAACGCCACATAGGAACAAACATACATATACATAGACTGATAAACACATTACCCTCCTTCGGCAGTCGGGTAAAAAGCTTTTTTTTGAAAAAACACTTGCATGCATTCTTTGAAGTTACGCAATTAGGGCGCTGCTAACTTGTTTTGCGTCACACAATTTGTGCTGAAGTTTCTTTTTAGGTTCAATTTCGGACCTACTAGTGACATTGATTGAACACTTACCACCAACTTGTAGTTTTTCTCATCCAGCCTTCCAACGTCGCTGTTCATGAAAAGCAGCCTCTCAAACCAGGGCCAGATCATGTAGTCAGCGTAGCCAGGTTGCTCCCCATCCAGGAACTTGGTGCCTCGCTGTTTCAACTCTGACTGAAGTATGTCAATTCCCCTGAAGTAGGCTGCGATATTATCCTCTGTAATGGTTTCAGGTGATTTCACCAGTTTGAAGTATAAGGAGTGAACCTGAAATGTAATATCGTCTTTATTAATAATCTTCTTCTCAATAAGAATTACACCGACCGTGGTAAAAATACACACATCAACACGGTCTAGGGATATTTTTAAAAAAGCGAATTACTATCAATGTGTTAATTATTTATAGGACATGTATATATTTAAAAGATACTTTATTTAATATTCTACCATTTTTTAATAATGGTTAAGGTACTTCGATTAAAATTTCAGGATTTTATGGAAAAAATGAAGCATAGACGGAAACCGTATATGAATTAACTTTTAATTTATGAGTAAAAACTGAAAAAAATAGAAAAATCATTTAATTTGTGTTTATAAACTTGAAGTTAGTAGTCTGAGAAAGCGCCCATGATGTTCATAACACATCGGCAACGATTCGGCATGCTCAGAACAAGGTTGTCAATGTCTTTCTGCGGAATATTGTCCCATGTCCTTCTGAGATGCGCAAAAAGTTGATCATCTGTAGCCAGATTTTCAGGAACTTCCTTCAGAGCTCTTCTTTGCAGCATATACCACGCATGCTCAATGGGATTTTGATCTGGCGATTGAGCAGGCCAGTCTAAAGCCCTAACATTGTGTGTATGTAACCAAGCTGCTACCGTTCTCGCCGTGTGTGCCCGGGCATTGTCGTGCGTGAGCAGGAAATCTTGCCCCATTTGTGTTCTGTGGGGCAAGATTACGGGCCCCAGCACCTGTTGGACGTATCGTTCTGCCGTCATATTGCCCCGCACCCAAACGAGATCCGTCCGTATCCCAAGAACCATAATTGTTCCTCCTTGGTATGGGTGAACTTCCTGAGGGTTCTGAAGACGGCTCCATCGTCCAGGAACTCGCCAAACATGCGTCCTTCGTGAATCTGGATGCAAGCCGAACCTGGATTCATCCGTGAACAGCACATTGGACGGCCCTAGTCCACGTGGTTCCGAACCCATTCTAATCGTAGTCCACGATTGCCTCTCCGTAAAGGTGGGACCCGGAGTGGTCTACGAGAGCGTAGATTGCTTTCATGCAATCGCCTTCTTACAGTTCGGTCACTAAAAAGCACTTGGTGTTCCACTCGCAGCCTTTGGACCAATTGAGACCAATTGGTGTATAAAAGATTCCAATGCGGCCAGTACTTTTCGAGTTATTTAATTGAGTATGAAATATCCCTAGACCGTGTTGATGTGTTTAGAAGCCAGAAAGCAAGAAAAGAGGGTAAACACATCAACACGGTCTAGGGATATTTCATACTCAATTAAATAACTCTACTCTACTGGCCGCATTGGAATCTTTTATACACCGATTTGTTTGTAATTTATCTCAGAATAATTCCAAATTCAAATTTTTGAAAATTCTCTTGTTTCGGTGGCATAAAAATGTCTTGATGTGTAGGAGAGGGAATTTTCATTTGTGCAAAATTTAGAAAACAATACGAATTACGTTTGTTTACAGTTTTTTTTTCATTTTTAAACGAAAGATAAAGTTAAAATTGAGGTATTGTAGCCAAGCAACGCCAACATTTGACGAGGGCGGATATGTTACGAGCTGTGGGAATGCTGGAAGCTGGGTCTGTTCAGCGTAATGTTGCTGAGGCCATAGGGACCCACCAAAATGTAATTTCAAGATTGTGGACACGCTATCGTGCCACAGGTGAATTAGCGAAGAGGCACCGGGGGCCAAGTCGCATCACTACCCCCAGACAAGACCGATTTTTGCAAATTACTGCGCGAGCTCAACCAAATGTAACGGCGACTCAATTGGTCCAAAGGCTGCGAGTGAACACCAAGTGCTTGTGAGTGACCAAACTGTAAGAAGGCGACTGCATGAAAGCAATCTACGCTCTCGTAGACCACTCCGGGTCCCACCTTTACGGAGAGGCAATCGTGGACGACGATTAGAATGGGTTCGGAACCACGTGGACTGGGGCCGTGAGCAATGGTTCAATGTGCTGTTCACGGATGAATCCAGGTTCGGCTTCGACGCGTGTTTGGCGATTTTCTGGACGATGGAGCCGTCTTCAGAACCCTCAGGAAGTTCACCCATACCAAGGAGGAACAATTATGGTTTGGGCAGGAATTCGTCTTGGAGGACGGATGGATCTCGTTTGGGTGCGGGGCAATATGACGGCAGAACGATACATCCAACAGGTGCTGGGGCCCGTAATCTTGCCCCACAGAACACAAATGGGGCAAGATTTCCTGCTCATGCACGACAATGCCCGGGCACACACGGCGAGAACGGTAGCAGCTTGGTTACATACACACAATGTTAGGGCCTTAGACTGGCCTGCTCAATCGCCAGATCTAAATCCCATTGAGCATGCGTGGGATATGCTGCAAAGAAGAGCTCTAAAGGAAGTTCCTGAAAATCTGGCTACAGAAGATCAACTTTTTGCGCACCTCAGAAGGACATGGTACAATATTCCGCAGCAAGACATTGACAACTTTGTTCTGAGCATGCCGAATCGTTGCCGATGTGTTATGAACATCATGGGCGCTTTCTCAGACTATTAACTTCAAGTTTATAAACACAAATTAAATGATTTTTCTATTTTTTTCAGTTTTTACTCATAAATTAAAAGTTAATTCATATACGGTTTCCGTCTATGCTTCATTTTTTTTCCATAAAATCCTGAAATTTTAATCGAAGTACCTTAACCATTATTAAAAAATGGTAGAATATTAAATAACGTATCTTTTAAATATGTACATGTCATATAAATAATTAACACATTGATAGTAATTCGCTTTTTTAAAAATATCCCTAGACCGTGTTGATGTGTGTATTTAAGCTAACTACTCAAGGTGTGGTGTGTGGAAGGTGGATAGTACTAAGGGCTACCCGCCTACATTTTAACTGTCACTAATTAGGCTATTATTTTTAAATGCATCCTTCATTTTAATGCGCTGACAATTTGAAAAAATGCCCATTATGAGTGGGCAATTTGATAAAAACTATTGAAATAGTTAAATTGGCCGGGCTTTCTGGATAATGCCCATCACTTATTGGGCAGGATCATAAAAAATATTTTATTTTTGACATTAATTTTAATATAAAATCTGTATGGTAGGTAAGTACGATTACTATTTTAGCAACAAAGTCGGCGAAGCCCCGCGTACGGGGCTCCTATTTCTGTCTGCAGGGTCTAAAGTAACCTAACATGGAGGAGATGACGGGAGCTGAGTTCGCTCACTTCAGCTCCCGTCATCTCCTTCGAACCTAACCTATCCGTGTCGGGGTACCCTAAGCTCAAGAGCGAGTTTTAGACTAATTCGTTGAAAATAGCGGCACCGCTTACAAATATTATTTTATGCTAACCGATTCTATAATCCTGCTGACCAAATAATATAATATTGCTGTGAAAATATTTTTACGCAGATATTTCTTGCCTTTTATTAATTTTTTATTTGTTATAATAGGCTCGCGTTTGACCACTATCTCGCCTGATGTCAAGTGATGATGAGGTCGAAGGTGAAGCACGCTTGCCTAGAAGCAACCTATTCACTCTTGACTTGAAGACCCCTAGGTTCTTTAGCTGTACGCACAATGAAAGTATTTTCAAAACGCTTTGTGCGTATGGGTGGGATATCCACCATGTACTGATGGCGCATTACCGTACGTCTTGTAGTCCGATGATGGAAAGGGCTAGGCACACTCTCCGAAATGTAACCGATAGAAAACCGACAGGCTGGCAACTCGTCGTCGGTGTTCAAGGCTCTGGAACTTTGAGTTGACCAGCGCATCGTTGCCGATAAGTCTCTTGGCCCGTCTGTCAATCGACTCAAGTGCATCTAGTTGGTACCTGGCAGATCCGTCCCAGAGGTGAGAGCAGTACTCCATGCATGACCGAACTTGCGTTTAATACAAGTTGAGCAGCTGTTCAGGCGTGAAGTACCGTCTCACCTTCGCAAGGATCCCCAACTTTTTTGCAGTCAATTGAGCCTTTGCCTCAATGAATGGACAAAAATTGAGGGTCGATGTCAACGTAACACCAAGAAGGTCGAGGTGGTCCGTTATCGGCACGGTTACACCACAGAAGGATGGAGCCGGGTGGAATTGGCTCTTTTTTGCGGAAAAAAGACACGCCTGGGTCTTAGCAGCATTGAAACTGACTAGATTGGCATTGCCCCATTCGGAGACTGCCTCCAAAGACAGGTTCAAGCGCTCAACCATGGCCTCCCGAAGAGACCGAATTTGAGGCCCGGTAGCCCGTGCGCTAGACACATATCTCTCAGCAACAGTGCTGTCGTCTGCATACCCAAAGGTTCCGGGTTTTAGCAGGTCATTAATGTGCAGCAAGAACAATGTTGCCGAGAGCACTGACCCCTGAGGGACTCCGGCGTTAATACCTAACTGACCAGACCAGCAGCCATCAATTACCACTCGGATGGACCGATCCCTGAGGAAGTCTGCAATCCAGTCACACAGACCACTAGGCAGACCGAAGGAAGGAAGCTTAGCAATAAGGCTCTCGTGCCAGACCCTATCAAAGGCCTTCGATATGTCAAGGGAGACAGCAAGCGCCTCCCCGTGTTTCTTGATGGCCTCACTCCAGATGTGGATGGTATACGCTAGAAGATCCCCAGTTGACCAGTTTCGGCGGAAACCGTATTGGCGGTCACTAAAGAGGTCGTTGTCTTCTAGGTATGCCAGGAGCTTATTATTCAATACTCGTTCCATACTCTTACAGAGGATGGACGTTACTGATATAGAAAGAAAGAAAGAAAGAAAGAAAGAAAACATTTATTACCAAACACTATATGTGTACGATCTTAATACTAAATAGTGTCAAACACAGATGTGGCAATATGAGCACATTCAGTGTGGTAAAAGGAGCGGGCTCAGCAAATGCTGATCAGTGTGCAGCATAGCCACAACGCTGGTCAACGCTGATTTACAGCCCACCCCCTTTCTCTTATCACTTAACACAAAAATATAAACATTAAAATATAACTAATCTTAATACTAATTATACATATGGATGCCCCAAAAATTAAATACAAACAAAATACTCGTATTAACTATAGATATTTTGATTAAATAACAATTAAAAACCAACCAAATGCATTCAATCATAATGCCTAGTTTGTATACATAGAGGTAGTGGCAGTACAACATTACTCATTACATTTCTGTTTGAGAAACAAATGTACCCTATGTATGATATGGGTCTGTAGTTGGCCGGGTCAGCTCGACTACCCTTCTTGGGCACGGGCTGAACGTTAGCTTGCTTCCAAGCCTTCGGCACTTTACCAGGCACCATCGAAAGGCGATATAGGCGTGTCATGATAGGAGACAATTCAGGCGCACAAGTTTTAAGTACAATTGCTGATATCCCGTCCGGGCCACTAGCCTTGTTCAAGGTTACGCAGCACCCTACAGACCTCCCTCTGATGGATGCGAATGTCCGACATACTCGTCTCACATCGAACAGCAGAAGGAGCATCAGTATTCAGACGCGAAGATTCTGCAAAGAGGAAGGCAAACAAGTTTGCCTTGTCCTCAGTGGAGTGGGCCAGCGATCCGTCGGGTCACAGCAGTGGTTGTAGTGAGGGGCGACAGAAGTTTGATTCAACCGATTTAGCCAGGGACCAAAACGCCTTGCTACCTGCGGGGTGTGAAGCAAGTTTGTCCCCGATCCTGCTAATGTGGTCAAACCGTGCCCTTCGCATCGCCTTTTTGCAGGACTTGGCAGAACTGTTGAAGGCTCTCTACTTCTGACTCACGTCCCTTGCCTTGCGCACACGGGCGTCGACCCATGCTAGGTACGCCTTGTGTTTAATCACGTTTGCGCGGTCACACTCGGCACCAAACCATGGACGGTCAACGCTGGACACAGTTACGTCAGAAAACGGAATGTAGTACTCCATCCCCTGACGCAACACATCGGTCACTGCGTCAGCGCATGACGATGGGTCATCCGAAGAGAAGCAAGTGGGCCGCCAAGGATAGCATGCGAAGAAAGATCGCATACCATCCCAATCTGCTGACTTGTACCGCCAAACCCGCCGGGTGCCTCTTGGGCTGGGATCGGGCGGGGAGTAGACGGATACAGACTTCACCAGACAGTGGTCGGAACTACTCAAATGACAGCAGAAGGTCCAAGCAATTGGCTGTATGTGAATCAACATCCGGCACCCTCGTAGCCCCTTGGACCAGCTGGGTGAGATTTAACGCAATCATAAGATTCTCGCATCTCTCGTCCAGCGTGGTCAGTGCACTGGTATGGGAAGAGCCACTCCTGGTGGTGGACATTAAAGTCCCCCAGTAACACTAGTTGGGTGGAAGGGTATCGTAGCTGTGCCACATCAGCCGCCTCACTCAAGTACTGTGTGAGCCTGGTTGTCTCCAGATCACCGCTATGCGATGGGTAGACACAGGCATAGATGATCTTATCCAGACCTGTGTCCACTAGGGCCCATAGCACTGAGTAATTTGAGTCTTCAAGGTCACGGAGACGCCGATAGCAGATGTCGTCCCGGGCGTACATGCACACACCAGCGCGTGGCTTGATCATGTGCTCCAGGGTAAACCCTGGGTAAGATAGGTACGCCACGTCTGACGGGCATCCGATCTGCGTCTCCGTAAGGAACAAGTGCTGGTTTCTCAGTCTCGAGGTGGTGATGGACTGCGACAAGGTTAGAGTGCAGACCTAGGATGTTGCTGAGGTGCACCTTATGTGAGAGTGAGTGCTGCCGCTGTTCAGCTTTTTTTCTCTTGTTCCTTGGCATTTTTGTAAGTGAAAAAGGAGGGAGAGGAGAAGCAAACTCTCATATTTTTAAATTACAAAAAGAACAGGAATCAACTCGGGTTGATGAAACTTGCCATTTGTATAATGAACTTATTAAATCAAATTTTAAACCTGATTCAATGCCAACAATTGACCTAACTGAAGATTCTTTAATAAAACAGAGAAATTTTTCCAAAGTTAGTCATAACAAACTCAAAAAATATGCAAAACTAAATAAAATAATTAGAAATTGTAACAAGTTTAGGAAACAACACAAATTCTTTATTAAAAATATTCCACTCAGGAAAGAACGTGTTGACCTAGTTAATAAATTAAATAATTACCAAATTAAATTAGAAGACAGCAAAAATATCTATGAGATTGACACACACCGCTTACAGACAGAAATCCAGGTACTTGAGAACAGACTTAGTTCTCTTTACAATAAATATGTAAATTCAAAATTACAAATTAATGAACACATTTTGGCCGCAAATGAATTAGTGATGTGACAATGTAACTGCCAGACAGTTTCAAATCAAATTGCAGACCAGCCTGATGCTGCGGAGGACCCGGTCCAAGCTGAGAGGGTGTCTCAAGACACTGTCTTCGCACAAGACAGTTCTAATGTAGCACAGGATTTGCCTCAATTAGACCGGCCTGAAAGTGCTGGCTTTTCATCTAGTCATAGAAAAGAAGGTTTTCATTCGGTTATGTTTTCGGATGGTGTTGGAAAAGGTTTAGGTAAATTAATAAATGGCAATCAAATTAGTAAATTAAAGTCGACAGGCGATACTTTGTATCTGCCTCTTAGGGTAAGACATTAAATAGCTCGGCTATTATCTTATACAATAAACTCAGACATAAATAGTATGTCGAAGTATCCAGTTATTATTGATATTAGTAATAGTACTAATTTAAATATGGTCAATACCTTGAATAACGTTAGCAAAAATGCTATTAATATATATTCTTTAAACTAGTTGATAGGACAAGGGAGGGTACCAATAACGGAGTAGTTACGAGTATATACACCATCAAAAAGGTACCTTCTTGCTCGCAAAAATTTAATTTGAAAAAAAAGGTCTGAGCAGAATTCTCTGCAATTATTCCATCAGCATATTCAGGGTTTTTGTTCGAATGAATTGGAAATCGAACTGTTTTTAGAAAAATCAATGTTTGAAATTGTTTGTTTCACTGAGCATTGGCTGAAAGATTATGCAATGTTAATCAATTATGAAAATTATACTGTGGGCAGATGTTTTAACAGAAATATTATGTTTCGTGGGGGTTCACTTATATTAATTAAAAATGGTATTAAATCAAAACCTCGTAAAGATATAGTAGACCTATCAGTTGAACATAGTGTTGAACTGTCCTGTGTTGAGCTGGATAAGCATGTCATAGTGTGCGTTTACAGAGCCCCTAATTATAAGAACTACTCTATATTCGAGTCAGTGATGGAAGATTACACACACACACACACCACATCTAACCACACACAATCGAGACATCTTCCTAACTCCGACTAATAATTGTCTGTGGTGACTTTAATATTAATATTCTAGAAGATAATTCAGACAGCAGTAGGTTATTAAATCTCTTTAAATCATTTAATTTGTCACATGATTTTATGGAACCAACCCGAACTACACTGACTTCTGCTACATGTATTGATAATGTTTTTTGTAGCTGCAACTACTTGGACAAGTCCATTATAAATTATCTGCCTTCGGATCATAGTCGGCTACTGGTAGCCTTTGAGTCCATTATGCTAATAAAACAAGTACAGATTCAATCCAGACCAATAACATCCGGTAAATTAAATAAATTTAACAGCACTTTAATCAGTCAGTTAAGCAACCAGGACCTCACAGTGAATGATGGTAATATTTTGTATGATGAAGTTTTCTCAGTGGTTCAAAAAGAGTTGAATAACACTTTTAAGAAGAAAACTAAAACTATATGCCCTAAGTTTTTATTCAGTGACTGGGCGACTACAGGACTTAGAAAAAGTAGGGAAAGTCTTTACGAGCTATATGGCCTAAAGCCTTGTATTAACACTGAAACGTTTAATAAGTATGTTGCTAATTACTCAAAAAAATTTAAAAATTCCTGCAAGGCAGCTAAGGTCTTGTACATTAGCAATAAGGTTAAATTAGCAGAAAATAAAATCAAGACGGTTTGGAAAATTAAAAACAATGAAACGAATAGGAATAAAAGAAATAGTAGTGATTACACGCTTGAGACCACACACGGACTTATTAGACATTATATAACAAAAAAGTTGCGCAAGAATTTGTTTATTTCTTTACCAACATCCCAATTAAAACTACTGAAACTATAAATTCTTCGCCCTCGCTTGCTTTTGGATTATTAAACGCGAACGTTTCAGCCTGCCCGATTGTATTTAACTTTTCACATATAAACCCCATGACAGTAATAAAAGCTTTTAAGCAAATCAAGATCAAACCGACTGAAGATCTGTGGGGAATGTCCATCAAAGCTTGTACCTCCATTATTCAGACTATAGCGCCGTACTTAGCGTTGATTTTCAATTTGTGTGTGGATCAAAGAGTTTTTCCGGACCTAATGAAATATAGTAAGGTTATACCACTTTTTAAATCCGGGGACAGTAAAGACACAAATAATTATAGACCAGTATCCGTGTTGCCGGTTTTCAGCAAGGTATTTGAGAGGATAATGCTAAATCAAATGCTCATTCATTTTAATACGAATAACATCTTGCATGATAGACAGTATGGTTTCACCAGAGGACGTTGTAAAAACTGTTGACGCTGGTGTCGCTCTATTAAAACACATCTTTGATGCATGGGAAGATTCGCAGGATGCCATAGGTATCTTCTGCGACCTGTCGAAGGCGTTTGATTGCGTTAATCATGAAACATTACTTCTGAAACTTGAGCATTACGGGCTAGGTCAATCAGCGTTAAGTTTGGTTAAATCTTATTTGAATGATAGACAGCAATTAGTTCAAATAAACGGTGTGAATTCGTCCGGGTTAAACGTTAAAATGGGGGTACCCCAGGGCTCAATTTTAGGTCCTTTCTTATTTTTAGTATACATAAACGATTTACCCCGTTTATTGGAAAACAAACTTAACATGGTGTTATTTGCTGATGACACATCTTTAATTATTTAAATAAATAGACGTACTTGTCAGGTTGACGACGTAAATAACGCGCTACGGCAGGTTCAGGATTGGTTCACTGCCAATAATTTAGTTTTAAATGGTTAAAAAACCAAGTGCGTAAAATTTTCCTTGCCAAATGTCAAAAGTACTGATTGTGACATTATATTAAACAAGGAGAAGCTAGAATTCGTCGATAAAACGGTTTTCCTGGGGATCACGCTGGACTCAAGGTTGCAATGGGGTCCTCATTTGGTATCCCTTGCGGGGCGGCTGAGTTCGGCGGCTTGTGCTGTTGGAAAGATTCGTCGGTTAACGGATGTGGATACCGCCAGACTAGTCTATTTTAGTTATTTTCATAGTATAATGTCTTACGGTATCTTACTATGGGGAAGGGCTGCAGACATTGAGTCAATTTTTATTCTGCAAAAACGAGCCATCAGAGCGATATACAATCTTCGCCGGCGCGATTCTCTAAGGGAACTGTTTAAGGACATTAACATCATGACGGTTCCTTGTCAATATATTTATGAAAACATCATGTACGTGAGAATTTCATAATTTACATCTTTTTTGTAAAAACGGCGACAGACATAATTATGTTACTAGATATAGGGACCAATTAGTTCAACCAGGTTTCAGACTGGCTAAAGTAGCCTCATCTTTCATGGGGTACTGTACAAAATGTAACAATAAAATTCCTCCCTACATTCTTGAACTGAATGAGACGAAATTTAAAACTTGTATAAAACGCACACTATGCAGGCTGGCATATTATAAGTTGGGGGATTACATCACTGATAAAAATGCTTGGCTAAATGCTAGTCCTGCTCCACAGCCACTAGGGCGCAAAAACAAGTGATATGCAGAACATTATTGTAAGTATGGAGTTTCTTGTGCATTCTTCTCCATTACAAGCTACTTTCCGAATGCACGGTAGAATCAACTATTATTATTTGTAAAATGTAACGTTCAAAAGTGCCGCTTGGTGGCCTACTTGAAATAAAATATCTTTGTCTTTGGCTTTGTCTTTGTCTATGAAGGAAGTAAGATGAGGTCCCACGCTTGCAACCTACAGACACGCGCCGATAGGACGCCATCATTGGGGGACTGGTCTGGAGACTGCGGTGACGCCCGAGCCCCCCCAGGAATGTCTATCGGGCACTCTCGTCTGATCGCCAACCAGCACGATGGCGCATTCCGGGATTTTTCGGCAGTTGGCGGGGCAGCCTTTCATGTGTGGCTGGCATACTACTTGGGCCCCCAACTACCTGCGGTCGGCCAGCGGCGCACCGTGCCTCGGATCCCGCTACCCTCCGCGACCAATCTCCCGATACGTCCATAACAGCGCGAGTCAGGCCGGCCTGCTTGCAGTGGAACAACTATCTCGACCCAACTCCTCTAATGGCTGCACCGAGCATCATACTGGAACACGACTAGGCCGCTTGGCGGTACGTCTTTGCCCGGTGGTTGGTCGCAAGCCTTCGGCCGAAGCCTACCACCAGTTTGTCACCTGATTTGCACCACCCGGGGACCACGTGTAGGGAATCGAATGGGGTACACTCCTACGGACGTGGGTGACTCAGCCCCCAAGAACGCTGACCCAATATCACACTAATATTTAGCGCATGGATTCATTACGGACCAACGCAACGTTTCGTTTTCGCCTACGCT
This sequence comes from Orthosia incerta, assembly GCA_948252205.1. Taxonomy (NCBI): domain Eukaryota; kingdom Metazoa; phylum Arthropoda; class Insecta; order Lepidoptera; family Noctuidae; genus Orthosia; species Orthosia incerta. The sequence continues at coordinate 17,983,066 of OX411760.1, forward strand.
CGTGGCGACTTAGCGGACCATGGGGTTTGCGTTTTCATTCTATGACTATGCTACATAATTGATTTTATATAATTTCTGGCTATGACGTAAGACGCTCCGGACGCTTGTGAGGGGCGCAGTCGCGCGGGCCGGACGCTTGTTAAGAAAAGTTTGTGAGTGTGTGTGTGTTTTTATGTTCGTTACTTCTTCACGCTCAAACGGTTGGACGGATCTGGATGAAATTTGGCACAAAGATAGATTAAAGTCAGGAATAGCACACAGGATACAAAAACAAGATTTGCGATGAATGGAATCGCGTATTTTTTCCATAGAGGAAAAGAATCAGGCAATGAATCAGTTTTGAAGAGGCGTCTAAAGTAAAATTAAGGACATGTTGTCTAGACTTTAAAAATAATTATCATGTTACTAGTATTTTAAAGCGCAAAACATAATCGTGACTACACTACTACATGACTATTCATCATCATCATCATTTCAGCTGAAAGACGTCCACTCCTGAACATAGGCCACCCACAGGCGTCGCCACATTGACCGATCCCGTGCGTTTCGTATCCAGCGCTACATCACTATTAACAAGCCACATTTATCTATCACGATTTTTATTATTTATTTGTTCAAAATTTTTAGTAACAATAACTCACAAAGAGTCATCTAAATTATATAAAAAACGTCGAAAGGTTTCATAATCAAAAGAAACGATAATATATCACCGTACGTACACCTAGACAAATACTATCTCATAATGAAAACTATGATTGTGCGAATACCGCAACAGAATTTTACCGCATTGTAATCTAAATACACTGGAAAACTTTGTTTATTCCACAACCTGCGTTAAAAAATGTAGTGAAAACAAAAATACTCACAGCCCCAAAGCCTTCAACAAGGATCTTGTCCTTGGCCTTCAGCACAGGATCTTTTGGTAGAAGAGGCCTCTGTGGGTAGACATCGTCCAAGTACTCCACGGTCACCAAACTCTCGAAGATAGACACATCTTTTGATATCTGCAGTGCTGGCACTTTACCTTTAATTTAAAATTTCACGATTAATAAAAAACAACAGAAGACACAACCCACAACCGTACGGTGTTGTGTAGCAGTACTAGGATACCAGTCCTCAAATAAACTGGAATAATAGCCAGGAGAAACAAGAAGAAGAGATCAGTAAAAACATAAAAATAAATTATTTTTAAAAAGCAATCATCTCGATCGTAAAATTATTAATAGTCGGCATTAGTCTGGCTTTTCTTGTAAACCTGGACCAGTTTACAAGAAAAGCCAGACTAGTGACGACTATTAATAATTTTTGAAGCTTATTATAAGAAGCTGAAAAAGTTCTGGGATCATCTAAGGCACACAAAGCGGGCGATCTGGAGCGACTGCCTATCTGACCTCCACTACCCAGTGATTGTGTATGAAGTGTTAACACGATACGTCTTGGCTAGACTGGTGTCAGAAGCTTGAGATCTGACAGAAGCTGAAGATCTTTGACAGTCGTTACGGGTGTATCAACTGTCAAAGATCTTCAACAGCCAGGACCAACGGCTTAACGTGCTTTCCGAGACGCGGAAGAATCTCGCTGTGAAAGATGGGCAAGCATTGCCCTTGAAGATCCACCCGTGTGGCTGTTATTATTGCGCTACGAGCTCCTCTACTCCTTGGAATTCTAATTTGTACTTACAAACTATGCGGTAACCCGTCAAAGCTTCCAATGGATTATCAATCTTATGTCGTCGCCTAAGCTCAATGCTATGCAGAGAATAGAGCAGCAGCATCATACGTATAGACTAATCCACCGATTGCGTTCTATTATTTCCAAGTTCATTTACCAACAGACTACCCGGTCACTCAGAATGATACATCTTAAACTTCGCTCAAACAGAGCGACTGAGCCGTGTGTCAACCGCGACGCGCGTCACCACCGGGATATCACCAAAAATCTTAATTAATTTAAAAAAATCTAAAAATTTGACAGCTTAAGGATCGAACTTAGAAGAACGATCTCATCGTCGTGCGATCATGCTGTGCAGTCGGAGGATAAATATTCGCGAGCTGACTGACCAAAACTAGATGTATCCTCCACATAGGAACAAACATATATACATAGACTGATAAACACATTCGGCAGTCGGCAGTGGACATTGGTCCAAATAGAGAGCTTTTGGTTAACCTTTCGTGTGCCACTTATTAGCGAAACAATAGAAAAGTAATTGTGTATCGCGTGGATCCACGTCCTTTACACACTAAACGTTAAACGCAATATTACGTTAGATTTTGATTTTGTCTTACCAAAAGCACTAACGGAGGTCAGCCATTCAGGTTTGTCCTGGAGGTCGATGTTGACGATCTCATAGTCGATATTCTTGGCGTTCAGAGCGAGAATAGTGCGCTGCGCGAATGGGCAGTATCGCATGTTGTACACGCGCAGCTTGCCAGTGAATGGTGGGAGAGCATCACCTGTATTGGATAAATAATTTGACCTATTACACAATTGTATTCCCCTAAGTATATTTCTATGCAGCATTCCGAGCATGCCCCATCATCCCATATAACAGTGAACGAGGCAGTTGCCATCTAATGCAAAAAATTAATTGTTTGCACACAAGTACAAATCTGCAAGTCTACGTAAACTACCTACTGCTAAACAATGGTATGGGTTGAGTTATAAAAAATATGTTAATTTAGATCAATTATTTAATTACCAAGATTTAAAAAAAAAGGACAAACTGTTTTAAATTAATTACATTAAAAAAACTTTTTTTTGGGTCGCTCGTTTAAAAAAAGGATATTACAAACTTTTTAAATTAATTACATTAAAAAAACTTTTTTTTTGGATCGCTCGTTTATGGATAGGTGACCCCACACAGGTTAAGCAACACTTACCAATATTAGTCTTTGGATGGGTGTCCACTTTTAAGTTTGTAATATCCAAATCTTTTTTAATCTTGGTAATTAAATAATTGATCTAAATTAAGAATTTTTTTGTAACTCAACCCATACCATAGTTTTCGCCGACCCCTATTAACTTTTTATCGTCATATAATTTTAATCTGCGAATAATCGACCAATATCCAACAATTATAAATAAGCCTTTTTGACAAGAGATTAACATTGACAAAGGTTCTCAGAAACCCAAAACTGCTGTAACAATTGGTTAATTCGAGAGTTTTCTCAAATGTGACAAATTGTCAACCGCTTGTCACACTGGTGTCGAGCGATTATTCGTCGATTACGTTAACAGCCCGTTATTTGAGAGCTGGGAAACCGGGTGTAAGAGTCTCTAAGCTAAGCTGCGGAAGGATGGACGAACGGACGTATCGGGCATGGCGAAACTATAAAGGTTCTCTTCTTCTTGTTGACTACGGAACCCTAAAAAGTGGTTGAGCATTTGCGAAGTAGAGTACCTTAGTTCGAGATAAATAAATTAATGTTGCGAGTGTCCATAAAATCTTGTTTATAACTCAACGCAGCTTATGGAGAATTTTACATAAATAACCTGTTTGCCGTTTTAATTATACATACATTAAGTATCTACTGGTAGAGTCACATTTTACAAAGATTATCCAGCATCCAAAATGAGCTTTCAAACAATTCGCCCCAAGTTTCATCCAACCAAGTTAAGATAATTATATTCCAACTTTTTAAATTACGCGCCATACGGAGTTAATGATACCTGCTACAAAAATCATAGCCAACATAAATAAATCGTCTGTATATGTGTGTGTGCATAAATGGTTAAATAAATTAAACAATAAACAAATGCAGAGTGCTAGATTTAAATTTATCTACGTACTCGTACCTATGCAATTAAATTGTTATCTGTGTCACATAAACCATATAAAGCCACTGCTAGATTAGGTTATTTATTCTGTGGACTTGTTTTTATCAATACAGTGTTGTATTAGTTTATCTTTACTATGCTCACATATCTACAGACTATAATTTTGTAACATGAATTTATAATGGGTAAATGTATAAATAATATTACACTAACCTTTTGTCAGATGCTTTGAGTCAAAGTTGACCTTGACTGGTGCCATGTTGCTATAAGGTAACACGTATCCAAGCGCTCGTCTGAATGTCTGCACTCCTTGAAGTGAAGAGTATAAATGCACAGCGAAACTAACTGTTGACGACAACATACCGACCAGCTACCTCTAGAATACTGCCAAATGTTTATGATACGACAAAATCAAAAAAATACTATGGTATGATGACTTGCTCAATTGATCACTTGTTAAGTCACAACACATTTCAACTTTGCCGTGTTTAATCGTACGATTGTACCAAAATACTGATCTTGTTAGACGTGAATAAACAGAATTCGAACGCGAAATAATGATAAATGATGATAAGGAGGATTTAAAAATGAAAGTCATTGGCCGCTGTTATGGGAAGCTTCGAATGCATATTGTTCCGTCTACTACCTATAGTGTAATTTATAGATGTAGAGATTTTATAGAAGCGGGTTTTTTGTATATAGTGTGTGGTTGATACGTAGTTTTGGTATTTTCTTTGTTTGTTCGGGCACGGGGTCTCATTGCTAACAAAGAAAATGTGGTTCAAATAAATCTCACTAGATGGTGAAATATGCACCTGTCTGTTATTGAATGTGTGTAAAATTAACATTTTCTGGAATTACAACATACAAATTGTATGTTCTTGTTTAATCAACTCTCCTAAGTACAAAATTATGGAATATTGAGCTCTTAATTTACATTTCAAAGATTATTTTAACGGATCACTTAAAATTAATGCCAATAGATGGCGCATTTTTAAATTTCTGAGGCATTACACTAGATTGTTAAAATTTGCATTGTAACACATTTTGACTAAAACGACAAAAATACTATGTAACGAACCTTCACTGTATTTAAAGAAAAAAATATTCACGAACCTAATAAATTCTTTTACTTTCAAGTCGCTGCTAACACCATCTATCTATCACCGTGAAACAGAACCGAACGCGTTCGATGTACAAAAAAATAACAAGATTAATCAGATGAAAAATACTAGTTACGTCGGCACGGTTTCTTTGTACGGGATAAGGCACCTGTATGCTAGTATTATATTATCTGTGGTTCGGGTATACACACATCAACACGGTCTAGGGATATTTTAAAAAAAGCGAATTACTATCAATGTGTTAATTATTTATTTGACATGTACATATTTAAAATATACGTTATTTAATATTCTACCATTTTTTAATAATGGTTAAGGTACTTCGATTAAAATTTCAGGATTTTATGGAAAAAAATTAAGCATAGACGGAAACCGTATATGAATTAACTTTTAATTTATGAGTAAAAACTGAAAAAAATAGAAAAATCATTTAATTTGTGTTTATAAACTTGAAGTTAGGTAAGTAGTCTGAGAAAGCGCCCATGATGTTCATAACACATCGGCAACGATTCGGCATGCTCAGAACAAGGTTGTCAATGTCTTGCTGCGGAATATTGTCCCATGTCCTTCTGAGGTGCGCAAAAAGTTGATCTTCTGTAGCCAGATTTTCAGGAACTTCCTTTAGAGCTCTTCTTTGCAGCATATCCCACGCATGCTCAATGGGATTTAGATCTGGCGATTGAGCAGGCCAGTCTAAGGCCCTAACATTGTGTGTATGTAACCAAGCTGCTACCGTTCTCGCCGTGTGTGCCCGGGCATTGTCGTGCATGAGCAGGAAATCTTGCCCCATTTGTGTTCTGTGGGGTAAGATTACGGGCCCCAGCACCTGTTGGACGTATCGTTCTGCCGTCATATTACCCCGCACCCAAACGAGATCCGTCCGTCCTCCAAGACGAATTCCTGCCCAAACCATAATTGTTCCTCCTTGGTATGGGTGAACTTCCTGAGGGTTCTGAAGACGGCTCCATCGTCCAGGAACTCGCCAAACACGCGTCCTTCGTGAATCTGGATGGAAGCTGAACCTGGATTCATCCGTGAATAGCACTTTGGACCATTGCTCACGGCCCCAGTCCACGTGGTTCCGAACCCATTCTAATCGTCGTCCACGATTGCCTCTCCGTAAAGGTGGGACCCGGAGTGGTGTACGAGAGCGTAGATTGCTTTCATGCAGTTGCCTTCTTACAGTTTGGTCACTCACAAGCTCTTGGTGTTCCACTCGCAGCCTTTGGACCAATTGAGTCGCCGTTGCATTTGGTTGAGCTCACGCAGTAATTTGCAAAAATCGGTCTTGTCTGGGGGTAGTGATGCGACTTGGCCCCCGGTGCCTCTCCGCTACTTCACCTGTGGCACGATAGCGTGTCCACAATCTTGAAATTATATTTTGGTGGGTCCCTATGGCCTCAGCAACATTACGCTGAACAGACCCAGGTTCCAGCATTCCCACAGCTCGTAACATCTCCGCCCTCGTCAAATGTTGGCGTTGCATGGCTACAATACCTACCTCAATTATAACTTTATCTTTCGTTTAAAAATGAAAAAAAAACTGTAACTAAACGTAATTCGTATTGTTTTCTAAATTTCGCACAAATGAAAATTCCCTCTCCTACACATCAAGACATTTTTATGCCACCGAAACAAAAGAATTTTCAAAAATTTGAATTTGGAATTAGTCTGAGATAAATTACAAACAAATCGGTGTATAAAAGATTCCAATGCGGCCAGTACTTTTCGAGTTATTTAATTGAGTATGAAATATCCCTAGACCGTGTTGATGTGTTTATTTGGGTTTTTTCTCTACTGTGGTTGTAATAGAGATTCTGGTAGCATTCAGATTCTTTTTTGATTGTTCATGCGGTTTGTGATGTTTATTTTGGTTGCCTATCATGTTAGGTATCCAGGGCGTCATTTCGTAGAGTTATTTGTGAGTTTTTCTAGTTTCTTCTGAAATGGCGATGTTGTTTTCTTGTGTGTGTAGGCTCGTGAATTTTCTGTTAACTTAATATGGAAATTAAAGTAATTTTAAAACGTTATTTTTCTGCATCCATGCTATAAATCCTCTATAAAAGTTTCTGAAACAGTTAGCTTAATGCTAACACTAAAACTAAAGTGTTTCTTATGCAACTCCTATGCTTTTTCGAACCCTTCCTTACTCATCAAAAGCCACATTCTCACTACTAAATTCGTGGATTTTTAAGAATATTAAAAAAAAAATTGTCATTGATATTTTGTTTTGATTGATAAAATTGGACCCTACAAGATGGCGCCCAAAATCCGCCATTTTTTAATTTTACATTTTTAATGTAGCTCACTGGCTACATTAAAATTGTCAATCGTTGTAAATCGTCAATCGATTCGTCTTAAAAGAAAATCAAGGTTAAGACAGAGTTTCTCACTTTTAAATTATCGCAGAATTAATACGTGACAAATAAACAAAATCTTGGCATAGTTTTTATTTTTTTAATATTGCCGCGCCATCGAAACGAACATAATAAATTTTATAATCTCTAAAGCGCCTGTTTATAATTTACTACTACGCAGCCATTGTAGCCAGCTTCAAGGCGGCCAAGAAGTTTGGCGAGAACTATATCTATGCTACAGGCTATGACTCGCTTATTGTCACGTAATCGCATCACATTTTGAACTTTGTTGTGATATTTTATTTAGATTTAAGCTTAAGAACAATCGGACATGAAAAAAAAACAGAAATAGTTACTAATATTACAGAGAGAGACCGAATTTTTTCAGACGTGTAGGGTAATTTAAGAAACTACACCTATTTCAAAAAGTCTCACCATTACAGATATATTTTTTTCAGATGGCTTAGGCTAGACCCAGGCAAAGCCGGGGCGGGCGGCGGGGCACTACAGTGAAATAAAGATACAAGACGATAAGTAGAATTTGGAATAGGAAGTACTCTGCCAGCACCTCTGTAACCTAAGCTATCCTAATGCCACAATTTGCCTGTGCGCATAATAAATGTGGAGGAGAACCAGGAAATCAACCTCCATTCAGGGAACGGACCAGTGGTGTGATTTGAAAATTTGCAAGCAAGGTCGTATTTCAAAAATGGTACCTAACGCCTGTTGGCGTTTTAGTCAGTCTGGTTCGTAATAAATAGGTAGATCTTTTCTGCAACACAGTATAGAATATAGATAGTTCAACTCAACTGCGCGCGCGGCGCCATGTGTGCGTGCACTTGTAATTATACATTATGTATTTGCGGGGCAGTGACGCGGCAGTTGTTGTCCGAGCAAACAACCAACCACAACGTAGTATCTCTAAGAAGTCTGTGCAACCAAACATGCTTACCCACACATAGCGCCGCGCGCAAAGATGAGTTGAACTGTGTATATCTACAGTTCTACGAAAAAACGCGGTAACGTTTTTAGATGAGACGTCACAGAAAAATTCTATACATTAAAATATCACTAATATCATAAATGTGTGGTTGTTTGTTATTGATCATGAGGACCATTTTTCCGGCCCTCCTCTATAGGCAACATGACTATTTATACGAACTTATGAGTGATAAATGTTAAATACAATAGATTTCATTACGTAATACCTGTTTTCACTGTATCGATCGAGTCAATCTGCTGACGAACGATTCGTCAGCAGATTGACTTGATCGATACAGTGAAAATCTAAAAATAGCGTACATACTTAGGTAAGTAAGTATAAGGTTACATCTATTAACTCCCGACGGAAAAAGGGGAGTTATAAATACTATGCTCACTTATGTATCTACCAGAGACAATAATATTTTGACATAAATTTATAAATCTACTAGCTGTCCCGGCAAACTTTGTTTTGCCATAAAAACACCAAACATTCATCTACCCTACCTACCCTACTTACCCTACCCTACCTACCCTACCCTACCTTACCCTACCCTACGTACCCTACCCTACGTACCCTACCCTACGTACCCTACCCTACGTACCCTACCCTACGTACCCTACCCTACGTACCCTACCCTACGTACCCTACCCTACGTACCCTACCCTACGTACCCTACCCTACTTAAGTATTGACAAATATTGACATTATTGTAATATTTATACGATAACGTCACGTCACTCAATTGTTTTGCCTGCCCGGAACCTCTCCACTAACACTTAAACTTTATGGTATGGTATTAAAGTTCAAATTGACTTTTAAGTATTATTACGAATCGTTTGTATGGCAGTATAGAAAAGTGTTGTTTTTAGACATTTTAAGACGATTTTTTCTTCTCTCCGTAAGAACCTTCTCCTAACAATAACAAACACAACCAAAAAAATTATTAGCGAAATCGGTTCAGTGGTTCTCGAGATTTGTGCTTAGCAACACATTTAGCGATTCTTTTTTATATTATAGATAGATAAATAATATCGCACTAACCTTTTGTCAGATGCTTTGAGTTAAAGTTGACCTTGACTGGTGCCCTGTTGCTATAAGGTAACACGTATCCGAGCGCTCGTCTGAATGTCTGCATTACTTGACTTGCTAAATTGCTCTGCTTGTTGAATCACATCTTGAAAATAGGTACTGTGATCTTGTTAGACGTAAATAAACATAATTCGAACGCGAAATAAAGATGATAAGGAGGATATAAAATGCAAGTCATTGGCCGCTGGTGTAGGAAGCTTCGAATGTGCATATCCACTACCTATTATGTAATTTATAGATGTAGAGATCATTCTGACTAACAACAATGAATTGTATCGAAGTTACTGGTTCAATGAGTGTTACAATCCTAGGTGGAATGATCAGTATGAAGCTGTCTTCGTACCTACTCATCATTCCTATGTATTACTTTCATATTTTCCATATATTCCAATATTATGGAAAATATGAAAGTCACTGGCTGACACACCAGAGGAGCTCGTGGCTAAATAATAACAGCCGCATGGGTCGATCTTCAAGGTTAAGCAACGCTTGACAAGGTCGGTCTATGGATGGGTGACCATTTCAACATACCGAGATTCTTCCGTGCCTCCTGGGTCCCGGCTGTCATTTGAAGATCTTTGACAGTCGTTACGGGTAGTCTAGCTTGAGATCTGACACCTGATATGAATTTGAGATCGAGTAAGTGACAGACGAGAGATGTATACACGTCAGATACATCTGTCCCTTATTCGATCACGAATTGATAGCGCTCTAAGAGCTTATGGTCACCCCCTAGTCTTGCCATGGGATCGTGTTACCCAGTTACTGGGTTGTGGCGGTCAGATAGGCAGTCGCTCCATTTAAAACACTGGTACTCAGCTAAATCAGGTAAGACTACAAGCCGACCCCAACAAAAAAGGCTAGGCAGATGATACTGACTGACACACCAGAGTATTAAAGTACCTAGGTATCTAAATACAACCGGGTGCAAAGCCGAATGTCAAAAAAAAACCCGGCCAAGTGCGAGTCGGACTCGCGCACGAAGACTTCCGTACCATTAACTCAAAAAACGGCAAAAAAAATAACGTTTGTTGTATGGGCTCCCATACAACAAACGTGATTTTTTTGCCGTTAAATATTTATTTTATTCTGTTTTTAGTATTTGTCAGCGGCAACAGAAATACATCATCTGTGAAAATTTCAACTGCCTAGCTATCACGGTTCATGAGATACAGCCTGGTGACAGACAGATACACAGACGGACGGTGGAGTCTTAGCAATAGGGTCCCGTTTTTACCTTTTGGGCACGGAGCCCTAAAAACAACAGCTTCGGTATTTTCAATATTATTTTGAATTGAATAATTGGAGTTAATAACGTGTCAAACGATACTATAAGTTCCAAATTTTACACACAACAGGTTTTCACGCAAAAGTTTATACGAGTAGTTTGACAAAATACCTACTTAAAATTCTTAATTCAGAAATCGGAGGAAAGTCTTTAATCCAATCGATTTTTATTACAATTTCCATTACCTACCATGACATAGCAAATAGAGTAGTTTCAAAGAATATTTTTGTTGTGGGAATCGTAACAGCTGGCTATGGTGTGTCATGAATAAATTATAAAAAAGCTTGAAAATAAAACAGGCATCGATCGAAGTCAGTAGGTAGTGGTTCGTATACAAAGACGAACCACTACTATAATTACCTTCATGACTATAATATACAAAGGCATGACTGAGCGATTTCCAGAATTCATTCGTAAAACAGTCAAAAATATTCTTTTAATTCAATTAGACTAATGGAAGTAATGACATGACTTGTAGGCAAAAATTGCTCGTTCATTATGTTTTCTCATCTACCTAATTGCAGTGTCTTACTTTGCTAAATTGAAACTTTAACGACAGAAAACCTTGCCCGGTATTTTTAAAGCTTTATAACAGCCTTCGAAGAACAAATTCTGACCTATCAGTTGGATTTAGATGGTATTATAGATACAGTGTGGCAAAGTTGAAACTGAACCTAAAGGGGCAGTCCTAGGGATGGGATATCCTGTCCAGTCGTTACACCTAGGAAGTATTAAATTTTCGGAATGTCGATTTTCTGGACCGTGTTTGAAAAAAAAAATGGGTACACCGTCCTGTATTTACCATTGCAATTGTACCTTGGATAGGTACAATTGCTCTAAAACAAGTATTCTTAAATTGAATTAGGATCATGAAATCTTTATAAAAATAGGCAATGAATATTTTTTTAATATAAAATGATGTCCCTTGACCTATTGAATTAAAAGTTGTGAAAGATTTCACAACATCGTGAAACTTTCTTAGTAATAAATACATTACCTACAATTGTACCCCCTCACCATGGGTAATATAGAGTCAGCATGATAGTGTAAAAATAGATTGGAAGCACATTAATAGGATCACCAGCATTTTATGCCAAATGAGGGAAAAATAAAATCTGAAATGCATGTTATCTCTTCACCACCATGATTGACTGAAAGAGATACGCACTAGCCGCCTAGGCGGTTAATTTGAGCAGCTAGCCGCCTGAAGCGGTTGGAATAGCGGCTGACCGCCATGGCAGCCAACCGCGATGAAACCGCCTCAAGCGGTTGGACCGCTTACGGCTCATGCGTACGCAGAGAGAGATCCTCGACTCTAGGATACGATTTTTTTTTTTTTATAATTGTGCTGTTTATAGAAACTCAGAAACAGTTAAAAGTTAGTTTATTTTCCGACAAATATTTTAAGAAAAAAAATATATCACGTGTTGTTAGTACTTAATTACAAATTTTTATTTAACTATTGTTCTATAATTTTACGAATGAAATAAAACGAAAAATACTATAAGTAATATGTATATTTTGTGTTTTTAATAAATATTAAATATAGCCTAATGCACTAAATAATTACATAAGTTTCGTTCCTTTATTTTCGTATACATAGGAGGGCTCCACTGGCGGTAGCTTTGCTTCAAGTGAGCTCCACTCCATCAACTTTGGAGCACAAAATCTAAATCTAAATAATTTGGGAAGCACAAAATGAGCACAAAATAATTAGATGGTGTGCAAAGCTCTAGGGTCGATGGTCCCACAGCCTTATTGCGTAAGTGAATTCGGCAAGGCAAAGTGTTTAACCACCATCAATCGACCAATCCCATATACGGAAATCAACATCGCGTCTATCATCTCACATGTGATTGGTCGATTGATGGCGGTCAAACTCATTGCCTTGCCGAATTTACTTACGCAATTAGGCTGCCGCTCTGCGTACAGACTTACATCAACGGCGGCTCGCCGCAAACTTAACGACTCATGAACCTCCAGTGCGTATAAGATGGCGGCCAGATGCGAGGCGTAACGTGGCCACGGTTGAAATTTTGTGGCGGTTAAGTGCGTACGAGACCAAGCGGTTAGCCGCCCCCGCGGTTAACCGCTAGTGCGTATGGGGGCTAAGACAGTGCTTAATTCCGCCTTTGTACCTTTATAAATTCGTTAATTCAATTAGGTAAACGTAAACTATACAAAATTATACTAAACCTAACTACTTACACTCTTTACAAAAGAAAGGTACACTAAAATTAGGCGTCGAAGTACTCCTCCACATCGCTGTCATCCGGTAACGTGCCCAGAAGACTGGCAGTATTGCCACGCTGAATGGCAATGCTGATTCTTTGCGCAAAGAACGAGCCAGCCCTCTGGTCACGCACAGTGTCGGTCAGTCGGCGAGAGATCTCCTTAAAAAGGACTCAAAACTGTAATTACCAATTCAACATCATCCACAGCCCGACTTCACCCACTGCTGAGCATATGCTTATCTCTTCTTGTACCAATCACCACGTTCCTGTGCGGCTTTGCCAACCTCATCCAGGTTCTACCCGGAATGGCAAATAATGTAATCTGCCCATATCGCCGCTGGACGACCAGTACTTCTTCTTCCAGTCCTAGGACGCCATTCAGTCACCACCTTACTCCACCTATCATCAGCGCGCCTTGCCAGATGTCCTGCCCAGCTCCATTTCAGTTCCGAAATTCGTTTTCCGACGTCTGCAACCTTCGTTGTCGATCTCAACGTTTGGAACTCGGTCTATTAGCCGTATGCCAAACATGGAAAGCTCCATGGCTCTCTGTGCAAGTCAAAGTCTGTACACAGCCTCCTGTGTAAGCGTCCACGTCTCGGCACCGTAAGTTATGGAGGGCAAAACTGGTTATAGAGGCTGGTCTTCAGAGATTGTGATGGTATGGACTGACTTCAAAATATCGTCGAGTTTGCCAAAAGCGGCCCATCCAATACCTCCGTCTGTTGATTTTCTTTGTCAAATGAATATGACCAAGGTAGACATGGTAGACATGACGGTCAACCATCTCCAACGCATCATTTCCGACTTTAAGGTTACATTAGTCGATAATTCTTCCATACAAACGTAGTCTAGGGATTACTCCATTGTTTGACGATTTACGTTCAAAATAAAAAATGATATCAATTTGTCTCATCATTATCTAGCCCTGTATTTATATGATCTGTGCCCTGTATAGAAACAAAAAAATAAATAAAGTTATGAGCGTCGAAAGTTCCATATTTCAACACTAATTTTAACGCATCTTTGGACGGAAATAAATACCATAAGAAAAAGGAAAATTGCCCAACGGCCACTATACAGGGATAGATTTAAGTTCAAGAATGGAAATAATTTATTTTAAAAATATATATTTAGTCGTTTTATCATGATATCTAGACTCCCAAAGGTCTGTTTATAAAATTTCGCGCGCTCGTTTTTGTCCTAAATCATCATCCATTTTGCTACAAACTTGCAAAAATGTTAATTCGTACACGAACTAGCTTCTTACTGCTCATCACAGCATCTATCTCTTTCGCACGTGTTGTCGGATGAGATAGCATGCATTTTAACTCCGCGCACAAAATAGTTCGTGCCGTCGACTAGGGGAACCTTAACAAGAGTATTTGAATCGCTGCAGAGGGTTGCCATAACCTTCGTCTTGGCCATATTCATCTTAAGACCTTTTTTCTTGGATCGAGTGAAAAAAAGCCTTCAGATGCAACAAAACTAGAGTCTGGCAAACGAAAGTAGAGACTGAAAAAACGCGGCAAATTAAAAAAGTATCAGCATTGCAACTCCAAAAACTAGTATGAAATACCTGGAAGAACCTAATTTGATACTTTAGAATTATTTATATTACTTCGTCTGAATAAAATTACTATAGGTAGGTACTTTAGGTAGGTTATACTTCAAAGAAAAGATTCATAAGAGTCACAGGAATCATTGTTTTCTACATTAATAATGAAACTTTTTAAATTATTAAATAGAGAAAAAGTTTTTACAAAAAGATAAATAGTGATTACGAATTAAAACAAAGTATCATCTTAGTAGCTTCATACTGAAAATTGGAGTTGACATTAGTATAGCATTGCCATATAAAAAGTTTGCAAATAAATCGAGTGCTTGCGCAAGTTTTATTAAATAAAATTTTACTACCAATATTTCTGAACGCATCTCACATTTAAATACACCATTCGCCGCAGTTTTGAGCTAACTATATTCCCTTCCTTTCCTAATTCCTATACTGCAGAGAGAGAAGGAACTATTCATCGAACGCGACCAATCAACTGCTCTTACGACGGTTGGTTGTTCTGAATTGTGAATCAAGCCGCACCGCATTTTCAACCGCTCTTCGCCGATTACTTATATTTTCCGCTAATCCGCTCAATATTTTATAATTCTTGTTGGTCAACACGCGTGTGACATATACAGACCAAGGGAGCAAAAGTGAAAAGTGAATAAGTGAAAAAAAGAGGCATCGAACACGAGCGTCATCATCTCTGCTGCCCTTACACCAACGTGCTTCACTCCAGATACCAAGTAAGTCCTTTCACCACCCGTTTCCTTTGGTTGGCTCACCACTGTTTGTCAATAGGAATTTAAACCGCATAAATTATAATTCCCGCTGGTCCTTCGTAAAGCCGCGATTTACTCCACAACACCATTTTTTGGTCCAATCGAGTCGGATTCATAGAATCAACGATCTTTTATACTTTCCTCATAATTTCCCGCATCCTAATAGGTCTCATACCTAGGATTTAGGTCCACATACCTAGAATACAAAGTTCATAAAACCGCCATTAAGAACGCGTACGTTAGCGTTCGTACAATCCCGCTAAGTAGGTACATAATTCATTGAGAATTACTGTATCAACCTTGATATTTCTCCTACTGCATTGAAATAGCATATGTGAATATTCTACCCGCTACTTTTCGTGAGTTAACTCGGTTAATTTACGTACAACTTATTCTCAACCGCATTCTTTGTTATACCCGCTTAGAGTAATTTATTATTCTAAGTCTACCCGCTATAACTAATATTTATCCGCTATATTTTCTGTTAATATTCCAACATGGAAGATCTTAAAATTAAAGTTAAATTACTTCAAGCTAAAAATCAAGCAATCTTTGAACGTTTATCGTCATTATACGAAACGTCTAAGAAAATAAATACGACTAGTATCGAGCTTCGTTCCTCGGAATTATTTATGGCAGATTCTGAAATTCTCTCAGTTATTCGTCAAGAATTTAGTACCAATTTAGATAATATAAATACATATTCTTTACAGTTAAACCCTGATTATAAAATCGATTATAAAAATCTTACATCTTTTGACGATGTATATACTCGTGTGGAGCGAATGCGATCTCTTATCGACGCGAAGTATTCGAGATCATCGACCGACGCAGCGTCCCATGATAACCCATCAAAACAATATAAAGTCAAACTCCCACCGATTCAAATTCCGTTCTTTGATGGTAGGATTGATAACTGGCCTGTTTTCTATGAATCATTTGAGTCAAATATTCATAGTAATTTAAACCTTACAGATTCTCAACGTGTGCAGTATTTGATAGGTAATTTAAAGGGAAGTGCGTTGCAAATTACCGCCGGAATTATTCCGTCAGGTGATAATTATACCGCTATCTGGGACAGTTTGGTGAAAAAGTATCAGGATAAACGAGCGCTAGGCTCACACTACATGTCTAACATATTAAATATTAAACCCGCAACTAATCATTCCGCATCTTTAAATAGTTTCATTGAAAGTTTTCACGCGTCTGTTTCTGCTTTAGAACAATTAAAAATTAACGATTTAAAGGATTTCATTTTGTTGAATTTAGCTTTAAAAAAGTTAGACCCCGCTACCGTAAATTTATTCGAAATGCATATGAGAGATAAGGAAATTCCTACATATACGGAATTCGTTGAATTTATAAAATCGCAAGTTAAAATATTAGATCGAACTATTTCATCGCGAACTGCGTTAGTAAGCAACAACCCTAATAAAAATATTTTTTCTCGTAATCAGTCACGTGATAGTACAGTACATACTTTTGTTGCTTGTGATAATAATCAAAATTGTTTGTATTGCAATAAGGTTGACCATTGTAAACTTTACACTTGCCCATCCTTTCAATCAATCTCAGCCAATTCGCGTTTGGACTTTATTAAAAACAAACGTGGTTGTGTGAACTGTCTTAGTATATCGCACACTGCTTCACAGTGTAAATCCACACATAATTGTAGGACGTGTAATAAACGACATCATTCTCTTTTACATCTGGAAAACAGTTCGCATCCGACTAAATCGGTATCGACTGACGCTGTCACTAGTTCCGCGCATTCGCAACAACAGTTGGCGCTGTGTGCATGCTCGCGTGTAGGTACAGACATGCCGCGTACAACCGTACTGTTATCAACTGCACAAGTCTATGTTGACAACAAATATAACAAATACATTTCCGTTAGATGTTTAATAGATAACGCTTCGCAAAATAATATAATCACTTCCGCTTGTTGTAAAAAACTACAATTAAACATTATACCACTTTCAAACTCATCTATAAAGGGTGTCGGAACCTCTTCGCGGCCTATCATAGGTTACGTTGAGATAACAGTTACTGCTAAAAATAAAACTAAATTTCCGCTCTTGTTGTAGATTGTATCACGGATAACCTACCATCCCACTTTGTTGACACTTCTGCAGTGCAACATTTGTTTGATTTGCCGCTCGCTGATCCACTATGGTATGTACCTGGTGAGGTTGAATTGCTTCTAGGGGCAAAACTGTTCCCGTATTTATTACTTCACGATAAAATTATCTCACCTACCGCTCCATCCGCTATTGAAACCGTGTTTGGTTATATTCTTATGGGTGAGGTACCCGCTAGTTTATCTAATAATAATAATTATAGTCCCGCTAAAATAAATACCGCTTCATACTTGTCTACCGCGCTAAGTGTAGATAATTCTCATTGTTTTCTGTCTTTAGACGAATCTTTACATATATTTTGGAACATTGAAGAAATACCTTCAAAACCTTTTAAGAGCCCTGCGGAACTGGATTGTGAACAGCTGTACGCTTCTACTGTGTCACGTGACTCCAGTGGTAGGTATTGTACTGCGTTACCATTCTGTAAAAATCCAGATTCACTTGGAAATTCTTATGCTGTCGCTTATCGACGTTTAATTAATTTGGAAAAAACTAAGCTTCGCGACCCTGCTTTGCGCGCTAGTTATAATGAAACAATTCAAGAATATATTGATCAAAATTATTTAACTGAAATTACACCTAGTTTTGTTGATCAGACTGTAGGTTATTATATACCGCATCACCCGGTCATTCGAAATGATAAACAAACAACTAAAGTTCGCATCGTTCTTGACGCGAGTGCTAAGTCTCATAATGGCGTGTCGTTTAATGACTTGTTACACTCAGGGCCGAATTTACAGGCTGACATATTTTTATTACTTTTAAATTTCCGCTTGTTCCCTATTGCAGTTACAGCTGACATAAAACAGATGTATCTTCGAATTGCTGTTATTGATGAACATCGAAAATACCAAAAAATATTGTTTCGTTTTAATATCGCTGAACCTATTCGCGAATTTCAATTTAATCGAGTTGCATTTGGTCTCAAGCCCAGTCCTTTTTTAGCCATGCGCACTGTGCGCCAGCTAGCAGAAGATGAAAAACATCGCTTCCCGCGCGCATCCATTGTTGCTTCTCATGAGCTATACATGGATGACTTAGCAAATTCAACCCCTTCTCTGAAGGACGCCAAGGTTCTTTCCGCTGAACTTATCGCCTTATTTAAGGCTGGTGGCTTTGACCTTACTAAGTGGGCAAGTAATTCCTCGGAGCTTCTAGAGGTTATTCCACATTCTAACCGCTCTTCTATTAATTTTTCTGATGGGGATAATTTAAAGATTCTTGGACTCAAATGGATTCCTTCTGAAGATTGTTTCACCTTTACAACATCTAATTTGGATAAAGGTTGTACTAAACGCTCCATTCTTTCCACTATTGCCCGTCTGTGGGATTGTCTCGGTCTTGTGGCTCCAGTAGTTTTATTCGCGAAATTACTTATAAAAGAATTATGGAAATTAAATACAGATTGGGATGAAACTCCACCCGATTCAATTGTACTTCTCTTTCAAAAATTTAAAGAACAATTACCTTTACTTTCTTCTTTAAAATTGCCTCGTCATGTGGCCGTTTCTATGGGTTGCGTGACAAATATAGTAGGTTTTGCTGATGCCAGCTTGAATGCTTATGGCTGCGTCATATACTTACATGTCACTGATTCAAATGGTTACACACACGTAAATTTGGTGTGTGCTAAATCCAAAGTTGCACCTGTTAAAGTTGTATCTCTAGCTCGTCTAGAGCTTTGTGCCGCTGTTCTTTTGTCTAAGTTAATAAAATTTGTTTATGACACTTACCGTTCTCGTACTGCTATTAATAGTATATTTGCCTTTTCCGATTCTACAATTACTCTTTCATGGATTCATTCCTCACCGCACAAATGGAACATTTTTGTTAGTAACCGCGTCGCTAAATGTCAAGAAAATCTTGATCCTAAGCATTTTTATCATATTAACGGAAAACAAAATCCTAGTGATTGTCTATCTCGAGGTCTCCTACCTGAACAGTTGCTAAACCACGATTTATGGTGGCATGGCCCTGAGTGGCTTCTGCGCCCCACTGCTGAGTGGCCTATCACATCTTTTGTTTCGTCATGCAACGAACAATTGCCTGAATTTAATAATAAAACTCTAACATTGGTATCTACCACATCAGAACTCAATTCAATATGTAGTATTTCTCAAAAATTTGCATCATTAAATAAAATATTGCGCATAATTGTATACATTCTAAGATTTTTACGTATTATTCCTTATGATAAATCACACAAGACGATTACTGTCCGTGAGTTAGCTTCCGCTGAAATTTATTTAATTCGTTGTATTCAACAATTTTATTTTAAAGATATTTATGACGAAATTAAAAGTAAGAAACTTCGCTCACAATATAAAAAACTCGATCTCTTCATAGACGAGCATAATATAATTAGAATCGGCGGCAGATTGTCAAATGCGAACCTTCCTTATGAAGCTCAGCACCCCTCTCTTTTACCTAAACATGATAATTTTACACATGTTCTAATAGACTATTACCACCGTATTTATTGTCATGCCGGTGTAAACCTTCTTAGTTCTCTGTTGCGCCAAAAATATTGGATCCTCTCTTCTAGAGGTGTAATAAGACAAAGATTACATGCTTGTAACTTTTGCTTTAAAGTTTCACCATCTCACCCCAGCCCAAAGATGGCTGATTTACCCGCTTGTCGCGTACAGGAGACCAAAGCTTTCGTCCATACGGGTGTGGACTACGCTGGTCCCATTAAAGTAACGTTATGTAGACGCCGAGGTCAAAGAAGTCAGAAGGCTTACATTTGCTTATTCATTTGCTTCGTTACCAAAGCGGTTCATATTGAATTGGTTACTGACGTGTCATCGGACACTTTCATTTCCGCCTTTAAAAGATTTATTTCCCGCAGAGGACCTGTCTCTTATTTATATTCCGATAACGGAACAAATTTCGTTGGAGCCAAGGCTCAATTGCAAGAACTACTTGCTAACCGCTACCGCATAGAGTGGAAAATGATTCCACCCCGCGCCCCCCACTTTGGAGGGTTGTGGGAATCAAATATTAAATCTATTAAGACGCATTTATACCGTGTTATCGGCTCTCAACTTCTTACCTATGAGGAGCTTTCGACTGTTCTCACTGAAATTGAGGCAGTTCTAAATTCCAGACCGCTCTGTGTCCTGGCTGAGGATCCGTACCCAGAACCGCTTACTCCCGCTCATTTTATAATGGCTTCTCCGTTGACTTCGTTGCCCGTCATGAATGTTCCCGAGACGACGAAGTCTCTAACTTGCCGCAAAAGATTGCTTGACCAGATGGTTTGTAGTTTCTGGAGGAGATGGCGTATAGAATATTTACATAATCTTCAAGTTAGACAAAAATGGTTAAATGCCGAAGATAATATTAAGATTGGTACAGTGGTTCTCATACATCAGGATGATGTCCCTCCTTTACGTTGGCCAATGGGTTTAATCACCGAAGTCTTTCCCGGCAAGGATGGGACAACCCGCGTTGCTATGGTGAAGACATGTAGTGGCTCTTTCAAGAGACCCATTGTCAAATTATGTCCTTTACCTTCTCAATAACATCACCGCGTAATTAAAACTTTAATTTAGCTATAGTTAACATACTTAAAATATTTTTCCCTTTTCTTAGTCCGCTTTAATATAATTTCTTTCCTTTTGAGAATATTACTTATCCTCAAAGCCGGGCAGGATGCTTGCGCAAGTTTTATTAAATAAAATTTTACTACCAATATTTCTGAACGCATCTCACATTTAAATACACCATTCGCCGCAGTTTTGAGCTAACTATATTCCCTTCCTTTCCTAATTCCTATACTGCAGAGAGAGAAGGAACTATTCATCGAACGCGACCAATCAACTGCTCTTACGACGGTTGGTTGTTCTGAATTGTGAATCAAGCCGCACCGCATTTTCAACCGCTCTTCGCCGATTACTTATATTTTCCGCTAATCCGCTCAATATTTTATAATTCTTGTTGGTCAACACGCGTGTGACATATACAGACCAAGGGAGCAAAAGTGAAAAGTGAATAAGTGAAAAAAAGAGGCATCGAACACGAGCGTCATCATCTCTGCTGCCCTTACACCAACGTGCTTCACTCCAGATACCAAGTAAGTCCTTTCACCACCCGTTTCCTTTGGTTGGCTCACCACTGTTTGTCAATAGGAATTTAAACCGCATAAATTATAATTCCCGCTGGTCCTTCGTAAAGCCGCGATTTACTCCACAACACCATCGAGTGTCTACTTTCGTTTGCCAGACTCTAGATCTGTTAGTAAATTATATCTCACCAAGCACATTCAATAATATAGAACACTGCGAGAAATACTCAGAAGCTATTGAAACGTTAGAAACACTATTCTTAAAGCCGAAAAGTGAAATATTCGCCAGATACCTATTATCAACGAGAAAACAGCAACAAACTGAAAGGATATTCTGGCTTTACATTTGCTGAGCAATGACTGCCAATTTAAAGACAACAAGGCTGCAGAGAGTGAGAAGGAGTTCATCAGAGACGCTTTCATTGTCGGTATAACATCTCCGGATATACGGCAAAGACTCGGCAAATAAAACACTGAGCCTGGAAGAAGCGTGTAATCAGGCGAGAACTTTAGAATCAGCAAAAATACAGACAGCGGGCTATGCATCACAGTCATCAGAAACATCGATTGCCGCTGCAAGTGGCTCGAACCGAAGCTCAACTTCTATCCCGAATGATTGTTTTTACTGTGGCAAATCTAGGCATCGTCGTCGTTTGCCAAAGCAACATGCCTCAAATGTGACAAGAATGGACATTTTGCAAAAATCTGCAAAGGCCAATCTAGAAATAACAACATTATCAGTAACGACTTAAAAGGAAAATCATACATTTTCATGCATTAAATTGGCGTCAACTGGACTTCAAAAATGTTCAATACCTATCTTTGTGAGTGGAGTATCAGTAAAAGCACTGATAGACACTGGAATCACTGCTAGTTTCATTCATAAGGAAGTCATTCGACAGTATGGGTTACAAACGAAACCGTGGCACTAAAATGTAAAAATGGCGTTATCGATTTTAAAAACAGAAATAAGAGAAGTCTGCTACTGTAAAAATTAATGACCATGATATAACTAATGTTCCGTTGCGGGTGATGAAGGATTTATATACACAAGTCATACTGGGTCACGACATCCTCGAACATCATTTCTGAGATGACGATAGAGTTCGGAGGATCTAAACCGCAACTCACAGGGTCGCACGCAGTGCATTAAGTCAAGCTAATATACAACCAGTCAATATATTTTCAAATTTATCCGCAGACCGCAGAACCATTGCAATCAAGTCTCTTAAAAACACGCCAGATGACCAAGCATTTAATGAAACTGAAATAAAGAAACTGTTATTAGATGCAATCATAGAAGAGAGTGTTTCTCCATGGCGTTCTCAAGTAGGTATTACTTGTCATATCTGGCACTCACCAAAAAAAACGCATGTGCATAGATTACTCACAAACTGTCAATAAATTAACTTACCTTGAAACCTATTCTATATTCCTCTGCCAAACATAGAAGAGTTGATTTTAAAGGTTCAAATTATTTAGTAAAATTGACTTACGTTCAGCTTATCATCAAATACCTATAATCTCAATGAATAAGCCCATAACGGCGTTCGAAGCAGCAGGAAACTTGTACCAATTTTGTCGTATTCCTTTTGGAGTGACAAACGGAGTAGCTTGCTTTTTAAAGAACCATTGATTCGATCCTGCGAGACTCTAACCTTATCGGTGTGTACTCGTATTTACATGATATCACTGTTTGTGGATCAGATCAGGTAGATCACGATAAGAAACCATGGAGGTAGCAGAGAAATATAATCTTACTATTAATAAGGAAAAATGTGGATATTCGATAACGAACCTAAGCATACTGGGATATAACATTAATAATGGTGAGATTTAACCAGACAAAGACCGGTTGGCACCTCTACAAGGAATGCCGGTGCCCCAAGATTCAGCTACACTCAGACGTACTATTGGCCTTTTCTCACATTACTCGAAGTAGATACCTGATTTTTCGAATAAATTACGACCACTTATCGATATAGAAAATTATCCACTAAACGATAAACAGATTGGGTGCATTTCAGAATATCAAAGAAATCATATCAAAAGCTTCATTTTCTACAATTGATCCTAACGAATCATTCACTGTTGAAACAGACTCATCCGAACATTCTGTATTCTATCTAGCATTTTTTGCACGAACGCTTAACGAAAGTGACCGAAAATATCCATATTAAAAAAGAAGCATGTGCTATTATTGAAAGCCTTAAGAAATGGAGACAGTTCTTAATTGGACGGCAGTTTTACCTATTAAGGCGCTTCCCCGAGCAAAACGCCGCGCTATTCGTTTTTGTGCAGTTTTTAAGAGCTATCTACTCTTTATTTAAAAATAAATATCAATTAATAAAAATACATTAAATTTCTACATAATGTTGATTCTAAAACTGTAGTACACTTTTTTTTTTAAAGAGGTATATATTCCACTAATCTCCTTCCAACAAAACCATAAAAAAGTGAAATAATTATTGATAGCATGCATCTCCTCGTAAAGTGTTCATTAATTATTTTTTATACTAACATTAATGGATAGACAATTTGATAACGAACATTTTGTAAGTTTTATTTTTTTCAAAAGACCAATATTCAATTTTATACAGATTTTATTCTAAAATCTGGGCGCATCCACGAACGTAATTCATGCGCTAACAGTGCCGCTAGGCCAATAGGAATGCTCATAATATATCTCATGCTGATTTTTGGTCAGGGTACGGCCTTAACTGATCAAAAATCTGTTGCGTATATGATGCATGTCCCATGCTAGCAAGATAAAGAATGAAAAGATTCAACGATGGCGTATGGAACTTGCCAACTTTACTTTCGATATTAAATATAGGAGCGGTAAAGAAAATATTGTGGCTGATGCTCTGTCACGTACGAAAGCAACATGTGCCAGCATGATTGGAGACAATCTTATGAGATTACCTAAACGAATCTTTGTGTCATCCCGGAGTGACACAATGCAAAAATGTCCTATATTCAGTAGAAGATGTAAAACGCGTTGTAGCATCATGCAGAGTATGGGCAGAAGAAAAACCGAGATTTACCAGGAACAAGGAATATAACCGGAATTTTGATAAAAGCAACTACACCCTTCGAGGGATTGTCTCTAGATTTTAAGGGACCAATACCATCATCTACCGGCCTACCGCAAATAAATATGTTCTCACTGTGATAGACGAATATTCCAGGTTCCCATTCACATACGCATGCAGAGACACAAGTGTCATCAACAGTTTAACAGAACAATTCTCAATGTTTGGCATGCCATGTATGATACATACCTACTGATCAGGGAACTGCATTTATGTCCAAAGAACTAAATGATCTTAATTCAAAAGGAATCGCGACCAGTCGTTCTGCGCCCTATAATCCTAGGTGTCAGTGTTTCTTTCAGGTACTACTCCGGAGTAGCCTTACTGCCTTTTTTACCCGACTGCCGAAGGAGGGTAATGTGTTTATCAGTCTATGTATGTATGTTTGTATGTAGGTATGTATGTATGTATGTATGTATGTATGTTTGTTCCTATGTGGCGTTCTAGAGACCGAACGCGTTGGCCGATGATGGTTCTCATGTCAATCGATTCGTCTTAAACCTGCGAGTGTCACTGGCTACATTAAAATTGGCAAATATAAAAATGGCGGATTTTGACCGCCATATCGAGGGGGCCCAAATTTTTTTTTCTTCCTAACCCGTCGTGTGGGCTATCAAAATAAAGGGTTTTAAGAAGTGATTTTAAAAATATACAACACTTATATATTTAAATGTACGCTGGCCCAGTGCGGGTTGGTGGATGTCACATGTCTTCGATTTTTTTGGTTCTAGGACATGCCGGTTTCCTCGAGATGTTTTCCTTCACCGTTTTTAGGACAGTGGTATAAAATAATTTACACAAAGTTAAACGCCTGTAATACTTTAAAAAAAATGCTGTGCGTGGTGGTGGGATTGTGCAGATGAGGTCTTTTCGGCGTTTAGAAATTTTCTTAAAAGGTGTTCTCTTGTGTTGTAGTAGGATTATTTGTAAGATGTATTGTTGTCTAACATTGAATAGTTTGCACGATTTATAGAGTTCTGTGCTTGGGAAGATAATCGGTCTGAACGTAGCCACTTTTATAATAGCTCTGTGGGCTATCTCCAGAGGCTTGAGTAGGGTCTTTGCGGCACCACCCCAGCAAGAAATACAACAAATGAGGACTGACTGGCAAAGAGCAAAGTATACGTTTCTTATAATATAAGGGTTTGCTACATGACGCAGTGTTTAAAAAATATAAATAAGCTTGCGTATGCGACCAGTAAGGGTGTTAATGTGTGACCCGAAATTAAGGTTTTTGTCCAGAACTACTCCAAGATATTTAACTTGTTCCACTGAAGCTATAGTAGGACACTGACATTTAAGTTGAGATTGTGTGAAACAAGAATGGGCTTTTATACCTACAGATCGAGGGTTTTGGTTGGGAGGTGTTCGTGATAGAAAAAGTAATGAAATTATGTTTTATTGGCATTATGAGTCATAGAGTGGGAGGAAAGCCATTTCAGGGCAGGATTAAAACCGTCTTGTGCAGCTGCTTGGAGGTCCGACCAAGAGTTTGTGGTGAAAGTGATGGCAGTGTCATCTGCAAATGAAACTATTGAGGCATTTTTAATTTGAAGGTTGCAGAGGTCGTTAATAAAACAAGAAAAAGGGTGGGCCCAAAATGCTTCCCTGAGGCACGCCGTACTGAATGGGTAGCTTAATACTTTTATGATTCCCTATAGTAACAAATTGTGAGCGGTTAATAAGATAGCTCTCGAAGAGATCCAATGGGGGCTCCCTGACACCCAACTGCAACTGTCAAGCTTGAGTAGAAGAGTGGAGACGGGAAATGTATCAAACGCTTTCGCAAGATCTAGAAAAACGGTAAAAGTTCCTGTTAGCGGATAGCATTAATGTTTTCCACTATATTATTGACTAACAAGTGGACAGCATCACATGTGGATTTATTCCTGCGGAAGCCAAACTGCTGAGGTGACAACAATTTGAAGTGCTCGAGCTAGTGGACCAGGCGCTTATTTATGAGGCGTTCAAGCACCTTAGACAAGGCAATAAGAACTGCTATTGGGCGGTAGTTGTTTGGCAAGCTCCCGTCACCACCCTTGAAGATGGGGTGAATAATTGCCTTTTGAATTACATTGAGTTTGTTTTGTTAGACTAAAGTCTACAACAGAAAAGACAGATTTATCAGGGAAATATAAGGCTAGTGTGTTGGCAACACTAAATCATTCTTTTTTCATATCATCTGTCATGTCAAGTCAACTCATCAACCATCACTGACTTATAAACCTATGGACTTGCCATACCTACGCAATTAGCGTGCATACCTACATAAATCGGGCAATTAAGATGGCTGCCCATTGGCCAATGAGGTAGGCCATTTGAAACTGTTTGACAGCACAACTACACAGATAAACGTACACATACGGCACACAACTACCAATTTTACTCGGCAATCAACATGGCGACCGGTCACGCAGAGACATTATTTTGACGTCACTCAAAAGTGTTACCAGGTTTAGTCCTTGACAAACATTTAGATGTCTCTCTTTTCATATGCAGCTCTTGGTTAGTTAAAAAGAGACAAAACGCTTTTTGACATGCGTGTGTCGATATTATACAATGAGGTAGGAAAACTATGGAGACGGCATATTCTACTATATGAAATATAGTTATACAAATATCTATAATATCGACACACGCATGTCAAAAAGCGTTTTGTCTCTTTTTAACTAACCAAGAGCTGCATATGAAAAGAGAGACATCTAAATGTTTGTCAAGGACTAAACTTGGTAACACTTTTGAGTGACGTCAAAATAATGTCTATGCGTGACCGGTCGCCATGTTGATTGCCGAGTAAAATTGGTAGTTCTGTGCCGTATATGTACGTTTATCTGTGTAGTTGTGCTGTCAAACAGTTGCAAATGGCCTACCTCATTGGCCAATGGGCAGCCATCTTAATTGCCCGATTTATGTAGGTATGCACGCTAATTGCGTAGGTATGGCAAGTCCATAGGTTTATAAGTCAGTGATATTATAGATATTTGTATAACTATTCTTCATATAGTAGAATATGCCGTCTCCATAGTTTTCCTACCTCATTGTCAACCATAGACTATAGTAATTGTCATCAACTGTCACTGAGAGAACGGAAAAGCGGGGCTATCGCTATAAATTTTGTAGTTTTGAAGGCCGGCCGATCACTATTCACTTGTCTACTTCTTCTACGAATCGTGGAGCCACTGCTGACAAGCGGCGCATTAATATTAAACAATTTATCAAATAAAACAAGAAATCTCCAACAATATGTCTGAAAAGCATTTACAAACCGGTACGCTGCTGAGTCATCACCAACTTACATAGTATAATAATATTATTGAAAATGGAAGCAGATGAAAAGGTTCGCGATAAAAATTAACCTCGTTTGTTTTTTTTTTATCAGGTGATGCTCTCCCTGCTTACGGTGGCAAACTTCGCGTGTTCGCGATGAGATTCTGCCCTTACGCCGAGAGGAGTATTCTTGTTCTGAATGCAAAGAATTTGCAATACGATACAGTATTCGTTAATTTGGATCACAAACCCGAGTGGGTTTTCAACTTCAGCCCTAAAGGTGAGTCATTATTGCATATTTTTACTATAACAGTCGGCATAGTAGTTAATTTTTTTACTTATAGAAGGGTAGTTGTAAAAAGGGCTGCATGTTTTCTTTTAAGATACTTATAAGAATTCAAACTTCCAGCTCCCAGCTAATGACTAATAAGAAAATACTGATGGGCTCATATGTAAAAGTTGTTGCTCATCTGACTGAATCTGAATTAGTTGTTAAGGCAGTGATAATCAAAGAGACTTTAAAAACAGGCTTATTCCACTTCCCAACAGCTGGTAAAATTAATAATAATGTTTCATGTCTGGTGACTTGGTTGTTTTTGGAAAAAACATTTAATTCCTTCACATCTTCTTTTATATACAGTCAGACAGTGAGTGCTCTTTAAGGTCATACAAAAATAAAGACCTACCAATATCTTGAAATAATGGTGGTAAAGTTAATATGCTATTTTAACAGAGTTATTAAATGTTATAGTTGTTCTATCTCACGAAGAAGGGTTACGTGACTTTTATGATGCTGAAATAAGATTCATTTTGCTACGATTCATCCGTCATCATGAGATAGAACTATACACTTGAATGAAGCAATATAATACTCAATATCTCTCTGAGCTTATTCAAGCATTCATTTACCCTTGAATTAAAATTGCATGTGTCAAGCTACAAACAATGCTGTAATTATTGTGACTAAGTTAATTATGAACGTAGTAACATTAAGTTAACCTAACTACGTTCTTAATTATATTATTACTGCTGTGTATAATTATATTAATACAATTCACTGTATCTGAAAAAGTAGATTTTTACAGAAACCACATTTTTCTGTTTTTAGAATCTTAATATTATTATGTTTCTATGCTATAAAATATAGTATAAATGTTCCTATGGCATTGGCAAACCATGCCCATGAAACTCATGTAACCTGATTTCTCAAGACGATACATTGTAATTTCATGGCAGCCTACATTTTACTCATATAAGATTTAAAAAAATATATAGTAATAATTTTTGTACATTCTAGGTACTGTACCAGCGCTGGAGTATGAAGAGGGTAAAGCCATATTTGACAGCAATATCATAAACTATTACCTGGATGACAAGTACCCAGAGGTGCCTCTGCAATCAACTGACCCACTGCGCAGGGCTGAAGACAAAATTATTGTTGAACTGTTTGGAGCGGTAAGCATTTTCATCACCTATTTCAATTTTGAAGACTTCTAATAAAATTATTAATTAAGAAAATATAGAAAACATTGTGAAATATGAGTATTATTGTGTTGCACTGCCATAAAAAACCGGCCAAGTGCGAGTCGTACTCGCGCACGAAGTGTTCCATACCATTATCGCAAAAAAACTGCAAAACATCACATTTGTTGTATGGGAGCCCCACTTAAATATTTATTTTATTCTGTTTTTAGTTTTTGTTGTTATAGCGGCAACAAAAATACATCATCTGTGAAGATTTCAACTGTCTAGCTATCACGGTTCATTAGATACAACCTTGTGACAGACAGACGGAC
This sequence comes from Orthosia incerta, assembly GCA_948252205.1. NCBI lineage: Eukaryota > Metazoa > Arthropoda > Insecta > Lepidoptera > Noctuidae > Orthosia > Orthosia incerta. The sequence continues at coordinate 18,012,628 of OX411760.1, forward strand.
AGTGGAGTCTTAGTAATAGGTTCCCGTTTTTACTCTTTGGGTATGGAACCCTAAAATCCAAGAATTAAATCATAAAACTAAAACATTAATATTATTTAGCTCTAATTCTAATACATATGTGCATTCTTTTTACAGGCTCAAGCAGCATTTTACACCGCTGCGTACCATGCAGCAGGCCTGCAGCCAAAACAGGTAGAAGACTTCCACAAAGGTCTTGAAGCCCTGCAGGCAAAGCTGAAGGAACGTGGCACCAAGTTCTTAAATGGAGACCAGCCTGGATTAGTGGACTTTACTTTGTTCCCATTCTTGGAGCGCTTTGAGGCCTTACCGCTTGTTGGAAAAACTGAATTTGAAATTTCCAAGACAAAATATGAATTATTGGTGAGTGAGCATGACTTTTCAATTACGATATTTTATAAGAAATAGCACATAATAGTCACCTGCTGTACTTGTTACTCACGTAAGAGAAAAAAAACAATGAAACCACTGCAAGACCAAAAAGGCTCCTAAAGACAAGTTATTGGCTTCCAGTTTGTTTCAACTTTTTATCATTACACATAATAAATCTGTAAAGTCGTTTTTGTAAATAAAAAAAAATTGCCAGCGTGATAAAGGATAACCAACAGAACCCATTGCCAGCATTTTTTGAATTTTTATCTGTTTGCCTGTTTATCTGTTTGTATGTTTAGTTGTGAGGCATCACATAAAATTTACGAAACCAATGTAAATAACTCTTATACATAAAAATTGTGCGTAACTAGAAGTATTACTTAGTTCTTTTCATCACAATCGGTTCACTCTGTCAAAAGTTAACTGAATTTAAAGTGTTTAAGATTTAAAATATCACAAGCAACACACGCAATTCAGATACTCGGACATATGAACTCCAAATTCAATAGATGGCGTTGTGCCGATGTCATTTTCTGATGTTGTGATATTTGACGTCATTTTCTGAATTTCGGTTTTATGATTATGACCCTAGAAAAAACATTGGTAGGTAGGTAGGGTAGGTAGCAAAGTAAGTAACTAGTAGGGTAGGCAGGTAGGTGTGGGTGAGTAGAGTAGGTAAGTAGGGTAGGGTAGCCAGTTGACGGGAGCGAAGCCGCGGGCACAGCTAGTTGTTAATAATATCTTTCAATCATTTAAAATTGAGTATCTATCTATTTCATATAAAATAAGTATTAAATCTGGATACATTGTTACCAGGTGTCTTACATTGAGGCCATGAAGCAAGTGCCCGCAGTCAAGCAGTACTATTTGTCTCCGGAGACTCACGCCAAGTTCATCGAGTCTCACAACAAGGGCGACGCTAACTATAACATGCTGGACACCAGTGCCGTCTGCTGCATGCGCCCCAGGAAGAAGAAGGAATAAACCTCGACTGATTGAACCAGTGATATTTCTCAACAAACCTTATGTTATTATTATCTATGGCAAATTATACTAGTACCTACATTTAACATGAAATTAAAGTACAACATTATTTCGTTATTTATTTTTTATTTATTTATATCAAAACCACATCATTATCCAATTATTGATAAGATAAGGGGGCAGTCTACTTATATATCAGTAAGATAGTGGTTATATTAGTGGTAGATGGACCACGACACTGATGGACATGGATGGGTGGTTGGTGGTGGTGGTGGTGGACTGTTGGTAGTGGTTATAAAGTATATTCTATTCTATATTTTTGGTAACCACATAATGTTGTTTAGAGGCTGTGGTTTTCTGGCGAAAATACTCGCTGTTATCTTTAGTGGTTAAAGCACATTGACACCGGTAGAAGTCAGGAGTCTTCGCATGTATTTAAGAAGTAGTGATGGACTTGCAGTAGTTGAGAATTGACTTTTTTCCCGACTACGGCGATGCCAAAAAGATTGTTATGATTTTAATTGTCGCTTTGATTCGCGCGACTGCGCGAGCACCAGACGACTGACGAAGCTGTCGGTCGAATGCGCGCGACTTAGTTTATCTTCATAAGACCGTGGGCCATAACTTGGTGGAGATAAAGGTCAATATACTGTGTAAATTTTTAGACTGACGCATCGCTTCACTTCGAGTCGTTCTCAGTGTACTTGAACTCTTAACTCATTCATTAATTATTCTCATGTATGGTGAGAGTACTCAACAGATTGCAAGGTTTTCCCCCCTTATGTTATTCTGGCGCCCCCAAAAAATCAATATATGTATAAAAAAATAAATCCCAAAATCCCTGCGAGGGCTCCCCTTCTATTAGATCATTCATTACCAATGACCGCCATCCCATTAAGTCAGATCAATCAACACAGAATATAACATGATTTTTTATGTCCATAAGCTAAACGAAGATGTTTAGCACAATAAGTCAAGTAATGCCTTGCATATCAGTTTCCTGATGTATTGATTTTAATGGTAAATAAGGAAAATTACACCGAGATGACAAATCATCAGGAGTGTTGTGATACTTGATATTGCGGTTATACTCGTAATGTCCGTAGACGATAATAAACAATATTTGTTTACAATGTCATATTCGCATCAGACAAAATTTTGAATAAAAACCGGCCAAGTGCCTGTCGGAATTCGCACATTTAGGGTTCCGTACCAAAGAAAAATCTGACTTTTTGGTCTCTTTGGTATTTGTAAGTAACATATACGTAGGGATACCATATCACAGGATTTGTCCTGAGATCTCAGGATTTTTAGGCTGTTCTCAGGATTGCAGCCGGCTTTGAGAAATCTCAGGATTTTTTGAATTTTCAATAATATAGAGTAGATTTTACAGATCGTTTAATGATAAAAACAAATAATAATTTTCATTATTTAACGACTAACTAGCAATCTGCCCGCGACTTCGTTCGTGTGATTTCTTTTATCCTATAAATGACTTTCTTATGTGCAGTTAGTGAACGCGACCAAAAATAAGCTCTAATCAATAAAAATGGAGTATCGTAGATATACATGGTTTATTGGTTTGGGACGATTAGTTTTTTGAAGAATTATTAGGCAAGTATTTACCGCCAAAAAGCAAAATCCTCCCCTAAAAACTTAATAACCCCTTTTTGCCCCGTTGAGGATCAAGTTTTAATTAACCCAAATTTCACTCTTATCTGCCCTTTTTTATTTTTCGTTTATGTTAGTCAGATTAGGCAGTAAAATGCCTCGAAAAAACTTTGAAACCCCTTAACCGTATCTGATTTTTTTCCGTTTTTAGGTTGGTATTTATGTCAAATTTCAAATGTATTAACCCAAGAAATAAGATTCTTCAAAAACACTTTAACACCCCTTAAATCATCATTTCGGGGTAGTTTCGAAAGACTATTAATGACAACCTATTTCATTTACTTAGATTACTATATTTTGTGAAGTCAAAGTCCAAGTTTCATGAACACACCGTTAGTCGGTTTCTTTCATTCGACCATTTAGCCCCGTTGATAGAACTCTTCCTACGTTTGCATTCTGGGCTGTATTAACTAATACATATTGACTAAACGCATTATCTCTGGTAAACATGAAACACCGATGGTCTTGAAAATTGTTGTCCACAATGTTTGGACTGAATTAATTTGGTAATTTACCAAATTAATTCAGTCCAAACATTGTGGACAGCAATTTTCAAGACCATCGGTGTTTTGTTGACAGTTATTTTGAGAGAATACGCAACATTCTAGAAAATCAATGGAAATCAGGCATTTTCTCCGGACTTTTAAATTTTCTATCTGGTAACCCTACATATACGTAACTAGCTGCACCCCGCGGTTTCAACCGCGTAACTTTCGTTTCCGTGGGAATATCGGGATAAAAAGTAACAGCCTTTCATGTTTTATCACAATTGGTTCATTCGTTTTTGCGTAAAGAAATAAAAAACATTATTATAATATTATACGTTGTGGCTATTCATAGCGGTTTGTAAATCGTTAATTAGGTTAGGTTATAACGGGCTGTTTTCCGCAACTCCACGACCAAGCGCGTATTTTGCGTACAATAAATCAATTGTTAAAACATATTATTATAATATTATACGTTGTGGCTATTCATAGCGGTTTGTAATTCGTTAATTAAGGGTACACTAGTCGAAAATAATTCCATACAAACGTAGTCTAGGGATTACGCCACTTTTTGACGATGTACGTTAAAAATAAAAAATGATATCAATTTGTCTCATTATTAGCCCTTTATGGAACCAAAAAATAAAAATATATTTGAAAGTTATGAGCGTCGAAAGTTCCACATTTCGACACTAATTTTAACGCATTTTTGGGCGCAAATAAATACCATGAGAAGGCGGAAAATTGCAAAACGGCCTCCTTATAGGGATAGAATAGTAGTTCAACAATGCATATAATTTTATTTTGAACAGATAAGATTTAGTAGTTTTTTCATGATATCCAGACTGCCAAAGGTTTGTTTATAAAATTTCGCGCGCTCGGTTTCGTTCTAAATCATTATCCATTTCGCTACAAATTTGCAAAAGTGTGTTTTCGTACGCGAACTAGCTTCCTACTGCTCATCACAGCATCTATCTTTTCCGCACGTGTTGTCGGTTGATATAAAATGCATTATAACTTCGCGCGACAAAATAGTTCGTGCCGTTGACTAGTGTAACCTTAAATCAATTGTTTAGCGTTGCGGCCTTACTCAAAGACGTAACTACTCCCGCACCTCGGCAACGCCCATTCTATAGAGTAGGGTACGTCGCGGCGTCGTCGTACGGTTCGCGTATTGCATTTTTAAGATCGTCATAACTTAAAAAATAAATGTCGGATACGAATGAATTAAAAAAAGTATTTTTACCCTTGATGATGAAACTATTTATTTGAACAAGAAATACTACGATAATATAAATGTACCTAACCAACTTTTGTTTCTACCGGCGATCTAATTAAATTTTAGAACACAAAAGCCGCTATTGTGACTTAACTGATAATTAGATATATTCCCTCGCGGACTTTTTTGTAGGTATATATATATTTTTTATGTATCATCAATAGTTTTCTCAACGCACGCCAAATAATGAATTTAATAGGCAAAATGTTGCTACTTTGGGTTACATTATTGCATCTCAAATTGTTTTTTATAGTACATTATGGTACAAGTGTGAAATGTTGGTGATTACCGCTGAGGCGTCATTGAGACCCGAGCCGTTAGGTGAGGGTCTTAAGAGAGCCGAGGACGGTAATCATCAATACACACGTGTATCATACGACGTTTTTCAACACACTTGTGAAGAAAATAATACAAAAAAATCATTTTCAACAGTAAAAACGAGTTGTGAAAATATTTTCGCAATGGCGGGCAAAATTAGTCAGTTTTCCAATGCGCGCGCATTTAACAATGGCGCTCGGCCATAGACTAAAAGAATGAGGTTTCTTTTTTTTGACTTTCCGTGGATAGTGTTTTAGCCACGTACAAAATAGGGAATTTCAATTTTTCTTTATTACAGAGCAAATAAAATTTATATTTGAGTGAAAGTTTTATTTATTAAGCAAATACAAGTTGAAATTATCTATTTAAATACGAAGTTGCATGAAATGAGCAAGCTATAGGTACATTAATTTATTTGTACTATTGAGCACGATCTTTTTGGTATCGAAACTTTTTTAAGAACAAAGCAACTCAACCAATAAAATTTAAAAAAAACTCTATAACTCACTTGTGAATAATAGTAATGAAAAAGTCACAGTTTGATAATAAGTATCATTATGTGCCTAATTGCGGTGAAATTAGAGCCACTTTATGAGCAAGTGTGTTGAAAAATAAATTATAGTCTAATTACTTCCTTATAATGTAACTTTCTGTTGGTGAAAATGGTTAAAATCCGTCTAGTAGTTTCGGAGTTTGTTCGGTACAAACAAACATTTTATTAGTATAGTTCAGAAAGACAATAAACATTATCACCAAATTTAAAGTTCATAGGTCAATGGGAAGATAAAAAATTCTTGGAACAAAATTGTGCGACAGATAGACGTCGACACGTAAGTGAGAACAGGGCTCCGTTTGGACCCTTCGTGTACGGAACCCTAAAAACTGGTATTCAACTGCGGTGCAGTTAGACTATAAGCCGACACCAACGTATATAGTCGGAAAAGGGGCTAGACAGATAATGTATTCTGTGGTGTAAACTGAGTTCAATAGAGCTTATCGTGTGACTTGACACTGGCATGGCCACCATCAGCGATTGATGATTGTCGCTAATTAGTCGCCAAATATCAGAATTAGTAGGTCACTGGTTCAAAAGTTACAAGAGTTTATATGTGGCCGATCTAGAGGTGCATCTTCCCAGCTTGGCCACATTTATATCTCAAAGACTAGGGCACCTAGCGAACATCTGTTTGTGCCCAAATTTAGTCGCTACATAATTAGTCGCAATTTTTCAGATTTAGTCGGGTCTTAGGCAGAACTCACACATTCTAAATTCCTGTCCGAGTCATGATTCAGAGAGGAATTCATTATCTGAATTCCGGCAAGCTTTTCAATAGCCGGCAATCAAACTCACGAGCCTTCTCAGGTTGGAAGAATTAAATAAAAAGCGATTTAAAAATAAAATTTATATATTTCACAAATGTTAACACAACCTCCAATTCTGTTTGTGTGCCAATCACTGATGTGTTTATACAAAGCACTTTGTGACCCTTCTCACCCTAATGCGTGTTTTACGAGTAACATAAAACATTAACGTACCTACTATGCTATTGCCTAGTAAATAACATTTATGCTTGAGATTCAACTATTCAACGAGTACCTATATAACATACGCAAGGATAAACACTATACAGTGAATACATAATAAATAGTTTCAAGTATTATTTTTGATTTTATGTACATGACATTCATAGCGTTAAAATATAGTTCGAGTATTTGTTATTTAAAGAAGGCATATCATATTAAACAGTAAAATAAATTATCACATGTATTCATGGTTAGATAAAATTGTACATACGAAGAGCATACATATAATATTAGTGAGGAAGCACCATAATATCTAGGGTGTATGAGATCTCTGAAACGATGCGCTGATTGAGTAATGTATGTAGGTAGATTTTGGCAAACAGTATTATATTATTATCGTTTTTCATATTATATGCATAATATTATTTGTTGCACCTACTGACGTCATGAATCAGAGATATCATTGTATACTACTCTCACTGACTCCGGGTAGGCACTACATAATTATCCATTTATAGATAAATTTTTAAGTACATCGTAAGTTACATTGTTTAATGAAGATAATAAACAAAAATGTCATAACGAGTTGTATATTGCACTAATTTGTACTATCCTAAGCTAAAACAATTACTAAATAATACTAATTAAGTACAGTTTTGAAAGAGTAGGTACTAGTTAAATGTGCATTTTATATTAGCGTCCGAGATAATACATTTTGCATTCATACCTAAAAGGTAAAATCAGAATGCGTACGGCATAATTATTATTAGCTATCGATTTAAATTGACGAAACCAAATTAGCAACAAACCACAATGCAAACATAGTCTAATAAATCGATGATCGTTCAGGTTCATTTTTTCCGGCTGCAAGGAGAGGATTATGTTTTTCGCTCGTATTTTGTATTTTTTTTTGTTGGGACAATCCCGCCGCACTATTCCCAAACCACTGCAACTCCTGAAAGCCAGAATCAACAGTGGCGACCACCAGAAAAGCGCCGAGGCAATGAAGCTCGACGAAGTCCCGGCTGTCTTGGATCCCGCAACGAAATTAATCAGAAAACAATAACGGAGGAGTAGGAAAAAGTACAAATTTCTACTTCCCTCCATATCAAGCAGGAGACAGAACAAACGAGGCCAATAGGCACAAAGGGTCGTTTACAACTGGGATAAGCCCAGTTGCCTAGCACCACGGATAAAAATTTGCATTAATATTAAGGGGTCCTACATTGTGAGCTGCTATATTTGTTTCCAATAATAGGTATGGCAAAAATGCTTGAACGCACGGAAATTTGTTCTAGTTTCCACAAGGTCCGTATAGTAAACAACTCCAGATGCAGCCTGTACATTATTCAACATAAAATTGCGCTCATTCTGCCAAAGAATACACTCCCATAAGATATGATGTGCAGATCGTATTTTTCATGTCAATATTCTTTACTATCTCATATATTTCAAACCGCTACACGGATTTTTAAAATCAAGACATCGTTAGATAGATCTTGACCGCCCAAGTGTTCTTAGATAAGTGACGTTAAAAAAAGAAACATGGCGGCTTTTTTTGGGCGCCATATTGTGGGGGTACCTAATTATTTTTTTCTTCCAAACCCATCAAGTGAGGTATCAAAGTAATGGGTTTTTTTGAGGTGATTACAAAAATATATACCACATGAATTTTTAAGTCATTAGAAAAAATATAACTAAAAACTTCTAAATAAAAAAAAAGTTAATAAAATCAAAAAACCCGACTGCTTAAATGAACTAAAGAGATGTAATGAAGAAGAAAATCATGCTGTGCAGTCGGAGGATATTTATAGTTTTGTTCAGTCAACTCGCGAATATGTATTATCCGAGTGCACAGCATGATTTTCTTATTGTTTACATCTTTTTAGTTCGTTTAAGCAGTCGGGCTTTTTGATTTTGTTAACTTTTTTTAAATTTTAAGTAGAAAACATTCTTGTTCTAACTCTGATCTGCCCTGCATAAGTTTGTAATGAACATTTAAATAATACTCTTCAATAAAAATGATATTAGAATAAAGGTCTTATATCATTAGGAATGTATAATTACGACCGCTATCAACTGACGTAGTAAAACAGTAACATCAAATAGCTTCTAAAACGTGGTTTTCTGAAATTATTCTATGTCATGCATTAGGTTAAAGCATTTCCTTACTATTATATTGATACTAAAAATGTTATGGCATAATTAAATGTATTGGTTTATTTATATTTTATATGTATTGGTTTTATTATTCAAAAACTAGGGCACCTAGCGAACATCTGTTTGTGCCCAAATTTAGTCGCTACATAATTAGTCGCAATTTTTCAGATTTAGTCGGGTCTTAGGCAGAACTCACACATTCTAAATTCCTGTCCGAGTCTGGATTCAGAGAGGAATTCATTATCTGAATTCCGGCATGCTTTTCAATAGCCGGCAATCAAACTCACGAGCCTTCTCAGGTTGGAAGAATTAAATAAAAAGCGATTTAAAAATAAAATTTATATATTTCACAAATGTTAACACAACCTCCAATTCTGTTTGTGTGCCAATCACTGATGTGTTTATACAAAGCACTTTGTGACCCATCTCACCCTAATGCGTGTTTTACAAGTAACATAAAACATTAACGTAAGTACCTACTATGCTATTGCCTAGTAAATAACATTTATGCTTGAGATTCAACTATTCAACGAGTACCTATATAACATACGCAAGGATAAACACTATACAGTGAATAAGTACATAATAAATAGTTTCAAGTATTATTTTTGATTTTATGTACATGACATTCATAGCGTTAAAATATAGTTCGAGTATTTGTTATTTAAAGAAGGCATATCATATTAAACAGTAAAATAAATTATCACATGTATTCATGGTTAGATAAAATTGTACATACGAAGAGCATACATATAATATTAGTGAGGAAGCACCATAATATCTAGGGTGTATGAGATCTCTGAAACGATGCGCTGATTGAGTAATGTATGTAGGTAGATTTTGGCAAACAGTATTATATTATTATCGTTTTTCATATTATATGCATAATATTATTTGTTGCACCTACTGACGTCATGAATCAGAGATATCATTGTATACTACTCTCACTGACTCCGGGTAGGCACTACATAATTATCCATTTATAGATAAATTTTTAAGTACATCGTAAGTTACATTGTTTAATGAAGATAATAAACAAAAATGTCATAACGAGTTGTATATTGCACTAATTTGTACTATCCTAAGCTAAAACAATTACTAAATAATACTTATTAAGTACAGTTTTGAAAGAGTACTAGTTAAATGTGCATTTTACATTAGCGTCCGAGATAATACATTTTGCATTCATACCTACAAGGTAAAATCAGAATGAGTACGGCATAATTATTATTAGCTATCGATTTAAATTGACGAAACCAAATTATAGCAACAAACTACAATGCAAACATAGGTAGTCTAATAAATCGATGATCGTTCAGGTTCATTTTTTCCGGCTGCAAGGAGAGGATTATGTTTTTCGCTCGTATTTTGTATTTTTTTTTGTTGGGACAATCCCGCCGCACTATTCCCAAACCACTGCAACTCCTGAAAGCCAGAATCAACAGTGGCGACCACCAGAAAAGCGCCGAGGCAATGAAGCTCGACGAAGTCCCGGAGAATGAATTTAACTGTCTTGGATCCCGCAACGAAATTAATCAGAAAACAATAACGGAGGAGTAGGAAAAAGTACAAATTTCTACTTCCCTCCATATCAAGCAGGAGACAGAACAAACAAGGCCAATAGGCACAAAGGGTCGTTTACAACTGGGATAAGCCCAGTTGCCTAGCACCACGGATAAAAATTTGCATTAATATTAAGGGGTCCTACATTGTGAGCTGCTATATTTGTTTCCAATAATAGGTATGGCAAAAATGCTTGAACGCACGGCAATTTGTTCTAGTTTCCACAAGGTCCGTATAGTAAACAACTCCAGATGCAGCCTGTACATTATTCAACATAAAATTGTGCTCATTCTGCCAAAGAATACACTCCCATAAGATAAGATGTGCAGATCGTATTTTGTATGTCAATATTCTTTACTATCTCATATATTTCAAACCGCTACACGGATTTTTAAAATCAAGACATCGTTAGATAGATCTTGACCGCCCAAGTGTTCTTAGATAAGTGACGTTAAAAAAAGAAACATGGCGGATTTTGGGCGCCATATTGTGGGGGTACCTAATTATTTTTTCTTCCAGACCCATCAAGTGAGGTATCAAAGTAATGGGTTTTTTTGAGGTGATTACAAAAATATAGCACATGAATTTTTAAGTCATTAGAAAAAAAATATAACTAAAAACGTCTAAATAAAAAAAATAAAAAAAAAAACAAAAAACCCGACTGCTTAAATGAACTAAAGAGATGTAAACCAGAAGAAAATCATGCTGTGCAGTCGGAGGATATTTATAGTTTTGTTCAGTCAACTCGCGAATATGTATTATCCGAGTGCACAGCATGATTTTCTTATTGTTTACATCTTTTTAGTTCGTTTAAGCAGTCGGGCTTTTTGATTTTGTTAACTTTTTTTAAATTTTAAGTAGAAAACATTCTTGTTCTAACTCTGATCTGCCCTGCATAAGTTTGTAATGAACATTTAAATAATACTCTTCAATAAAAATTATATTAGAATAAAGGTCTTATATCATTAGGAATGTATAATTACGACCGCTATCAACTGACGTAGTAAAACAGTAACATCAAATAGCTACTAAAACGTGGTTTTCTGAAATTATTCTATGTCATGCATTAGGTTAAAGCATTTCCTTACTATTATATTAATACTAAAAATGTTATGGCATAATTAAATGTATTGGTTTATTTATATTTTATATGTATTGGTTTTATTATTGCGATATCAGGAAACATGGATGGGGTAATACAATTTTATATGAACTATTGCCTGGTTTAATGTGTTAACTTACGACACATACTATTTGTTAGTTTTATATTAATTTGTATTGACTCTTATTTGATTGATCGATTTTGCAATATACCATCCGCTTATTTCTTATCTGTCAACTGTATTGAAACACTTATCGCTCATTGTTTTCAACATGATCTGTTTACCGCACTTGATTACATAAAGTTCATAAAGTTTATTTGGTTAGTGGACGCGAATTGATCTAAAACTCTGATCACTGTGACTAACAACAGCTCAGCACTATTCTGAAAAATATTGGAATATGATTTGCACAAATTTACGGAAACGTCTGACAACTTTGGCCTACGTCATGCCTCAACTCACTTTTCGCTTCGTTCACTATGCTGCTATAATGCACTGTTGTTAAGGCTATCATACAAGGTCAGTTTTTTACCTTAAGGTTACACTAGTCGATCATTATTCCATACAAACGTAGTCTGGCGATTACTCCAATGTTTGACGATGTACGTTCAAAATAAAAACTGATATCAATTTGTCTCATCATTATCTAGCACTGTATGGAAACAAAAAATTCAAAAAAAAAAAAAAAGTTATGGGCGTCGAAAGTTCCATATTTCAAAACTAATTTATAATACCATAAGAAGAAGGAAAATTGCAAAACGGCCACCATACAGGGATAGATTAATAGTTCAATAATGCAAATAATTATATTTTGAAAATATACATTTAATCGGTTTTTCATGATATCTAGACTCCCAAAGGTCTGTTTATAAAATTTCGCGCGCTCGTTTTCGTCCTAAATCATCATCCAGTTCGCTATATACTTGCAAAAGTGCTAATTCCTACGCGAACTAGCTTTTTACTGCTCATCACAGCATCTATATCTTTCGAACGTGTTGTCGGATGATATTGCAGGCATTTTAACCCCGCGCACAAAATAGTTCGTGCCGTCGACAAGTTTAACCTAAACCTAAAGTAAGATCCGTCTGTCCTTACCAAAATACGTACCGAGTGGAGTATCCGCTACGAGTTTAAAGGCCACCACAGTAGCAAAAAGCTAAACACGTACAGCTTTGCTTTGAAAGAAAATGTAGGCGGGATCTTCCACTGCGACCCACGACCACGCTAAGCGTGGCAGTTGACGGTCATCCTTATAGTTTTGTATTTGTTCACGCATCCAGTCATCCTGTATGCAAACTCAACTTTATGTGGGTAGATACAAAGAGGGATTTTCTTTGGAGATATCGTCCATAGAAATTCCCTCTTTGTATCTTGCATGATTGAATCAACGCTAAGTTTTCTTTTTGAATATATTCTGTAGGTTCATATTAGACTTGGACTGCTGGAACATCTGCGTGACTCTCCTGCCGACCTCCTGGGCTGCCTGCAGGTTGGTGTTGGGGCGCGGTGGAGGCTCCCGTATCATGTCGCCGGCGCTCCCCGTGCCCGCTACGTTGTGTATTAGGGCTTCTATTGCGGCCTTGTATTGGGATAAGGCTGGAGCTTGCACGCCTTCTTCTAGTTTCCTGTTGGCAGTAGTGTTTTTTAAAGTTTTAGGGCTTATTTGCCAATACTCAGATATCTTTATATAAAAATAAAAATGAGCAAGTAATGCTCAATGGCACGGCTAATGTAAAGATTAACATAAGTTTCGCGTCATATTACAGGCTGTTAAGTTCTTATGAAGGGCAAAAATCCCGATGAGGGGCACATAACGCAAACGATTAAACAGTATGCGGCTATGAAATCGGTCCATAGAGTTTTAGAATAATTCGACGTAGTAGATCATCTTCACTCTCACTCATACCTTTTGACAGTTTCTTTATTGATTTAGACTTCATGCACAAAATATACAAAGGTGGACTTAATGCCTTAGGCATTCTCTACCAGTCAATCTAACGTATGGATACATTACCTGAGTGCGGGTAGCAACGCGGGATGGTGTCGGCAGTGATGCACTGCGAGCTGCAGGCCCGGTGTGAGTGCAGCCAGGATCTCTCGAGACAGGGCGCCGCGACACACCACGCATAGTAAGGACACCGCTGTAGACCAAGAAGTTTATGTTTAACACGAAATCGGGGAGTAGTTTCTAAGGATCTTGCGCCGACTGCAAACAATAACCCAGATGCAACACCAATCTGGTGAAATATATCTGACGTGTGGAACTGCTGGCTGGCCTTCTGGAATCCTGCAACCAGTCGACCAATGCCCTGCCACTGACGATGCCTTGGATGTGGTTTAGTATTGTGGCAATAAAATCTAGACATGTAGGTGTACCATCTACATTAGGGATGGGTCCGATATATCAAAACGTAACTTATATCGGATATGTGTTAGATATCATATCATATCGATATCTATAACAAAATAACCGATATTACAAAAACTGTATTTAATAAAAACCCTACTAGCGTGCGAGAACGAATAAGTTAAAACTTAAAACCGTAACAAACCGAAAACGTACGAACTACGAACAAAACGCAAACTTTACAAACGATAGGAACCATATGCGCTACCTCTCTTAGTATTATTTCACCTTCGTTGTTAGTTTGCTCATATAACATTTTAACTTTTGCAAACTGTACTACTGATATCGATATCTGAAAAACGTTTTCGATATCGATATGAAAACTGTATATCGGTTACATAACCGTTTGCGCTAAAAACCGAAAACGTCCATCTCTAATCTACATGAAAACGAATTCTGGATGCTACAATGCCCATCGAAAATGTCCATTGATAATGCCAGGCCTCTTCCCTCTCATGCGTAGTCCTCTTGATGATTTTTGAACATCTGATATAAAACTGATGTGTATGTGCTTGCTGCTCACACATAGGTATAGTTTCCCATATTGTAAATGTGTGAGTGCCCTTTCTGTCAAACGTTCAGTATTAAAGTAACCATCAATAGTGACACCCGTGTTCTTATTGCCGCACCTCCCAGTTGAATACATATCAAAAACACTCTAAAACGGCACAGGGCATTATAAAAATACGCTACGGCGTCTTGGCAGTACGTTAATCTGTAAGTTGTCATGTTTAGCTCCTGAGAGGACGATGCAGTTAGCTCCATCTAGTCTATACTAATATTATAAAGAGGTAAAGTTTGTGAGGTTGTAGGGGGTAATATCTGGATCTACTGAACCGATTTTGAAAATTCTTTCATCAGTAGAAAACTACATTACTCCTGAGTGACATAGGCTATAATTTATTTTCAAAAAAAATACGAGATCCTTTTGAAAATTGCAATAATGTAACCCAACGTAGCAAGATTTTGCTGAGAAAGCTATTGATGATACACAAAAATTGTGTATTACATGATTAAAGTATTCGGTATTACCTACAAAAAAATCTGCGAGAGAATATATCTAACTATCATAGTTAAGTCACAATATATTAGATTAGATCGCCCGGTAGAAACAAAAGTTGTTTACATTCGTATTGTAGTATTCATTCTTACTCAAATAATTAGTTTAACAAATTGGTAGGTAGGTAGGGTAGGGTACGTAGGGTCCCTAGTGGCGTCAGCGTGGTTTGCTACGCTGACGACACGCTAGTCCTGGCACAGGGGAGATCGCACCAGGCGGCGGCTGACAACGCGACACGCGGGGTTGCGACAATCGTCGAGAGGATCCAGCAATTGGGACTCGAGGTGGCCCTGCACAAGTCCGAGGCCATGTGTTTTCATGGTCCTCGGAACGCGCCACCGCCGGGTTCCCAAATAACGGTAGGAGGGGTTCACATCGGCGTCGGGTCGACGATGAAGTATCTGGGACTCGTCCTCGACAGCCGGTGGAATTTCGTGGAGCATTTCCGACGTTTGGCTCCCAAACTGGAGCGGACCGGGGCTGCCCTCAAGCGGCTCCTTCCCAATCTAGGGGGTCCAAACGCCTCCTGCCGGAGGCTCTACGCGGGGGTCGTGCGGTCCATGGCCCTTTACGGGGCACCAGTATGGGCGCGTTCCCTGAGGCGGCGACCAGCCCGCCGGTTGAACGCGTCCCAAAGGGTCATGGCCATCCGGCTAGTCCGGGGATACCGCACGGTCTCCGGTGAGGCAGCGAGCCTCCTTGCTGGATTGCCGCCATGGGATCTGGAAGCAAAAGTCCTCGCGCAAATATGGGAATGGCGCGAGGAGGAGAAATGCCGGGGCGAAACTCCGCTGCCGCGACAAATCACGGCTCGGCGGACAGAGCTCCGGCAAGATCTCATGGCGAAATGGAGAGGGCGACTGTCGCAACCCAGCGCTGGGCACGCCACAATAGTGGCGATAAGGCCCCTCTTTGAGGAGTGGCTTGAGAGGCGTCACGGCGTCCTCACCTTCCGCCTTACGCAGGTCCTCACCGGACACGGCTGTTTCGGGAGGTTCCTGTTCAGGATAAGGCGGGAGGAAACGCCCGGGTGTCACCATTGTGCGGATCGCCCGGAGGACACGGTAGAACATACGGTGGAGGTCTGCCCCGCTTGGGCGGAGCAACGCCGTGTCCTCGTGGAGGCGATCGGCGGTGGCGACCTCTCGCGTACGGCCCTGGTTCAGGCCATGGTACGGAGCGAGAGGGCATGGGAAGCTGTCACCTCCTTCTGCGAAGCAGTAATGCTCGCGAAGGAGGAGGCAGAACGCGTGAGGGAGAGGCAACGGAGACGCCCTCACGCCCCAAGCCACCGCAGGAGACGCCCGGGCGTCGGGGGTCGCATGCCGATGCCTGGCCACCGTAGGCGCGGGCTTGCGGACGGCGAGTAAATGGGTAGCTCGCCGCCCGATAAGGACCAGGCCCGAGTCGACGGCGCGTAGTGTTCCACGCGCGCCTCAAAGAGATGTCAGCAAAATTGACGGGGCTAGGGCCGATGCCTGTCTGGGTCGCGGATAAATTTGAAAATAGTTACCGCGGCCCTGGCTCAAGCAACTGAAGGAACACGGGTGGGTTTTAGTCAGTAAAAGTCTGACACGCCCTCCCGCTTCACCCAGAGCGGGAGAAGTCATTGGATGATTTCCCACCCAAAAAAAAAAAAAAAAAAAAAAAAGGGTACGTAGGGTAGGGTAGGTAAGGTAGGTAGGTAGCCAGTTGACGGGAGCAAAGCCGCGGGGGTCAGCTAGTCATTATATAAAACACGTACCCTTCTCAGAAACCGCATGGTTATCCACAGTTGGCAAGACAAGCAAAGCCAACGCCTCGGCCGTCCTCGCAGCTTCCTTGACAGTTAGCGCTTGGTTCCCTCCCAGCATATCTTCAACAGGCGCCCAGCATTGAGCTTCACAGTCTAACCCACGGATCAAACATGTTCGCGTCACACTGCCCCAGGAGGAGATCGCTTCTTCACGAACAGATCTAGAAACATTTTTTAGTTCACGTTTTTGACTAATCATGGCAAGAAGAAACCGCATGATGACGGAAGACTTTTTTTGTCCCTAGTACCTTCTACTTAGTGAGTAAATGAAAATCTAGATTAAGTCGGTCAAGAACTAAGCTGATAGTTTAACGTTTTCAGTAGCATCTATTCATTTCTGTAACTTTTAAGTGTCAGGGCTCCCAAGACAGAACCATACTTTCAGTGTTATAATAATAGTTCAGTACCTGTGGTGAATGATTTAGTTGAGAATGGAAAATAAATGACGCTTTTTAGGGTTCCGTACCCAAAGGGTAAAAACGGGACCCTATTACTAAGACTCCGCGATCCGTCTGTCTGTCTGTCACCAGGCTGTATCTCATGAACCGTGATAGCTAGACAGTTGAAATTTTCACAGATGATGTATTTTTGTTGCCGCTATAACAAGAAATACTAAAAACAGAATAAAATTAATATTAAAGTGGCGCTCCCATACAACAAACGTGATTTTTTTGCCGTTTTTTGCGATAATGGTACGGAACCCTTCGTGCGCGAGTCCGACTCGCACTTGGCCGGTTTTTATTATTGCTAAAATTTAAATGTGTTGTCTTAAGCTAAAACATGTTCAGTGACGGTGTTTTGCAGTTTAGACTCGACTGATTTAACGATCTTCACATTTCTTGCTGTCATTAACAAATAATAGTACAGTAGAACTATTTTCTTAAAGTCCCTCGGCAATCATCAATATCAATTATTTTCATGTCCATTTTCATTAGATTTATCGTGTATAATAATTTGAATTCAGAACTAAGTACTTCATTGCTGTTTTGTTTTAATTTCCGTGTGAAATATATAGAGCTGTTATACTATTTATTCCTGCGACTTTAGCAGCCTTCTTCCCATTATTTTAATAAATTACATTAATTTGAAAGAATATTAACAACTCTATATACTTCCAAGTTGATTGAGAGCGTCCGGTCTGTTCCAAGTGCAGAGCAACTGATAGAAATCCGACGACTGACGAAACACGAAGTTTGCCGAAGGACATTAAGAAAATAGTTGAACTGTAAAGGGTTTCATGATAAACTATGCTTTTAAATTACTTACACATCTTCATCATGTAGCAGCGCCATGACAGCGGGCAGCATTTGCCGCTCAATACATTTCTCACTCAGCTCCGTCGCATTCAGTAGCTCAGTGATCAGATTAGCGATATACATGCGAATCGTACTACCACTTGAACTCTCACAACTGCTTGCCGCGACTGTCAACAAAATTTAAGATGGACCTAGTTATTCTACTGTTAAATTGCTAGGCGATTTGCGAGAAGACTGAGTAAAACGCTTTGTAACGTATACAGTTAATATTACAGCCGGTATTTCGCAATGTGTGGACGTTCATATTCGTGGTGCGGCTTGTGCTACAACAACTCAAAAGGCATGCGTTGCGAGACGTGCGCGGCTTATGCCTCGCAATGTCTGTATCCGCCTTTCCTATTTCTTCGTGTTTTAAATTAAATCTGTATAAATCCCGAGCACATGGCTTCCTGCCGTTCTGATTATTTAAAACTAGCTGTCCCACGCGGCTTCGCTCCCGTCAACTGGCTACGTACCTACCCTACCCTACACCTACCCTACACCTATCCTACACCTACCCTACACCTAACCTACACCTACCCTAAACCTACCCTAAACCTACCCTACACCTACCCTACACCTACCCTACACCTACCCTACACCTACCCTACACCTACCCTAAACCTACCCTACACCTACCCTACACCTACCCTACACCTACCCTACACCTACCCTACACCTACCCTACACCTACCCTACACCTACCCTACACCTATCCTACACCTACCCTACACCTACCCTACACCTACCCTACACCTACCCTACACCTACCCTACACCTACCCTACACCTACCCTACACCTACCCTACACCTACCCTACACCTACCCTACACCTACCCTACACCTACCCTACACCTACCCTACACCTACCCTACACCTACCCTACACCTACCCTACTCCCACCCTACACCTACCCTACACCTACCCTACACCTACCCTACACCTACCCTACACCTACCCTACACCTACACCTACCCTACACCTACCCTACACCTACCCTACACCTACCCTACACTACACCTACCCTACACTACACCTACCCTACACTACACCTACCCTACACCTACCCTACACCTACCCTACACCTACCCTACACCTACCCTACACCTACCCTACACCTATCCTACACCTACCCTACACCTACCCTACACCTACCCTACACCTACCCTACACCTACCCTACACCTACCCTACACCTACCCTACACCTACCCTACACCTATCCTACACCTACCCTACACCTACCCTACACCTACCCTACACCTACCCTACACCTACCCTACACCTACCCTACACCTACCCTACACCTACCCTACACCTACCCTACACCTACCCTACACCTACCCTACACCTACCCTACACCTACCCTACACCTATCCTACACCTACCCTACACCTACCCTACACCTACCCTACACCTACCCTACACCTACCCTACACCTACCCTACACCTACCCTACACCTACCCTACACCTACCCTACACCTACCCTACACCTACCCTACATCTACCCTACACCTACCCTACACCTACCCTACACCTACCCTACACCTACCCTACACCTACCCTACACCTACCCTACACCTACCCTACACCTACCCTACACCTACCCTACACCTACCCTACACCTACCCTACACCTACCCTACACCTACCCTACACCTACCCTACACCTACCCTACACCTACCCTACACCTACCCTACACCTACCCTACACCTACCCTACACCTACCCTACACCTACCCTACACCTACCCTACACCTACCCTACACCTAATATTCTTTCCCGGTTTTGCAACATTTTTCATTTATGCTCCGCTCCTATTGGTCGTAGCGCGATGTTATATAGCCTATAGCACTCAGGAATAATGTAGCTTTCTACCAGTGAAAAAATTTTTAGAATTGGTTCATTAGTTCCAGAGATTACCCCCTACATACAAACTCACAAACTTAAAAACTTACAAATTTTACCTCTTTATAATATTAGTATAGATAAATAGAGTTCTACAATGGCAACTAAAAGGCGCCTTCACAAGGTGGAGGCGCCTTCACAAAGTGGAGGCGACTTTTACTTAAATGTAGTAGTATAATTTGAGTAGTGTAATTTTATGAGCATTCACACATCGAATCTTATTAATAACAGTATAAAGGTCAAAATAGAAAAGCCGTTTGCGTATTTTGTCCTGCTACTTGCATCTTAATGATTTTAACAATGCGGTGTAAATTACAGAATCGAATAAGATATAAAGTGTGTCGCGAAAACTAATAAATAACAATACATGAGAAATCGTGTTGCGTTGTATAAACATTATGATAAATCATTTCATTATAACATAATATCAATCTATTCAATATAACATAAGGATAGTATTTAAACGGGCGAAAATAAATTCAAATTAAAGGTGTAAAAATACTGAATATAGCTTACTGAAATTATGAGTGGGCGAATACAAATGTTTACTTTAAATTAAAGTTTGTCGATGGAGCCCCACTGGGCGGGGCTCCTTTTTCTGACTGCAGGGTCTAAAATAACCTAACATGAAGGAACCTAACCTATCCGTGTCGGGGTTCTCTAAGCTCCCGAGCTCGCTTCGCTCGCTCTTGGACTAATTCGTTGAAAACACGAGGACACCCGAACGCCCGCGCTGTACAGCGATGTAGCTTCGTGGGTTGTTCAGCTATTTTCAAAAGAATAATAATTATGCTAAAATTGATAAATATAACCCCAAATACAATTATTATGTAAAAAATATTACCGCAGCTCACAAAAAACTCCTAAAAGACTCAAACCGGATAAATAGTTACTTACGAGTACTTAGTATAATAGTCGTACATTCAGTATATTTTTCGCCCGGTTAATAATTTCCCATAACATAATATCAGTATATTCAATATAACATACTATCAATCTATTCAGTAAGTTGGTTCAAATATCACTTTTATACCAGTATTTTATTTATTAACCGTTTTTCCAAAAAGGAGGAGGCTCTATGTTCGATTTAAGTTTTATTTATGTTTTTTTTTTCACCGATTACTCCATCAATTGTGAACCGATTTCAATTTCTATTTTTTATGAAAGATTTATAGAGTCTGGCAAACGAAAGTAGACACTGGAATTATTTGCAAACTTTTTATATGGCAATGATAAACTAATGTCAACCCCAATTTTCCGTATGTCGCTACTAAGTTGATACTTTGTTTTAATTCGTAATCACTATTTATATTTTTGTAAAAACATTTTCTCTATTTAATAAATTAAAAAGTTTCATTATTAATGTAGAAAACAATGATTCCTGTGACTCTTATGAATCTTTTCACATGAAAGTCTTAGAATCAGATTTTGATTGATAGTGAATGAACCAAAATTATTATAGAATACTGTTGCTTTTTTTTATTCAGATTGATATATCTAAAGTATTACCTACCCAAATGTACCTATAGTATTCTTATTCAGACGAAGTAATATCAATAATTCTAAAGTATCAAATTAGGTTATTCCAGGTATTGCATACTAGTTTTTGGGGTTGCTATGCTGATATTTTTTAAATTTGCCGCGCTTTTTCAGTCTCTTCTTTCGTTTGCCAGACTCTACTCTCGAAGTACTCCCATTATCACCAAGTCAGTATCGGATAAAGGATCCCATGGAAATCGAAGGAGCTCCTCAAGTTTTATAGACATACATATAGCGATTTTGGTATTTTCATCAACATTTTTCATGCATTTGCATTCAGAAAGTATCATTTGGTGAAGTGGAACTGATGGCCACTGGAACTTCGTTAAGTATGTTTTGGGTATAAGATATCCCGAATAGTTAAATGACTGTTATGGAGCGAATTTAAATAAATGGTTCTAATGAAAATGGTACCATCAAACTGCTCTGGTGATGAAGCCGCAAGGTAGGCAACGGAACGCCGTAATAAAACAATGTATCCCAGTCGTGTTTAGGCTTGTTGGAATTGTTATGAGAAGACCAGGCTATAAATGATTTTCATGGTAATATAAGGTAACAAAATTAAAAAGATAAAAATAAAATACTTTTATACCATTCCCCCTCTAAAAAGCTTATTTTATTCACTGAAAACAGTGAATAAAAAGCACTTTTTCTCACTGTTTTGGTGTTTGAATTAAGAACACACCAATATATATTCGACGTCCATCTCAATGCTATACGAACTCCTTGTGCAAAGAATATTCGACTTTCAAACTCCTTTATGTATTTGATTTTCAGTTTGTTAATGTTTAGGATTTTAATAATGATTTTGATGTCTGGGATGTTTAGTGAATACTTATTTGGATTGTAATTCTAATATTAATTGCATTGGTGTTAATTAATTATAATTATGTAACGTAACAGAGGTGGTCACTGGCCCCTGATACACAGTTGCTGTTACCTAGCTCTGATTTAATTTAGAAAAAATGTGAAACCCTGAGTTTTCACATTTTTTAAAATTTTGAAGGTAATAAAACTTTTATGTAGTATTTTTCCTTGTGATTTTCGCTTAAATCTTTCTTTTTCTCGTAGTCATGGTATAAAATATAGTATGCAACTCTTGAATAAAACGGATTTATATCGAGGGCCATGAATCACTCGCGTCGCTCAGGATTCTACCACTTGAATCACTCGCTATGCTCGTGATTCAATCATCATGAATCACTCCCTACGGTCGTGATTCAGTTGTTAGAATCCTTCACTTACTCGTGGTTCATCTATGGCCCTCGCTTTAAAACCGTCCTTTATTCACTAGTTGTATAATATACTATATAACATTAAAACTAAACCGACGTTCAAAACAAAACTCTACGACGCGAAAAATAACTTTCTTTTCGGAAGTCGGTATCAAAAATTTAAAAAAAATAGGCACCAAAGACACAGCCTTCGAGTTATTTTCCGCTTTGTAGTGTTTCGTTTTGGAAGTCCGTTTAGTTTTTTTGTAAAAAAGTATTTTATAACAAGATGAGGTCATAATTTTTTCTTATAACACTAAACTTACTCGTATTATCGCAGAGTTCTGACATCACATGACTCAGTCGATGACATCAGCAACATTGGGTTCTATTTTATCACATCATCGTGTTGTATGATAATTTTATTTTGCTAACTGATATTGACTAACAAAATATGAATAGTTGTTATCTAAACAGGGGAATTATATAAAGAAGTAAATTTATCTGTTAGTTTTTCATTTTTCTTAAAAAAAACATTTCTAACATACACAAACAATCAGACCGGTTTGTTTGTAGAAGATTCTAATCTCTTGAAGTACTGACTGATCCGATTGTAAAATTACGAAAATCATGATTCCTGTGCTCGAAGCAGGGGAAATTACTAGTGAACAATATCTAGGTACTTACATTCTCTAAGATGTTGTAAATAAAAGTCGAGCGACTCTTCTCTGTGCTCTGCTACCCATTTCAATGGTATGGAGAATATCTTGACTGGAAGACCGCGTATGCTGCTGTACATGATCCATCTGCAAGGAAAACATTGTTGAGATTCTTCTAGCGGAGAAAATATGTTGCAATGATAAAAAAGTGGACAAAACAAGTACAAAAGTTCTTTTCCCTAGAAACAGACAAAAATGATTAGTGATTTAATTTAGTGATTTTTGTATTACGAACTCCAAAAATCTTAAATTAATATTTTTGTGAATATCAAGAAAGAAACTTATTTAGCATTTTACGAGCAAGCGTAAACAACCTTATATCAATGCAATAAGACACATAAAGCGCGTTCGTGATTTATGACGACTGTAAAATTTAGACAGTCAACTTACTTTTGCAAAAACTCGCCATGTTGTATCCTATCTTCAAGCGCAGGTAATATGGTGACCAAATAAATACCAACAAGAATCGTGCTATCCACGTTCACAGGGTGTAGCTTTTCCATCTTTTGTTCTAGCTCGGCAATGACGTCATTAAATATAGGCTTCAGTATGTGCGTAGTGAACGGTACGCCGAAATTGTCCACATAACTATTGACCAGAGATATAAGAACCTCGTACATCAATGTGTGACTTAGAACTTTTGTGTTTGTGGCCACGTCCAGAATTTGTTTTAATCTGTGGAGACAAGAAAATATTTAGTACAAAAAAAATAACATTTCTATTTGTTTCGTTCTACAGCTGAATACAGGTTTACTTTATACAGTCCTAAACACTTTAACAGTTTTATTAAGGGTTTTACCGGTGAAAGGTGTCGAAGACCAAAATGAAAAATGGTGTCCATCAAAAGGCATCCGTGAAAGATAGAAACCACTTTCACAAACGAAAAATCAGTTAACACTTCGCGTGACCCAAGGGCTGGCCTTTACCGTGATTGGAGGATAAGCAATGCCAAACAACATGGCAATGCTGCCAGTCTTTTGGGCACAATACCAGTGGACAGCAATATGGAAGAGTTTTTCGACACCATATTTTAGATTAGTTTGTATCTATGTTACGAACCAAGTGATTAATTCGCCATTATTCATAATGCCCAATATGAGTAGGCAATATGATAAAAACTATTAATAAAAAAATTGACCGGGCTTTTTGAATAATGCCCATCACTTATTGGGTCGGGTATTAAAAGGATGTGTTTTTTTAATTTTATTTTTGACTTTGGTTTTAATATGTTCGACGGAGCCCCGAGCAGCGGGGCTCCTGTTACTGTCTGCAGAGTCCAAAGTAACCTATCATAAAGGAGATGACGGGAGCTGATTTCACTCACTTTTTTCTTAACTTCAGCTCCCGTCATCTCCTTCGAACCTAACCTATCCGTTTCGGGGTGCCCTAAGCTCCCGAGCTCGCTTCGCTCGCTCTTGGACTAATTCTTTGACCATAATTATCAAATTGCCCAACCGTTACGATGCAATATTCATAATGACCAGACAATGTGATAAACATAGCAGTTTAAATCAGTATTCCTTACATTGCCCGATTTGACTTGACTAGATTCATAATGCCTGGGCATTTTACATAGTGCCCTGATTAATCACTTGGTTCATGACATACACAATGCATTAAGTATTTTATACACTGTGTATATTTTTACCTACATGTTTAAATAAAGAATGCCTATGTAAATATCAGTGCAGATTATCTAGATAACTTTACTAATATTATAAAGAGGAAAGATTGATAATTATTATTTTTTGTGTTCTAGCATTTTAGAAGTTACAGTGAATTTGTAGGATATTGACTGTTCTTTTGTATGTAACGTATAAACTTAAAAACTACTGGACCGATTTCAAAAATTCTTTCACCGTTGGGGAGCTACACTATCCCCGGGTGACATAGGCTATTTTTATTCCTGTATTCCCACGGGAACGGGCACTACGCGGGTGAAACCACGAAGCGAACGCTAGCAGTAAATAAAAATAATAAATACTCACGTGCTAATAAACCAACTTAACTCCGCCCATCTGACGTCAGGCTTCTCCTTAATAATATTACTTGCAGCTAATAACAATATCTTCGCGTCCACATTCTCAGTAACATAACACTGGAGGTCCATAAAATACTCCGTCTCTTCTAAGGGTACTTCTTGTAAATTTACCGATTGTATATCACAGTTGCTGAGGGTAACATCCCTAACTATTTGTACATTAACTACATAGGCCAGTTTCGCTAACACTAAGATTCGCATCACATCTAAATATAAGAGAACAGTCTTCCACTCGTTATCACTGCTCGCTTTCGTTAAATTCGTCATTATTCGACTGCATAAGTCCGTTGAGAATTTGCCTGGAAATTAAATATTCTTTAGATTAAGAACATTGAAAATGGATTTAGAAAATATACGCAGGGAAAAGTTATGTTAGTGCGAATGTTATATTTGTTGCGTGTTTCTTAACGTACTCGATAGCGTTAAAGTAAACGTTATTTTGTGTCAAATTATATAAAAAAAGGTTTTCTATATTTTCACCAGGCGGTGCTTATTCGATTGTAGCACAACGAGTAGGTACGTTATAAAAAAACTCGCAGTAAGTGCACCAGCGACCACACAGTCCCTAGACGCTTAATAACAGGCGAGCGATGTCTGTCAACACAAACATGAATATGACTTATAGATCTTATATAGGTCGCTACTCGACAATTTCGAATTAGTAGCGACCATTTCTGTGAGCCGTAAACACTGCCGCGTCAGTCAATCAAAAAATTATAAAATACCCTTGTACAATACGTTGGTGTGGTAACAAAAGCCAGACTTCGAGATGCCAGCAAAATGGCATAACATTGCATTGATAAGTTAATAGTTATATAAACATAATTAGATTTATTTTCTGATATTATTTATCGGCGTTCATATTAAACTGGTCATGTTTGTAGGTGAAAACGCCCACCGCATGTTTGCGTCCCTTTCTTTTTAAAATATTTTTTCGCTATCCCTACTCCTCTATAATTTTGTAAACAAAACTAGTGATGCACCATATCATATTCCCAAATCTGTTATCGATAGAACTTGAAATCAACATACTATTTTTAGATATAAAGACATTAAATTAAACAGTTTATTAATTTGTGAAACGATTTATTGGTTACGTTTTTTACTAATATTTAATATTACTATTTAAGAACGAACCTCCGAATAAACTATGTTACCTTTAGAATGTTAATATTTTGTTTTGAGTTTAACATTTTATTATTTATTTATTTATGTACACACAAAAAACACTTAACAGAGAAAATAAATAATACAGATTGAAGAGCACAAAGGTACGGAAAGGTGCTGCTACTTATGTTCTTACTTTAAGTATAATTAATTATAAAACCGGCCAAGTGCGAGTCGGACTCGCGCACGAAGGGTTCCGTACCATTATCGCAAAAAACCAGCAAAAAAATCACGTTTGTTGTATGGAGGCCCCACTTAAATATTAATTTTATTTTGTTTTTAGTAAGTAGTAAATACATCATCTGTGAAAATTTCAACTATCTAGCTATCACGGTTCATGAGATACAGCCTGGTGACAGACAGACAGACAGACAGACGGATCGCGGAGTCTTAGTAATAGGGTCCCGTTTTTATCCTTTGGGTACGGAACCCTAAAAAGCTAATATTAATTATAAAAAATAAGTACAATTAATTTAAAAAAAGTATCGATGCCTTCCTGGTTTTATTTAAACCTGTCCCATCCTTAATGAGGCATAATGACCTTGGTAAGGGACCAATCAGTAGCCCGTTCCTCATACCTCAGCTAGTTGACATAATTGTTTTGATCTATTAGATTAAGCATTAGGCGTCTAGTGGTTGTGTGGTCGATGAAGTGCACTAATCAGTGTTTAATAATGATTTAGAATACTCAAGAAACATGGATGCTGATTTAAGTTAATTTTGCTATCTTACGGTTTATGTCATCTCCATCGAGTTTAATAAAAAAAACAATTAAAAAACCAACTCACCAGCAATCAAAGCACTCCTCGCGAGAACAGGCACAAATATATTAATAGTATCCTTCACACACTTCTCGACCGGATCCTTCAAGAAGTTGAACATCAGACTCTCCAGCTGGCTGTACTTATGATCGGCGACGGGGCATATAAGGCAGGCAGACTTGAGTCCTAAGGTCCTTATCTCCAGCTCATTTGACTCGCACATGAGGACCACGAGGCTTAGGAGGAGGGATGTGCATAGCTCGATGGGTACATACGGAGCTATGGCCATGCATACTTGACTGGCTAGGACTCGCCGTTCAGTCGATCGAGATGCTAGTAGCTCGGCTATTGAGGAGAGGACCTCGCCGCTGCCACCCCATTTGACTACGAGACAAGTCGCTGGAAAAATAAACTTACTAACAATCAGGTATCGATGACTCGCGTGTGTAACTCGATCATTCAAATTATTATAAATCTTAGGTATAGAAAAGGGATGAGATGCCCAGCAGCTTTACGTTGAAAACGTAGGTGCATACAGTACAGCAATTTGTTTAATGTCCATCGGCAATCATCACATTTACGAATATAAACGAGTGCTAATTTCTATGTCCATCAATTATTAGATTTATCGTGTATAATAATTTGAATGCCGAACTAAGTACATTTTTGTTGTTTTGATTTCCGTGTGATCTATATAGAGCTGTAAAACTATTTTCCTTTAGTAGCTTTCCTCCCATCATTTAATAAATTGCATTAAGTTAAAAGAGTATTAACAACTCTATATAGGTACTAAATTGATTGTAGAATCAACTTTTATACCTTGTAAATTTTAATGTACCTAACGTTCAAAAGTGCCGCTTGGTGGCCTACTTGAAATAAAATATCTTTGTCTTTGTCTTATTGAGAGCGTCCGATCTGCACCAAGTGCAAAGGGCAACTGATAGAAAGCCGACGACTGACGAAACACGAAGTTTGCCGAGGAACATTAAGAAAATATTTGTACTGTACTTAAATATTTATTGCATTGTCATACAAAAAAATATATTTAAAATTAATCATAGCTGGGCACGGCGTTTTTTATGCGTCGTTGACGCAGTTATTGCACCGTCAACGACTGTGCGTAACTTTATAAACCTTTTAAGAAAATTACTTTCAGCTCAGATTGGATTAATTCCAATTTGTAAAGAGCCTATTCGCCGACGCACGTTTCACTGTCTCATCTAATTACCTTGTAACGCAAACCTAATGTTTGGCAAGTGAACGTTTAAACACTAACTTGTTTACTACCTATTACTTGTACCAATTTTTATGTAGTCAAATATTTCAGTAGGAATAACACATTTTACGCAAAATAAAATACCTAATCCAAATATTTAGAATCGTCAGTTTTCAATTTACCATTTCTATTCAGTTAATTGCTTAGTCAATGACAAAAAAATTGCATCTATATGTCAGTTGCACAGAATATAATTTAAATTACAATGTGTAAGTACGTCCTATTTCTGTCTGCAGCGTCCAAACCTAACATGAAGGAGATGACGGGAGCTGAGTTCGCTCACTTCAGCTCCCGTCATCTCCTTCGAACCTAATATATGTGTCGAGGTGCCATAAGATCCCGAGCTCGTTTCGCTCGCTCTTGAAGTAATTAATTGACCATAATTATCGAATTGCCATAAGTCTACCATGCATTCTTGCTTTGCAAAAGAGGAAATCTGGCACTCGGCAAAACTGCTAATGTTCATTGCAAAAAAAATAAAATTGTAGGAAGTTACAAATATTTTGTATTAAATAAATTATCACTTCCCTATATATTAAAATTTATTTTATTCCCCGATCATCATCATCATCATCATCTTCCTGCCCTTATCCCATGTTACTTGGGGTCGTCGCAACACGTTTGCCTCTTCCATACCGTCCTGTCCCCTGTCACGTTATTACTGACTCCCTTTTCTTTCATATCACTCCTCACACAGTCCATGCATCTTTTCTTTGGCCTTCCTCTTCCTCCTCCATCCATCCAAATTTATATTCATAACTCTCTTAGCATAACATGCGTTTCATCCTCATCATATGACCATATCCCCGATATATTAAAATAAAATTTCGTTTTTTAATTACATAATTCCCAAAAAATATTATCGCCTTTATATTTTTTGTCATAACAAAACGTTTTGTCTAAAGATTGTTTGCTGTAATAAATCATTTGATTAAAGGCCAAATTCCTTAATGACACTATCCTTGGTAATAATTCTGCCAAGTAAAAATGAAAATGTGCGTACTAAAATCATTCTAAATATTGCATTGGTAGAGAAAACGGATGCTAAAATTCGTTTGGGTAGTGAAATTTTGTCAAAATCTTTTCGGCAAAATGGCACAGTGTTTTATAGACCCAAAAAGTGACATCGGCTTTTTATTGGCTATTTCTACCTAATAGTTCATTACAAATGCACGAGTAGAACTCCCATGTGCCAATTTTGAATACTTGTTTTTTTTTTAATCGTAAAGTTTTCGTAACATCGCCCAAAAGACCAAAAAAAAAACGTAAAAAAAAACTGTACATAATTGAGCTTTATTCGTATTGCAGGTTTATTAAGCAATTCAGGAGGAAAATTATTCTGTATTTATGTAATTAAAAACGATAATAGAACCCACGAAAAATAAAAATGTTTTACCGTAATCACTTTTTTTTTGTTTTTTCTAGCTCGAACTAGAACCTCTGTCTAGTACAAATAGATTGCTTTTACTAAGGTTTATTACCCATAAAATATTACATTCAACTTGGCCTAGGTTTCGAGAAAATGATTTTTTGTGCCGAGGGTGTCACAAAGGTCAATTATTATTGGCTTTTATAATCAACTAAAATTAATTTACATTAAAAGTATTTATGACTTATCGATCATAGTGCATGTTGCAGATAATATAGTCTATTGAATCCTAAACAATAACACCCATGATTACTCAAATAGGTTAAGTAGAAGGTAATCGCGGGAACATGAGTGCGTAACAGGAAGTAATAAATTTCGCATGCATTCTTTCTTTATCTAGTTGAGATGGCAAGCTTTGACTCTTATTGCATCAGGAAGCGAGCTGGCAACGTGTGGACGTGGAAGTCGTTAATCTGTTAATCCGATGCGCATGTTTGTGTGAGTGTGCCGTTTCGAGCGTTTGTAGGTATTTTCCATACTGTTTGTCCATATTTATACTGTGGTGGTAATAGCTTGTTAATTACCTATCTGTGATTGAAGATTGATTGCAATAAACAAATCACCAATTTCGGTTCCAATAGCCTTCCTTTAGTTGGTTTCCAATTTACAGATGAATTAATGAATGTGAAATGATGAATCCAATTTAGAATTTGGTGAAACCACACGGTTTCACCAAATCATGTAACTCCTCAAAAGAGCTTCTTGACATATGAAAATACCAATACAAACGATCTTCATAAGACTCAAGCTCCCGGCATAGTTTATGATATTCACTACATTCCTGTTTTCTATTATTAATATCATGGACCCAAAGTCTTTTGTAGCAGCAGAAGATTATTGGCAAAGTAGCAACACAGATTACCTCCCAATAGATACCGCTTGCCTACTGTATTGTTTGATTCCGAGTTCACCAAATTTGGCGGAAGGCACGGGTTGCGCGGGGAGTGACAAGTGCGCCGTGATTGGCTATTGAAGGTCACGGTATCTGTCGTAGTGATGGGACATACGCATTAAATTTCGATAAAAATATCGATATTTTTCAAACAGAATGGTATTATAGGTAACATTTATTTTGCGGCGATTTTATAATTAATTTAATATTAATAAAGAAAAACATCGATCGAGAAAAGATTTTGTTTTTGGCCAGAAGTGATTTAATTTATTTTTAATCCTGAGTAAATAGGGTCACACTGAGCTCTTGTTATGAGTAGAGCACAATTAGTTCAAAGATAAAATAAACTAAGTTGTTAATTTTTAAATAATCAATTTTAACAAAATTATTTTATTCTCCTATATACCTAATTAAATATCGATCATCGATACTTTTCGATAAGCAAAGAACGTATTTTTCTCAACATTTTTACTTCGGTGGGAAAAAGATAGCAATATAATAATTCCGTATGAGTGAAAGGGACTTTCACAAAAGACATCAACGAGCGCTACTGTAAAGTGTGCAATTTTGATTTGCTAACCATTATAAATTGACCTTTTTTAGATTGTTCAATATTTATTATTTTGCCTACCGGTGGAATGTTATCCCATCTTTTTTTGAACTTGAAGGGCTGGTTGATTTTCCACACCATTTTACTGCACAATTCGTCTTTTTTTTAAGGCAAACCTATAACCAAATAACTACTTTTTAAACAGAATTAAAACTAGAAATCGCTTGCGTCCCTACAGCTCTAATGTTTGGTCGACACTAAAGAGATCATACCGTGCACTGAGTTATATCAGCCTAAATAAACTGTGTGGTGCGCGTAAGTTGCCTTCTATGCGGAATCTATTGGGAGGTAATCTGTGAGTAGCAACAATAAAGTTTCTTCATCAGAAGAACTGCTGTCATATTTTCGCCAAATACTTTAAACTCAATATGGCTGCTGACAAGAAGGCTTGCAGGAACGTGCAGCAGTTACTTGCGTGGGACGCGTGTTGCACCGGTCTTGGCCGGTTTGACAGGGTTCGCACGCGCGTGCGCACGTCACATCGCAAGTCACGTCACGCTACGCATCCGGTGTGACCCGGCCTTACGCCCCATCCTACACAAATTGACGGACCACTGTCAAGTTACGAAAATAAAGACAACCTTATGTTTTGAATTGCGTGAAATTGCGTGAATATTTCAGTTTTTTGTATTTATTTAAAGGATTTAGTGCATGAATTGCATCCTCAAGTACAAAATACACTCCACAAAGCTTTTATTTTCATCGCTTAGCCAGATTTCAACAAAATGTGTGGAAAATCTGCTCGAAATGGAACGCTCTGGTATGATCATTTGAATGCGTGGAGTTTTAGTTTGCTATTAGACAAGGTAATAATGATTAATCCACTGAAATCTAGAGATCATAAGACACAAATTAATATGCTTTTTCCACTATATTGTCTATTATGTAACACATTGCCTAAGAAGTTCGTTTCGAAATATGAACATTTAGACACAAGATTATAAAATAAAAATTAAAAAACAAAATGACATAATAACAGTTACGAAATAACTTTTGTATGGAGTTTTGATATCATTATGTATCTGGCAGAATGAGACTGAACCTGTTACCTATCGAAAAAGCGCGCGTTGATTGTGTGTATATAGTCTGTGGTTTTTAGTCTGAACGTTTCTTATAAATTGTTGTTGGAACTTATTTGCATTTAATTAAGTAAGCTCATTAGGTACCTAGTGGAAAAAGAATCGTTCGTGTCACGCATAAAAAGGCTTTATTTTAACACTCGCATGTAGCTTTCGGCGTTCGCCTTCGGCTCGCGTCGAAATTGGCTACATCGCTCGTGTTAAAATCTCGACTTTTTATGCTCGATACTCAGATGAAATAAAAAAGGTAGATAGCGCACTTAGAACAGAAAAATGTAACCACTTTTTGAACTATGTGTGAGTCACTGCGGTGTTGCCACTTTTTAAAAAAAGTCCCTCAACTTATTTAAATGGGTTTAAATATTAATTTCATAATTATGGGTAAGTACTTAATTTGCGAATGTGAAAGGAAATCTGTCTCTTTGTTTTTAATAAACGCGTGCAGTCGTCCCTGTCGTTGACATGTGTCGCTCGTGTGTAAGAGCACCGAGCAGCTCAGAAAAAGTTATTTTACTTAAAAATACAACAAAGATTATGTGAAACAGGTTCATTAAAAAAAAACAAAAACAACCATTCCATGGCATTAAAAATATACTTTTTCAGATGAAATGTATAAGTATTTAAGTAAGTACAAAATAGAGCATTAACTTATAACAGAATGCTAACAAACTTAGTGAACTTTAAAACCGGCCAAGTGCGAGTCGGACTCGCGCACGAATTTCCGTACCATTATCGCAAAAAAGGCCAAAAAATCACGTTTGTTGTATGGGAGCCCCCCTTAAATATTTATTTCATTCTGTTTTTAGTATTTGTTGTTATAGCGGCAACAGAAATACATCATCTGTGAAAATGTCAACTGTCTAGCTATCACGGTTCATGAGATACAGCCTGGTGACAGACAGACAGACGGATCGCGGAGTCTCAGTAATAGGGCCCCGTTTTTACCCTTTGGGTACGGAACCCTAAAAAAGATTTAAACAAGGTGACCTATTTCTGACATGCAGTCGGATGTCAGAAATAGGTTGTACTTTTTGTGTATTCTTAACATCATGAAAATTATTATTTTTTAACCACACTAGACGTCGATGGCTGCCATTATGGTTCATTTCGGCTTAGTCTTATAGCATTTACCTATTCGTTTCTTATTAAAGTTTTCGGTGGAAACCTAAAACCATAATATTTGATAGCAAAATAGAAGGTACAAAAACTTGTACTCATAAAGGACATGGCTAAACAACTGCCCTTAGCATGTATCGAAATTTTTCACTAGCTCGTAACATTCAAATATTCATTAATGAATTATTACAGTTTTATTATTCCTCTAGAACTTTCGCGAAGTAATCAAACAATTAAAAGTTTTTTCATGTTTTTGTTTGACAAAAAGAACAAAAGATTCCGTTCTACTAACAATTGTAGTCAATAAACCTACTTTTAAAGACATTTGCGTAAGTCGAAACGAACAGTATTCATTAATATTTATTTTTGTACCTATCGCAATACATCTCAAATATTCATTAATGAATTGTTACAGTTTTATTATTCTTCTAGAACTTTCGTGAATTAATCAAATAATTAAAAGTTTTTTCATGTTTTTGATTGACAAGAAGAACATAAGATTCCGTTCTACGAAAAGATGTAGTCAATAAACCTACTTTCAAAGACATTTGCGTAAATCGAAACGAACAGTATTCATTATTATTTATTTTTGTACCTTTCGCTATACATCTCAAAACCTTAGAGATAGAACCTTAGATGTTGATTTCTTTAATTGCATTTATCTGATTTCTAGAAATTATTGGCAAAATCTGGAAAAAAACCACACGTAAATAGTGCTGACACTAACTCACTTTGAAAGAAGTTCCTTTCGACGGGTATTATGTATTAATACAGAGCCAACTAGTATGGTCTTATGTTTCAATTGCGTATTGATTCGTCATGAGATGCATATACTGTAGTGTATCCACAAAAATGACAAATCTTCAAATGACAGCCAGGACCAACGGCTTAACTAGCTTTCCAAAGCACGAAGGAAACTCGCTATGTGCACGATGGAACGGCTAGCGTTGCTTTACCTTGAAGATCAACCTGTGCGGCTGTTATTATTAAGCCACGAGCTCCTCTAAACGCCTTAATAAAGTATCATAGCAAAATCTAATTCTTTTACAAGTTTGTAGTTATACCTACTAAAGTAGGAGTTTCTACGATTTTATTTTCAGGATTGTGACGATATAAAAACTGCTTGTAACCATTTTCATACTAAATCTAATATTCAGCTATTCAGCATTACATATTAGTAATTAAAATGTTTATACATTGCTAGGGCAGTCGTCCATACTTTATTTAGCCATGTCCTTTAAACAAAAATAAATTAGTTAAGAACTAAATGTTTACCTTGACTTTGATTTATGTAACATACATAAAATCATGTGATTTAATAGAAAATACACATTAATTAGATCAACTCTCTACTCAATTATTTTTCTTTGACTTTGCCTACAATTTAATTACCCACATTTTGGGTAATTAGAAATAAGAATTACTGGCAACACTCTCCCAATACGTCAATTTCGGGAAAATAACATTATCTGTTCCGAATAACCTCAAAATTATGTTGGAAAACCAAAAAATAAATAGTTTTGTGTGTAATTACGTGTGAAACGATACTCCTAAAGACTTTTTGTTCAATATAGTGTTGTTTTTGCACCACTTGACAACACAGGACGACATTTTTTAGGCAAAGTTATTGCACGACGCTCCGTGAGATACTAACAAAAATCAGCGTAGTTTTATTGCTTGTGTGTACGTGAGCGCGTGTGTTTATTGAATCGGCTGAGTTTTGTTGGCTTCACATAAACTATAGGCCATGCGCTATCTACCTTTTTTTTATTTCATCTGAGGCTCGATACGAAATGTACTATTTCATTCCTATCTTATTCTTATTAATTTACAGACGATAGTTAGCTCTATAATATAATAAATAAATAAATAAATAAATAAATTCTTTATTTCACCAAAAGCCATCACAATACAAGAATCAAAAACAAGAGTATAATAAGGCTTATAAACTAGGACACAATAATTTTAATTCCCTGACTCCTAAACTAGGTGTATGTGCCTGTGTCTTAGGAGTCAGTGATTCGCCGTAAGAAACAATACAAAGCCATAGTATAATAACAACGGGACGTTTAAACAATTAGCAAATGGTGTAAAAGAAAACAGAATATAACCTATGTAAAAGAGAAATAAAATGAAAAACGTTTA
Organism: Orthosia incerta; assembly: GCA_948252205.1. NCBI lineage: Eukaryota > Metazoa > Arthropoda > Insecta > Lepidoptera > Noctuidae > Orthosia > Orthosia incerta. Next base: position 18,048,556 of record OX411760.1, read on the forward strand.
ACTGTGCTGAGGTGAATAGGTGTAGGGTCTGTACGTGTGTGTGCATGTGTGTGTGTAGTGACTAAATGTAAGGTGTGTGTGTGTGAGTGCGTATGTGGTGTGTAGGTGTAGGGCGCGTGTAGAGAGAATGAGGTGACCATTGCACAACTGTTACCTGTACCTTTACAGACATCTATAGTATAATTTACTATAGATGTCTGTAAAGGACATGGCTAAACAACTGCCCTAAGCATGTGTAGAAATTATTCACTAGCTAGCTCGTAACATTCAAAGACAAAGACAAAGACAGATAATTAAAAGTTTTTTCATGTTTTTGTTTGACAAGAATAACATAAGATTCCGTTCTACGAAAAATTGTAGTCAATAAACCTACTTTTTAGGACATTTGCGTAAGTCGAAACGAACAGTATTCATTATTATTTATTTTTGTACCTATCGCAATACATCTGAAATATTCATTATTGAATTATTATACAGTTTTATTATTCTTCTAGAACTTTCGTGAATTAATCAAATAATTAAAAGTTTTTTCATATTTTTATTTCACAAGAAGAAAATAAGATGCCGTTCTGCGAAATATTGTAGTCAATAAGCCTACTTTTTAAGATATTTGCGTAAATCGAAACGAACAGTATTCATTATTATTTATTTTTGTACCTTTCGCTATACATCTTAAAACATTAGAGATAGAACCATAGATGTTGTTTTCTTTGCATTTATCTGATTTCTAGAAATTATTGGCAAAATCTGGAAAGAAACGGCACATAAATAGTGCTGACACTAAAAAGTTACAGTCGATTCTTCTAGATTACACTTGATTCGATTAGAACCAAATAAAAAAACATGTTGGGGGTGTCGTGTTAACTCACTTTGAACGATGCTCCTTTCGCCGGGTAATAAGTATGTAATTACAGAGTTCGTATGATCTTAAGTTTCAATTGCGTATTGACAGATGACAGATCTTCAAATGACAGCCGGGACCAACGGCTTATCTAGCTTTCCAAGGCACGAAGGAAACTCGCTATGTACACGATGGAACCACGGAATGACCTTGGCTAGCGTTGCTTAACCTTGAAGATCGACCTGTGCGGCTGTTATGATTAAGCCACGAGCTCCTCTAAACGCCTTAATAAAGTAGCATAGCAAAATCTTATTCTTTTACAAGTTTGTATACCTATTAATGTAGGAGTTTCTACAATTTTATTTTCAGGATTGTGACGATATAAAAAGTGTCTGTAACTTTTTTCATACGAAATACTTATATTCAGCATTACATATTACTAGTTAAAATAGTTATCCATTGCTAGGGCAATCGTCCATACTTTATTTAGCCATGTCCTTTATCGCGTTTATCGGAATGCGATGTATTGCAGCTCGATGTAACTATATAACACACATAACGAAAATCCTATCAAGCGCTGGCCGCGATACTTATTTTTACATCATATTGTGTTAGTTAAATGTGGCTTTTGCCTGTTGGTTTGTTGAACTTCGTCCCTGACGAGGGTCCTCCTACCGAATACGTTATTTTTTTAAGTTCATACGAAATAAAACTTGTTTACTATGCAAGAGGTAGGATAATTTTGAGCCTACTTCATAGATAGCCCGTGTGTCAGCCCGGTCGGGTTTCTTGACGAGCGTGAGTAGTGCGTGTAGTGCGCGTGCGCGTCGTGCGTCCCCGCGGTAGCAAGGCAGCTGCCGCCGCCTCACTGCGCCGTACTATTAATATTAACGTGTGTGGCAGAGGTAAGGTTACACATACCTTCACAGATGGCCCGGGTATCAGCCCGGTCGGGTTTTTTGACGAGCGTGAGTAACGCGTGCAAAGCGCGTGCGCGGCGTGCGTCTCCCCCCGGCAGTAGCGCGGCCGCCGCCGCCACTAGCGCCGCCGCCTCGCTGCGCCGCGCTACTAACGTGTGTGGCAGGATCTAGTGACGAGAATGTTTAGCTTTATTACTTTGTATGAAGGTGTAAGCTGAGTTGCAGTTTTTTCACTAAGTCTAGACATCAGCCAAAATAATAGCTAAATAAAACTCTTTCATCCAACAGTGCAATAATATCAAGGCATTCATTGCGTTTAGTATTACTAAAAACGGCCATAAGATTAGACAGTCAACCGCATATCATTTATAAAAAATTGACATTAATAGCGATATTCGTCCTTATGTCTTTCGAATAAGGGTGTTTTTCGCAGCGCCAGTGTTCACTGCTGCCAATCAGTTCATGGTAAGAAATCAACATTGACAGTCTTTATTAAAAGCAGTAAGAGCGGTTTTCATTGTTACAGTAAAACTTTATAGCGGCTTACTCATGTTCCATTCTGATCATTGTACTATAGAAAGTGTACAAACCCGAGGTAATGTGTCAGCGACGAGTGTGAGTAGACCTGTCAGAGTGATAGGCTTGTCGCTGCTTACTAACTCGGCTAGTAAGTCGTTAGCCAGTGGCTCGTTCAGATTTAAAGTCTCGCAACACCAGTTCAATATTGATACTTTGAGCCCATTGGGTATGCCACTGTAAAGTAAACAACAAAATATTATGAAATGACATTCATACTAATCTTGCAGATAGGATAATAAATCTTTTCACATATTTTTTTTTTGTTTGTTCCTTACGGAACAGGCTAAGGTCTGAGACCATGCTGCCTAGTCATCAGTTAGTATTTTTCTTAAATTCTTTAGTATGCATTAGAATGCGGATGTAACATATTCTAATGATTTTTGGAGTATTTGGCAGCAAATTGTATCGAGTCAGCCTTCGCAGTAAGCTTTGCGGAGGTAGTCAATACTACAATAAAATTCGCCGCTCCACTATCCCGAGATCGCTTCTGTCAATGATTTCACATATTGTCCAGTTGCGTAGACAGTTGAGACACAAAACTACACCACTTTTACATCACAATATCCACTAGGAATCAATTTGCAAACAATATTAACAGCCGCTGAAGTTCACTCGAAAAAATACCGCCAAAAACTCAATCTTTTCACAATACGACCCGCCGATGATAGATAGCAAATTCCCGGTACCATAGACAAGGTATACGTCTCGTCAAGCGTCTTCACACTGCGGCAACGCAATGGACACATGGACAAGGTATGTTACCTATCGATCCACATCTCCTTGCTGTTGGTCTCGATGCTGTTGTACTCGTAGTGCACGCGCGTCCACTCGCCGGCGTCGTTGATGCTGAGCGTTTCGTCCAGCGTCGTCACACTGCCGCGACGCAGTGGCGAGTCGCGCGTACTATTGTCGCCGACGACACCCTCACCGGTTGTCTCGAACGAACTTATGTTTGAACCTTTTCTTGTTCTGTTAAATAAGAGGAGAATTTTAAGTCCAAGTCGGACAACCAACGCGAAGAAAGAAAATTGCCATGATCGATTTGTCATTGAGTTTTGTGAAATATTAAGATTTTTTAGAGAGGATCATAAATAGATGGCGCGTTTTTAAATTTCTGAGGCATTCACTCGATTTAAAAAAAAAAATTGTACACATTTTGGTACAATGAAACTAAAATCGTGCAAAAAAATACTATAAAACAAATTGTTGCTGTATTAAAAAAAAAGTATTCACGAACCGAGTAAACCGCAAGCCGTTGCTAACAACATCTATATCCGTGGAACGTAAATGAAAGCGTTCGATTCTTCTTAGAAAAATAATCAGTTTAATCAGAAGAAAAACGCTACTTACGTAGGCACGGTTTTCTTGTATGGGATGAACACCTGTATGCTAGTATTACATTATCTGTGGCCAAGTACACTGTCCGACAAAATGGGAAAAAATATCCTCAGAAGATAATGAAAATTATGAAAATGTTGAAAGAAAATACCATTTAAGTATAAAAGACAAACACTTCAACGCCATAATTGCCATAAATTAAGAAAATATAATCATTTTGAATTAAGAATTGAATTCCAAATTATTTTTCTTCCAACTAAGCTTTAATTTCATCACAATCACACTAAAAACTCAGTACAAAGCGAGTCTTTATTGCTCTAGAGCAATAAAAATGTATGAAATTTCATTATTGCACAGTTTTTTTTTTAATCGCACCAAAAGGTGCCAATCTCAATGGATTAGCTCTATTCAGCCAGCCGGTATCAATACTTTTTTTTTACGTACGTATTATTCGTTTCTATCCTACTTGTTCCAAATTTAAAAAATGATTGCTGCTAACTCTGATTTAAAAATGAAAGAAATTTAAAAAAGTGATTTTCGACATCGCCGCGCCCGTGGCCGCGCCCATCTACTTCCCGTGATAACGACTTCATTGTAACAAATCAGCCAGGCCCATCTAACTCGTCTGATAATATTATTCAGTCCCAAGTTAAACAAACAAATATAAATTTGCCCAACAAAACTTAACCTTACGTTTAATAATTGCTCAAGTATAACTTTTAATTTCAATAATTAAACTTCTATTTTAACTGTTTGATATGAGTTTCTTTTATCTACTATTCCTATAGGTAATAGTTGAAAGAAAAGCAGATTATGCACCTCGCCTTAAGTAATTTATATTGCCCTCGTGCCTGTTAGATTAGAGCCCTCGCTAACGCTCGGGCTCTAAATCAGGCACTCGGTGCAATAATAAATTACTTTGTGCTCGATGCAATAATCTACTATTGTTTCAACTGTGATTCATGAAACAATCTGCAACATCAATAGTGAGCTAGTTTTATAGCAAACAATAAAACACAAACCCAGCTTCACACTAAACATACATTAGCATACAATGCGTGTTGTAATTTGATATGAATCTGGTACTATGTGTAATTAAATGTTACAGATTATGAAACACATTTTAGCAAGCTTAACCCTATGCTTTCAATAGGTAAGAATATTTGCACAACAACAAATTATCAATCAATTAAAAAAGAAATGGGATGAAATGGAGGAGACTTATACCCACGAGGGACCATACACGCCATAACCGCCTTCTTCAATGTCCCACTAACCGCACTGACTATATTCACTGTTCTTTCTTCGTTCAGTCTATTTCTCTGTGGAATTCGCTCCCCCAGGAAATCAGGATGGCAACCAACCTTCAAAGTTAAAGTTCGCGAGCACATTCGCAAGAAGTTGGCAGCAGTATCGTCACAACGCTAATGTTTTTCAATTATTAATCTAATATTACTAATGTTTAAGTATGTCTATATATTTAGTTTATTCTTTTGAGTAAATAAACCTTTTGCATTTAACTTTCAATATTGCACCTACCACTAGTTGTCTCTGCATCACCCAAAGGTCGACTGGTAGAAAATGCCTAAGGCATTAAGTCCGCCTCTGTACTTTTGTGTGCTTGAAGTATTAAATAAATAAATAAATACACGGTGGAAGTTTAAGTTATAATTGAAGACACGGTGGTTGAACGATAGGCTGCTGCGCTCGCGTGTCGCGGGTTCGATTCCCGCACGGAACAAATATTTGTATGACCTGATAGTTGTTCCGGATCTGGGTGTCTTGTGTATGTGAGTTAATTAAAGTAAATGTTTGTAAACGCACCCACGACACAGGCAGAAATTCCTAGAGTGGGGCAATGGTATTAAAAAAAAATATGTTTTTATTATTTAGTTTTATAAGCTAATATTTAAAAATGTAAAAAGTATGTACATTAATTGAATAAGGGAAAAAATTATAATACATGGCTCTACTCACATTGCACTATTCTTCTCACTATCAATCATCTCAAACTGCTCTGGAGTCGCACTATGAGTGGAGTTTCCACTTCCGTAATGATTTTCTGAAGCTGTACACGTTATCGGCTTGGCTTCTAAACTCTGTTCTACCCTCTGCACAGATAACAGCTTATCTTCAGGTATATGGAGGTCAATCCCTTTGCCCTCGGAAGCAGGACTTGTGAGTGAGTTTAAGCTTACAATGGCAGCATCATACAATTTTTGGAAGTTCAGTTTTTCAGTCTCAAGTGCTATTATTTTTTGCTTCAGTAATTCTATCTCTTCCGCTTGGATGAGGAGCTGTAAAAATTTTTAATATTAATAATTATTATAAAATGCTTTGTTAATAATATTTATAGTGAGACTAGCTTCTGCCAGCGGCTTCGCCTGCTTGAAAGTCGAAAATTATCCTGAGGGAACATATGCTATTCCTGACTGTAATCTATCTCTGTGCCAAATTTCATCCAGATCCGTCCAGCCGTTTGAGCGTGAAGAAGTAACAAACACTCATAAACTTTCACCTTTATAAGTGTGATGTGATGTTAAGATTTATAATATTAGTGAGATAATTGAGATATCAATAGCAATGCTTTTATTATAGTTTATTTGTTTATTTTAAAGACTCACCACACTTATAACATTACAAAAACTAACACAATTTTTTACAGGTAAAGTAAACACCACATAAAATGCTACATTCATCAAGTTATTTACATTCTCCAGCAGACAAAATTTTCAGCATATAAAACAGTGCATTATGAATTTAACTTGAAATCCTTCAGATGCAAAATAATTGTGTTACCCAATAGGTGTGTAGAATAATGATGAGTTAGGAAAATCTTTTGATGACTGCAATTCTTAACAAATAAAAAAAAAAATGCCAATAATATAATAATATGCTTTCACCTCATGGCTCCAATCAGTCTCATGCTCCAGTGAAGTTTGACAGCTGACACAAACATTGCCCTCATCCAGGTCTGTCTGACAATCCACTTCTATGTATGACCAGTCCACCTCTGTTGCCACGTCTGATTTGGGTGGACTGATGCCTGAAGTATTGCCACGAAATAATGACACCAGTCCAGCTGGTCGAGGCATATTGAGCCCAACATCGTCCCAATCTTCAAACTCCTGAAATCATGTTTATTGAGGTGTTCATTGATAAAATATTACTTTCTTTTGCTTAGCCTATTTATCAGGCAAAAGGTGGTATCGCTTGTGACGAGAATTCGGGGGAGTGGCAATAGCATCCTAAAAGTCGTGGCTGAGGACCCGAGAGCTCCTGTGCTCAGGTGTCTCAAGCGGAATCATTGTCCGCATGAAATGCCTCGTAAGTACATAAATCACTAAGTTGTCTGCTGTTAATAAATTTGTTTCTAATCCTATTGTGTAAGTTGTAGTATCTAAGCTATGTAGTAACTAACAAAGTAGTTCCAATGTTGTCCCAAATCATCATCATCTGCCTAGCCTTTTCCCAACTATATTGGGGTCAGCTGCCAGTCTTACCGGATTCAGCTAAGTGCCAGTGTTTTACATGGACCGACTGCCTATCTGACCTCCACAACCCAGTAACTGGGTAACACGGTACCCCTTTACCCCTATGTTATAAGTTTTTAAACTGTCATGGTCACTAACATTAACATTAAAAGCGGGATATTTACCATGTTTACTGTTTGTTGCGAGTTCCCGATATTTCATTACATAGTATTTTATTTACATGGTAAATATCCCGCTTTTAATGTTAATGCTAGTACCCCTATGTTGTCCCAAATAAAACAATTTATTAATATTTATTCCCACTGCTGGCCAAAAGCCTTCCATATTTTTCATTGAAAAAAAAAAAACATCAAAAAAAGATTCAAAGATGCTTGAAAATGTAAAGAGAGTACTTATTAGCATATGAATGATAATAATATTTGCTATTGAGAATATGCTGCACAGCAGTATAAAAATCACATGACCACATTCTGTTTTATTTGTTTTTATTGTTTGCTACATAAAATATTAAGGTTTTTCCCACTTTGTCCTTGAATGTCTGACAAGCAACAATACACACAATAAGAATAAAAAATAATGCTTACATGACTTGTTTATTTAATTAGAATATGCAGTCAGGTGATTCATAACCCTAGTTGCTCTACTACTTAATTTGATTACCATAAATCAGACAAGTAATAATATTGTTTGTAACAAAAATACCAAGATTTTCAAGAAACTTCAAGAGGCCATCATTGCTTAATCAATGTAAATAATAAAAAAAACCACAAGTCATTGTCACAGATGCTACATGTGTAAGATGATTATAAACTCACAGAATGATTTTTCTATAGTGCGCGCGGAACTAGTTGGCCGCGCCTTAGGTTGTGAGCGGTGGGACGGAGAGGCGGGGGCGCCAGTAAAACACGGGATGACACATTGACAATGGGGTCATTGTCCATTGTCCTAACCCGCCTCCTCACCCCTGTCGCCACCTAATGCGCGGCCAACTAGTTCCGCGCGCACTATAATTACCAATACATACATACCTGATCTGGATTTTCATCAGAAAATGTAATGGAAGTGAGTTTATAATCCTGGAGGAGAAGGTACTCATTGATAAGGAAGTTTAGTGCTCTCTTTTCATGGGGCTTCAGGGAACGCTGAATGGATAAATCTTTAACGCTTTTGTCTAACGTTGATTCACCATCTGAAACATTATTTTTTATATAATATTAGCTTCTGCCTGCGGCTTTGCCTGTGTTCAAAACTCAAAAAAACTGCTCCGATTGCCACCAAACGGTACAGGATTATCTGCTAGGTCAATCTAAATATTCTATAAAAATTTCAATAAAATCGGTCCAGCCGTTTTGGAGTCTATAAGGAACATACATACATACTTTCTCTTTTATATATATAGATAGATAAAACTCTATTGTGTGGCCTTGTGTTTATTCAAATGTTACTTTATTAAGTAGTCGCCATATAAAGTTAATTTTTACTCTGGGATGCATATTGCCTTACAATTATTTTTTCCTTGTTTTTGTCTGGAGATATAGTTAGCTCATCATTCAAAAATTCTATTTGGATTCCTTAGGTTGTTTAAAATTAATGAATAAGATGAAAGTAATTCAGTGCTAAAGTATTGGAATTAGAAAAATATATATAACAATAGGCAAATATTGAAACTGTGTCACAATATCTTATCAAGAAAATTAATTCAATTTATACTTTCATTACAAAAACATACACCTACATAAAATGTGATAATTACCAGCAAACTGAGTAAGGTTGGCTCTCAATGAGTTGATTGTTTCTCTGGCCTTTCGTAGCTCAAACTCTAGCACCGCAACATCACCTCCACTGCCGCCTCGGTCACCCCCACCATCTTCAGAGTACCGGGCAGTGTCCAGAGAGTCCAGTGTGGCCTGGCTTGGGGTTCGATCTAAGATTCGAATAACATTGTTTTTTTTACATAGAAGAAATTTCTTCAAACAAATATTTTGATCAACCAGTTCATAGATAGTAATGTATTATTTTCTGTTTTCAGCCTGTGTTACCCCACTGCAGGGCAATAGCCATCCTTCCCTCCTTTTACTTTTCGCCGTGTGATGAGATTTTAGGCCAATGTTTTAAAAATGAGTCAGTACCTAAGTTTAATATCAATAAATACAGGTTCACCTATTAGACTTCTGTTTTATTAAGTAATTTTGTTTACTCAAGGAAGTAGCTTAATATTATGTAAACAATTATTATTTAGAAACACACAATTCAAAATAACTTACGCATCGAAGAAAATTCCGATGCCCTAGAAACATGTTGCTCAAAATTGCCTGGGTTGGAGAAGAATTCTCTAAGTTGCGGCAGTTCCTTGCCACTCTCTACGAGCTCTGTATGAAGCTCCAAGGCTGTAAGGAAGTAATTATCTTTCAGCAGTTTCGTAGCTATGTCCTCGTAAGCTAAGTGAGGTGATGCTGCGAAGGAACTTTCTTCTATATCCTTATAAGGATTCATATTGCAAAAGACGACTGTTTACATGCCACATGTAATTTACTACAATAATTATTGTTGTTTTAATTACACGTCAACTTTTTTCACGATTCATTCAACTTTTTTTATAGGAAAAATGTATTCCACAAAAACTGAACTGAACTGAACTTGACAAATAACAACACAAATAATGACAGAAAGGAGAAGACAGACAATTTGACAGATTGCTATCTACAGTGCTAGGCATAGAGTATAGTAACTCTAACTGTATAATATTAGTTTACTCTTTGATAGTAATTAATAAATACTCTTTCAAACAAAAAAAGAATTTTCAAAATCGGTCCACAATTGACGGAGATATCGGTGAACATACACAAAAAAAAAAAAAAAAAAAAAAAAACATACAAGAAGTCGAACATAGAACCTCCTCCTTTTTCGAAAGTCGGTTAAAAAGTGCCTAAGCTTACAAGATTTTTTGCGCATGGCTGAAATCGGAACTAAACCCACCATCTATTTATTGAACATTATAAAATATTGATGAATTAATACAGAGAAAGATATGGATGGACTGGACATTGGATATTTTTATTCTGAGATTATGTTCCCAAGTGGGCGAAACCGCTGGTAGCAATTAGCGTTAAATTATCATCAGATCAGCCTTTTAATGTTCCCAATGTTGGGTCGCAGGACCCAGGCCTCCTCTCTGATAGATAGAGCAAGATTAATAAAACTTATATTTAATAATTCCACGGTTTCTGATTAATGAGATTTGTCAGTGCTTGACAGTCTATGGTATGTATGGCACCACTGACTTATAAACCTATGGACTTGCCATACCTACGAAATAAGCGTGCATACCTACATACATCGGGCAATTAAGATGGCTGCCCATTGGCCAATGAGGTAGGCCATTTGCAACTGTTTGACAGCACAACTACACAGATAAACGCACATATACGGCACACAACTACCAATTTTACTCGGCATTCAACATGGCGACCGGTCACGCATAGACATGATTTTGACGTCACTCAAGTGTTACCAAGTTTAGTCCTTGACAAACATTTAGATGTCTCTCTTTTCATATGCAGCTCTTGGTTAGTTAAAAAGAGACAAAACGCTTTTTGACATGCGTGTGTCGATATTATAGATATTTGTATAACTATTCTTTATATAGTAGAATATGCCGTCTCCATAGTTTTCCTACCTCATTGTATGGCACTTGAAAATATTTGACACAAACGTTACGTCACTCACGTCACTCTCACTGACTGATCACTGAAACATCAAACAAATCCAAACAAACCTTGTCGTTTGAAATCGAATTTTGTAAATATTTGATTAAAACAGAATATTTAAATAATAATATGTGTTTGTGCTCAATGCGAATTCTAAAACATGCAGGTATAATCATTATATAAGTTTTAGAGTGTGCGAAGTCGTGAGAATACGTGCAAAATGGGTGAAGCATATTTTACTTTGAAGCGCAAACTGGAGGATCTCGGTTATAACATCGCATTACCAATAGACGCTGTTCCTTTGGTAGAATGTGTACTAGCAGACCTCTTACAAACTACTCGCAGTTTACAACACTACATGGATTTGTCTAAAGAAGCTCTAATGCAGCGTGATTCATTGATGATGGAAGCCGAGCCCTATAAATGTGATAACGCTAAGTTAATACAGGAGAATAATAGACTCCATAAAGAGATCATGAAATTGACTGAGGAAAACCTTAAACTTTCAAAAGAGTCCAGGAGAAAAGTGAAAAGTTTGTCTGAAGAGCTTATAAGAAAGGATTCAACTATTAGCAAATTACAGCATGACATAAGAGACTTGAGTCTAAGAGGTTTGTGTGCAGAAACTTTAAGTACTCGCAATAAAAGTAAGAGACGAGATGGAGAGGGCTCTAGTTTATCCAAAATATGTATATGTAATGAAAGACAGAGTTCCTGCAGTGATAATAATCTTACAGAACTGACACATAAGATTCATTCACTTGAAGAGAAGAATGAAGCTTATTGTGATGAAATAATGGTGCTACAAAATCAAGTTGAACACAGAGATAATGAAATAATACGCCTGAATATGTTACTGGAAGGTGGTAGACCTCTAACAGCTATTAGTAGAGACTGTTGTAATATGACCTCCAATGAGAGACTTCAAAAACTAATGAAAGAAATACGAGAACTGGAGTCTGCAAATGAGAATCTGAGAAAAGAATTTGACAATAGTTTAGAGAAGCAGCATGAAGCAATGCTTCGTGCACTCGGTCTTGCAGATAAAAATAAAATTTTACAAGAAGAGGTACAGAAAGTGGACACATTAGCATTAAAGGTTGAAGAAGACTGCAACAAAAGATTATCTGGCATGATGAATGATATTAAAGTTTTGCAAAAGACTATAGAGGGTTTGGAATGGAGAAATTCTGAATTAGAAAAGCAAATTTCAGAACAACAGTCAAATAAAGAAAGCACACCTAAATTAATTAAATTGCAAGAAGAACTGAGGGTAGCTTTAAAAGGAAATGAGGCATTACACAATGAAATTAAAGATCTGATAGACCTGAATAAGAATTTACAAGAGAAGATTCCAAAATTACCCCAAACAAGTCAATCATTTGAATTTAGTGATAAGTTTGGACATAGTACAGATAAAATGTACTGTCCTACTAAATACGAATTGCAAACACTTTTAAGAGAAGAAAGAAATAGATATGAGGTTCATGTGACTAGTGTTCAAGAAAAGATGACTGAAATAATGAATACCTTTAACAAGCACTTGATGAAATGCAAAGACAGGGATAGTCCTAAATGGAATAACTCAAAAGAAAATGCATTTATAAGAGATTTGCACACCAAACTATGTGAATGTGAACAAAAGATTTTAATGTTAAAGAAAGAAAATGATGAATTGAAAAGAAAAACAAGTTATGTGGAAGAAAACAGTAAGCAAAACTTTAAAGATGTCATAAGTCAGTTGAATGTGGAAAACTCTGAACTATCTAAAGAAAACATAACTCTAAGTAAGCAGCTGAGTCAGTACAAGAATTTAAACACAGTGAGACCTAGTGACAGAGGTGATGGTAACAGGAATGATGCTCACAAACTCAAAGAGCAAATAAGTGAACTTATGAGTGAAATACAATTATTAAAGAAAGATAAACAGGAATATAATCTAAGGTATAAACAAGCATTGGAATTATCAGAGAAATTAAAAATGGATTTAGTATTTAAACAAAAAGAAGTTGAACACCTGGAAGAGGAAAATTGTTCATATAAAATGACCAGTAGAAATGGAAAAGCTTCAGCTGAACATCTCAAAGATGAATGTAATTTTTTGAGAGAGCAATTAAAGAAAATGCAATCAGATGTTATAAAAGAGAAAACACTTTCGAGTCAAATTAAAAATATACAAATAGAAACTGAAAGAAGTGGTAATGAGTTGCAAAATGAATTGTTGAATGTCCAGAAAAAACTTAGTTTATCTAATGACACCATAGACACATTGGAAAAAAAGTGCAAAGATCTACAATCTGAAATTATGTCTTTAAGAAATGATAAATCTAATCTCATGGATAATATTAGAAAGGTTGACCAGGAACGGGATAAACTGGTAATGGAGCTGGATCATAAAACTGAAACCATGTGTACACTTGAACAAAAGATGAAGTCTCATACATATGAAATAAGTAAATTAGAAAATGAAATCTCAGACTTGAAAAGAAGATTAAATTCAAATAAAGTTTCTGAACACAAATTAGCAGATCATGAAACTCAAATAACATTCCTCAATGGTGAAATATTAAGACTTACTAAACAACATGACACTGCTATTATGGAAAATAAGCATCTGCAAAATAGTTTAGCTGATGCTAATGGTGCATTAAAACTGACGAAGATAGAATATGAAAAATCACGAAAAGAAGTAGAGAGCTTAAGACAACAATTGCAGCACTATGTTGCTGAAATTAGGCGTATTGAAGAGTTGTTATCACAAAAAGAAGCTGAGAGATCTGATATGTTAGAACATTTTGCCAGTCTTTCTGTTGAAGCTAACATTTTGGAAAATACTAATCACTCTTTGGAGAGTGAGTCAGCATCTAAATCAATGCAGTTGCAAACTTATACTAGCAAGATTCAAGGCCTTGAAGAGAAATTATTAGACAAAGAAAATATCATTGATACTCAATCCTCACGCATTGCTGCTATGCAGTGTAAAATCAATGCGTTAGAAAATGAAGTCAAACTTATTTTTGAAGAAAAAACTATTCTAGAACAGAATATTTCTTATTTGAAACAAATGTGCAATAATTTGCAATCAGAAAGCTCCAACAATGTCAGAGGAATTACTGAAGCTGATTCAGAATTGAAGCTCTATGAGACCAGAATTAAAAGTCTTTCTAACAGAAAGACTAAATTAGAAGTAGAGAATGAGGAAATGAAGAAAAACTTAGCAACTACAGAAAAGTTGTTATCAAACGCAAGAAAAGAAATTGTGGAGCTAAAGTTAGTTTTGCAAGATGCTACCTCTGAAACTAAATCTTTGCAGGAGAGTGTCAACAGGTTGAGTAGGAGAGATGACGAACTTCATGAGGTGATTTTTAAATTTCTTATTTAAAATTGTATTTTGTGCAGTTGGCTGATCTTAAAATTAATTTTTTTATGATATAATTTAAATATTATATAAGTTTAAAAAAAATATTAAAACATTTCAGACTACATTGGTGACAGAGCATGAATATGAACTACCCATTGCCCTTGAGGAGATCCACGAAGGTAGCCATGAGGACGATGAGGAAACTGCGCGTTATCACAGAATCAATAAAAATTTCTTAAAATATTCTCACAGTAGCAGCACTCTATAACAATGTTGTAATATTGTTTATGAGTATTTTAAATACAGGGTAAAAGGTATACTAAACTCATTTGAGTACTTATGAACATGAATTAAAGTCATGAGACTTACACGTAACTATTGAAATGTAGATTCACTAAATATCTCTGCATAACCCATTGAGGAATGCAGTTGTGATTTTACACTATAAAAAATTATATGTTAATGGTTAAAAGTGATAGATACTTATCATGATGTTCTAGAGAATATTATCTTTGACAAATATGAACTTGTTTTTAGCTTAATAATTCCGTTCTTTATTATTATAAAAAGTTGAATTATAAATAAAAGACCTAATATATGCCTTATTAGTATTACATTAAAGTTTTATTTCTGACTGAAAAAAGGTAGCTAGTTTGCTGGTCAGTATATTATAAAATGCATAAATAATGAATAATTATAAATACAGCTGCAACTTGAGTAGCAAAAAAATAAGATCAATGCACTGGTAAACAAACTTACTTCTGATGGTTCTAAATAAAAGGTTTAATAATAAAAGCACTTGAGTTAATATCCAAACCATTTATTTTCTTTGGATAATATTCATATTGAAGTATGGAAAATATTTTTTTCCTTGCCAATGTTCCTCTACAATACACCTATTTACAACATGATCACACTAGCTTTGCATTTTATATAAATATTTTTGCTTCTACTGAAGTGATATTTTTATTGTACAATATAAGTACAAACTTATGAAACAATACAGAGATACAAATAAACCACCTCACAGTAGTCACTGTGGATCTTTGTGTCTCTGAAGTTAGGCTCTGCAAACCATTGCACAAGAAACAGTGTCATGGAATATACTGCATACAGTAAGTGAGATAGGACAATGCGACAAATGTAAGCAAGTGAAAGAGGCAGTTATGCAAAGCTATCTTTACCTTCAACATTGATACAAAAATAGCTACTGCACAGGGCCTTGCAGCCAACTTCAGAGACACAAAGATCTGCTGTGACTACTGTACCTACTGCTAATGCTGTGGCTTTGACAGTAACAGCAGAAACCTTAGTGCTATGTATACCTTGTCTTATAAATATGTAGGCATCTCAATATATCTTTCCTTACTGCATGCATATATATGCACCACTAAAAGCAGTTATTATACCTTTAAGTTAAATTTTGCTTTTATTGCCACACATATATTTTATCACATCTTCATACATATAGCCACTTGATAATTACACCAAAACCACAGAAAACATAACATTACAAGTACATATCACCATAATCTGATTAGCTTTACAAAAGTATAATAGGTCTTAACAAGGTATCATCTATTAAACATTACATTATCTATTAATTTATAATGAAAAATAAAATATAACATTTTTCCTCAATTAATGATTTAAATTAAAAATAATTTGTCAAATAAATTAATTAGAACTCATTTCTATACATAGGGCAAAATAAATATCATATTATGATGGTACATTGTCCAATAAACAAGGGCGCAAGCAGACGTTACACCATTGAAAAACTCTAACAGTTTCAGTTTATTATACATTGATTTACTACAAAGAGGATTAAATTATTATGGAATCAAAGTCAGCACAATGGATCTATTATGTACAGGCACATAAGTACTAAACCAGACAGTATGGAATATTACGGCTTCTAGAATTTGTTTATTTTTATGTAATTCATTAATTTTCAATCCATAGTAATTTTATGAAATAAGTTTAGTCCCAGGTGAAGTAAATGTAGTTTTGCACATTTTAAGCAAAAGGATATGCATGTAGGATTTTGCTAATATGTACTAACACATTCTGTAGTACTGAGAGTGTAGTGTCGGTGGGCCTGATAAGTCTCATTTACAAGTAATGAGCAAATAGATTAGTGTCACAAATTCAATCTATTATTGAATTTAATGACAATGTCACTGCTAAAAATATTTTTTTTGATACAATTGTTACATGGAATGCATTATATTTATGATAACAAATGAAAATGTACATGTCGGGTATACAACTTATCACAACAAACTCATAGATATTGAAGATATTATAAGATATAGAATTTATTGAACTTATAATGGCCACTATATTTTATGATTGCATATTTTAAGTAGAAAAACTAATTCTAGAAATATTACTTTTTTGTGAAACACATCAGTCATTATATTTATAGGTAGGCACATATTTACAATCTAAAACAATTCATCATTTTATTGCGTATTTACTTTCAATGAACTTTCTATTAACATTACTGTTATTTTATACAAGTATGTGAGACATGAAAGTTATATTGAATTAAAAAATTAAGCACATTGTGTAATATATGCCGCTACATATAATAAGAAATATGTATTTACAGCAGATAGCTAATGAGTATTCACTATTGGGATTACCATTACAACAACTAGTCAAGTTGCTATATTATTACAGGAAAATAATGCATCAACATTCAGCACCTTCCCTTTCAACTACATTCCCATCACTATAACTCTATGTTTAATTGACTCAGAATTTATTTGATTTATAATTATATTGTTTTAATATACTGTGATGTAATTAACTAAATAGAACTAGCTTTTATTACAAAGTTGCCAAAATCCTTGTGAAACCCATACCAGCCCCAAGCACAGTTTGTCCTATACCCCAAATCATTGCATGAATAGGGGGCATAGTTAAGTTAGCGGCTCGGTATATGAACGCGACGGCGGCACTAGTGGCTACACCTGAAGTCACTGGACTCACGACACCCATCACAATCAACAACACAGGGAAGAACTTCCCGTACTTGTGCTTCCTTAAAGTTCCGAAGGCGACTAGAGCCGCACACGTATGCACAAACACTGAAGAGAACAAAGACCACAAGAACACGGGGTACCACATTTCACCAAATGTATCTAAAGGATCACCAGGAGTCAATTTCAATATATCCACGAATGAATCAAATTCTGATACTCGAAACTCGGACAACATGTCATACATGTTGTCTTTCGGTTTTTAAAGCTTACAGGCATCGGGACAGTTTTAAGTATCGAAAGATTTTTGACGACACAAAGTATGTAGTTCTTTGGAATAGTTTGGTAAAGCAATCACTCCACACCCATCTTAACTATTTAGTTTATTATGTTTGTATAATTTTACCAAACATTGTCAATAGTATATCTTATCAATTCTAGGAGAAATTACTAATGTATATTTAACAAAAATACGGCTGATCGACTGCTTTACTACAGCTGACATTTTGTTTTGTTTGACAGTTTTGACGTTCACGGTTCAATGTCATTCGCAAGCTTTTTTTTTGGGAATTTATTATCCTGGCTACTGAGATAGGCTCGCGCATGACCACTATCTCACCTAAATGACCTAAGGACTTGTATCCATGGCCGTTAAATAAATTGAAAAAAAAATGGGAGGAGTTTTTGGCGGGATTTTTTCGAGTGAACTTCAGCGGCTGTTAATATTTTTTGCAAATTGATTCCTAGTGGATATTGTGATATAAAAGTGGTGTAGTTTTGTGTCTCAACTGTCTACGCAACTGGACAATATGTGAAATCATTGACAGAAGCGATCTCGGGATAGTGAAGCGGAGAATTTTATTGTAGTATTGACTACCTCCGCAAAGCTTACTGGGAAGGCTGACTCGATACAATTTGCTTCCAAATACTCCAAAAAACATTAGAATATGTTACATCCGCATTCTAATGCATACTAAAGAATTCATGAAAAATACTGATGACTAGGCAGCATGGTCTCAGACCTTAGCCTGTTCCGTAAGGAACAAATAAAAAAAAAAAAAAAAAAAATGGTAAGCCAATGAGGTAGGAAAACTATGGAGACGGCATATTCTACTATATGAAGAATAGTTATACAAATATCTATAATATCGACACACGCATGTCAAAAAGCGTTTTGTTTCTTTTTAACTAACCAAGAGCTGCATATGAAAAGAGAGACATCTAAATGTTTGTCAAGGACTAAACTTGGCAGAGACGTGGTAATACCTAGACGGAACGTATTTACGACGAAAAAGAAACTGTCAATTCTTTCGTTCTTGCTTATAGAGAAACTCTATGAAAAAGAAAGAGACAAACATAGACAAACGCTAACATCCTAAACGTCAAAGAGACCACTTTTTAGTCACTATTGTAACCCATCGGTTAGCAGCTCTAATTAAAGTTTTTCGCTGTTTTCAAGCCTTTGTATCGTTTATATCAGGAAGAATTTTGTTGTTTAATTATCTGCATGAACCATGTCGTGTGTGGCTATCGGTTGCAAGAGTAGAATGAGTGTATTAACAGAACATAATCAAAGGATATCTTTCAACAGGTGAGTTATCGACTAGCATACTGAAATTATTGTGCAGGGAATACATTTCATAGGCTGTCCGGAATAATGGTATCTAAGTTCTAAATACGTCGAGGACGTATAGTATCATTTAAACCATTCTATTTAGTGAAATAATTAACTTTTATACGTTCGCTGATAGAGCTATGACAGTTTACGTACTTACGTTCTGATGTTAGAGATGTGACAAAAGTCACGAGAAAGATTTATCGATACTGTATTTTTATTTTACTTACTTTAATTTATTTCATAAAGTTTATTTGCTATTTGTGATTATTAATCTAATATCGATTGTGCACAGGTTTCCTAAGAGTACTTATTTAAGAAATAAGTGGATCAAGAATATAAAACGAGCTAACTGGACACCTTCACTATATTCTCGCTTGTGTTCACTGCAATGAATCATGCCATCGCTATCCCTTGACTCATTTATGGACACAGGTTGATGAATCATGTTAATTTTTACATATTACTGTTTTAAATGAAATTATTATATTTAAACAATATTGTTATTATTATTTTTTTACTTTTATATACATACTCGTCTGTAAACTTTCTTTTCAGTCTTCATCAGTTTATCGATCAGTACATGTCTGTACAGTCTTACGAGTGTACCAAAAACTGTCACTTTGATCTCATGATGTACCTCGTTTTGCGCAAGGTATGAATAAACATTATTATACAACTCTTATAATGCGCAGAAAAATTACGAAAGAATGGAATTGTACTCTTACAATGACTGATAAGTTCACTCTTTGTACGAGTACAGATTCACTCTTTAAATAATTATAAAGTTTCCTACAAAAAAAACCTAAAATTAGCCGCAGTCAGGGACGATTCTTACAGACATTTGACCAAATTTGTATATCGCTCCAAAACTAAACTCAATAATATCGATATGACAGTGGCATAGATCTAGTACTGATATACGTCTATAGATAAGTATCTATAGCATACTCGGCCACACTGGCACAAAAGATGGCATAGACAAAAGTATATCTATCTCTTTTTGCTTATGACGTTATCTGTGAGTGCGAAAGTGAATACCGATATTGAAATTGCGTCTTAAACACGTTCCGTCTAGGTATTACAATGTCTCTGAAACTTGGTAACACTTTTGAGTGACGTCAAAATCATGTCTATGCTTGACCGGTCGCCATGTTAATTGCCGAGTAAAATTGGTAGTTGTGTGCCGTATATGTACGTTTATCTGTGTAGTTGTGCTGTCAAACTGTTGCAAATGGCCTACCTCATTGGCAAATGGGCAGCCATCTTAATTGCCCGATATATGTAGGTAAGCACGCTAATTTCGTAGGTATGGCAAGTCCATAGGTTTATAAGTCAGTGTGGTAAGCGATGATGTGGTCGACGATGTAACACGCTTGCCTAGAAGTAACCTATTCACTCTTGACTTAAACCCTCGAGGTTGTAGCTATCTGATAACAGACTCCGGCAGGGAATTCCAATACTTAGCTGTACGCATAATGAAAGTCCGATGATGAAACGGGCTAGGCGGAATTAGATCATGCAATTCCATCGCACAATCCCCGAAATGCAACCGATAAAAAACCGACAAGCTGGCAACTCGACGACGATGTTCAAGGCTCTGGAGCTTTGACTCGACCAGTGCCTCATTGCCGATGAGCCTCTTGGCCCGTTTTTCAATCGACTCTAGTGCATCAAGCTGGTATTTGGCAGATCCGTCCCAGAGATGAGAACAGTATTCCATGCAAGATCGAACTTGCGCTTGTTACAACTTAAGCAGCTGCTCTGGCGTGAAATACCGTCTCATCTTGGCAAGAATCCCCAACTTTTTGGCAGCCAGTTGAGCCTTTACGTCAATGTAAGGGCCAAAATTGAGTGTCGATGTCAATGTTACGCTAAGAAGCACAAGATGGTCCGTTATCGGTACGGTTACAACTCGAAAAGATGGAGCCGGGTGAAATTGGCTCTTTTTCGCGGAGTAGAGACACGCCTGTGTTTTTGCGGCATTGAACTTGACCAGATTAGCATCGCCCCATTTGGAGACTGCGTCCAAGGACAAGCTCAAGCGCTCCACCATGGCCTCACGGAGAGACCGGTAGTGGTAGTGGTAGTGGTAGGGACTCCCTTTTCCGCACTTAGACTCCCATTTGGTCCGTTGTGCGTGGGGGTTGTGCTGGCTAACATAGCCAGCCTAGCTCCGTCCAAAAGCACAAAAGCTTCCTGGGAGCTTCACAGGCTTCTCGGAGCGACCTCACTGTTCCGAGGATTTCTTCCCGTTGTGATGCCACGGCCTCGCATTCCAGGATTACGTGGGCGGCTGATTCTTCGGCGTTAAAACAGCCCCTGCAAAGTGGGCTGTCCGTGGCGCCTATGTTAAATAAATGTTTGTTAAGAAGGGTGTGGCCCGTCATTGTCCCTATAATTATTTTAAGGTTATTTCTACTCAGGCTGAGGAGTTTTTTAGTTAGACGCGGGTGTACATTTGGCAAAGCCATTTTCGACTGTCTACAGTCTGTTGCCCGTGACCATCTGTTATTGTGTAGTTCTGTTGATCTTTGGCGAATCCACGCACGAATTTGCGAGAAGGGCAAGGGGATAAGCGGGTACGGGCCCAGCACCGCCATCCCGGAGCCCCTCTTCGCAAGCTCGTCTGCGGCATCATTGCCAAGGGATCCACTATGCCCCCTGATCCACTGGAGGGTGACTTGATTGGATTTCGATATACTCTCCAGGGCGTTGTGGCATTCAAAGATTAGATTGTTGTTGGTTAGTTTATTTCCTAAAGCCTTGAGCACAGCCAGACTATCAGATAGGAACCTGATACCATAGTTCTGGATGCCTAAGCGCTTTACAGTTTTTGCAGCTTGAGTTAAGGCGACACATTCACATTGAAATATTGAACTGTGTGTGCCGAGCGGTATGTGAAAGTTAATGTTGAGGTCAAGGGAGTGTACGCCAGCACCTGAGCCGTCTTTTGTTTTCGAGCCATCAGTGTAGATTCGTACTTCATTGGCTCCTGACTGATCCCTTTCTTCCTCTATTGTTTGTATGTTATAGGTTTTGTTGAACATGGGTTGTTTTTGAATTCTGTCACACGGGGCAGCGATGAGAGGTTGATACTCAATCGCCCGGTCCAGGATTTTAGCGTGTGGACTGGTGAGGTTTTTGCCCCATATGCCTAGATGCATTAGCCTGATAGCGGCTAGCGCAGCCTCTTGCTGTATGTACAGATCCAGGGTTGTTAATTGAAGGGCTATCTCCATGGCTGCTGTTGGGGTGGTTCTCATGCAGCCAGTGATAGCTGAACAGGCCTGTCGTTGGAACCGTTGGAGTCGGGTGATGGTGGTCGAGAGCTCTGTTCTCGTCCACCAGACCAGGGCGCCATAAGCCAACATTGGCCTGATTACCGCTGTGTATAGCCACAGAGTAATCTTTGGAGAGAGCCCCCACGTTTTTCCTAACATTTTTTTACACTGGTAGAGTGCAATTGTGCATTTGTTGAGTTTGTAGTCAAGATGCTTGTTCCAGAGCAATTTGCTATCAAGGATCACTCCCAAGTACTTGACCTCTTCTTTTAGTGTTAATTCTGTGTTAAAGAGTTTTGGGAGCCTATGTGGTCCTAAACTACGTTTGTTAGTGAACATTATTAGTTCCGTTTTTGCGGGGTTAACCGATAGTTCGTGCTTAGTGCACCATTTCTCGATTATTTTGAAGGCTCTTCTCATGAGATCACACAGGATACCCTCAAATTGCCCCGAAATTAGAATTGCTATGTCATCTGCGTATCCTACCGAGAAAAGACTGCTGGCGTTGAGCTCTGCAATGAGCTCATTAACGACTAAATTCCACAGAAGTGGTGACAGCACCCCACCTTGTGGGCAGCCCCTACTCACGATTCCTCGTGTGGTAGTGTTCACAGTGAATTGAATAGCACGGTTTTTTAGCATGTTGTTAATCCATTCAACGAGCGTCGGTGCAACACCGTGTATGACGAGTGCTTGCCCGATGCTGGTGAAATTAGTTTTGTCAAAGGCACCTTCAATGTCAATGAAAGCGGCTAAGGTTGGATTTTTGTTTTTGAGTGCGCTTCCCACGCGTGAGACTACGCTGTGGAGTGCTGATTCTGTTGATTTGCCTGCGCTGTAGGCATGTTGGTTGGGGTGCAAAGGTTTGTGTACCGAAATCTGGTTTCTGATCTTCCTGTCCCCCAGCCTCTCCAAAGTCTTCAAAAAGAACGAGGAGAGGCTAATGGGTCTAAAAGACTTAGGTTGGGTGTAGTCACCCTTACCTGGTTTCGGAATGAAGATTATTTTTACTTCGCGCCATTTCAAGGGGATGTAGCGGTGGGCCAAACTGGCTCGAAATACTTTGACGAGATATTCAGCTAACAGACCACCGCCCCACCTGAGCAGAGCTGGAAATATTCCATCCATACCCGCTGCCTTGAAAGGTAGGAAGGAGTCGATTGCCCACGTTATTTTATCTTTATCTATTACTTCTAACGCCTCATCCCAATCCAGGCTACTCGTGGTCCTTTCTCTATACGGTTCCCAGCTTTGCTGGATGGCGATCTGGCAGCCCGGGAAGTGCGTTGTTAGAAGTAATTCGCTTGTTTCTGCGTCGTTTGTTGTAAAGGTATTGTCTGGTTTTTTCAGGCATCCTATGGAAAGGTCAGTCTCTTGAGCAAGACAGGTTTTGACCCTTAGTGCCTGGTTGTTATTTTCAATGTTAGTGCAAAAACGCCTCCAACAGGTCTTTCCCCGGAGGCGTATTAGTTTTTTATATGTTCTGCGTTTTGTTGTGTAACGGTCCCAGTCTTCTGGTGACCGCGTGTTCCTAGCTCTATTGAATAGTCTTCTCAGCTTGTGCCTGTGTCGTTCCAGTTCGGAGCTCCACCAGGACTGCCTAACACCCTGTCTTGGTATGGTGAGTGGGCACGACTGTTCATAGCTAGATAGAAGGATGGTTGTGATGTTGTTTACGTATTCGTCTAAGTTGGTTACTGGTATTTCAGCCGGAAAAGAGGGCAACTTACCTAGTTCAGTTTCGATAAGTCTCACATACTTGGTTATATCTGTGTTGCGAGGAACCCTCCTCGGCTGTGGTTTAGTTATGTTAAAGTTAATGGTAAATCGGATCCACCTATGGTCTGAGCATGACAGTTCATTGGACACATGCCAGTCCTGGATGGAGCCGGAGATACCTAATGTTGCTATTGTTAAGTCTATGATTGTTTGGGATTTTGCGTTTATAAAGGTAGGTTCCGAGCCCTTGTTGAGTAGTACAAGATTATTACTAAGAATAAAGTCAAGCAATTCCTCACCTCGGTTGTTGGTTTTGACATTGCCCCAGAGCGTGTGATGCGCATTGGAGTCTGTCGCGATGATGAGTTCAAGTTTTTCCTTTTCACAGTACTTCACCAGTGAGTCTAGCTCTGGTAGAGGCACGTCTCCATCGCCTGGCAGGTAAGCCGAGGCTAGTACTATGTCCGGAAGTTTCTGCTCTGTTCTGAAAAGCCTGGTTGCTGTCAGGTCCCTTGAACAGAATTCGTTAATTAATAAGTTAGGTACATGTTTTGGGACAAAGATGCAGGCGCGTGGGTTACTGACGGAGGTGTCAAGCAGCAACTTACCTCCGATGTTTCCAAGGCCACATACTCTGCCACCCCTGATCCACGGCTCTTGGATGAGGGCGATGGTTTTTTGTTGTTGGTTCTCCAGCACTCTGCGCAGGGTAGCCGTCGCAGTCTGGCTGTGCTGGAGGTTGGTTTGCAGGATGCTAGTCGTCCCGCAAGGGAGAGGAGCCGAGGATGCTGTCCTCTTCCCCGCTCTCTCCCCCCGGCGGAAAGCACTCCTCGTCCGTGGTTATTCCGGGCGAGGGGGCATCCTGAGTTGGTTCTACGGTTGTTTCGACCTCCATCGCTGCCATATAGGTCGCTAGCTCCTCCTCCCCGACGGACTCCGTCGCAGGAGGCGACGGGGAGCGTACGAGTGGTAGGGGGTCCAGCTCTGGTATAGGCGCGACTGAGGCCGATGAGGTTGACTGCGTGGCGGTATCTACACTGGTAGCACCCTTCTCCAGGAACTGGAGATAGATGCTGCCCATAAGGTAGTAGATACGCCTCTGCTGTTCTTTTATGGTTTTAACCATGGATTCTGGAACACGGAAGAACAGAAAGGTGCCCGGAGGCTCCTGTCTGGCCCTCTCGTGTGTCAGAATCCATGTATTTATTTTTAAATTGGGGTTCTGCCTCGTCAGCATCTTGAGCAGTGGCGGAGTGTCCTCGGTGTTTCCCGGGACAAACAGCATGCACAGTGCTTTTTTTGGGATTTCAGATTGAGGCCGAACAGTTAGACGGGTCCCCGGTATCGGAGACGCCATGTTGGTTATGATCCCTTTCAGCCATGACAGCGTGAAGTCGTCCTCACACCATGTCTTGAGGACGCCCTCAGCGAAGTGGGCCTTTCCTCTGAAGTGGATCGCGGTATTGACTGTTGTGTCAGTTGGTTCGGGGTCCGCTATGAGCAGGTCTCGGAGCTGCTTTTCGATATTGGATCGAATTCCCTCCGCCTGCTCTTGCGTCATGTCCTGGAAAGGCTCAGACATGACGGCGACGCACAGCTCATTGTTCCTGTACGTCGCGGCCGCTTCAGCGTAGCTCACCGAGACACCGTCAGCCGTATGGGAGCGAGTCGGCTTGATTTTCTTGCCAGTCCCGGTCGGCGTGACGGTATCTTCGGGACGCGAGCGCTTCTGTGGCCTAGCAGATTCCCTGTCGGTAGTTATAGGTTTTTTACGCCCCCTAGGTTTCGTGCTGCGCTTCCGTTTAGTAACGGCGGTAGCCGCACCTGTTGGTGTCGTAGACGTTTCCGCGAGTTGCCCCACGGTGTCTGTCACGACGACCTTTTGCTCACCCTTGACTTGGGGAGCCAGGTGCCTCCTAGAGGACTTATTTTTATAGGTCACTGTTGACCACTGTTCTTTGGCCGGAGCCTTGTTGAGACTACCTACCTGTGGGGCTTCGGGCAGACCCGTCTGGTCCTTCTCCGAGGCCGCAGCCGCGGACGCAGCCCGCTTTACGGGCGCATCCACGTCCACGGTACTCTTTGAATCGCCTTGAGCGAGAACTGTACTCGGCCTTGTCGGCAGGGTTAGGTTTAAAGGCGCATCCTTGGACGCAGATTTGGTTGGCGTGGCCTG
Organism: Orthosia incerta; assembly: GCA_948252205.1. Classification (NCBI taxonomy): domain Eukaryota; kingdom Metazoa; phylum Arthropoda; class Insecta; order Lepidoptera; family Noctuidae; genus Orthosia; species Orthosia incerta. The sequence continues at coordinate 18,074,580 of OX411760.1, forward strand.
GGACGCAGCCTGTTTTGGCGCATACCATGCGGTTGCCTTCCTCCTCGCATTCTTGGACGCAGCCGAATGTTTTTGAAAGTTGTGTTTAGGGGCATCACAGGACGCAGCCTTGGGTGGTTCCCGCTCAGGCGCATGCTGGGACGCATCCCTAGTTTTAGCTGTAGTGGGCGCATCCGAGGACGCAGCCCTGTCAGTGTGTGTTATTTTAGGCGCATCCGAGGACGCAGCCTGTTTGTTTTTTGTGTTTTTTGTCTCTGTATCCATGTGTTGGATTAATAATTCTTCACCTTTGGAGCTCTCCACCCGCCACGGAGCCCTCAGTCGGGGACGTTCCTCGTTCAACGAGCAACGTCAGAGCTACTCCTCCGGTATAGGACCAGCCTAGTGAGAAAATGACGAGCCCGCACGCGACGGAGGATTCCGGAACTGTAAACGACACGAGACTATGCCGCCACTCATCCCGAAACCCCACGCCACGCCGGCTGCCCCCCCCCACTAGACCGATCCTCGCATGACATCCCGCTTATGGGATATCTCAGCCGATTGATTGTGGGTAGCTACCCCACAACCTCCCGTGTTAGAGGAAATCCAGACCAAAGTGGTGTGTTGTGTGCAGACTGCTCCACTCAACCACCAGGATTCCTTCATCCCCCCGTACGGGTCCCCGCGCACGGCACAAACACGCAGGAGGTCATTACTATCCATCATCTGATCTATTCGATGGTGGACACCCAGGGGCATGACCTCGCCACCCCTGTGATAGGGCGCCCGGTGATTTTTGTTACGTCTATTTCATAGGGAATTAGACCAAAAACAGGGCGGCAACCACGAGAAGGAAAATCACCGAACTTGCCTTGAGGATCATCACGACCGTGCGCTCTCCCTCAAGACCACGCCACCTTGCCGTCTCTGAAGGAGTCAGACAAGGTAGGACTGCATCGACAAAGCCAGGCCCAATAGGGCCTGTCGCTGAAAGCCCAAAGCGCAAGTTTGTTAAAACAGCCCAGCCCCATGCCGGAGAGACCGGACCTGAGGCCCAGTAGCCCGTGCGTTGGACAAGTATACGTATGACAGCACTGTTGCTGTCAACTGCATACCAAAGGTTTTAGCAGTTCATTTATGTGCAGCACGAACAATGTCGCTGAGAGTACCGACCGCTGAGGGAATTGTATTAATATCCAATAGGTCCGAAGAGCAGCCATCGATAACTACTCGAATGGACCGACCCCTCAGGAAGTCTGCAATCCAGTCACACCGGGCAGACCGAATGAAGAAAGCTTACCAATAAGCTTTCGTGCCAGACCCTATCAAAAGCCTTCGATATGTCGAGGGAGACGGCAAGCGCTTCCCCATGCCTCTCGATGGCCTCACTCCAGATGTGAATGGCATACGCTAGAAGATCCCCAGTGGATCGATTTCGGCGGAAGCCGCATTTGCGGTCGCTAAGGATGAATTTATTTTAACCGACTTGAAAAAAGGAGGAGGTTCTCAATTCGTCCATTTTATTTTTTGCCAGCATATACCTTACTTTTAACTTTCCATAGTACAGGAAAATCCATGTAGGGAGAAATTAGTAATAGGACAAAATCACGCTCGATAATTATGTCGGCGCTTCTTGCAAATGTCACGTCTAGCTCCTGTTTGTCCGCCATCTTTGCTGTTGCGGCATAGTTGCGTGACGGCACTTGATCATTGATGCGCTTGCGCTTGACGTGACTTGACAAGCATTTTTCATTTGTGGCCGCAACATCGAAGAATTCAAAGAAAATACCGAGCGTGATTTTGTCCTATTGCTAATATCTCTCTACAGGGATTTTCCTATAATATGGAAAGTTAAAAGTAAGGAGTATGCTGACAAAAATAAAAGGCCAATTGCTCTTTTAAGGTCATCAAAAAAAAAACAAAATAATACCTGATTATTATTATTAGGACTATATAATACGAGAAACAGGAGAAACATTTAATAAGCTGATTAGTGAACAGATCGGTAGGCGACTGTGGCGTGCACACTTGACCGAACTTGGCGGCACCTTCAATGCGCGTGAAGTCCCCCATCAAGTGAAGCCGTCAATCACGACTTGTCAAGTGCACATGATCGTCTCGGGGACCAATGGGGATGTGAACTGCTATTTTTTCACGTGTGGCGCATCGTCGCTATAGCTATTGAAAGCTGTCAAATCCATACATCTTGTAACCTATCATTCAGTTAATTTAAATTGTCTCGAAATATACCTCCGTGTGCTGTACCAGGATGTACCAAACCCGGTGTTCATTTGTTGCTCAAAGATACAACGCAAAAAAACTGGGCAAAGGCTATGCATATTTATAGGTTATGTTATGTACAGACAAGGGTCAAAAGTGCAGTCATACTCTCCCAAAACCCAAATGGCTAGTTTTTGTAGAAGAAGTTAAATTACCCACAACTGATTTAATATTTTGTACAGAAATTAAAATAAAGATTATTCCTACTAACTGCGAAAAGTTGAAATTCTGCTGCCTACAAAAAAAATGCATTTTCTGTTGTGGTAGAGTGTGACTGCAATTTTGAGACCCATATAGTACCTGCCAAAGTAACTCTGATTATGTTGCTTGGTATTACTTCGGCGATATAGTGAAGCTATTAACGTATTGATAAAATTCTAAAGCATGAATGTCATTTGCTTGGCTTTCAAAAGCTTGAGAGCTTTGATTGTCGAAAATAAAATAAAACTTCTAACCTAAAACATAGAAAATACCAACACATTAAAGTAATGTTCTTAAATTTTTTGTAAATTTTCCTACCATGAGTCAAGTAAGAAATAACTCGTTACAATATAATTATAATTGTCAAATCTAGAACATATCACCGATGACAAATATTTTATTAAATAAAAAAAAGTCTGCTTCTCAATAATAACTGTTTTCTTCGTTTTGTTTGTTTGTTTGTTGTGTTGTCCGTCTTACAATTCCCTAAGCTTCCAGGGACAATACTTGATATCAATAACGATAGTAGACCGGATTAAACAAAACATATAACAAAAAAACGTGATGTAAACAAAGCGAAAATGATTTGACAGCAATCATTGCGCCGCCAGCGACATCTGCGCTCAACTTTGCGTTCACATCCCTATTAGACTGTTTACTTGGCGTCAACTGTTCGACTGGTGTACAGTTCACCATATACTACTATTATAATTACAAATTGTACATTACAATTGTAAACGAAACTATATTTGCGTTACAAATGTTTTTGAATTTTGTTTACGTTATTTATTAGTCCTGATTGAAATGCATTACGTGACAGTCAAGGCAAAATAATAAACTTTCTTGTTACTTTTTTCGTTCATACGTCGTGTTCGCTAAAAAAGTGTTTGTCGGTGTTTGAATAGCCGAGATGTCAAATAAAAAGTAATGTCAATGAAAATGGTCTTTGATTATTGTGTTGCCATTTGTATTATTTCAAAAACTAATCAATATTGAACAAATTTGACATGAAGTGAGCAACAAGTAAACAAAAGTTCTTGGTAGCTTCCGAACCGATCGAAGTTAAATAAAATAATTAATTGATAAAGACTTATAAAAAAAAGCTGTATTTCAAAAAAAACCTTGGTCAATTAACTCGGTGAGAATAACTTAATAGAGAGTGCGAATTGGATCCTTCAAAATCGTAAGTAATTTTGAAGTATCTATCCTATCTACTACAGTGAAGTTCGTTCATTCCTGTGTGACAGAAGCAAGAGCATTCCGCGAACGTTGATAACCTTTATTTTCCTACGTAAACCGCGTGATTGTTGATTTTTGCAGTATTTTAAAGTTTTCCCAAGTGTTTAATTGTACGTCGCTATGGGAAAAGTACGTTCATCACCGGGAGCCCCCCGGAGACAGGGGTTTAATAAAGGTGCGCATTCCATGAATCCAGACAGGCCAACTGAGGGTTTGAAAGGAGTTGCGAAGCCCAGAACTAAAGCAACTATCAAAAGGCTGCAGATGTACAGGAACTTCAAGGCCAAGAGGGATAAAACTGGTAAAATTTTAACACCTGCACCATTCCAAGGTTGGTTACCATCAGGGACTGTAGCTCGTGTTGAACCTAGCCAAAAGTGGTTCGGTAACTCGCGAGTCATCTCACAGAATGCTCTTCAAAAGTTCCAAGATGAATTTGGGGCTGCTGTCAGAAATCCGTATCAAGTAATCATGAAACCTACTAATTTACCAATCACATTGCTCAATGAAAAGGCGAAAAATGCAAGAGTACATGTGTTAGACACTGAGGGGTTTGACAAAACTTTTGGTCCTAAGAAACAAAGAAAGCGTGTAAATTTGAAATTCAGTGATCTAAATACTTTGTCAAAGGCTGTAGAAGAAAATACAGAGAATTATGATGAAACAAAGGACATAGACCTGGTCCGTGAAGATACTGGTGTGAAGGAGGGACAGAGAGACTGGGTGTTTGGAGCTGGCATGAGCAGGAGGATTTGGAATGAGTTATACAAAGTAATTGACTCCTCTGATGTTCTTTTACAAGTGTTGGACGCCCGAGACCCTATGGGCACCAGATGTCCATATGTGGAGAAGTTCCTCAGAGAGGAAAAGAGGCACAAGCACCTTATATTTATTCTAAACAAAGTTGATTTAGTACCCAACTGGGTGACACAACGTTGGGTGGCTATACTGAGTGCTGAATACCCCACCATAGCCTTCCATGCTTCAATGACACATCCCTTTGGAAAAGGGTCTCTTATCAATCTGTTCCGTCAGTTTGGAAAATTACACATTGATAAAAAACAAATTAGTGTTGGTTTGATTGGATATCCAAATGTAGGCAAATCATCTGTCATCAATACTTTACGATCCAAGAAAGTATGCAAGGTTGCTCCAATTGCTGGCGAAACTAAAGTTTGGCAATACATCACCTTGATGAGAAGAATATTTTTGATTGATTGTCCAGGAATTGTGTATCCATCTGCTGAAACAGACACAGAAAAAGTTTTGAAAGGAGTTGTAAGGGTGGAATTAGTTCAAAATCCAGAAGATTACATAGAAGAAGTAATCAAAAGAGTCCGGAAAGAGTACTTGGTTAAGACATACAAAGTAGATGCCTGGGATACTGCTACAGAATTCTTGGAAAAAATGGCTGCACGAACAGGAAAGCTGTTGAAAAAGGGTGAGCCTGATATCAGCCAGGTTGCTAGGATGGTTCTAAATGACTGGCAAAGAGGAAAACTACCATTTTATGTGGCTCCAGAAGGTTTTGAAGTTCCACTTTCAAAGCAACAGAAAGATGAAACAGTAGAAACTAAAACTAATACAGATGAAAAGACAGAAGATGCTGCTGAAGAAGCAAAACAAGACACAGAGAATGAAAAGGAAGATAACCCAGAAAAACCTGTTTACATCAATAAATTCATTGTAGCTCAAGATTTTGCTAAGATAAGAGTTGGCCTGAAGTTTGACAATGATGATGATGTTAAACCACTTGAGAAAGTTAATATTCCTGAAGAACTCAAAGGAATTGATGATGAGAATGCTGTAAATGATGATTCAAAAAGTGTTAATGAAGCAAACGACAATGATGATCCTGATTCATCAGACATTAGTGACTTTTATAGTGATGATGAAGATAAATGCAGTGATGTAGAAGATTACTTGACAAATGATGCGGAAACTGTCAAAGAACTAAAACGCAAAAAGCTTGAGGCAGCAAGTGGAGAGTTCACAGTTGAAGACATTAAACAAAGTGGAAAGAAACGTAAGGCTGACACTGGAGCAAAGAAAATGACAGCAAAGGCCAGAAGGGCCCTGGACAGAGCACAGAAACGCACCAAAACTGGAAGCAACTTTTATGAAGTTTCTAATGTCAAAAATAGAAATAGGGCCAAGAAACCAGTTGTCTGAACCTAATAAATTTCTTGTAATAATAACTGTATTAATTTTATTTACTTCCCTAACCTTGCAGATAAAAAAAATAAAAAATAAAAATGTATGTTAAATATAATAGTAAAGATTATCATCACAAATTTTAGCCGTCATTCATGAGACGTAAATTCGATGTCGCGGAAGCAAAATGTGATCTCAAGTTTTTTATATTTTTCTCACTCATATGTTTACCTAATATTGAGTAGATAAGTAATTATTAGATTATTTTACTTTGAAAAAGTAAATATTTGTCTTTGTTTGAGATTTCTTTATTAGTTCTAATAAATAATAGACAAAACGGAAGAAGTACATGGTATTGTATGTTATGTAGGTATTATTATTCCATTTATTTATCATATTTACATATTTTTAAATTTTTAAATATTATTCTATAATAAATAAAATAAAAAAACCCAGCTGCCTAACGAGAGTCTCCTCAGATGTTCGTCGAGGCTCTTGGCTATTATGCCATTGGCCGCTCTTGGCTATTATGTCATTGGCCGCTCTTGGCTATTATGCCATTGGCCGCTCTTGGCTATTATGTCATTGGCCGCTCTTGGCTATTATACCATTGGCCGCTCTTGGCTATTATGCCATTGGCCGCTCTTGGCTATTATGTCATTGGCCGCTCTTGGCTATTATACCATTGGCCCCTCTTGGCTATTATGCCATTGGCCGCTCTTGGCTATTATGTCATTGGCCGCTCTTGGCTATTATGCCATTGGCCGCTCTTGGCTATTATGTCATTGGCCGCTCTTGGCTATTATACCATTGGCCCCACTTGGCTATTATGCCATTGGCCCCTCTTGGCTATTATGCCATTGGCCGCTTTTGGCTATTATGCCATTGGCCGCTCTTGGCTATTATGCCATTGACCGCTCTTGACTATTATGCCATTGGCCGCTCTTGGCTATTATGTCATTGGCCGCTCTTGGCTATTATACCATTGGCCCCTCTTGGCTATTATGCCATTGGCCGCTCTTGGCTATTATGTCATTGGCCGCTCTTGGCTATTATGCCATTGGCCGCTCTTGGCTATTATGTCATTGGCCACTCTTGGCTATTATACCATTGGCCCCTCTTGGCTATTATGCCATTGGCCGCTCTTGGCTTTTATGCCATTGGCATTCTGAATAAAAATACCCGATACCCGGGTATGAGAAAGTCAGTCCCGAAAATTCTAGTACCTATCATTACTCACATTTTATCATAGAATATTTTATGAAGATTCTGCTAATCAGATGTCTAGGTTCTAGTAAAATATTTCTATCAACACCGTCAAGTTCAGCTGTAGTTTGAACTATTTGAACCAAATAATTATTACCCTTCTTTTAAGCTCTGCCGCAGTTGGCAAAAATAAACAACCTGTAGCTAATTATTTGGAAGAGATCATGGAGATCTAAGGTAACTGACCTATACTTTCTGTAATTATGGACAAGTTTTTGCTTCAATAAATGAATATTCGTGATTTCATAAATATTTTCTAATTCGTTGTTTCAGATGTCGTCATCCGGTAGCGAAAGTGATGAAGATTACGTACCTGGTGAGCCGGAAAAAGTATCGGAAGAGGAATCCGCAAATGAAGAAACAGACTTACAGTTCGAAAAGGAACTAGACCAGAAAGCGAAGAAACGGAAAATTGTTAAAGAAACAAAAGGTAAAAAGAAACGTAAAACAAGAAATGGTGGACCAGAGGAAGAAGAGTCTCCAGTAAAAGAGGAAGAAACTGAAGAAATAGTTAATCCTGAAGAACAAAAGAAAAAAGAAGATGATTTATGGGCAATGTTTTTAGATGGAACTGATAGTAAACCTAAACCTACCTCAACAGTAACCAGTTCTAGCCTTAACGCCACTAAACCTGTAGTAACTAAGATAGAAATTCCTAAAAAGGATGTACCTAAAATTGATGATCAAGCCAGAGAAAAAAGAATCTTCGAGTTTGCTGGTGAAACTATTGTTGTAGAGAATAATACGATCAAAGAGAAGATTAAGACCGCCGATAGTCCTGCAACAGGTATGGAAAATATCCTCACATTATTTTTGTTCAAAAGCTATTTATATCAAGCCTTATGCGCAGTAGCCCTCGGCTCACTTTGCACGAGAAGTTAGCTTAATTTTATATGAAAATGAAAGGCTGATCGTTCACTACGCGAGTGCTTAAATTCATTTTATGTGAATACTAGCCGTTGCCCGCGACTTCGTCCGCGTGGTTATGAAGATCTAAAGTTTAACCCAAACTATTTTTATATTTCAGTCAACAAAAATGCCTATCACACTAAGCAACATTTTATAAGGCACCAATAAGAAAAAAGATCACAAAATTCTTTCTCAGCTTATGTCTATAATCATAAACTCTGGGCTTGCTAAATTTCAGGACGGTAGTACAATAAAAAAACCGAACTTTCATACAAACTTGCGAGAGTGCTTAGACCTCTTTAATCCGGCCCTGACATAAAATCCGTTCTTAGCGAATGTGTACTAACTATTAAATACCTCTCTGCCAAATTTAAAGCTTGTAGCAAAAAGAATATGGAGTTCCGTACAAACTTGCGAGAACCCTTAGACCTCCTTAATCCGGCCCTGTCGCAATATCCGTTCTTAGCGGACGTCTACTAACTATAAACTACTGCCCTGCTAAATTTAAAGTTTGTAGCACAAAAAATGAAGGACTTTCATACAAACTTGCGAGAGCCCTTAGATCTCCTTTATACGGCCCTGTCGCAAAATCCGTTCTTAGCGGACGTCTACTAAATATAAACTACCTCCTTGCCAAATTTCATCGTAATACGTCAAGCGGTTTTCGATATTACGTGATAGGTGAGTGAGTGACCTTACGCTTTTATATACACCGTGAAATTTAAGTGGTTGTTTTCCCGCGGCAGAATGACTTGCCTTAAGGAGTACTTTCGAAACATAGAGTTAAAGTAAAAAAATAACGATGTTTTTATTTTAAAATAATTTGAAAAATATTCATCAACTCGAAAAAGTGAGTAACAATAGTAACTAGTAGGTACTAGGTACTACGGTGAATAATACGGTGGTGACGCGAGTAGTACCTAGTACAAGCAAGCCGTTCTGCCGCGGGAAAACAATCACTTAAATTTCACGGTGTATATAGATGATGAAAAGTGGATGCTCCACTACACGAGTACTTAGTTTCTTTTTATATGAAAACTAGCTGTTGCCTGCGACTACCTCTGCGTAGTAGTACTTTGAAAAGCCTATTTATTATATTGCGCCATAATATTATAGGTAGGTGTCAACCTCAACTGTCATACAGAGTTATATTCGCATTTATAATATTAGTATAGTATGGATGAAAGGTGGATCGTCAACTACTCGAGTACTTAGCTTCATCTATGTAAAAGAAAAAGTATGTATGTATGCTCCTTATAGACTCCGAAACGGCTGGACCGATTTTTATGATATTTTCAGACAATCTTTAGATTGACCCAGCGGATAATCCTGTAAAGTTTGGTGGCGATCGGAGCATTTTTTTTTAACTTTGAACGCGGGCGAAGCCGCGGGTAGAAGCTACATTTATATGAAAATTAAAGGTGGATCGTCTTCTTCGCGATTACTTAGCATCATTTTATATGAAAATTAAAGGTGGATCGTCTTCTACACGACTAAACAGCTTTATTTTATATGAAAATGAAATGTTGATCGTCCACTACGCGAGTAAGTATAGTTCTCGCCAAACTTCTCCGCCGCCCTGAAGTTGGCTACACAATGGCTGCGCAGTAGCAAATCTCATAAAAACAACACCGATCTGTGTCTCGGGCATCAGTAAGCAAACTTCAAGAAGGAGCCAGGCCAATTACTTAGCTTCATTTTATATGAAAATGAAAGATTGATACGTGCGACGCACATCCGCGCTATTACGCACGAATACATGGTTGGTGAACAAATATTTTGTTATGGATAATATCTACAACCTGCGAAGCGATAGACGGTTGGTTGACTTAATAGAAGCGTGCGTAAAAATCCGCAATACCTTGAATTTTATTCGTTAGAAAATATTATGTTTAATTGTACCTGACGCACACATTCATAATTATTCAAGTCGTTCCTGCAACGTTGCAACTGGCGTCGCCACGAAGCTAGCTCTGCCAAGAAAAACTTGAAAATTATGCACAATGCCAAGTCGCAGGCTACCGATTTCCATTATAACTTTAAAAGCACTAAGCTTTGCATCGACTTTTGTATTTCAAAGTAGATTTTAGTTGAACAAGTTTTGCGCTAAGTTGCTTAAGGGTGCGGCGACGCATGAATTGTCCATACAAACGTAATACCTAAATCATTTGTAAGTTGAGTTTATTTCCACCATATTATGCTGATATTCGGATTAAGACAGTATTTATCTAGGTTCGTACGTCTTTATTTTTTCAAAATACTTACCTAATATGAAGTTTAAGCGAATTCCATTTCGTACATTTTTACCGCGTAAATGACATGTTTTCTTATTGATTTTTCTGTATTATAAAAAACAATATCTATAATATTGTCGTAGCAGGAACATAGCTCATATTATCAAGATACAAATAATTGAAAAAGTAATTTAAAAAACATTAAGTTTTCATTCATTATTTTTGGTATTACGGAACACATCAAATTAATCATACTTTTTCGATAGCTATTATTGCTGTCGCGTCAAGCAAATGTCAATGTGTGCGTAGTCGTACTGCTCACGTGCATCGTTCGTACGGGGTTTGTTCGGGGCACTTCGGGTGTGCTTCGGGGATGTTTCACTGTTTGTTGTATTATTTGTGGTTTGTCGATTACTTTACTTACTGTGCTGTAAGTGCGTATTTATTTAATTTCTAAATTGTACTTATTGTAACATTTCTGACACTATTGACCTATTCTATGAATTTTGATTTAGATTTGCCTTGTGATTTGAACTTTGTTATTGAGTAATCTACTTTCTTATGAACTGCGTTGTTTATGGACTTTGTTATTATTTACAATTTGGTTTGGTTGCCGACATGGACATTGGACTCCTAACGTTGGGATGTTTCTCACAGTTTCCCAATGACATAATAAAATAAGTTACATAAATAGTACCTATATATTTTACCTTAGTACCTATATATTTTATAAATTAGTATTTACCTACCTATCTACCAACTTACGAAGCTTTGTTTTTTTCCAAAAAAAAAGGGTAAAAACGGGACCCTATTATTAAGACTCCGCGATCCGTCTGTCTGTCTGTCTGTCCGTCTGTCACCAGGCTGTATCTCGTGAACCGTGATAGTTAGACAGTTGAAATTTTCAGAGATGATGTATTTCTGTTGCCGCTATAACAACAAATACAAAAAACAGAAGAAAATAAATTTTTGAGGGGGGCTCACATTCAACAAACGTGATTTTTTTGCCGTTTTTTGCTCGATATTAATAACGGCAACAGGTAGACGCTTGAAATATTCACGAAATAATTAGTTGTATATTCACTTCAAAAAATAGTAATGATTAAATTAAAATAAAATGAATTAAGGGGGGCTCCCATACAATAAAAGTGATTTTTTTGCCGTTTTTTGCGATAATGGTACGGAACCCTTCGTGCGCGAGTCCGACTCGCACTTGGCCGGTTTTTTATTCATGTCATGAATGAGACAATGCGGGCGTAAGTAATTATCTCAAGGACACCGCTAAGACTTACCTACACTGCATTTTTAGGGTTCCGTACCCAAAGGGTAAAAACGGGACCCTATTACTAAGACTCCGCGATCCGTCTGTCTGTCTGTCTGTCCGTCTGTCACCAGGCTGTATCTCATGAACCGTGATAGCTAGAGAGTTGAAATTTTCACAGATGATGTATTTCTGTTGCCGCTATAACAACAAATAGGTACTAAAAACAGAATAAGATAAATATTTAAGTGGGGCTCCCATACAACAAACGTGATTTTTTGCCGTTTTTGCGATAATGGTACGGGACCCTTCGTGCGCGTGTCCGACTCGCACTTGGCCGGTTTTTTACTTACCTACTGTGACGTTAGTTCGGCTCACCCAGGTTAGGGTGACCATACGATCGGATTTGCCTGCACAACCGCGGCTTTATGCCCTTGGTCCAGTTTGGAACGTTTTTATGTAAAATTCCTATTACAAAAAACTAAAATTAAAAATCCAAAGTCGTTCTAATTTATTTAATTATTCTGCGCTTTTTTTCTGGCCTTCGGTGACCCTTACCCTGGGGATGCAGTTCCAATAAACTTTGATAACTGGCTGGCTAATCGACTTCATAATAAAATGCAAATCTTTATAATTTTAAACTCTCGCTGATATGTATTTTATGCAAATATATATATGTGAGAAAACTTTTAATTGGCCGTTTTTTCTGCGTGTTCTGCATGTTGTTTCTGCGTATTTATTGTATTAGCTGTAATTTTTCCTAAGATTGATAAAATAAAATAAAATTGTAAGTACTTACCTATAAACTAAAAAGCAGTGCGTACATAAACTAAAATACAACTAATACTTACGTTTTATTGCGGTCGATTATGTTCTTATGAATGGTACCTACTGCAGATTACCTATTTATACATATTATTATACCTACAAGCAAAATCTTATAAATCAGCGAGTTTTGTGTGGATCTTTGACACTAAGTTTTCTGACTATCATTATTGTATTTTTTTTTATTTCGTTCAGTCGACTATTTATGCTTACCCTACCTAGTTACACGATTTTATCACGTTTCGATTTATATTTTTTAAACAGATGAATGATGATCTATAAAGTAAGAACATAACAAAATAAATGTTTATTCAAAATCCGTATTTTTATTTTTAATATTCTTAGCTCAGAGCACTGTTATTTATCTGCACTTATGTGTAAATAGTCATAAATTATCAGAATATTAGTCTTTTACTAATACTTTGCCTAAGTAACGCTTGTATTATTTTACTTGCTTTCATTATTTATTATTATAATACATATTTGAGGTTTATTAAAAGAAATACCTACAAAAATGAGACAAAAGAATGCCAACGGCGGCGCCGTTCGCGTCGGCCGGCTTGCCCCCAAGACTCAAGACGCTTTGCCTGCGTAAACGATGTACCTACTTATTTATTCAAGAACACCAATATTATAAACTTTCAACATTGCTTTACAAAATTACCCATTTGGAAAGGTACGCATGACGTATCTGCTAGATTATTTCTATAGGTACAAAGACAAGTGATAGCTAGCTATCCTAAACTTGAGATATTGTAAAGAAATTTCGTAAAAACGCATTACTAGTCTGTACATTTACCAACGATTCCCCAAAGTAGTCAACAAAAAAAAGTAAATAATGAACATACCTAAATAATAATATTTAAAAAATAATAATAAAATGCTTTCGAGTCGTTATGACGGACGATTAGGAAGCTATCTATCGCGGCGCTGTGCGCAGCGTGTGTGCGAGTACTGCGAGTATCTACCCGCGCACATACACAGCGCCGCGTGTGCGTACAAACTGAGATAGCAATACTCCGAATGAATTTTTCACTCGCCTCGAATTGCATTTGCGAGCTTAGTTCGCCGCATTCTTAAAATGTATTTGAAACTGATTGGAGCCAAGATTGGATTTTGTTTCCACCGTCTTATACATTAAAGCTTTGCTTTGCTAAACTCCGTTTCTAGTTCGATAGAGACGGAGAGAGTCATTTTACGAAGTGTGAGCGAGATAAGAAATCGAAATTTTACGTAATTTAAGAGCAAAGTTATGATAGTGACTCAACCTTTTTACTTTAAGATTTCTGGGACACCCTGTATAGATAGATTCTAGTTATTATTAATTAGCAAAATCTGATTGTTGATCAATGAATTTTAACTTGTTTCAGTTAGCGAGCTAGAAGGACCGTCGCGTGGCCGACCTGGGTTAGGCGGCGGCGGCCTATCGGGAGTCCTAGGAGCCCTTAACAAAAAGAACAAGTTGTCCACGCTGGAGAAATCAAAGCTCGACTGGTCTACCTACAAGCAAGAAGAAGGCCTTGAGGAGGAAATACAGAGCCATAATAAGGGAAGAAATGGGTACGTTTCATACCTGGTTTATAACTCCAAATTGTTATTCTTAAGGTTACACTAGTCGAAAATTCTTCCATATAAACGTAGTCTAGGGATTATTCCACCGTTTGACGATTTACGTTCAAAATTAAAAGTGATATCAATTTGTCTGATCATTATCTATCCCTGTATGGAAGCAAAAAAGTAAAAAAAGAAAGTATTTGATAGTTATGAGCGTCGAAAGGTCCACATTTCGACACTAATTTTAACGCATTTTTGGGCGCGAATAAATTCCATAAGAAGACGGAAAAATGGCAAAACGGCCTCCATACAGGGATAGATTAATAGTTCAACAATGCAAATAATTTTATTTTGAACAGATAGATTTAGTCGTTTTTTCATGATATCTAGACTGCCAAAGGTCTGTTTATAAAATTTCGCGCGCTCGGTTTCGTCCTAAATCATTATCTATTTCGCTACAAATTTGCAAAAGTGTGTAATCGTACGCGAACTAGTTTCCTACTGCTCATCACAGCATCTATCTCTTCCGCACGTGTTGTCGGTTGATATAAAAAGCATTTTAACCCCGCGCACAAAATAGTTCGTGCCGTCGACTAGGGGAAACTTTAAGTATAACAATTTGGAGATATAAGAGAGTAAGGATTTCCAAATAGAAATAAGTTCTCAATAACACTTGGGTCAAAGCAAAAAGGTACATTCGTCTTCATTGAACAGCCACCCAAGATTCCTAGAAACCTACCTACCTAGAGAATCTAGAATGTCGATGACGTCAACTACAAACAAGATTGAATAAACGAATCGTTCGAAGATAGGTTTGTTACAATTGTATCTACTTTTGTTTTGTTTCAGTTATTTGGACAAGCGTGATTTCTTGGAACGCGCAGATGTTCGGCAATACGAGCTCGAGAGAGATTTGCGGCTGAATCGGCGCAGCAATCGATGAAATCATAGAACAATTTGTTACTAACTGTAATCTTAACTTCACTATTAAATACTAAACTTTATCATTATGTATAGTATTTTATTAGTAGATATTTTTTCCTATATAGGATTTAGTTAGACAACAGCAAAATTTGTTTGATGTTGCTGTAAATATCGTAGAGACTGATTTATCTTTCATTGTTAGCTGGTCACCGGGACAGCCTTCAATCAGCAATTATCTTCTCGGGTTTAAGGCAAAAAGTACCGATCTGACCCCATTCAGACTTACATTGATTTGGCTGTTTTCAGTATGGTTTTTCTCGAGAAACTACCTGTTTGTGTACAATGAAGTAATATATTCTATTATCTTCCTCCGTTAGAAAAGACAGTGTACAAAAGCTTTCACGAGTTGTTATATCGACTATAATAATAAATGTTATCCCGCTTTATTGAGGTAATGGTGCTCCCCACACCGCTGTTATTTTTTTTTACAAACTTTAGTAAACATTTTCTAAACAAACATTTGACCACAATGTTAAGGTGCTCCCACACTGCTGAAACATGTTTTCATGTTAGGTAATGTTAGTGAACATTGTGTAATCATCAATACATATAATAAATCTGTAGAAAAATAATTTTTGTACATCGAAAATATTTCCAAAAAAAATAGCCAGGGTGTTAAAGGATAACCAACAGAACATATTTCGAGCATTTTTGGAATTTTTGTCTGTTTAATTGTGCACGCATCATGTGAAATGTACGAAACCAATGTAAATAACTTTTATACATAAAAATTGTGCATAACTTGAAGAATTACTTAGTTTTTGTTTCATCGCAATCGGTTCACGCTATCAAAAGTTAGATGAATTTAAAGTGTTCAAGAAGAAAAATTATCACAACACGCAATTCAGAGACTCGGACAGTTGAACTCGATATTCGATAGATGGCGTTGTGCATTTGATGTCATTTTCTGAATGGCGATGTTAAAATTCTCCGCGATAGAATGATGACTATAGAAAAAAATTGGTAGGTAGGTAAGTAGGGTAGGCAGGAAGGTAAGTAGGGTAATAAAATGTTGTAAGTAAGCATCTGTTTAGGAGCACTCAAAAAATATAACAATTCCTAACAGAGTGTAGGTAACAATTCCTGACAGAATGTAACAATGCCTAACAGAATGTAACAATTCCTAACAGAATATAACAATTCCTAACAAAATGTAACAATTCGTAACATTTGTTAGTAAATGTACTGGTGTTCTAACATGTTTGAAAACATTGGTAACAGCGGTGTGAGAGCACCATTACACATTCTTGTTCCTGTTACAATTAGTAACAAAACACTAGCACACAAAAGCAAAACACAATACCAAACTACGTGAAAATATGTGTGTTTGACACGGCACATCTCACAGTAATTGTACAATGTATAGAGGTGCATCGGCTGCGGCTCCTTAATGGTAACAAACTGCCTCGCAAGGACCATTTCACCCATTCTACTCAATCACGTCAATGAGTGCTACTCGAGAACGAACAATCAATTTCAATTTGTGGGAGCTCGGCGTCTCGAACGATTTGCACACGTTGTGCTAATCAAGCACTAAACAGTTTATTTGTCGAGGCCGCAGTGTCACATAGCAGTCACAGCACAGCCCTATTCAGTACGGAGTTTGCGTCCGTGGCGCGTTCATGACCAACGGTTTCATAAAATAAAGTGCAGTTCAGACTGTGTAATTTGTGCAAGGATTTAATCAGGAATTCTTGTGAAGTGCTGTTACAATGACTACATATGGAAGATGGACGATGTACGATGGTGGAATGCAGGGTGTTCAGGTCAGTTCCATTTTAAGGTCACTTGCAGAAATTATATTAGTTTTCGTCTAGGAACTTCGGCAACATCTCGTAAATCAAGTGCACTCAATATTTCTTACGGAATTTATGTGAGCAAGCGCAGGTATATTTTTTTTTGCTCTCATATCACGCTCGCCAAGCAAGAGCTTTTACATGCAGATGTAAAATGTGTAATTAATATGGGAGACTGGGGTGACTTGGCTCTACGGGAGATTCGGTAAAAAAAAAAAAAGTCCCTATACATCTTCGGATGATTTAAAAATCAAATCTTATCTCTACCATTAGTTCTACTTCCCCAGCTTTATTACTAAAGTAGACTTGGAAATACCATTAAAAACAGTTTGAGATGCTAAGTAGGTTTATTATTTTTATGAACCAAGTCTTCTGTAGGATTAAATCTCCCCAGTCTCCCCTAATATTTAATCGCAACGCCGATTTTCTTTGTAAAGAAAGGGTTTGAAAGCTTAGGATTGTAAAAGTATGTGACTGAAAGAAAAGTCCTTCATAAACTGTAGGACTTCAGACATGATGAAGCAACCTGTTAGATACGTTCGTATAGTTTCGAAATTGGGTCGCCAACACATCAATACGAATAATGATTGCGCTCTTATCAAATTCCATCCACTATAAGGTACTAACTGCTTCTTTGTAAGCTACCTACCTTTGTCACATTGAATTGACACGTTTTAGGGTATTCAATTAAATATCAAGTTAAATTTCAAATCCAAGGTTAATATGTCAGCCTAGCGGCGAGCGTCGGGTTCTGGGTTTGATTGCCCGGCCGGACCTTGTGTTATTTGAGTTTATGTGTTTGAAATTTCAGTTAAACTGGACAAGAACAACCTGTAAGATAGCAATGGTTAGAAAATACTGGCTTCTGTCAGCGGCCTCGCCCGCTTGAAAGTCGAAAATTATCCCGAGGGAACATATTTCCGGCATAAAAAGTATCGTATGTGCTATTCCTGACTAGGTGTATCTAGCTATCTCTGTACCAAATTTCATACAGATCCGTCCAACCGTTTAAGCGTGAAGAATTAACAACATACAAAGAAACACACACACTCACAAACTTAAGTGTGATAAAATTTGTCAACATTGATACTGGTTTGCTGGAATTATGGGATTGGGATTTTCTATAACTTAAAGCATATGTGTACTAACTGCATACATTAAAATCTCGCGAAGTACGGTTGTTAATTTGTATTTAGTAAATAACACATTGGGCTTTCATTAAATTTCCTAATTACACATCACATCACATCATCAGCCTATTAATGTTCCCACTGCTGGGACACAGGCCTCCTCTCTGTTAGAGGGAATGGGCCGTAATCCACCACACGGGTCCAGTGCGGGTTATGGAAGTCACATGTCTTCGAATTTTTGTTTCTAGGACATGCCGGTTTCCTCACGATGTTTTCCTTCACCGTTTTGAGAGCAGTTTCCTAATTACTGCGTTTTAAATGAGCGGGAACCATCATGTTTCATCCTACTTAATGTTCCAAACCTTCAACGAAGTTCCTTGCCTACTAAGTGTTTGAATAAAACCTACCTATCTAAATGCAGATGTACCTAAGTACATCTGCATTCGCCTGTTTCCTTCCATGGCGCGAAGGTAACGAGGAGCCAACTAAACAGATACCTAGTATAGACAATGACGTAATCTGGAACAGTGAACGTAGTAGAAAGGAAAAGTGGGCGAACCGATTGAGTAGGTACACAGCCTCGAGGTGCGCCCACGCAAGTCCACTCCTTGCAGTCTGCACCCTTCCAAAACATGCAATATGACGGAAACATCGCTCGGAAAACTTAGCGCTTCGTTTTTAGGGTTCCGTACCCAATGGGTAAAAACGGAACCCTATTACTAAGACTTCGCGGTCCGTCTGTCTGTCCGTCTGTCACCAGGCTGTATCTCATCATGAACCGTGACAGCTAGGCAGTTGCTGAAATGTTCACAGATCATGTATTTCTGTGGCCGCTATAACAACACAAACTAAAAAGAGAATAAACTAAATATTTAAGTGGGGCAACAACAAACGTGATTTTTTTGCCGTTTTTTGCGATAATGGTACGGAACGTTATGTGCGCGAGTCCGACTCGCACTTGGCCGGTTTTTGTAAGAATTGCATTATTTACGAAAATTATAAGGGTGCACGCGAGTGCGTCCTAATTTCGCCAAGTTCTAAACAATTCAAGCTTTTTTTTTACCGCTTAAATGGTACTTAATACGTTTGCCTCATTCTTGAATTGAGATTCTTCTCAAGAATGACCGTAAACTAAGTTTGTAAACTCACTCTTAGTTTACAAAAGCTCATTCCTGATTGCAACAATTTTACGCCAATCTAAACAAATTAAGCTTCAGACTTGCTCGCCTGCCTTGCTCCGGTAATTGTACATTTCGAAACAACGGATCTATTGTTGTCCACTTCCATAATATTTGCTCAGGTGTGCGCTATTCGAGACCTGTACAAATGAATGAGCCACGACGGTGATAGTGCTGGCCACTGCGCATGTGTACGCGCGCTCGATAACCGCACTACGCCCGTGTCCGCGGCACGTGTCCATGTGATCAGCCGTAAGGATTCTGAGCGTACCGCCTGAGATGAAGGAGGCTGTGCCACGATCCCATGCGGTTGGTTCGCGAGCGAGGCGCGGGCGAGGGTCTCACGAGGCGCGGGGTGAGAGATGCGCGCGGCGTCCGCGGCCGGTGGCGGCGCGCCAGTCGCACGCTCGCGCCTCACGGGGTGGCTGCTAGTCCGGTGCGTGAATTTTATCGCGCTTTAACACTACCGTATTCTGATTATACATATGCATCGATTTAGTTATATTTATAAGTGATACTTTGTATGAATGAGGATTTGCTCGTGATGTGTGGAATTGTTTCCGAGATACGTCAAGGCAGCTGAGGTGCTGGAATCCTGTAAAGTCGTGAAAAATCGCGTTATCGGGAAAGTGTTTTTCTTGTTTGTGGTGAGCGTGAGGGGAGCGGGCGCGCGGCCCGTGGTGGCGGATCGGTGGATGGTGCGGCGCGGGCGAGCGCCGGGGCGCGGCCGGCGGCGCCGCTAGCAAAATGTCGATACCCCTGGGCCGGGAGACGGTGCTGCCCACGCAGGTGAGTCCAGCTCCACTCCTCGCAGCCCTGCGACGTCACCGCCGAGCGCCGTGCGCCGGGGCGAGCTGTGCCGGAGTGCTGTGTTTGCATGCGTTATTCATCAATAATAATAATTTATTAACAAAGAAGTAGAGCTGTATACTATTAGGTGCATTAGACAATTGTTTAACCATGCACATTATTTTGCACTTGCCTAATTTGGAAAAACAATAATTTGCATGATTTTTTAGTTCGGGTTTTATTAATTAGAGATTTATTGGGATTAGGAATTCGTAGAATATTTTAGAGCTTTTAATATAAGTAAAGTAAAGCTTTTTTGAAATAAAATAAAAAACAACATATTTTTCAAAATTTTTATTATATGATTTTTTTATTTAATGATACCGAAGTCGAAAGTGATTGTTTTTAGTATGGAGACTTGCACAGTTGGGCAATTAAATACATAGGTACAACTGGTTTATCTAGCAAATATAAAAATATCAAGCAGGTAGAATGCAGGTATACCTACTTATTTATGTTGATAACACTTTCACTTGAGTAAATAAAATATGAATATTATCGTGTTCATATCAACAATAAAATCGATTGTTGCAAATTTTCAGGGTCTCCTACTTGAACAAGCATTAATTATGCCAAAAGGCTAAATAGCGTTACATGATATTTAATTTATTTTGATAAAATACGTGATTTTTTACACGTCGGCATTGTGTGTTTCCACCTGATACCGAAAGATAAGTCTGAATACTTAAAGTTTTTCGTTGCGTAGGAGTATCTGTCAGGCGTACAGGCGATAGTATATTATGTGTCTGCGCAAACCGTTCAACTTCTTATCAGAGGAGTTTCACACAAATCACAGATGCTTACGCACAAACATTGATTTAGTCCCGTCGTGAAGTCTAAAAATAACACTATTATGCAAGGATACAATGACAGTTTTATTACGTCAACGTCGCGTCTTGAATCCTAACGACGTCAGAGCATTATTATCTACAATACTCCACATATAGATACAAAGATTGATTTATTCCGTTCTAATATCAACAACTAATACCACTGGTATTTGTTTCAACTTATATTTATTTTCTATTAATTGTTTAAACTAATATCAAAATAAGTTCAAAGATATAAGTCAGTAAAAATGCTTGTGTAACTATAAAACGTTTAATTGAAAAAATAATCAGTTAGATCGAAATAAATAAAATTTTGCTAGAAAACGTCTAGTTCAATAATAAACTATGACTAATCAACTTTATTATTATTTTTAGTGCCTCTTTGTACCTGTATAATATTCTTTTGCAAAAACAAATCAGTCATTAACGTTTTTATTCATTTTTCGCCAAGTCTATTGTCGTGAGATTTGTTTTTCGAGATCTTTGAGTTTTTATTTATAGCTATTGAATGTGCTAATATTCATGAAATATAAAAAACCAACAACCATTGGTGTAAATTAAATTCGATAACCATGCCGATGTTCCTAAAGAAACATTATTGATTAGGTTTGACTGAGCTGACTGTACCAAATTCAAGTTGTTAGTTTCGTTAGGAATAGAAAATAGAAAATAAAAATGAATTGAAACACAAATACCAGTGGTATTAGTTTTTGGTATCAAAATGGAATAAATCCATAGACTGTATAATCTAATTTGGTAAACATTTACCTACCTATCTATTCTATTCTGGGGCAATGACCACAAAATACTCTAAAATGAAATAAACTAATTAGGTACTTCACGTGTAACGAACTTGGACCTCCACTACCGCGCTTCCGCAAAACACTATTCGAAAAGTACCTACATTACTTTAAATCTAGGTATGTAATACGAATAATTTTCTGCAAAGTCGTCTTTATTCTTGATATTCAGTAATGTCACCATATGCAAATGGATCCAACAGTCCCACGATCATATCTAACTCTTAGACAGGTTGTAGACTTGTAGAAAGAACTCCTTCGAAGAATCTAAAAATATGTATGAATACCTTAGTATATTCCACAGGTCTAATCAGTAAATAATCTAAGGAATACGTGCAATTTTTAAAACTTGTTTGATCTAAGCATGTGTGAGTACGTCTAACGGTTGGGTAGCATGTTACAGAACACTACTTCACCGTGATCCGAACATGTTTGATCGTAAACTTGGTGGCGACAGTTAGCAGAATTGGGCCCAAGGTGGATCGATGCGGGCGGTTGTGGTACAAATAAGATTGACATTAGAGCACAATAAGATTCGTTATTGACAGCACAACTATTTGAGATCGATTATGGGACAGATGTATCTGACGTGTATACATCTGTCACTTACTCGATCTCAAATTGATACCGCACTAAGAGCTTATGGTCACCCCCCTGAACTACAACATCCGAAATTGGCGAGTAAACTAGGGCATTGCAGATGTTAGGTGCTAATTGATGCTCTACTTGCTCGCTAGAGTTTTAACTTCCGTTCGGGAATTGGATGGCAAGCAAAATGTAATAAATGAAAAAGTTAATAAAAAAAAAAACCCGACTGCGAACTAAAAAGACGTTAGCAAGAAGAACACCATGCTGTGCAGTCGGAGTATACGTATTCGAAAACTGGCTGACCAAAACCAGATGTAGAACGCCACATCGGAACAAACATATACATACATACATAAACTGTTAAATACATTACCCTCCTTCGGCACTCGAGTAAAAATATTTACGAAATGTTAAAATAATATAATTGGTAATTACCTAACTGTTCTGTGGAACCAACCAAACAGAACTGAATATTTCACTGCTTCGAAATAATAAGACAAAGCCCCGAACGCATCAGAGCGATCTAAAGCTGTACCTAGGTATGCAAAATCACATCGCTTTCGTGTCGCATCTAGACGATGCAAATGCTTATTGGTTCACTAATCCAAAACCAGAATATCAGAAAATATAAACATACCTTTTCCAAGACAACGTTGTGAGGTGAGGATCATCTCCGCATAAATCGCTTTGCAGCTAGCCGGCTACCAGAACAAAAGAGAGGTAGATACCGCTTGCAATTGACCTGGTAGACAAATTAATACATAAAGACACCTCAATGAAGCCCATGATGCCTGAACTATTAAACCTGATTATACCTGAAAGAGCCGCAGCCTAATTGCGTAAGTGAATTCTCCAAAGCAATCGAATCTATTCTTTCCCAAAAACGACTTTACGTATTGCATATTACACTCTAAAACGGAAAGGTTATGCTCCTTTCAATGGAAAGGAATAAATACTGATAATGAATAGGATTAAATATTGGTAATGACCAATATTTTGACGTAGAATTGATTGTAAAGAATGAAAGAAAGCGGAAGAATCGAGATAAAACTTCACTTTTGGTATTGTGTAATGTTAGTAGATGAACTTCAACTCAAAGGAACTTTCAACCAAATTAGTTTCGCAATACCGAAAAAGTTGAAAGAAATGATTCTGATTCTTTGAAGGCATCGACTGGTTTGCTTTGGAGAATTCACTTACGCAATTAGGCTGCTGGAGACCGATCAACTTGCCGCGGGAAAGTAGGGAGACCCGACCGAAACAACAGAACTAGAGAAGAAAGACGAAAATACCACATTGTTATAAAAGCTAATTATGCTTTAATTATGTTTACATCTAAAATCTCTTAGAAAGAGGCATGAACAGGATGTGGGCGAACAATTTAATTTATATTGATATTGACAAGCGGTGAGCGTGACCATTCCAATTAATTGTTTGAGCACATGTAGGGAGCCGAAACAACCAAGATTAACACTAATAATTAAGATCTGAGATACGTACATAGCTCGAACAAATATTTCTAAGAAGATCTATGATGATTATTAGATTTTTGTATGTAGCGTCCTGATTCTATTTTAGATTAGCCTTTGCGTATAAACGTCTATGTCCTCGCGAAAGCAGCTCAAAGCACAACAATAGCGAGAAATCCTTGTAAAAAGAATTGCAGACTGAGTCTCTTAAAAGAGAGAGCTTAAATAAAAAAAAATATATAAATCATCGCAATGATTTCATGACTGTGAATACGCCTACGCCATTCGCATTAGGTAGATAGACAGTTATGAGTAAATTAAACATATCGTAAAAAAATGTAGTTCTAAAAAAACTAAAAAACACGCTTTAATGGTAAATTGAACTAAAAAGTCGCTAATCCTGAAGATCCTGGTAAGGATAATGGGACAAACTATTTAAGGCGCCTCCCCGAGCAAAACGCCGCGCTTGTCGAATTTTGTGCAGTTTTTAAGAGCTATCTACTCTTTATTTAAAAAGAAATATCAATTAATAAAAATACATTAAATTTCTACATAATGTTGATTCTAAAATTGTAGTACACTTTTTTTTTAAAAGAGGTATATGTGTCACTAATCTCCCTCCAACAAAACCATAAAAATGTGAAATAATTATTGATAGCATGCATCTCCTCGTAAAGTGTTCATTAATTATTTTTTTATTAACACTAATGGATAGACAATTTGATAACGAACATTTTGTAAGTTTCATTTTTTTCTAAAGACCAATATTCGATTTTATAAAGATTTTATTCTAAAATCTGGGCGTATTTACTACCGTAATTCATGCGCCACCAGTGCCGCTAGGCCAATAGGAATGCTCATATCTCATGCTGATTTTTTGGTCAGGGTACGGCCTTAAATAATTGCATTGTCATCGGTCTTTGATAAGTGTGCAGTTTCAAATCAATCCGACGTTTTGAAAGGGGTGAAAATCACGTTCAAAGATTCCGTTACATTGATACATAGATACATACATACCAAGCTAATAAAAGCGTGTTAAAAAGCTTCAGAGCATACAATGTTGTCTATGATACAACGGCAGTCGATGTTTAGTAAAGTTCTACTTATCGCAAGTAAAATAATCTTGGGCTCCATTTTCCATTCCATTTGGCTGCGTTAAGTTCGGCGTGCGACGCTAAGTTCAAGGCTCTATTGATCCACCGGTGCCGGGTGCAAGGTTGGAGCCGGTTATTTTGGGACACTATTTTCACATTTATTTAGTTTGCGACGCTTGGAGACGCTGTAACATTAACTTAGGTAGAATTATGGCGTGCATTTTGTCGTGAAACAAGTCTTACGGTCATTAAGCTAGTTTTCTCGAACTAAATACGATGTTATAATTAGAAAAACGGGAAGTGGATGCACGAGGAGGCAGTCCTACTTTCCTTAAACTACTCGTAGCAAGTTGAGTTAAACTGCTCAAGCTGAGACGGTTGTTTATTATAGCAAACGATGAAGAAACTGCCGAGTAACATAATTAAGTTTTTACCCTTTAATAAGTTTCTACCGAAAGTTTTTCCACAATGGCGTATCTAAGTAAATAAGGTCACCACACCTCAATACAGTCGGTTCGATGTCCGTGTAGGTAATCTAACAGCGACTTGCATGGTTCCAACGTGACTCACAAGTTCTAAGAAGCGACTGCAACGTTTATCTGTAGGCCGACCGAGTTACCTTTGTTTGTGTGTCTATAGACAGAGCTAAGATAGATGGACAACCTCATTAATTCTAAGTCCTTATAAATATTTAATAAGCAAAAGCGTAAGAACAAGTAGTAGGTATTGTTTCCTGGGTAGAAAAAATATAATTCTATTTAGCCCGTCAGTGAGATTATTAAATAATATTTATTGGGCGCGTATTTTTTGCGTTATCAAATGCGCTTTATCTTTGTCATTTTTTATTAAATTGACAAAGATAAAGCGCATCGATGATCGAAGTTCAGGAGTAGGCTTGTGACGTCTTTTTGTCAGTATAGTTATGCTAGTATTATATTATCTGTGGTATAGTGTAGCACACCGTGACGTCACACGATATTTCAACGCACTGCATCGTCGTATTTTTTTATTTTTTTTTTATGTTTTGGCTTCGCACGGTTTGTGCATTTAGCCAGTGTCAAGTTTAGAATAGAAGTTCTAGTTTCTTTAGATTTTAGTCATTCAAGTAAGGCCCCAATAAAATGGCGGTAACTTTATTGGAAGCTTCTACGGAGTTTTGTCGACACCATGTACAAACTTTTGTTCTACCGCTGTGTTTTACTTGCCCACACTCGTGCACGTTCACTAATATTATTAGAATAAAAAACCACCATTTTTACACTATTAATATTCAATTTAACACAGTTATAGGAAAATAAAACAGAGAAGCAACATAGACGCCATCACGTTCCCGCCAAAACTCCGTAATTTTTTGTTTACGTAACACACGAAAAAAAATACTTGTCAAAATATTTTAGGTAATCTATGTGTCGAGTCGGACTAAAAAGGTTTTTTTCAATACAGTTGTTAAACATGGCGTACTTTCAGAGGCTATAATTATGATTCGAAAGTCAAATCTTACGCATAGGCATCTTTCTGTTACGCGGTCGTGACTTTTGTTTACGAGCTCGATCATTATGTTTGCAGTTTAGTTTTAAATTTATAAGTCAATTTAAAAAAGTTTAGGAGCAAGGAGTTTTCAAACATAGAATAAAATGGGATAGTTTTTATATGAGGAAAAATGAATGATTCCGTACGTTTTAGCATTGAATTCTCAAAAGTCTTATAAATGGTTGTTTAATATATTTAATTACCAGTTTTAATTTAATTATTTTCACATCAACATTTGTCAAAAATTGAATAGGCTGATTGTTTAGCTGTATAGGCTGATATCGTTGTAAAAAAATAAGTCCAGTTGCAAAAACGCACCTAAGTAAATTTTAAAAAGTTTAGTAGCAAAGAGTTTTCATACATAGAATAAAATGGGATACGATTTTATACGAGGAAAAATTAATGATTCCGTACGTTTTAGCATTGAATTCTCTTTTTTTTTTTAAAGTTGTTTAATATGTTTAATTAACAGTTTTAAGTTAATTATTTTCACATTAACGTTTGTCAAAAATCAAATAGGCTGTAGGCAGTTTTCTTTGTAAAAAAATATGGCCAGTTGCAAAAACGCGCCATATTGAAAATTTTATTTTTTGTGAATAAACAAATCTAATTCTTTGATTTGTTTTTACTGTTTCTCACAACTGTATTGAAAAACGTCGTGTGATACACGGGTGTGTAGGTTATTGCAAACTCGTGTCATTAAAAACCCTCGCCTTCGGCTCGGGCTTGTTAATGACAGCTCGTTTGCAATAACCTACTTCCCACCCTTGTATCACAATGTACTATTTTTTCATCATCTCTATTATCGTAGTTACAATCCCTATCTTCTTAAGAATTAAAAGATTTTAATACTTAACGATATTTCCCAGGTTTATTACGATGATTTCATAAGCAACAAAAAAACTAGATGCATTTATTGAAAGTCGAGCTTTAGTAAAAGGTTTTACGATGCTAATAAAATCTTTATGTAGAATAATTCACAGTTTATTGTGTCCGTGTGGCAGTCAGCTTGTTTTTCTGCACGCTCTATAAGGCAGCTAGGGTCGCGTAAAAGATCGCCCGAACAAAAAGTAAGCCTCGAAATGCGTGACTTTGCTCTGTAGAAGAATACTCTTCCATGAGCTTATAAGGGAAAGGTATGTTTTCACGAGAAGTGTATTGAAAATTGGAATACAATCACATGTTTTTGTTGATCAAGATTTTGCTGAAATCGAAACTGTTTGCCGATGACACGATTATTTCTATTCGTAGCCTCTATCTGTGAATGTCAATAGGCATTGTGTCGTTAAACTTGGATAACCATTGAATAAGGTTAAATCAATCAAAAGTAACATTACTGAAGATTGACACTGATTATCTTTTCTAGTACCTAAGGGGGCGTCCATAAATTAGGTGAGGTGTTTTTTTTAAATTTTCTGTCCCTTCTTTCCCCCCCCTGGTGAGATGTCGTGAGATTTTATTCAACCATCTTTCCTATCCCCCAATCTCACGTGAGATTTTCCAAAATGTGGGTTTCTTACGTAAACGCGTTGGATTGTTATTGTAAAAAGAAAATAAAAATTTGCTTCGTGCTTTTATTTACGACTAGTTAAGACTAGTAATCAATATTGCTGAGAGTTTAATTATAAGTGTAATAAAAATTTAACAATAGAATACTTAAATCAAAACTACTGTGATAAAAAAATTGCGTGATATTTGCCGAGACCCCCTCTCTCCTACGTAAGATTAGATGAGATTTGACTAGACCCCCTCACCCCCTTAAACACCTCACGTAATTTATGGACGCCCCCTAAGGTCTATAATAATTATCCATAATCATAAGAATATGGGGATTCCCACACTTACCGATTGAGTAATAGCACCTACTAACTACGTTATGTATACATACCTAAAAGCAACTTCCTAGAACAAAAAACTATGCGGACGTTAATCGCATTTTAGATAAGCTGGTTTATAGTTAAAGAGCTGTAAATGAGCCGCCTGGCTTATTGTTCTTCAGCGTCAACGCCTACACTTTTAACTTAGCAAGGAAGTAATTGCACTTAAAGTTCTCGGTACTTATTCGTAAAGCTGTAAAATACTTATAAGATTGTTATAGAATCCTTTGTAACTTCATCCAATACATTCAGCAGTTAAATTAATGAAGACCTTTTACACATTACTTAATGCAGTTCCTTTACTAAAATAGATATGAGGCGAGGTATCTTATTTTCTTATTCAGGAGTGGGTACTAGTAAAAGTAGAGCATTTTATTTTGACTTTACTAGTTTTATTGCGTCTAGACAATGTTAAGGGTACACTAGTCAACGGCACGAACTATTTTGTGCGCGGGGTTGAAATGCATTTTATATCAGCCGACAACACGTGCGGAAGAGATAGATGCTGTGATGAGCAGTAGGAAGCTAGTTCGCGTACGAACACATACTTTTGCAAATTTGTAGCGAAATGGATATTTTATTTTAATTTTTTTTATTTATTGATACGCTCGCGTTTGACCACTATCTCGCCTGATGGTAAGCGATGATGTGGTCGACGGTGAAGCACGCTTGCCTAGAAGTAACCTATTTGTGCAGGACGTAGCGTGTTCATTGGCCCCGAGAAAAGAAGGGCGTAAACCTTCTGGCCATTGCCGCTGAACGCCCCATCCACATCAACGAAAACAAAGGTTCTTGGATGCCTAGCTGCAGCAGTGACGTAGGGTTGCAAATCGACTCTAACGATTCAACGATGTGTTGGCTGTACTTGAGTTATTTCCAGATTCCGGGTTGCCTACTTCTGGATCAGCACTCCTGGTGTCCAGGTTCCGAGGTTCAGCTCGACAGGATCGAAAAGGGATGTCTTCATAAGGGTTGAAGTCGATGAATTAAATGAAACACTAAGTTATTCAGTACACGGCACGATTCTAGGGCTCTCAACAATTTCTGAGACGTGATTCTATATAAGAATTACTTCTTATTTACTAAGACAAGTACAAGCGACTAGCTTTGGATGACTACAAATTCTATTTTGGGCCCGGGGGTTCTTTATACCCTCGCATCGTGCCATTATTGAGAGCCCCGCAAATTCTCGCCGAAAATAATTTTTATTTATGTAAAAAACCCTTATACATATTTGGTAAATAGGGTTACCGCACCCCTTCCATGGTGCTATCAATAGCTGGATTCCTTCGTACTGTAACACAGTAACGCCCCCTATCTATGTATCTAATCAATATACCTAATTTCCAGGTATTGATAGCTTCCCTAGACTATTTCCATGAAATAAAAGGACAATTCCCTTTATTTCCCAGTTAAAACCTTAATAGTTTTCAACCTAGCCTAAGGATATCTATAGGTTGGGTTGACCTGCTGGTGCCAATAGCAGGCTGTCTGTTGACGTCTAGAAAAAGCTTATTTTCGGGAATCTTCTATGGGATATCATCCCTTATGTAATGAATCTATAAATTCCTAAGTCATTTCACCGACTTTAGGACTTCCTACTTAGGCTAACCAGGCAATCACCGCCTATTATGGGGATTCTGGTAGCCAATAGACCACACTTTACATTTCTAGTGTTTATGTAAGTCTATCTAGGTCATATGCACATAAGGTGCCTTGATATGTACAAATTTGATAGCTGGTCACTTTCTTTGCGCCCAGCTATCAGAGAAATTAGATATAAAAACACTAATAAGATTGGGACAACACGATGGTGCGTTTAACGGGCCATCGGGAGGTCCCCAAAAATTCCTTATTTTCGGAATTCCCAGGGGTGTATAGTCCCGGGGAGTGCCAAAAACTGACTAAAAATTACATTTCCAGAAACCTATTTTCTGGAATTGTACTTAAACTACTTGAGCGATTTTCGCTCCAAAGTGATGGCTTGGTAGCTAGTCCAGCAAGCCATCCGAAAGTACTTACACCATGAGTACATCTATTCCCTTCATGGAGTTATTCCACCTGAAGGGTCTACAAATTTCAACGTTTTACGTTGTTTACATTTTTCACGACTGCTTATCTCGTTGACTATCCAAGCGATTCTTCCCATCTAGAAACCGCCTGGAAGCCCTTTTAGCAAGCTTTCCAATGGTAGTACTTTTACCAGTACACCTATATGTTTCTAGGTACTTAGGGCACCTAAAACCGTAAGCGATTGCCCAAAACCAGATAAACAGCAGTTTTTCTATTATATACTGACTTGATATCTCAAGTAAATGGGCTTTATATAAAAGACTACGCTAACTATGAGGTGTATATAGGCTTCCTGTCCCGGTCTAGGTCCCCCATATACCCTAAAATGACCTAAAACCATATATTTGGTGTTTGAGATATCAAGTCAATATTCCTATTTACATAGCAGAAACTATGTGGTCTTCACATAGTTTCATCATTATGTACTGATTTCATGTCCAGTACATAGGATAAGCCCTTAAAAACATGATTTTAATTACTATAATATTTTCAAAAAACCACCAAAACTATAAATAACGTGTGGTTCCCTCTCACGGGTCATTCGGAACTAATCCGTCGTCGGGCACAGACGTATCGTATGACAGAAATTTATGTTTTTTACTATGATAACTCTTATCAGTATGCTTTCTAATGATTTTACTCTGTTAAGGGTGAACTATTGAACCCTATAACATACTGACAAACACTAAAAACATTATACTACTATCTCAAAAAATGTAGGTAAAATTTTAGTATAAATATAAACGTGCCTCTAAAATTCATTTTAGTATCAGGTGGCGCGCCGTGGTAAGCAGACATGTCTACACATACAAACTTCAATTTCTATGAACCATTTAGTATGGTTGATGACGCTTCGTCGCGAACATATCTCCCGCCGTGCAGTGCTGTGTCGACTCGCTGTGTCGACTCGAAGTGTTGTCGGCGCGGCGCTGCATTCCTTCGGTGAGCGACGGACGGCATTTCTCGGCTGCCGGCCAGGCCCACCGAGAGGACGGTCGCCGCTCCGGCGTCTCTGGTTACTGGGGCAGTGGGACGAGTTTCTTCACCGGACGCTTCAAGGTACCGCCAAGCGTGCGTACCTCAGCGGTCCGGATTTCTCCGTCGATTCCTGGATACACGGCCACAATGCGGCCTCGCGGCCACGTATTGCGGGGCAGCTGGCCGTCGGCTATCAGGACAGGGTCACCCACTTTAAATCTGGGCCCACTACTATGTGGCTCCCGCCGGTTTTGGAGCTCCGGCAGGTACTCTCTGACCCAGCGACTCCAGAACATATCAGCGAGGATCTGTGATCGTCGCCATATTTTCCTGCTGTCTATATCTTGCTCGGTGAACGTGCCAGGTGTAGGTAGTCTGGCTGACCCACCGAGTAAAAGGTGATTCGGTGTGATGGATTCATCATCATCACCATCTACCGACACGTGTGTCAATGGTCGGCTATTTACAATGTACTCTGCCTCACAAATCAGTGTGGACAACACCTCTTCGGTGGGGTGTTTTTCTGTAAGTACATTGTATAGTGTGTTTTTTACACAACGAACTAGGCGCTCCCAGGCGCCTCCCATGAATGGCGCTGATGGCGTTATGAAGCGCCATACGATGCCTCTACGACTTGCCTCTGTTTTGAAGGCGTCTCGCAGCTCTCTGTCGGCGCCGTGCATGTTGGTGCCATTGTCTGAGTGTATCTCAGCTGGGCATCCTCTGCGTGCGGCGAATCGGCGCAGCGCCAATATGGCGGAGTCTGCGCTAAGGCTGGCGGCGATTTCAAGGTGCACCGCCCTTGATGTGAGACACGTAAATAGTGCTACGTATCTCTTCTGATGCTGCCGACCGACGGTGACGGATAGCGGGCCGAAATAGTCGAGCCCGGTATATGTAAACGGCCTCTTATGGTGAGCGAGGCGCGTTTTCGGATGGTCGCCGGTCGCAGGTACTGGTGGCTGTGCCTTGCGTATACGGCAATGCAGGCATCTTGCTATCACCTTCTTCGCTGTTGGTCGCATCTTCACGACCCAGTAGTGCTGCCGTACCTCATTAATTGTGAGTTCGGTGCCACTATGTTGTAGACTGCGATGTGTCCAGTCTATGTACAACTGCGTTATGTGATGGTCGCCATGTAATATAGGCGGGCGCATCACTTCTTCAGCTACCTCTTGCGTAGCTGCTATGCGACTTCTTAGTCGCAGCACGCCGTCGACGACCTGAATTTGTAAAGGTCGCAGCGAGCTATTTTTATTTATTTCTTCAACATTCGCTAACTCTGAAGCGAACGATTGTTGTTGTGCGACCTGGACAAGTATTTTCTCAGCTTCTTGGAGAAATTCTGCTTCTATGATTTGTCTGTTGACCTGGGTTGGTGCTCTGCATGCCTGCTTCTGCTTCTGTGCAGGTACAGCGGGCTTCTTGCGCCAGTCTGGGTCCTTTTCAGCGTTTTTTCTCGTCCGTTTATAGGACGTTATCTCTGTTCTATTTTTGCAAAGAGATATAAAACGCAGAACTGTGGCGGTCGCACGAAGCAGTCGCTCCCATCTGGAGAATCTGCTTGGCTCTGGAACGGCTTCTATGAAGCTCTTCTTGTCCCCTTCTGTGACAACGAAAGTTTTTTCTTCTCCCGTGTCGTTTGTAGTCGGAGGTTTCTCTGTGGGCCATAATTCGGGCCCAAGAGACAAAAAACTCGGCCCGCAGTACCACTCGTGGTCCGAGTTGAACCGCAGTGGCACGTCACGGGTTGCTGCATCAGCGATGTTCATCTTGGTGGGTATCCATCGCCAATCTTCGACTTTGCTATTGTCTTCAATAGCAGCTATTCGGTGAGCAACGAAAGGTTTGTATACTCTCGCTCCTCTTCTAATCCAGGTCAGTACGGTCTTGCTATCTGACCAATACGTTACTGACGTGGGCTTGCAGTCGTGTTCACTCATCACTGCTGCGGCTACGCGGGTTCCCAATACCGCGGCCTGAAGTTCGAGTCTCGGTATCGAAAGCAGTTTCAGTGGGGCCACCCGCGCTTTCGCCATAACAAGGCTTATTAAGTGCTTGCCTTCCACGGTCGTGGCCCGCCAGTATATAGCGGTAGCATATGCCATCTCGCTTGCATCAGTGAACACATGCACCTGCATTTCTATAGCGTCGCTATATCCAGGATAGCATCTTGGTACGCTAACGTTTTTTAGTTGGCGTAAATGTTGTACCCAAATTTTCCATTGTAATGCTAGGTCAACATCTAGCCTCTGATCCCAGTCGACGCCTCGCCTCCATGCTTCTTGCAATATTTGCTTCGCCTTGATGGTTACTGGCGAGGCGAGTCCGAGTGGGTCGTATAGCGACGCTACTATTCTGAGCGCCTCTCGCTTGGTGGGCGCCTCTCGGTCCAAGATACCCTCAGGCAGACGCGCGAGTGTGAGGTTGAAACCCAGCGTGTCTTCGCCTGGCCTCCATATGAGGCCGAGTATCTTTTCCGACGTATCTATATCTCCAATGGATACCATCTCAGTTTGTATATGCGATGGGTCCATTTTTTCTAGGAGCTGCGAGCTATTTGAAACCCATTTCTTGAGTTCAAACCTCGCCTGTAGGTGTATTTTTCGCACCATACTAGCGACTTCTGCCGCCTTCTCGATAGTTCTATAACTATCTAGGTAGTCATCCATATAATGACTACGTAGTATAGCATCCACAGCTTCAGGGTGCTTCTCTATATATTTGTTTGCGTTCCAGTTCTTTGCAAAAATTGCTGTGCAAGGCGAACTGGCTGCGCCGAAAATGATGGACGTCATTCTATATTCTTCTGGCGCTCCTTCTCTGCGGTTTCCCCTCCACAGGTAGCGAAGCGCGTCTCGGTCTTGGCTCCGCACCTTCACTTGCATGAACATCTCCGCTATGTCACCGGTTATTGCGACGCAGTGGCGGCGAAACCGCATCATTACGCCTGGCAGCGACTGTAATAGGTCGGGCCCAGTTAACAGGAAGTCATTCAGTGACATTCCTCTCGATTTGGCGGCAGCGTCATGTACGATGCGAAGTTTGTCTGGCTTCATTGGGTTGAAGACATCGAAGTGTGGGAGGTACCAAGTTTTGCCCGGCGTGCTAATTGCGGGTGCCCTTTCAGCGTACCCTTTCGCAATTAGCGAGTCCATCTGGTCTGAGTATCTTCTTAGAAGTTCCTGGTTCTTGTCCAGCTTCTTTTCTGTTGAGACGAGCCTCTTCAGAGCTGTCTCAAAGCTATCTGGCATCTCAGCATGCTCATTACGCCAAAGCATGGCGGTTTCGATGTGTCCATTCTCTAATTGGACAGTTGATCGATTCAAAATGTCCTCTGCCCTTCTTGCTGGGTCAGAGGCAGGTCGCTGTGGGTTTACGCACAACGATTCTATGGCGAAATGTTCGCGCAACTGATGATCCAAATTGTCATCAGTTGTTATTCTATTGACATGATGTACTTGTTGTCGTAGTAAACTACTGTGCGCGCCATGTAGTGTCCAACCCATCGCTGTAAGTGACGCAATTGGTTGGTGTCTTGGACCTCTGCGAATCTCGCTGGCCAATAACAAATGCCAGTTGTCTTGGCCGACGAGTATTTTTGGCACGCCATTGTTGTACATCAACTCTTTTCTCAAGTCGGTTAAATGCTTGCAGCGTGCGACAACCCTATCGCTCACTGTTTGTTTTGCCAAGCTGAGTTTAGGTATAGTACGTGCTTTAAATTGTACCCTTCTCTCTTGCGGGCTAACCAGCGTCACCTTGACTCTTCTTGAGCATGGGGTGGTGAGCATGGTGTTGCCTATCGCACCGATCTTGAGCGGGTCCACAGGGCCCTCTGCCCCGACTTGCCTCGCGATGTCT
Organism: Orthosia incerta; assembly: GCA_948252205.1. Classification (NCBI taxonomy): domain Eukaryota; kingdom Metazoa; phylum Arthropoda; class Insecta; order Lepidoptera; family Noctuidae; genus Orthosia; species Orthosia incerta. The sequence continues at coordinate 18,109,525 of OX411760.1, forward strand.
TCATCCATCAGCGAAACGGTGGACCCATCGTCTAGGAGAGCGTATGTTGCTACCTCTCCCGCCGGTCCGATTACCCGGACCGGCACTATCTTGAGGTACGCCTGGCTCGATGGTGACCCGAAACTGGCCACCGTTTCCTGAGGATCCTTGCGGGATTCAGGAACATCGGGCTTCTTGTTGGCTTCCCTCTGCTGTTGCTTCTTCCTATGAAGAAGCCGATGGTGCGTATCTCTGCACCCGTCTTGGCCACACTGTTTTCTCTTACAAGTGTGGTTGCCTCGTCGATGTTGAAGGCAGCGATAACATAGATTGTGTTTTTTCGCTAGCTCCCATCTTTTCTCGACAGCTACGCCCCTGAATTGTGCACATCCAGTGGCGTAGTGATGTCCCACGTCGCAAACACGGCATTTTCCTACCGGTTGGTCCGTAGCTATATGCGTCCTTTGTGTGACGCGTCTGTTGGTGTTCGCCTCGGCCGAAGCGATGCCTTCGGGTGGGGCGAATGGACTACAGAAGTGTGCCTGTTCAGATATGAAATTACTGAACAATGAAATATCTGGCACCGATTGGTACTTCTCCGAATATGATCGGTACCATTGTGCTCGTAGCGAATTGGGTAACTTCTCTGTTAACAATCGCATAAGCTCCGCGTTCATAAGGTAATGACCCTTTTTTAACGCGCGGAGCGTGACTACAGCACCTCTTACGCGACTTGCAAACGCGCAGATGTCTCTTGGTGACTCACTGCAGCGCGGCAGTCCGCGTAATCTATCTGTTTCAGCTTGCGCTATGGAGTCTGGACGGCCGAACTGCAGCTCGAGTTCCTTCATGATGTCATCGGGCCTGGCATGTCCGATGAGTTCTGAGCTGACGGTTTCCATTGCACGTCCATGTAAGCTTCTCCTCAGCCTCGCTGTATTCTCGATGTCCGTAAAGTACGCTCGAGTTGTCTCATATATGGCCCGAAATGATAGCCATTCAGTATGAGAACCATTGAAATTCGGCAATGTCATGACGAATTTCGACGCAGAGGGGTTCGGTTGGTCCCGCTGTTCTATTTTCCTGTCGGCTAGCGACGCTATAGCGGACGTCAACTCCGTCAAGAATGGACGGAGACTATCCCTCTGACCTCCTGTACACTCAGCTGACGCTGCAACTGGAGGCTTTCGCACTTCTCTCTCCTTAGGATGCTGACCTTCTATTTGCGATTTGGTGGCGGCCGCAGTCAGGGGTCTATGCATAGAATTTCTGGTTCCCCCTTCAACGACGTTATCCTCCTTCTCAGGCTGAGGTTCTGGTGCCTCTTCTAGCCATGAACGCACGTACTCGTCATTCGAGTTTCTGTCATCCAGGTATTCAGCTTCGGAACCCTCTTCCTCCGCTCTCTGAAGTGCCAGTTGTGCAAGCTCCAACTTAATTTTGAGTAAGTCTTCGCGAGCTTTGTCTATGTTTTTTCGTGACCGAGTCACTCTAGTTGACGGCGGACGGCTATGTTCGATACGGGCGTCACCCCGGGTAGTCATCGGCATCGCTGTACGTCTGTCTTCTTCGGAAATCTTCTCTTTCTGAGAAGGTTTCAATGTTGTGTCTGAAGCTCCTTCTAATCTGGTTACTCTGGTAGAAACCGCTTGATCAGTTTCTATTGGTTGATGCGTCGGAGTGCTTTCAGTTTGAGGCGCTAGATGGCGCTGCTCGTCCGACGGCTCGGTCCCTTCGGTTGTGGAAGGTGAACACGGCGGCAGCTCATGTCTGATGCCAACTGGCTGATCCAACTCCACGGTCCATGCCTCCGGCGTCTTGCCTTTGGATCTGGTTATCGGCATTGTTGTTGAAATATTTTCTTTTGAAAACTCGAAGTTAGTTTTCAAAGATAAGTCCCAGTTCCGGGCTTCAGCGTTCAAACCGACGATCTCCAGAAGTTAACCTCCACTTCGATTGACTATAATTCAATCTTCAAATAAAAAATCACTAAAAACTTACGGTCAGTGATAAGTCTTCAGGAAACTTCAGGCATTTGCTATACAAGTTTATTTTTCCCATAAACGTGTATGTTCTATTTGATTGACTATAATTCAATCAAATTCTAAATCACCGAAAAGTCAAGGTTACTTTTCGGTGGTGATGCTTCATGAACTGCTTGTCCAAAGCATCAGAGCCGTGCATCAATCTTCCGAGCACGTATCTTGCTTGATTGAAGAAAATTCAATCTTCAAATAAATCACCGAAACGTCAAAGTTATTTTCAGTGATAGTGCTTCAGGAACCGCATAGTCAGTACATCCGAACCGTATCTAAGTCTTCAGAGTACGTTTCTTCCATTCACTGACGAAAATTCAGTCTTCAAAATTTTCCTGAAAACATAGGGGTTGTTTTCAGTCATAAGGCTTCAGGAATTATTCTTCAATCATCAAGGATGCACATCAGCCTTCTAAACGCACGTCTTGTATTTTTCTGACGGGCGCTCGTTTTTTAAACAAATCGCTAAAAACATAAGGGTAGTTTTCAGCGATAAGTCTTCAGGAACTATTCTTCCGCGTCAAAGACGTAATCCAATCTTCTGAACGAGTATTCTTGGTTGAATAAACAAGCGTTCAGTTCTAGAACAAATCACTGATAACATAGGGTAGTTTTCAGCGATAAGTCTTCAGGAACTATTCTTGGGGCTTCAAGGATGCGCATCTGTCTTCATACAGCATTTTGCGGCTCACAGAAAATTTCTTCTATTTTCTTACAATTATTGAAAAAATAGGGTATTTTCAATAACTGTCTCCAGAATTTTACCTCTTGGATCCAGCGGCAAATAGGGCACGTAGGACTTGTTCCCTGCAGTGCACGTCGATTTTTGGTTTATTTGTGAAATTAATTTCTCCAAAATTCGAAAAATTAATTCCACCACTGTTTCTTCCTGACGTCCTGGGGCGCTCCAGACTTCGAATTTCGGCTCGAACGGGTCAACGTTGTGTTGCACGTAGCCGACTTAATATGCAGGCACCCAGTTGTTTTTTCTGGATCTACTGTTCCCGACGTCCTGGGGCTCTCCAGGCTCCAAAATTCGGCTCGATAGGACCATTAAATGTGATGGTCGTCGAATTTTGCCGGGACGCCAGGCTCCAAAATCTGGCTCGCAAGGACCATTAAATGTGCAGGACGTAGCGTGTTCATTGGCCCCGAGAAAAGAAGGGCGTAAACCTTCTGGCCATTGCCGCTGAACGCCCCATCCACATCAACGAAAACAAAGGTTCTTGGATGCCTAGCTGCAGCAGTGACGTAGGGTTGCAAATCGACTCTAACGATTCAACGATGTGTTGGCTGTACTTGAGTTATTTCCAGATTCCGGGTTGCCTACTTCTGGATCAGCACTCCTGGTGTCCAGGTTCCGAGGTTCAGCTCGACAGGATCGAAAAGGGATGTCTTCATAAGGGTTGAAGTCGATGAATTAAATGAAACACTAAGTTATTCAGTACACGGCACGATTCTAGGGCTCTCAACAATTTCTGAGACGTGATTCTATATAAGAATTACTTCTTATTTACTAAGACAAGTACAAGCGACTAGCTTTGGATGACTACAAATTCTATTTTGGGCCCGGGGGTTCTTTATACCCTCGCATCGTGCCATTATTGAGAGCCCCGCAAATTCTCGCCGAAAATAATTTTTATTTATGTAAAAAACCCTTATACATATTTGGTAAATAGGGTTACCGCACCCCTTCCATGGTGCTATCAATAGCTGGATTCCTTCGTACTGTAACACAGTAACGCCCCCTATCTATGTATCTAATCAATATACCTAATTTCCAGGTATTGATAGCTTCCCTAGACTATTTCCATGAAATAAAAGGACAATTCCCTTTATTTCCCAGTTAAAACCTTAATAGTTTTCAACCTAGCCTAAGGATATCTATAGGTTGGGTTGACCTGCTGGTGCCAATAGCAGGCTGTCTGTTGACGTCTAGAAAAAGCTTATTTTCGGGAATCTTCTATGGGATATCATCCCTTATGTAATGAATCTATAAATTCCTAAGTCATTTCACCGACTTTAGGACTTCCTACTTAGGCTAACCAGGCAATCACCGCCTATTATGGGGATTCTGGTAGCCAATAGACCACACTTTACATTTCTAGTGTTTATGTAAGTCTATCTAGGTCATATGCACATAAGGTGCCTTGATATGTACAAATTTGATAGCTGGTCACTTTCTTTGCGCCCAGCTATCAGAGAAATTAGATATAAAAACACTAATAAGATTGGGACAACACGATGGTGCGTTTAACGGGCCATCGGGAGGTCCCCAAAAATTCCTTATTTTCGGAATTCCCAGGGGTGTATAGTCCCGGGGAGTGCCAAAAACTGACTAAAAATTACATTTCCAGAAACCTATTTTCTGGAATTGTACTTAAACTACTTGAGCGATTTTCGCTCCAAAGTGATGGCTTGGTAGCTAGTCCAGCAAGCCATCCGAAAGTACTTACACCATGAGTACATCTATTCCCTTCATGGAGTTATTCCACCTGAAGGGTCTACAAATTTCAACGTTTTACGTTGTTTACATTTTTCACGACTGCTTATCTCGTTGACTATCCAAGCGATTCTTCCCATCTAGAAACCGCCTGGAAGCCCTTTTAGCAAGCTTTCCAATGGTAGTACTTTTACCAGTACACCTATATGTTTCTAGGTACTTAGGGCACCTAAAACCGTAAGCGATTGCCCAAAACCAGATAAACAGCAGTTTTTCTATTATATACTGACTTGATATCTCAAGTAAATGGGCTTTATATAAAAGACTACGCTAACTATGAGGTGTATATAGGCTTCCTGTCCCGGTCTAGGTCCCCCATATACCCTAAAATGACCTAAAACCATATATTTGGTGTTTGAGATATCAAGTCAATATTCCTATTTACATAGCAGAAACTATGTGGTCTTCACATAGTTTCATCATTATGTACTGATTTCATGTCCAGTACATAGGATAAGCCCTTAAAAACATGATTTTAATTACTATAATATTTTCAAAAAACCACCAAAACTATAAATAACGTGTGGTTCCCTCTCACGGGTCATTCGGAACTAATCCGTCGTCGGGCACAGACGTATCGTATGACAGAAATTTATGTTTTTTACTATGATAACTCTTATCAGTATGCTTTCTAATGATTTTACTCTGTTAAGGGTGAACTATTGAACCCTATAACATACTGACAAACACTAAAAACATTATACTACTATCTCAAAAAATGTAGGTAAAATTTTAGTATAAATATAAACGTGCCTCTAAAATTCATTTTAGTATCAGGTGGCGCGCCGTGGTAAGCAGACATGTCTACACATACAAACTTCAATTTCTATGAACCATTTAGTATGGTTGATGACGCTTCGTCGCGAACACTATTCAGTCTTGACTTGAAGACCCCAAGGTTGTAGCTATCAGGAAACAAAGACTCCGGCAGGTAATTCCATTCCTTAGCTGTGCGTACAATGAAAGTATTCGCAAAACGCTTTGTACGTATAATGATTTAGGACGTAATCGAGCGCGCGAAATTTTATAAACAGACCTTTGGCAGTCTAGATATCATGAAAAAACGACTAAATCTATCTGTTAGTATCTGTTTAGTATGGAGGCCGTTTTGCAATTTTCCGTCTTCTAATGGTATTTATTTGCGCCCAAAAATGCGTTAAAATTAGAGTCGAAATGTGGAACTTTCGACGCTCATAACTTTCAAATTTTTTTTTTACTGTTTTGCTTCCATACAGGGCTAGATAATGATGAGACAAATTGATATCACTTTTTATGTTGAACGTACATCGTCAAACAATGGAATAATCCCTAGACTACGTTTGTATGGAAGAATTTTCGACTAGTGTACCCTTAAGGTTACACTAGTCGAAAATTCTATAAAAAGTGATATCAATTTGTCTCATCATTATCTAGCCCTGTATCGAAGCAAAAAAGTAACAAAAGGAAATATTTGAAAGTTATGAGCGTCGAAAGTTCCACATTTCGACACTAATTTTAACGCATTTTTGGGCGCAAATAAATGCCATAAGAAGACGGAAAATTGAAAAACCGGCACCATGCAGGGATAGATTAGTAGTTCAACAATGCAAATAATTTAATTTTGAACAGATACGTTTAGTCGTTTTTTCATGTTATTCAGTCTCCCAAAGGTCAGAATATTAAAATTTCGCGCGCTCGGTTTCGTCCTAAATCATTATCCATTTCTACAAATTTGCAAAAGTGTATATTCGTACGCGAACTAGCTTCCTACTGCTCATCACAGCATCTATCTCTTCCGCACGTGTTGTCGGTTGATATAAAATGCATTTTAACCCCGCGCACAAAATAGTTCGTGCCGTCGACTATGTGTAACCTTAAGGGCACTTTAGACGGTGCATAAGCAGCATACGAACATAAGAAGCCTTTGCGCTAACTAGGTTATCCTGGGGCAGTATGCTTATCGTAAGTACAATGTCTGCATCTTAGCTGGCTCTATAACGTTAGGGTCCCCGCACACGGGGCCGCCGGCCACAACCACAAAACGTCGCCACTGGCATATTTCCTGTAGTTTTCATACATTTTGTATGGACTCGCCGCACACGGTTGACGCCGGTGGCCGCCACACGCTACACGCTTCTAGCTTCTCGTGGCGGTGTTTGTGGCTGTCGCGTGTGGCCCGTGTGCGGCGACACTTAATGGATCGAGCGTAGCTTCGTGTATTAAGCACGATATTATTGGCTGAAGTGTCCTGCGCGTGTTATGTGCATGTTCGTTTAGCAATCTCTCGGACTGTTATTACTGGATATGCTAATATTGGCAATTGTTGCGGTAATATATCTCGTGTTGTATCTCCGTATAGTTACTATACGAGACTGACGGGACATTAGCTGCGGAATATTCATTGGAAGCAACTCTATCTGCCGCCGTAGTTTCCACATTTGATAGCGAATTCTCAACTCTAGGTACCGACTAGGTAATTTTGCTTAAATGGTAATCAAATGAATGTCTAGCCTGGGTGTTTAACCGTTTATCATTTAGATCATCGCTATTAATACAAGTGAGTAAGATTGTTTTGAATGCGTCCATATTCATGTTGCATTGCGATGTAGGTACCAAGTGTTCTCTCGCAGTCCATACGTTTTACCTGTACATTGCAGGCTTATCTCGTCCGATTCGTAGATATCCGCACTTTGTATGGTTCCTTTATCGATGCTGATAATATATCGATAAACCGATAAGTGCGCAGCTCTGTTTTGGTTATCGAACATTTAATACTTTATGTGGCGTTTCTTACACTCTGTAGATATTTATGTTAGTTCGAAGAAAGTAATCTACCTCTGAATGTAGGTAACGTAAACAGAACGTGTCACAGTTAAATCGCGGCGGTATTTTCGTTCAACATTGTTTCATAACACTGAAACATTTATACGATTTGTGACAGTAACAGCGATTTCACTAACGACGCGACGCCGACTTGTGTAGTAACGTTCGTGTGACTTTAATCCAATTTCCAATCAACGCGATTGAGTTTTAAAATATTTATGTATTTTTACTGGGTTGCTTCAGAATTCGTGCATAACAAAACAGCGCGAGTCGAGCAATGTTTTCCTGCGGATTCACCGAGTCAGAGCCAGTTTTGAGAAAACCGCAAAAAAATCAAAAGCGTCCAAATTACGATAACTACTCGCATCGCGTGCGTGGTTTCGCAGAACTCAGAACTGCTTGTTCCTTAAATAACTGCGACCAGTATTCGGCGGGTTCTTGTGCGCGCGCGCCGTCCTCGCGGCGTCCATTGGGCCACTCCAGGAATGCTCGCGACCCCCTTATTGGGCTACATAATAACCCATCGCGCCTGTCTCTCCCGACGCTTCGATTGTTCGACCTAGTTTGGAGATCGGAGACATTTTTGGCAATGTCATTAAAACTGTTTTTGTATTGTAGTTTACGACTGCCTTTAAGAATTTGGCCTTAGTATTTTTCCTATAGACTACATAGGAATCTTATTTCTGTACGCAACAAATATGCCTGTCATTATTGAAATGTCGTTTGAAAACGTTTTACTATAAACAGAAGTGATTAATTAAGATCTCGGCGACAGGCGGCAGACGGTAGGTTGCAATAATTAAACGCAAGTGTAACACTTGTTAAGTAGCGCCATGACATTTTAAATGAAATTAAACGCATGCGAGTTGCACGTAAACAATTTAGGGCCTGGGCCTAAAATACCTGGGCTGTCGCAAGTGGCCGAGCCCGTCGGCCGCCAGCGCCATATAAGGCGGCGCACATCGAGGCCGGCAGCGCAGCCCTCTCCCAGCCTCGCGCCCGCGCCTCCGCCTCGCCTAGCGAGGACTTGAGGACATCTCCGTCACGAGTCAGACTCACCACAATCGATACAAACTATCACAATAACCCAGTTAACCTTTCAACTTCGTCCACAGTACTTTTCGCGAGTCCATAATTTGCACAGCAATTATTGGCGAGATACTATCTCAATGTTAATTATAGGGCACGAGAGACATTAAGTTTATTATTACTTTCTGCAGAAAGAATCATATTCTTAAGAGGGTTATGTAAACAAAAGCTATCAGCCAGGAGCACAGATTCATATCACGTATGTAGGTATTGCTCTTGCGAGTTGATATGGGACGCGGTCTTGCATAGATAAGACACGCCGCGAAAACCAGAGCAAATACTTGGAGTAACAAGCTAATCAAAGGCTGGCTGGCATGCGGGTCGTCTCGCCGCCGTCTCCAGCCTCCGGCAATCTAATGTCGACTTAATAGCTTCTTGCACTTAAGCCGCTATATCATTGAAAGCTAATACAGGCAAGTGGCAATTGCACACGGATTGTTGTCCATTCCGTAAGAGCACATGTGGTATATTATGCGGTGGACTCAGCGACACATTGCCATAAACATACAAAAGCTGGTATGTTGTACCTACATTCCATACAGTGGATATTTTTTAACCTAATGTCACTCGTCCCTATGCCAAGTGCTCCTGCAAGACTTGAAGGGCTCTCGACAACTTTGCAGATTTCTTCTTCTTTGTCCATAAATCTGAGCAGTTTGTATAATAATAGTTGATATCGTGTTCTGTGTAATACAGGAAAATATCCTCGAAAAGTTCAGTAACACTTCAACTTCTGTGTCAGTGTTTATCAACTTTTCAAGACTTATTTCGTGTTCACTTAATTTATATGTAAAACTATTCATGAAGTCCGCTGAGCTGAACGCTGAGTTCAGTTTAATTACAGCGCAAGTATACGCAGTCTCCCGAATATTGTGTTGCGGTTAGTTTAATGGAGTTCGGTTTATGATCCAATGCCCGTTTTAAATGAAAACAAAATAAAGGGCCTCCGCTGACCGTGAAGGATTGGTGAAATATTGACCCGTGGGCTGCCCACGCCCCACAGCCCGCACAATCATTATTTCTGACCAAACAAACCATTAAACCAACAAAACAAGATTAATTTGGTTCGTTACAATTTTACGATTTGGTAAAATTGAGTACATACGAGTAATCCAGTTCTACCATATGACCAACTGGATGACAAAAATGCAAAGTCATCTCAGCGAATATTGCGGATCATGCTAAAATTTGCAGAGTCTGGAGATCGCCTATCACCTTCAGATGTGATCGTATCTCGTATCAGTAACCCAGATACTCTCCGCTCAGCCAACATACTCGTAAAAGATGATCTTGACTTTGCTAATAAACGTTCAAGCGGTTTTGTATGACGGGTCAATAGATCAGTCTCTCGGGCAGCTCTCGCGATTCTGCAGCGCTCCGGTCGGTCCTATCGACCTAGATTGTGGAGCAATAAATCAATAATCCTAATCGTCGATCTATCTGAGGTGACATTTATTGCTTAGTAGGTAACTGTGACAAATAACATTAGCGGACTAAGTAGGTACGTGCTAAATGCAAATAGACAGTGCGCCTACTGTGTAGACCACTTCGCAGTCTGCCAGACGGAGACATATTATAAATGTAGGTAATTCGGTCGAATGGAAACACACGTATCTATTCGCTCTAAGCGCTTCATCCACTATGTCTATTGTCCTCCTCAAGTTGTGTATCAAAATAGCGAAAGCCTTCATAAATCGTTTATCGTCATCATTCATGTTTTGCTGTGCTTTAAATTGTACAAAGTTCCTAATTAAAATTCATCCAACGACCTCTGTTAAGGTGCTCGTAGAATAATTTCTTAACTGCTAATTGCGGTTCATTGAACTTTAAATGGGGAATAAACAGCACTTTTACAAAATTGCACTGCGATTGTGAACGATGGAGTTGAACAAAGTTTAAATGAAATAAGGGCTGCCGGCCGACGCGGTATAAGGGGAGATATCGTCTTTACGATTGGACATGGCGACAAGTTGTCGCAATTAGAGTGCCTATACAAGAGGTTGATAAATCGCAGCGGGCCGACCGGCGACAGGGATGACACTCGGTATATTCTGATGACTTCTTGAACCGGTCCATTTTGCGATGTCGTTTATCATTTGATCTTTCTAAAGCCACATGCAGACTTTGAAAGCATTTCTAAGAATACATTAAGATAAAAGACAAGTAATATATTGCGGTATTTCTTTTATCTTGATTGCATATTTGGCAACAATTAAGCTGGAACGTATTTTTTTGCATGTTACACCACTTACTTTAAAATAACCTTTTTAAGTAGGTGTTCAAACCTGACACACAAGAAATAATTGTAACAGTAAACAGCAAAGTCGTTGGCATCGAAACAGAAAAAAGTGCGTTACTGCGATAGGCCAGGTAGGTACTATCATTTCTGCTGATAAATGCAAATTCCGAAAGAATGAGAAATCGATGTATGACGTAGAACAAGCACATATTACTACATAGGTCGTATTTAGTATAATGTACAGGCTAATACAAGTACCTATCTACAATCGATGGCTGATACCGTTTGACGCACGTGCAGATATTGCACCGACAGATTTAATATTGACACTGATATTGCTTATCTAGAGCATGGGACATACAAGGCGCGCACACTTTCGCATGCAAACGTAACCAAAAACAAATGTCAGGTATAATTTTTAGAACAAAGCGATCGATCCGCGGATATGTGTCTCCCGCAACCTATCAATACCTAATTGTAACGAAGGTCGGATGTTTTCCCGGTGCATTGACGCCTTACAAGTAAGTACTATGAGTTGTTTTGTCTGCAGTCAACGACCTCGACTGTGTTATAAAAAGTAACGTGAACCTGCCCGCCGCATTACTGCAAATTGACTCCATATCTGACGATAGCGACCCGATCAGCCGCGCCACGAGCTACTGCCCGCTAAGTATATTGGCTCTGTAGATGTATATGCACTTGCGTGGATACTGGCTACCTACTCAATTCAATCCACATTTATTATTAAGACGACGACTAACGACAACGACCTTGAGGGAACAAAACGCGCACTCGTTTCACACCCGCGTGACCCAAAATTTTGTAGTTTTTTGTACTTTCCTTATTATTCTATGACTTTAAAAAAAAAAAGGCTCAGATCAAAATGTAGATAATTAAATTGTCTTTGAGATGGTGTTGATTTCATTAAAATACGCCCAGCGGTTTTGGTGTGATTGTCGAGTTTTTGTCCGTTTTAGACATAACTTTACAAATTAATTACACTATGTTATACGAAGAAAACTGAAAATTTGCTCAGATCAAATTATTAAGAAAATAGTCTAATATAACATATATTTTTTTCAAAAAATTACGACTAGCCATTTAGACGTGATTCTCATTTTAAAATCAGCTACTCAAGGGAATCGGCGCCTTAACTATTGCTACCTATCTATATTATCATTTACATAACACAGTCTACGAAACTCGTTCAATTCTAAAAGTATAATTGAGTCTATATGTAACTATATATGGAAATAATTTGAGGCCGTTTTGCATAATCGTAAAAAAACAACGTCGACAATGTTTATGATTAGGAACTGAATATCGTGTTTACGATTTAGTAATGTCCATAGAAGTCGATAAGGGGATTTTAATGGAAAGATAAAAACTTGATTTTAATGGTAATATAAATTGATCTATTGCTACCAAAATGTTATGTCTAGAAACTACTGCAGTAACAGTCTATAAAGGAGAAAGTTAAAAGCATAATGGGATGTCTTGAATATCGTTGCCATCTGATAACATAACACAAGGCTCAACGAAGATCCTGTCTGTTCGGAATTTTTCAGATAAGTTAATATAAATGACTGTTGTTACGTTCGCAGTTATCGCTGCGGTGAAATATTGTCTGGTCTTTTGAAGCGACTGTGGACAACACATAAATTTAACTTTTGTTAATTAAATGTGCCTTACTGACAGCATTAAAGAAAAATAAGGAAAGGCATCACGAACCAATTGAAGATATTGCCAATCGAAGCCATCTCATTCTACGATGTTCGTTATAAATTATTAGTAAAGTGCTGGTTATAACGGACATAAAAACGCTAAGAGCTTATGCAAAATCTCTCTATTTAAATTTCTATGATGTATGTTGCATTTATTCTAGCGAGGCTATCGATTAAATTAATCAAACGAACCCCTGAGAGCGGCGCGGGCGCACTTTACGTATCACGCTTGACTTTCACTGATCAAATTTTTGCTAAAAGCCGGTCCACGTTTCGCGAAAGTGGTTGGTCTGGTGGCCAAGTGTTTATGTATCGGATCAGTGGTTAGAGGAGAGCTGGATAGACACGCCGCGGTGGCGTCGTCTGCGCAGATCCTGTTACAATTACTTTTAGTAGCGCACCATACGTTCATGCAAAAACGAATACATGCACACGTCAGACAGATAATAAAAATACTTGTACTAAAGACGCTTTACGTTTGTCTATTTATCATTCCTAGTAAGTATTAAGCCTATTAATTTTATGAACCCCATTAAGAATCTAGTTCTTTATAGGAGAAAAAAACATTTATGACAAAAACTTATTGCGCTATAAAAATCTTAGATTTTTTCACTTTGTAGGTATATTCTACACTCTTTGAATATATGAAATGTGATTAGACTGATAGATTTTTCTGTCTTGACATTTCCAGATCTTTTTATAAAAGATAAAGGACTTCATCTTAGGTCAAAGCACGTGCCAAAGTGCTAATATTACATTCATAGAATGAATTTGTCGAACTGCGAAAACCTATCACGTTCGGTACGCTCACTGACATGAATTGTAAAACGAGCTGGCTAGATATTGGAAACTGATAAAGATGGCTGTTTGACAGGCTATGAGAACGTTGATACAGACTGGAAAAGGGGTGATATTGTAAATGTAGAGTAAATAGGCAATCGTAGAGAAATGTTAAAGAAAAAGCCAGTAGAAGTTGGAGTATCTTAAGGAAGAGAGAATAACATAAGTCAGGCTAAAAGTTGGGATTGAAAAGTAACAAATATTAATGATAAACAAGTAAAATTTATAAATTTGCAAAACCACGTTTGACACATTTTTATGTATTTATCTAGTAGGTATAGTAGACACGCTTCAATCCACAATCTATTGAACACGTAATTATGATACGATATCTTGAGAAAACCGCCCGATTCAAACGCCCATAACTTGAACGGCTGAGCCGATTTGCATCAAACACAGCTAAGAACACTCTCGATAAAGTGACCATTCAGCAGAATATCTAAACGAAACAAAATCGGTTCATCCGTCTAGGAGCTGTGATGTCACAGACAGATACAAAAACACACAGGTACACGTCAAACTTTTATGAACCCCCTTTTTCCATCGTGAGTTAAAATATTGTTAAAGAATGAATTGCTGACTGCTTAACATAAAAAAGTCGTCGAGTCAAGAGATATCATTGCTTACTGAATTAATTATACATAGGTACAAAACAGGATAAAGCAAAATAAAAGCTGATGAAATAATAATAATAATAATAATAATGTTTATTCATTTAAAAAAACATTGCAGTACATGCTAACAGTTTACAGTAATTGTTTATTTTATAGTGTACTACAATAAAATGTAGGGTGTGGTGCTGCACTCCTAGCTAGGTTCATAGATAACCTGTGTTAAGGAGTACAGTGCCGATCCCCAAGGAAAGAAACGATAAAATCGTACACAGTATGTATTATGGGTGCTCGCCAAACCTCTGGGCCACCCCGAAGCCGGCTTTCAGATGTGCAATGTGCAAGGTGCTGTTTTTGTATAAAATTTATTACCGCGCAGCCAGCGTACCCAACCTCAGGGCGGCCAATAAGCTTGACGAGAACTATACATTATGATGTGTTTACTACAAGCAATGTTGATAAACTTAAAACTAAAAAGCAAAACAACAAGTTAAAAAAAAGAAAAATATTGGATAAGTATATAAACCAAAAGTAAGTCATGTAACTTGTGGGTAGGTGAACATTTTGTTGTGACCAAGAGTGTGTATGTTGTCATGTGCGAATGCAAGTAGTATTCCGCTAGAGGTTACGAGTCATAACCTGTAGCGGAATAAATTGTATGAGCGTAACGAATGTCAGATAAAACAAAACAATTAAATGAAATAGATGAAACAATTTAATTTTAAATGTACAGCGGTGCGTACAAACCGCAACATGGAAACTTTCTATGTCAACAGACTGCGGTAAATCACTTACGTACATAAATACTTGTGGGTCTATACATATACTAATGTATATTATGTGTAGCTGGCTATTAACAATACCATTATTCAGGACGGGACAAAAAGGGGCTTTGGGTTGTATGCAAACAACTGCTAACTACCCTCTACCCGTGGGTGTTCTTCTGTTCCTCCAAACTTCCCCGTTTCGGCCGGACGTTACACCGCCGTTTCAACCAGTAACTATGTTACAGATAATTGAATTTCCTTTCTGATAAAAGAAGGTTTTATATTTTCATCATCCAGTTAAAATGAGCAAAAAGGTTTTATCGCCTGACAGGGATATTCTTTGTGGAGGTAGCACTTTTAATTTTTTTATGATTGTTTTAATAGTAGGTAGTAAGACTTTTTATTCAGTTATATGGAAATTAATTTTCATTTCAACGGAGGCTATCTTTATTGGTTGCCCTAATTATTGGGTACGTTTAATTAACTTTCGTGTCATTGAACTTTGTGTTGAAAACCGCTCGTAAGTTTTGACGATATACTCGTATTATATCTATATTGACGAATTGGCGAATAAAACAGAAAGCTTCTCTCTACATCGTAAATCATTCGCTAAAAGTGTCAACATCAGCCGTTCTCCCTTCATGTGTGGTTCTATTTTTTAGGGTTACAGTGGCACGAGCGCTCACGCTTACCTCATCAAATTCATGTCACGTCCTAGCAAATTGATATCAACGCACGATTTTAAGAAATGACGTGTATAAAAATACACTTTACCAACTCGATTAACATTCGTGCTCATTCTAAAATGATAAAGAGTCGATGCATATGGAATGCATAATGTTGGAGGGGTCGCCTTGTAGCGAACTGAATCGAATGGGATTCCTACTAAGAATTCTTCATGTTGGGCGCCAATATCGATACCATTCGTCTTTTCGTCTTTTGCTTAGCTTTAATCTTCTTGTTTTATGGCTATTTTATTGAGTAGGAAGATGTGATTAGATTATACAGTTGTGATTTGTTCGAGTCTGATTAAATAGTCCAATTCCAACAAAATGGATTAGCATAGATTGTTCGGAAGGCCGATTAGATAGTAAAGGTACACATTTGCATAAAGGACACTTCGTTTTATATGTTGTTTAGATTTATATTGGTTGCAGTTTCGTTGTAGCTATCACCTTATAGTAAAAATAACGAAGAGTTTAAATAAAGGGTGTAGGAATGTATAATGAACAATTCGTGTGTAAATGTAATCAGATAGACTGAATGCATCTGGCGTGTCGTGACTCCTTCAGGGAACACAGCTTCTGTTTGGCTTCTGTTGTTTTATTGACGTAGAAAAGCTATAAAACTACAAGTTTAAAAAAATAATCTGTTTAAACTTATATGGAAATGAAAACAGAAAAATCATCCAATCTATATTTGTAGACTCCTATCCGGACCTCAAACACGTTTGCTAGTCGATAACTTATCAAAGGCTATGAAGCGACATCTGATGCACATCTGAACATGTCTGATATGCAAATAGAGCACCGATACCATGTCGAGACTGAGATACAACCTTTAATTCAATCGACGCTACAACTAATGAATTATTCAACACTAGCCGGAGATGTCGGACTGCTGACAAATTTTTAATGTCATGCAAAGTCACCGTAGACAGCGTATAACCGATATGCTTTAATGCGACACATTTGTACTAAAACAGAAACAGTTAAACTCATGTATTTAATGCACTCGCGAGAGCCAACAGCAAACCGTTATCCAGGTTAATTAGCAATGGCGTACGTAATAAAACTTGTGAGTAATTGCTGAACAACATGACTGCTTGTAATGGAAATGTAGCAAACTGCGTCGCTCGAGCTCTTCACTCCAGAGACTTTCCCGTGTTTTTGTTTTCGCTTAATCAGAGATGGAAGTTAATGTAGAAGAAAGCAGTTTTCCCCGAGAGAGTTTTCGTCGCGAAAATCTTTTCTTTTTACTCGTTGAAGTGATTGGTACACATATAACATTATGTATATTTGTTTGTTACGTAAGCGTAATATCGGCAGGGCATTTGTCTTCTTGAAAAGGGCAACCACTTTGCCTACATTTTCGTGCTTACATTGTATATCTCTTGTAAGATATATCTCCGCAATAAAACAAAGTTCCAGCTATATTTCTTTTTCTGAGAACCAGTCTCGTCATCTTTAAATTGCAGGCATTTCTGAGACGATTCTTGTACCGATTTTATTTTCGTATCGTGGAGTAGACGGACAGTTTAGTTATACAATAATAGCTGGGAATAAATTACTGCATATGGCGCCGGCGGGTTAACTTATCGCCTTAATAGTGGGACACATGTCCTGTGTATCAGTGATGTTATACATATCGTAGGTAATTACATATATGATCGAGTCTGTGCTGCTCCATTCACATGCACACACTCGATCCGGACAAATTAACTAAGATTATAATAGTTCTGGAATGTAAACATTTTGATTGGAAGCATCATTGAATGTGAAAGATTTATCAGAGAGATAACAGCTACAAGTCCTTGTCTATATCAAAGTATTTTATAAAGTAAGTAAAGGAATCTACATACCTACATTGTGTTATTATTAAATAATGAATTCTGCATTGCAAACGCACGATTCGTTAAAAAATACACGTCAGAAATCCATAAAAATCTCGATAAAGTTGACCGCAAACTATTCAGGCTTCGATATTTGCACGCAAATCAGTTTATTTGCACTCTGCTTTTGGTGTTCGGTGAGAATAAATTGCATTTTCAATCGATACCGGCGAGCCGAGTCACTGTGAAATCCGGCCGTGGTAGGACTAATGTACTAACACATTAACTTCATATGCTTTACACATGTTTCCGACATCGTTTAGTTAGTCTAGTCATAATTTTTGGTAACGTTCTAATGTTACAAATGAGGAAGCTTAGAAGCATATGTATTTTAATTGTTACTTTATCTCCTCGTGAGATACTAATGTTCTTCTGGCGACCAAAGAAACAAAACGCGAGACTTTAAATCTAAGACTGACAAATTATCCCGAGGAGATGATTCTACTGTCTTAGGACCCGTAGCGAAAAGAAAATTGAATGAGGGTAGGAAATAGCACTTCATGGGATCAAGCAATAAGTCAAAGCGTTCGGTCCTCCAGAGACTAAAGCCAGTTCCACGCAGTTGCTATATTTGCCACATTTTTATAGCAATGACGAAGTAAGCTCCTGTTCGTTTATCTCCGTGCGGTTACTATAAAAAACGAAGTTTATTGCAGAACTGTATTCACAGTGGTCGGACAACAAACGTTGCGGGCAGAGCATGGAGGCTGCAATTATATTTAAAATAGCCACCGACGGCAGCCCGCCCATGTCGGCTACTGGGAGGACTGGTGCTATGTTGTATCTGCCGCGTGTGAAAATTCCATCAATGGGACTTGCTGCAGGCAGAGTAGCTTGTTGCTCACTTGTTTTATCTGTGCACGTAGCTACTTCAAATGTTTTGCGCTATGCCTTTTCAAAACAAAGGGTGTCCATAATGGATCCTTGTTGCACTTCAGTAATTAGTATCTGTCTAATATTCTTATTCACCGGTAATATTATTACTGACACCATTATACATTTTTGCTATAGCTACAAATTCAAAATGACTATATCCGTCCATCCTATCTCGTAAATAAAAGATCAGTGTCAGAAACATAATGTCTATCTCCTCCATGTTATCATTGATGAAAGAGAAGACGTTTGCTTTTGATAGCGGTATACACTGTAAAGTGGGTTTATTATTAGAGCAGATAATAAGTCCATCAGCAGTTCGTTAATGAGGTCCGTCAGCGAGCCGGTAGTTTTAGTTCTTGTTTATGTGTTCAGCTTCGATTGCCTTCACTGTTATTGCTCTACTCTGAGGGATACATAAACGTATAGTAAAGTACGAGGAACGTATCAGAAAGATTAACTCAAGTCTTTGGCCTGTACAGTTTGTATAAGGTCACCAGAAAGCCGAGGGACCGTCTCGGCTCAAGATAAACTTTTTTATACGAATACTTAGTTAGTTCTTAGAACGAGTTCTGCCCGTAGATTTAGAATTTTTTTTGCTACTATATCTATGGTTCTGCCACCCAGACGTGCCAGAAACTTCAATATTCTTGCTTACACGAATTACAAGGTAACTGGTCACAACTTCGCAGCGTGGACTCCATTTCGGGCAACACTACATGTCGCCGAAACCACACCGGGATATTTTTCACTTTTATTTATGAGAACTGCACTGTCATTATACCTTATGACTTTTGCGGAAAACGGTTGTGGTCTGGTTTTACGAGACGACTCGGATTCACTCCTGCCGGTACCCTCCCAGAATTATTGCTATATGCAAATTTAACGACACGATGATTATTTACAGGCGCAACAACTGCATGTTACCGAAGCATATGTTTACGTTTGTTTTCAGAATGATTTATTATTTTAATACTCTGATCCACATCTGAGAAATGAGGCCCCGCCTGCCCGGAATACAACTTATCTTCTCAGAAATTAATGTCCATTTTTGGAACCGCTTCAATTCCGACATTAGTTACCTTATAGGGAAACTGATTATAACAAAAAGCCCCTAAAAGGCGGTTAGATTAGTAAGATATGCGTCGGGAGCTATCTCACGGTGGCAACTTGTCTCGACATCCTACAGGAGTTAGTAGCGGGGTCAATGCCCCTCGGAAGTCACGTTTCTCCACAAAAACTCCAACGCAATAAAGCATTGAAATACCTCTCATCTGTCATCTGATCTAGTCGCCATTCGCCACCCCGTGACGCTTATGTGTTATAACTTAAGGCTTACTGTCACAGCAGTAAAGGCTGTTTATTGAGGCCTTTTATTGTGCCGGCAGTCAGCGCACCCTTTTGTGTAGCCCACAATATAAATGTTGTTATTTTATTAAACGCTAGTGTGATATTGAAAGTTGGTGTGTTCTTTGTTGCAGGTACGTTTCTAGATAAAATGGATTGGATTTTGGGTGATATCTGTAAGTAGTCAAGGTTGAAGCTGATACTGATGACATTGATCAATTATGTAAAATAACATGCATATTTGTGCAAGACCCTAATTTTCAAAATGTAACCAAGGTATTATTGTAAGGCAAACTCATTCCATATTTAAAGCCGAATTGTTCTCAGTCGTATCAGTTACGGTGGTGAAGGTTATAAAGACGTTGTCCGTTCGTTGTTTTGTGAAGCACGCAGCTCGCGTTGACTTGTATCGCGTAAAGTACATTACGAGGCTCGGCGCCGACAAAGTGCGCGTCGGCGCGGACAATCAAATCAGTCGCGACAATTTCTCCGGCGACTGTACCTTTGTCCTTTGTACTTTCAGCCACATCTCTGTTACCACGTTCATGTCACACATTTGTGACGCTATCCAGAATATCTTTTGTCACAGTACGGTTTCGTGCACTGACAGCTTAACGGTTTTCTTCATAACAACATACTTGCATAATTATTCTGTCATATAGCCCTGTGCACTTAAACTGAAGAAGGAAATGTCAAAGAATCACTACAGCTACAAATTTTATCTTATCTAAAGTATCGGATAAATGTATGCAATTGAGCTCTCCATGGTTATGACTTGGCCTATATAAATAAAATCTACAGCCGCTTGCATAGCACCACATGGCTATGAATATGCATTTATATCTGTACATCATTCCGTGAGGATTCTGGGTCACTTCCATACAGTGTAATCCTATCGATTTCGAAAGGTCGTTCAATCCTATTGCTGCTAACGGTCCACTGATCGATAATCAAATAGGGTCGGGTTGCGCATATTTGTAAAGCCCTTATCTCGCTATAAAAAGCAGGTAGTTGCATTCCCAGAAGTGAAGAGCCAGCAGAGCCACTCGAGGGAGCGTTTTAATGGATTCGTTTGAAACTTTGAACGACATGGCCGCTTTAGGTTTTTGCGCAAAAATTTTACGGGGAATTTGTGAGAAAAAAATATTTGGATTTGGACACCACATGTGTGACCGTTTTATGCTTTTTGGAAGATGAGTTTCATTAGTACTACGATAGCTCTGCTTTCGAGTGCGGCCATTCACATTAGCACTTGTCTCATTCAAAGTTTTTCTGCCCGTTTTTGTGATGACCTCCGAACCCAAAGATAAAACAAATGTAGCGGCATGCGGTTTCTGTTGAAATCTGATGCGTTTGGTTTGTGGAATTACTTAGTTGGTGGTCACAGTAAGTTAAAGGAGGTCTTTTGATCATCGTATTTTTTTTGGTGCCATAGTAAATGCTCATTGGTCGAACGATAACATCTTAGAAATAACCGTTTGTATCGATTTCTTATTGGCAACTTAGTACACTGTAAAACGCCTTTCTCTTTCCTAATAGTCATGTTGCTAATTATGTATTTGAAGCGTAATAAACACTATTAAATAATTATCGTTATACAACTGGCTACTTAGTTTTAGTTACATGTATGTATGTCGCATATAGCTCGCTGATATCTGGATTATCTAGTTCATTTTTCTCTACCTTTTTTGGTGGCTTTTACGAACATAGCTGAGTAAACAATGCTCTTCCAGTATAATCCACATGAATGGGTATTCTCAGGCGGTGGAGGTGGTCGGTGGAGAGATCAATATATTAACATTACGTCAGATTACGAGGTGACCGGGCGTGACTCAGCTGGTCGAACGAACGCAAACTTAACCACCCTACCTAGGGCTGCCGACCCTCGCTCCAAGCCCGAGACCAGGAATTTCCGGGTAGAATATAATAACTTGATGAAGAATGTCGATGATTTGTGCCACTAGATATTTCATAAACTAGGGGAACTTCTAAAAGTCGCAAGCAACAACACAATGCCGTATTAGGTTTAGTATCGTGTGCGCATTGCGTTTAATATCTTGCAAAGCTTATCGCGCACGGCACTGAAGTAACCCATTTCTCTGAGTTAGGTCTTTGTGTGAAGTGATAAGCAGCTTAGTACGTTCACATTCAACTCTCCATATTTTGCATATATACTGCCTACGATTTGAGTCACTTGAGATAGGTTTTGCTCAAACACAAAATCATCAACATCAGCCTTTGAACGTTCCCACTGCTGGGACACAGACCTCCTCTCTGTGAGAGAACGGGCCATAATCCACCACGCGGGCCCCGTGCGGATTGGTGGATGTCACATGTCTTCGAATCTTTGGTTGGTTCTAGGAAATGCCGGTTTTCTCATGATGTTTTCTTTCACCGTTTTTAGAGCAGTGGTGATGAAATAATTTACACAAAATAATGCGCTAGCCGCTTGGGTTCGAACTCACGGCCTACGACACGTGCTCGTAAGTCGGAGCCGTTACCGGTGGGCCACCACTGCTCTCAAAGACAAATTTCTTGACTCAAAAAAAAAAAAAAAAACAAGTGGACACTGATTACCCGGCTGCAAGGAAAGGGTTATGTTCTTCATGCGTATCTTGTTTGTTTGTATGTATGTACCAATGTAATATTCTTTATTACCTCGTATCTTTCAAACCACTATACGGATTTATATAGGTCTTGGTTAATTATAAAAAAAGGAACATGGTGGATTTTGGGCGCCATATTGCGGGTCAGTAATTTTTTCTTGATCGATAGCCATCTAGTGGGATATCAAAATGAAGGGTTTTTAGAGGTGATTACAAAAATATATACCACTTATATGTTTAAAAGTCATTCCAAAAAAAAAGTATCTAAAAAGTTGTAAATAAAAAAGTTAATAAAATCAAAAACCCGACTGCAAAGCTGTAAACAAGAAGAAAATCATGCTGTGCAGTCGGAGGATACATATTCGTGAGCTGGCTGACCAAAACTATTTATAGGTATCTTCTGACCTCACAGCATGATTTTCTTCTAGTTTACAGCTTTGCAGTCGGGTTTTCGATTTTATTAACTTTTTTTATTTACAACTTTTTAGATATACTTTTTTTTTCGAATGACTTGGTGAATTTAAAAGCTTTGAAAAAGTTGTCAGCCCTACAGTCGCGCCTGCGGCAAGGCCTGACCAAAATGTCGCCACATTGAACCTCGTTTGTGAAAGGTCACCAAGCCTTAAAATGAAAACTCTCATTTTCATGTTGATAGCATAATTATGTTAACGATGCCAGCAATTAGTGGAGATAGGAAGACTACCGGAGATAACAAGGTGTAAATTGGTTTAGATTTTGATGAAAGATGAGATGATGAGAGGAAGTGAGGGTCAGTCATTTGTTCAGAAAGCCTGTTATTATTATGTGCCCAGTATTTTTTTGGATAGGTACAGCAAGCAGCTATTATAATAGTCACAACGGATCTTTGTGTCTCTGAACTTGGCTCTGCCAACCATTGCGCAAGAAACATTTGTCATCGAGTATACTGCATAGAGTAAGCGAGATAGGACGATGAGACAAACGTCAGCGAGAGAAAGAGACAATGCTATCTTCACTTTCAACATTAGCTACTGCGCAGGGTCTTGCAGCCAATTCAGAGACACAAAGATCCGTTGTAAGTATTATACAGTGAATGGTCACAGCTTTTGTGTTTTTGTCATTGATGAAGTTGATGCAACTCTGGCATCCAGCAGTGGATTGCGGTAGAATAAGTTAAATGAATTTGAATCCGAAGAACTCGTTAATCTGATTTTGTTGCGCTCTTACCAAACAAAGAGAAGAGGGATTCAAAGAAAGGTACATATATAAAAATATGAATACCAGATAAGTAATGTAGGTATATCAGTCAGGCTAGCACGAGTCTTTCTTGCATTTATACAAATCAAGGCTCCATCAGTCACGCGCCGTGTGCGAATTCGTTCCGGCCACGGCTGGCCTCTGACTCAAACACATAATCACTGGTAATCATGTTCGGATTGATAACAAACTTCGCGAAACCTGCTATGAAAACTGTTAGCACAAATTAGTAGGTCAAACTACGCACTACGTTGATTTCGATACCTTTTCTAGCTTGTTCCTTTGAGAATCTGAATCTCACAAATAGGTGAGGGACCTCACCTACGTAATAAGCCTAGAGATTTTAATGCGAGACTCCAAAGTCCAAGCTAAGCTTAACTTTTTTATATAATAAATATATTAGTAGTATTTTATGATTCAGAGTTTAAACGGATCTAAAAACATAATGATCTGTGTCCTTCTTAAATCCATCTTTAGCTATGCACAATGATTCACTGATGAAAAATCAACGTGGGAGTTTAGCACCGTCTTCCGAAACCGCAAGATATTTGTGGAATGCTGTATGCAAATAATTAATTTTAAGCTTAATATTTGCTGTTACTTCACACGCTGTAAACGTTTTCAAAACTAACTAGAGTCAATATCCGAATAATAACGGAATCTCATATCTTTACTTAAGAGGATGTAAAAGTAAAATGTTGATAGCTCTCTTCATACTTATGTAGCTATTCCATTTGCATTTTATTCCTCTTTTACGGACGCGTTACTTTCTAAATCGATACGTTTGTTCTCGTCCCCATGCTTTATTTATTATTCAACAACAAACATTGTATTTGCGCGAGCGGAAGGATATTTCCCGCGGCGCGCCGTCTGTTTATGCCACGACAACTCCATATGTTGGAATCTAAACTGAAGCCAATAAAAGCACAAAGCTGGCTCCATGACGTCTTTGTGCATCTACAACACGTGTTTATTGCGGATACCACGCCCCACATGGGAAATATTTACGTTCTTGTTATTCTTAATACTTGCCACCAACCAATTTTGTTTTGCATACAAAATAAACTTGATTCAATGGAGCGGCTAATATAAATACGAACTCAAGTTTAACAGTAAAAGCACTATAATTTGCAACGTTTGTTTCAAAACTTGAATCGCACGCCTGATTTAATTTGTTTGCAAGTGCATTCGTTTCAAAGATAAAGTTGTTCTATGAAGCCTCAGGAAACTGAAATTCTTGGGAAGCCTACTCTTCAAGTGAATAGCCGTATTTCATGCTGCCTCGCTATACTTACTTATTTTATTAGGCGTTTGCTGCGAAACTATCGTGCAATCAATTATTATTTATTTAACTTAGTAAAACTCTGTTCAACGTCACTCGATGTTAAGTTAAGTTTGAAATACGTTTTGGTCAAGAACCATTGCTGGCTATCCGTGTTTAGAATAAACAAACATCGCGAGATATAGCAGGAAGATTTGTTGGAACTGGACTTACTCAATCGAATGCGGCTGACTGCTGAAAGATATACAAAGATCTTTGTTTGCTTTAGTAACGTTAGTAGGTGCACCAGTATCATGTTCATTTCATTCCAGCTTGCTTTGATTGTACAATAAAAGAAAATCGCCCGCTACAAAAGATCTTTCCTGAATTAATCTTGAAGTTAAATTAATCAAACCGTTTAAGAAATCCAAAAAAAAAATTATCTTGAGAAACAAACAACAAATATTTCTTTGAATCATCTTGCGTGACTATAAAGTTTATGAAGAACTGACAATCTAATCAATTCGTAATCGATCAAGTACCTATATATATTATTTTCTTCATATCTCATCGTATTTTCACTTTGTTTTATACGACGGTTAATCATTGTCAAGAGCATTGAATAGGGCATCATTATCATGGAATTATTTATCGCATAAAGGAGAATGTGAGTCTTTGCAAATCAGCGTCCATCCTTTATTGTGGCCTATCTGTTGTGTAATAGTCGTATCAGAAAGAGAATAAAATTGTTATATGCAGTTCCCAGTCCCCTGTCAATATCACTGATTGCAACGAACAAACCTTTTATTTATTTTTCGAGCTCACACATGTAAAATACGCTGGTGAACGTGAACCCTTCTGACGAAACTCTTTTTCTGTTTGCTACATGATTTCGTACTTAAAACAGATCAAACAAAGTTCCACCTTTACTGCAGCGAAGCCTTTCGCGGCGTTTTTGACTCTTGTTTTAATGCTCTTTCGAATTTCCGATATGGATTTGTCGCAGAATCTCAAGTTTACTTTACTTGTTTAAGCGAACAAAATACTCTGCTTTCGAATGATATTGGAGTCTGTGTTATAAAGAGATCTTTTTCTTTATCTTTTATTGTATTAAAGGTTCAAATAATACTTACTTGATTCGAATAAATTTGACTTTGTTATGATATCTTCTTTTCACTGTTGTCTTTATTGAAAGTTAGTAGATTCTTTTATTTTATTAACACAACCAACTACTCTACTAGATCTTAAATCGTTTTATTTGAATCCTATTCTCGTAATGTTCAATTGAAGAAAACTGAAGACATGCCTATGCATCTGTAACTTACGCGATCTCAAAATAACATTACTCTAAGAGCTTATGGTCACCCCCCAGCACTAACTATGATACAAAATATTTGGAACAGAATTTATTAAGTTCTGAAACACAGAATGATAAATATCTGTGACCAAGGACATGAAAATGTTCGTAAGAAGTGCGTAAATAGCGTTTTTGTGCCCCAGTCACATTTTAGTTGACAATATGAAGTGTTGTGCTTTATCATGAAGGGCGGGGGTTGCTATCTGTGGCGGGCAGTCGCGCGTGACCGCTCATCTCGTTACCGCCCGCCCTGCCACCCCGCCGCCGATCGGCGTCACCCACAGGCCTTTCTCACCACGTTATAAATTTAACTTAATTATCGACACTGTTGTCCCCTTGTTCAGGTTTCGAAAGGGTTAATATTTTAATGCATACTCTCAGAGGAGAAAGCAATGAGTTATGACTAGGAGTTAGAAACACTTAATGGCGCCACACCCTCTTTCCGCTTAACTCTGTTTTGATTTAGTGAGCATGCAGTGATTAGTGTGCGAGTGGAACTTGCACAGTAACGTGGTCAGCATGGTATGACCACATGGCCCATTAATTGTCCAGTGGTCGGTTGACGGAGACTTCCGAGCTCATTAGTATAGATACCAACTTGGTTACGTAATCCGCCGCGACTGTTCCCCTATTTAGTTTCCGACGAATAAAACCCAGTTTTAATTTCCGGGATACTGATTTGCATAGAGCCTGAGGCTGAGTACCCAAACTCATTGTTTTCCTACGAGCTAATTTCGCGGTGCACATGCCTGAGTGGACTCCCTATTTTTTATCCACCCTCGGTTCTATTAACGCCCTTGTTATTATTAGCCCAGATACCCTACGGCCTACCTATTTTAGGCATGTAGGTTAGAATGGGTAATAGTTGGTATATAGACGTTTATTTGCTAGACCTAATAAAGAAGAATGAGTACCGGGTAGTACTCACTCAGGAGCATGTTAGTTCGTAACACTCCTACTTAAAGTGCTCAGCTTCTAGACACGAACAAGTTTTAGTACTTCTCGACATTAAGTTTTCACGCGGCAGACAAGCGAGAGTCTGCAAGTCGCACTCTCACGCGCCGAGGATAAATCTTCAAGCATTTCTCCGCTAGCTGTAGAATCGTGTTGATTCAGCCAATGTTCGACTGCATTTTGCAAGAAAACCTTCCGCTGAACGAAAATAATTCCTTGCTTTTAATTACCGCTCCAGTTTTTAAGAGCAGTAATATTTGTTTGATAATAAATTTTTGTAATGATACGAAGTTGTGAAACCTCGCACAATGAGGTTTATATTCCTTTGTTTTCGTATCCTTTAAAAATGTTTTGTTTCATAACCAAGTGTTTGTCATCATTTTCGTGTTCTAAATATAATATTATGATATCTGTCTTGTTGGAATTCATTATAATTGAAAGGTTCTCTTTGTGGTTTGTTGTTTCCCCGGCTTCTCTTGCAAAAGCAGTGGTGTTTGAATTTTATTATTGCCGCTCTATCCACTTCTCTCCGTGAATACATCTCTTCCAACGTAATCAGGATTGTAAACTTTTCTATTTAACGCTCAGAAAACATTACTATTATTTGGATTTATTTCGACATCCTTGCAAAAAATATTATCCACTGATTCGTCACGCTAATCGGATTCTTACACAATACATATTACTAAAATGTTAACATTTATTAAAAGCCAGCTTAACTAGTTACTTATCGGTTTGCAAAAATAAATTGGTAATTGTTCACACCTCTAAACCTGTTATTCTCGATGTGAAGCTTGATTGTCTATTGTAAGCTTCGTTGAACGCTATATTCTACTAAAAACATTACGGTATATGAGACAATAAATTCGCGATTACTTTCTAAAATAAAACTGTGTTCGCAGGCGGTTGGCTACTTAGATCCATACCTAGATTGTGTTTATAATCTAGTCAGTGTATCTTGTCAGCAGAATTTACTAAGGACCCTTCTGAAGAAGCTTGGGGTTAAAAATAATCCTTCGTCCAAGGATTTAAGCACTTGCAGGTGTCTCGCCTCTATCTGAGATTGTTGCCTCCACCATGCTGCTCCAGTCTGCACCTTATTACCAGAAGTATTATGGCTTCTTACTCCTTGATAGCTTTTAATACAATATCGATTAGGCCGTATTGTTTACCGAGTGGATTTGTATCAGAATTGCTAATCTTACCTTATGGTTCGCGGCTTGCATGTATCACCGTCTTATCAACTGTGCTGCGAAATCTTTTAAAATGTAAAGAGTCTCCACAATTTAAAAGATTTTCTAAGCTTAAGAAATCTCACTTATCTCTTCCGTTTGCGGAAGGTCCTGCATGCGTAATGCAAGAACACTCTAATTGGATATTTGCTTACTTTTAAAAAGCGGCAGTTTGTATTCTTTTGGCACACAATGGCATGTTTAACATGTTAGTATGGCGAAGGCGAGGGCTCGGCGCCGGCGCGGGCGCCGCGTATCTTAGTATTCCTTGTATCGCGTGTCGTTGGACTATTTCTCTTACGCACCGCGACGACGGACGCGCCGCCAACGCACGCGCAAGGTCGCCGGGTGCTCGTCTATCTCTGACGGCGACTGTCATGTCCTGGCACTCGAATAACAATCCTTTGTCTATACGCATGAGGTCTGCTTGCTTTCCCATTTCTATTATCTCACATTTGCAGCCCTTACTTAGCGCGTCGTCGACTGCCACTCGCTTTCGCCATTCGTCCTATTTTAGTAACAGGATTCGTATGCATCAATGACGGTGTTAGCTCCTGC
This sequence comes from Orthosia incerta, assembly GCA_948252205.1. Lineage (NCBI taxonomy): Eukaryota > Metazoa > Arthropoda > Insecta > Lepidoptera > Noctuidae > Orthosia > Orthosia incerta. The sequence goes on from OX411760.1 coordinate 18,138,150, forward strand.
GTCAGACTGCCGTTAGGTCTATTTTGATCATGCTATTGAACTAGCGGGTCCCAGCTATTCTTGGGGGAATTTCTGCATATTCTATTTTGAAGTGGCGGATTTTCAAGGCACACATGGTGATTTACCGGCTTCGGTAAAATAACTCAAAACATTTCTGTATACTGGCGTGAGGACGTTGACTCACGAGTGGCGCACCTACTCAACCTTATTTGTCATACGGATAAGGATAGTTTGGGGTCGCGTCGACAGTTGTTTCATGGTCGGACACTTGGCTTGTTTCTTCTTTCATTGATATTTTATTCTATAATGAACGTTGTTGAATGTTGAACACTACAGAAAAATAAACGTTTTCTGAAACGTGTCTCAAGACTCTCAAAATAAAAAAATATGTTAGCTTAAACATTTGTGGTTTTGCGGTAAGACAGGACGGCTCCAGAGAGGTGACCGAATGATTTCAGATTTATTTCCACGAGCCATTCGTCTATAGATAGATACCTAACAGCCATAGTCATAGAAAATTGTCCCCGCACTACCTACAAAGATTTATTCAGTAGTTATAGATGAGGAGATGTAGGCTTGTCACATTGTTGTTCAAAATGTCTGGCATTGAGCGACCAATCGATGAATAGATAAGCGGCAAGTGTTCGCAGTATCTTATTACTGGGGCGTTAGATATTCGCATTCCAGTCTGTTTTGTGTTACATGCAGATTAATATGCTGCCACGTAATTGCGCTCCGTACTTTATCCTCACACAATTTGACATTGTATAATATCTATCCGTTTTATCAATACTTGAGCCATTTGTACCAGTTTCTACAGTTACAGGAGATTTCTTATCATTAGTATATCTGGATGGTGCCTTTGCAGTGAGATTAATTAAGTATTTGTTTCTTGTTTGTTAATGAGAAAATAGCATCCGATGCTATCGTAAATCATTTCATTGAGATTATCAACGGTTTCAATCGGAATGAAATTTACAAACGCTGCTAGGTACAAAAGAGCTTATAATTTTCGACCTTATAAAATTATCCCTGAATTGCTGATTCCTGACCCTCAATATATTCCGCGAAATTACAACACGTTGTTTCCGCGTGTTCCTTTAACATATAAATATTGTTATTATGAAGCGATTTGTTTGGTGAAGGAAAACATCGTGAGGAAACCGGTATGTCCTAGAACCAATAATTCGAAGACATGTGACATCCACCAACCAGCACTGGGCCCGCGTGGTGGATTACGGCCCATTCCCTCTCACAGAGAGGAGGCCTGTGTCCCAGCAGTGGGAACATTAATAGCCTGATGATGTGTGATGTGATTGTTATTATTATAGGTTCTTCTCAACTTTAGCTCGCTAAGGATAATAGACAAACATGTGCCATTCATAGATTTATGGAACAGAGACATAGGTATTTGTAGTAATATCTAAGTATAGCCAATTACACACTGCCCGTGGTTTTCCTGCGAACCTACTAAATAGTAAACAAGTTTTGTTGTTTATGAATAGTTTTTCTTCTTTATCCTTTTGAAAGCGTCGTTAATTTTCCTTGTAGTTGGTAATTATGTTGTAAAGACATTTTCGGAAGTGTGACGTTCATTTAGTTGCCGTGGTCTCGTTAACCTCATTTTCTGTGCCTTGGTAATTGACTCGTTCATGCACTCATATTATGCCTTTACGAACTTTTACTTACCTTATATGCCTCAGAGTAACATGTTCAATTAACTAATTATAACGTTAATACTAATTATGGCGGTAGTGGTTGAACAAGTTCTAATTACTTACGAACGAGGCTAATTTCTACATAAATGTGCATGGAACTCGCGGCTTGATATGCTAGAGACAATCCAGCATAAAATTAATTTATAGAGTTTTTTAATTAAAGATAGCTAGAGTAGTTCTGCAAATCTAGACTGATACTCTACTTTCCTAGCGTTGTGTTGAGTTTATATCTAGGATTGGTTTTGGAAATGAAAATAACGTTCATACGTAAAATAATATGTGTGACTTGGTTTCTGCGAGTAACTTAAGGTTACACTAGTCGATAATTATTCCATACAAACGTAGTCTAGGGATTACTCCACTGTTTGACGATGTACGTTCAAAATAAAAAATGATATCAATTTGTCTCATCATTATCTAACACTGTATGGAACCAGTAAAAATCAAAGTAAAAAATAAAAATATTTGAAAGTTATGAGCGTCGAAAGTTCCATATTTCAACACTAATTTTAACGCATTTTTGGGCGGCAATAAATAACATGAGAAGAAGGAAAATTGCAAAACGGCCACCATACAGGGATAGATTAGTAGTTCAACAATGCAAATAATTTTATTTTGAACATATACATTTAGTCGTTTTTTCATGATATCTAGACTCCCAAAGGTCTGTTTATAAAATTTCTAAATCGTTTTCGTTCTAAATCATCATCCATTTCGCTACAACTTGCAAAAGTGCTAATTCGTACGCGAACTAGCTTCTTATTGCTCATCACAGCATCTATCTCTTTCGCACGAGTTGTCGGATGAGATAGCAGGCATTTTAACCCCGCGCACAAAATAGTTCGTGCCGTCGACTAGTGTACCCTTAATGTTGTGTTATTAATTAATCGTTCCGTCTTTTATTCTATATTTCTAAAAACTGCCTTCGTAAGTTAAAATGCGGTATCTTGATACAGATTCTGATACAGTTGCGATATCGCTTTTTATTTGCATCATCATCATCATTTCAGCCGATAGACGTCCACAGCTGGACATAGGCTTCCCCCAAGTGTCACACATATTGACCGGTCCCGTGCGTCTCGCATCCAGCGGATCCCTGCAACCTTCACCAGCAGCCTTATTGCGTAATTAATTTGGAAAGAGCAAATGGCAAAGAATGTGAAAAATCAACGAATCACATGCGAGATGAAAGACGCGATGTGGCTTTCCGTCTATGTGATTGGTCGATTTTTCATATTCTTTGCCCTTTGCTCTTTCCGAATTCATTACGCATTAAGGCTGCAGATCATCGGTCCAGCTAGTGGAAGGCCTTCCAACGTAACGTCTTCCGGTTCGCGGTCGCCACTCCAGAACTTTCGGCCCCATCGGCCCGGATGGTCGAGCTACCGATTCTGCAAGCAATGTGCCCAAAGCCACTTAAGTTTGGCTATTCTTTGGGCTATGTCGGTAACCTATGGCCCTCTTGCGGATGTCTTCATGTCTTTCTGTCTTACGAGGGTAGACTATCTAATAGACATATAGGTACGTCTATAAACCCATTTGTATCATACACTTACTATATAGGCAACAACTTTCTGACTCCATAATTATTACATTACGAAACCCACCCTTAACATGACACTGGTATTTTTATACAGAGAAATCGGGTAAATCCGCCATCAATCGGAGGGACGCGTGCCCCGGGCAAGCTCGCCCAGATTACGCTGACGATGAATGAACAGAATGAACGGAACGAGTGAACATATGCGACCCTCTGTTTGTCCATGACGAGGGAAATTGTGATTACATTCGCGTTTATTACGCTATTTCCTTCCATTAGGGCAGTGTTTTTATGGATAAAGCCTGACACCGCATTAAGTAATCCATTGGAATGATTGGTTTAGCTTCAGAGAGTTTGCTGACACATGGTTGCGTATGGAGTTCTACTCTTCTGTTTTTGACATTGTTCCGATAGACGGATCAGAAAATTGTTTGATTCCATTTAAGTTTTGAAACATGAGAGTTTCCGGGCGGAAATCTATCAGAATTTTAAACTAGTTTTGAACAACCCGCATGTTTTCGATCAACGGTCAGATGTAAAGCGAGTTTATTAACTATTTGTTGTATCGACGTCAGAACGAAACAATGGCGAGTAAAATATTAATATTAATAGTGCACGTGGTGGAGTGGTTGCATAACATTCGCATGACAATGCCACACTTCCTTCATGGTGTGGATATCGAGCTTTATCGATTCAGTTATGAGGAACACAACATAAACCATGTGTGAGGTCTTAACCGATGTTAGTGTTAGCCTAGTTAAATACAGCCACAAGGCACCGAAAGCTAGTTTATGATAGTTGGTCTATGCCTATTAATAGTTCGCGTCAAAACAGTTCATTCGCTCATCATTTGGTGCCGACTGCAGCTGGACTCCGATAACAAGAGATAGGACTTGACGGCCGCAGGATAATAGAACCTAATTAAATGCGTTAATTATCACTGTTTCTAGAGCCGACATGTTGAACGCAGTTTGTGGCATTCCAAGCTTTTGCAACACTGATTCATGATTGTACCTAATCATCCGCACTTCTGCGCAGCAAGTTTATTCGGTATCTCGCCAACAGTCTTTCTTTGCTATTAAATCGGCTTAGTTCGATATATACAAGTTATCTAAACTGATTACCACAAAGTTAAACTTATCAGCTTCCTACTCGTATTTAAATTATATCGCTGTTGTACAGCATCCCGGAAAGTTTCATCGCAGTATCGACCGCGTCCAAAACGGTTGTACTTACAAGATCTCATCTTGTGTACAGTTCCCCTTCTCATCTCGAAACCTTTTAAAGGGGATCGTTGCGAAGCAAGCGAAGTGATTTTTAATCTTTATTTACACCCAAAAGAGTCGATGAGCCGATTTTTCGGCTTTGCGTGAGTGCTTGATAGGCTTGACTGAATTCGACAATTGATTGCTTTTTTATAGTGTTTCAATCGGATTATGGAAATACAATCTAATCTTTCAAAATCATCGCGTTAAATTCACGTGATATAATTTTTTCAATTATGAAACGCGAAAGTTTTAAAGTTAACATAGATGATGTGAGTTAACAAGATATTACCAAATATTGGATATTTTATCGTTTTATATCTATGACCATCTTTATGATTTCAGATAGAATATGTCTAGTTAAATGTCCAAGTGTAGATATGTAAGATTTTCGAATCTATTACGAACCAGACACGTTTAACCAAGATTACCAATACTTAGTTTTTGTGAATTTGACATTGAAACTGGAAAGGTATTGTGCAAACCTAAGTATTTTCGCGTCTGAGTAGGTGTCATTGCTTTAATGGTTAGCATTAGTCAGTCAGCCATTCTGTCAGCTCAGCACATTATAGTGTAATGCCTATACTTATTCACTTATTACCTAGCATAAACTGTCGCCATGTTTCGTCACTTCTTTCGCCATCTTTTTATTAATGAACTATTGTTTTCGAAAACAACGAAGTTTTTTTTACTTAAAACAGTATCTAGGTAAGAAAAACACCGTTGTTTTCGAAAACAATAGTTTATTAATAAAAAGATTACGAAAGAAGACAGAAGAACAACAGAACATTGAGGTACCTCAAGTGAAGTATATTATTGGCATGCATGATTTCAACAAAATAAAGTTAAAAAAAAACAAAAGTACCTATAGCGGATATAGATAGACAGCCTCGTAAGATTGCGAAAGTGCTCCATTTTCACTGACACGCAAAAAATATAGAAGCGATGGCGAATATTTTGCACGTATTTAGTGGCGATGGCGTGAACGTTGCACGATATACGTGTACGTATCGTGCTTGTATGGGAGTGTGAGTGCTTCGGCACGCCGTGATGGCGGCTCTCGAGTGCGTATCGCAGATTGGAGTGCCCGCCGCTGTCACGTCAGACGAGTGCGATGGTGGTGTCAGGCCCCGGCCCTTCTGCTATCCTCCTATCTGTCTGATGCGCAGGGCTGCCTAAGTGTCTAACACCCTGATTCTACGGTTTTTTTGTTTTTACTGCAGAGTAAACGAGTCCTCCGTTTATCTTTCACAGCTCCCGGCATGGTTCTTTCCTCGTACAATCTCTTTTCTCTAAGTCGCCACGCCACTTCGTTCTTAGAATGTAAACCTAACTGTTGAAAGCTTATCGAGGACTTCAGAAAGTGGACAATCAAGCAAAAGCAGAAACTGTCTAATCTTAAAATGTACATCTGTTTGAAATTTGGGTTTGGTTTGCATAATAAGGACTAAATCATAAATATCCATGTGGGTAGTACTTAAGTATGCTACGAAACCTACCACAGATCTGCTCGAAAAGTTTAAACTGCATGTCTAACCGTAATACGCATAACGAATGGCATCCTGTGCGGTTATCATAATCTCATAAATATGTAAAGATTGGGATATTGTGGGTACTTGTAATACAAGCGTTCAGACACTTCAGACCTCTGTTTACTCAATCACACCAATGTTGATTATGCCGATACATAATGTAACTTACATTAGAACAAAGGAGCTGTTTTTGCCGGAATTAACTTTCCTGAGGAGCTCCTTTTACATAACGGCAACCCTTAAGGCGCCGATTCCCTTGAGTAGCGGATTTTATAATGAGAATTAAAGGCTATTCGTATTTTTTTGGAAAAAATGTATGTTATATTAGACCATTTTCTTAATAATTTAATCTAAGAAAATTTTGAGTTTTATTCGTATAACATAGTGTAATTAATTTGTAAAGTTAATAAGTCTGAAACGGGCAAAAACACGACAATCTCACCAAAACCGCTGGGCGTATTTTATTGAAATCGACACCATCTCAAATACAATTTAATTATCTACATTTTGATCTGAGGGTTTTAATAATAAGGAAAGTACAAAAACTACACAATTTTGGGTCGCGCTGGTGTGAAACGAGTGCGCGTTTTGTTCCCTCAAGGTCGTTGGCGTTAGACGTCGTCTTAATAAAAGTTCGATGGGCCGCCTAGGCTGGCTCTACAAAATTTTGCCTAGGTCATAAAAATCCCCAAGTATTTTTTGCTAGCAAATCTTTGGCGAGTGGCAACCCTAGAAACAAACATTTTATATTTACGCTTATGGATACTGGTTTAACGACAGTTTAGGGGTGATTGAATATTATCTGCGTCTGCAGAAGACGGTGCGTTATGTTATGTGCAATTTGCGCTGATTTGCACTCACAACATAAGTATTTAAAGATTATGTATCTATGTTGCATTAGAATACTGTAACTTTTACGAAAACTAGTTGAGAAAGCTTCAATAAGTACCTAATATCTCGAGGTACTTTTCCTTACAGGTGATTGGTACTGTTGTAACTGTCTTTTAAATGTACATTATGTACTGAGATTGTTATCAATAAAGACCTAAGTTTGTGCTTAGCTGAGCTGCAGACTAGACAGTTGTTCTTTGAAAACAATGAAAATCCTAAGCTGATTCTTAAATTTTTATAGTACTGCGACTGCGAAACAACATTAAGGCCCAGTTTTATGATAATTACGTTAAATACGCTAACCAATGGATTCAAATTTCAGTTAAACGCGTTTATTCATCAAATTGTTAGTCTAACCAATGGTCAAATAATTAACTCTTCATCTTATTTGACTATTTGTGAGACCACATATTGAAAAAAACGCATGTTATTGAAATTTTAATCGCTTGATTAGCATATATTTAACCATTGGTTGAGTTAATCTATGGATAAAAAAATTGGGCCTAAGTTAACCAACAAAATATCTGCTTACTAATACTGTAATTATTACTCTAATTAATTTCAATCACAAACTATAATATCAAACCAAGTTTCAACAAACAGTTCGAACGGAACAAATTGCTCGACGATTCTATTTCGGTGCAATAACGTCAGATAAATTGGTCTAACAAGAACACAAGTTATATTAAATCGCGACATCGGAGGAAGTCTATCCAATTCCGACCTCAATAGGAAACCGAGGACGTATTGATGAGTGCAATATCACTCGCAATATCCTCTACAGTAGCAAACTAAATTTATTGGAACTTCAAATATGTTTGTTTAAACTCTCCTTTGAACAACATTGATCGCAGCTTATATTTTGTCAGGTTCACAAACATTTCGGTTAAGCACGCAACGATCATTAGCTTGTAAAACAAACTGATTGCCTCAATTATTATAAATGAATCATGCGATCGTTTAATTTTGTTTCTCTATTGTGTCATTACTCAAAATCAGATTCGAATGGCGGTAGACGTACCTATAGATTGTGTGGCAATCGTCGGCGAGCACAAACAACAGTACAACACTAGTGTATGTATAAACAGGTACATCACTAATGCTGTTGATGGACGTACAGAAGCGACGACGCGACAGGCTATACATCAAAACGTCACTGGCTCGAGCGTTCGTTTTGCCTGTTTGAACACCCGAACATCGCCGATGGGTGCCGATTGCCGATCGGTTATCGGTCCGATTGATCTCACTAAGTAGCTGTGTTCCCACACACGAGATTATCTACGTTATCAACTCAAGTTACGATCGAGGATGTTTACCATTATGATACGGGCCCATGAGCTTTAATTAAGCGACTATGTCCACACGGTTGGACGCCTCCAGTACAGCCATTCATTCTGTTACATGGCTTTATGACTGTCGAAGTAAACTCAAGTTAAGGTTTATAACTTGGGATAAGATTAGCATAAATTTATGTAAATGATGGTGTCTTAACATTTATAAGGGTGCCTTCGTATTCATACTGAGTGTGCTTTCATGCGTAGGCGTTGATACTCACGCGTCGCGTACCTACTAAAACTGCGCGGTTACGGCGTAGCGGTTATGCAGCTGTATCGCGATGACGTAGGCGCATACCGGCTACGACGCTTTGGCGTAGCGGCTATGCAGCTACGTGGCGTCACGGTAGAGGATACGCGGCTACATTGCGTTTTCGTAGCAGTTACGCAGCTGTGTATCCGTTTAAAGAAGGGCTATGCCAGACCCATATGATAAATCTCCATATTGTTATTTTTTAGCGTTGGTACCGAAATACGTGCGTTGAAAACGGTGAAGGAAAACATCGTGAGGAAACCGGCACGTCCGAGAACCAAAAATTCGAAGACATGTGACATCCACCAACCCGCACTGGGCCCGCGTGGTGGATTACGGCCCATTCCCTCTCTAAGAGAGGACGCCCGTGTCCCAGCAGGTTAATACTCACGCGTCGCGTACCTACTAAGATTACGCGGTTACGGCGTAGCGGCTACGCAGCTACGTGGAGCTGACGCATCGGCTACGCGGCTACATTGCGTTTTCGTAGCAGTTACGCAGCTGTGTATCCGTTTAAAGAAGGGCTATGCCAGACCCATATGATAAATCTCCATATTGTTATTTTTTAGCGTTGGTACCGAAATACGTGAGTTGAAAACGGTAAAGGAAAACATCGTGAGGAAACCGGCATGTCCAAGAACCAAAAATTCGAAGACATGTTACATCCACCAACCCGCACTGGGCCCGCGTGGTGGATTACGGCCCATTCCCTCTCTAAGAGAGGACCGTGTCCCAGCAGTGGGGACATTTTAAAGTCTGATTATGTTACTGATTATAAACCTACCGAAAATTAAATATTACAGGTAAATAGTAAAAAAAAAAAAAAATGTTATATTACTTCTTTTCCACGAGAAATCCTAATGCCAACGACTAGAAGTTAAAGTAACTTAGTAAGTAGCTAACCTACTTACTTAAAACTTTTTCGAGTTGGTAACTTTGGAGGAGGCTTCATTAGACCCCGTGAGAGAGCAACAAAATGTAATTGGATTTCACCTTTATGTTACGGATCACAGCGAGCTCTATTACTTGAGTTAAAACAAAAGAAAGTCATCTAACTACATCCTAACCTAACTAGTTTCGTGTCATGGATTAGATAAGGTACTCGTAGCATTGTCATGATCTATTATGACAAAAGATCTTGATGTGATAAGGTTCTCTTGTTTTATCATAATCAATACAACGCAAGGTAAAAATAGTAGTTTATGATACTGTTGCATAATAAGGGGTATTAAAACATGAGTGTATGTTTAAAAACCGAGCCGTAGGCGAGGTTTTTAATAGTATTCACACGAATGTTTTAATACCTAGTTATGTGCAGTTTCATACACTACTTTATCTACACTCATACATTTTGGGATTGAACCTACTTAATCTTATTTTTTTGCATTTTCCATGCCATAAAGTCGTGATAAATGCATCATATAATATAATTTCCTTCGCCGCATTTAAAATATTTGGCGGCGTCAATTTTTCTTCACATTCACTAATATCAGACATTTTAAGCAAGGTTTTAAAAAGTCATGAAATTCAGTACAACGAAACCTGCAAAACGTATGAATGGTGCCAAAACCCAGCACATCACCGCATTAAATTGCGGTAAAAAAATCGTGCGGCAATAATACCGCATGAAATCCGTGTTATGCAACAGAATCCACCGCATCGCAGCGCGAATATAATTCGCGCGAATATTTTGAGCTCTATGAACAGGTGGAAAGAGACAAAAGTTCGCGCAAATATAAATGGCAGTGCGTAATAAGCCTAAATCGGGCACTGTTACAGACAAGTTAAAATTGGAATCAATTTTTTTTGTTAGGTACTATAAAAATGCATTTCAAAAAAAAAAAAAATTGATGGAATCTCCTTAGTGATTAACTTCTTGGATTTGTCCTGTATCATAATAGAAAAAAAGTTATTTTATGATGCAGTTGTTTGAAATCGAAGGAAAATGTTGAACTATAATGGTTTATTTTTAATTTTACCTATCCACGAATATAAAGTACGTGTTTATGCAATATTTTTTGAATTCATAATTGGAACATTACGTTGTGAGTGTAGATAAAGATAATTTATAAAATCAGAAAACCCGACTGCTTGAAAAGCGAACTAAAAGACGTAAAATTTTATTTCATAATTTCATTTTATATGGTTTTATTATGATTTTAATTTATTTATGTTTGTTTTAGATCTTTATTTCAATTTATGTAACCTATTCTGTAAGTGTTGTGCATGCCTGTAAGTGACTTGCTTACACATGATTGTTTCATTATAATGTAATGTGTAAATAAGTCGTTGATGTGCCTTATTAATAAATAAATAAACAAGGAGAAAATCATGCTGTGCAGTCGAAGGATACATATTCGCGAGCTGGCTGACCAAAACCAGCATGATGTATCCTCCGACTACACAGCATGATTTTCTCCTTGTTTACGTCTTTTTAGTTCGCTTTTCAAACAGTCGGGTTTTTTGATTTTTGGAATTAACTTTTTTTATTTATAACTTTTTAGTTAATTGTTTTTTTCGAGTCAGGTACATTTAAATATATAAGTGTTATATATTATTGAAATCACCTCTTAAAATCCTTTATTTTGATACCCCAAACGATGGAGTTGGAAGAAAAAAACAATAGGACCCCCACAATATGGCGCCCTAAACCCGTCATTTTCCTATTTTCCAATTTTAATGTAGCCAGTGACACTCGCAGGGTAAAGACGAATCGATTGACGTAAGAACCAACAAAATCGGCTAACGCGTTTGGTCTCTAGAACGCCACTTAGGAACAAACATACATACATACATACACTGATAAACAAATTACCCTCCTACGGCAGACGGGTAAAAAAGAATAAAGAGCAGTATATGCTACAAAGCAATCTTATGTCGAATGAACGTATCCTATAGATATATAGTATTATATTGTTTGCAGGGGAGCGAAATGGTACAGTAATGAGAGTACTCCACATCGGTCGTTCGGGTAGAAAAAACGCGGAGGGTGCCAAAGACTTTTATCCCGCCGGGAGAGAGTCGCGGGGGAGACACGGCTTCGGATAAGTTCCAAACAGCTGTTCAAGTGTTCAAGCTTTTGACATTATAATACTTCTATCGTAAAAGAATAATACCTTATTTAAATATAATATTTAATTCATTAGGTAACCTACTTTTATCCGCGGTGAAATACGATTTCATTTTGAATCTTATGCAATTGTTTTTATTCAATTCGCAATTTATGCAGTTGGCAATGTCTTCTACGCTTCAATAGATGTTCATAACTTAAACGATGGATGAAAATCACCGGTTGTTTAGAATGATTTGTCTTGGGACTTGGGAGTGAAAATCTGCCGAAAACAGTGTCTGTAGGTACATAAAACCTGCCAAGTGCGAGTCGGACTCGCGCACGAAGGGTTCCGTACCATTATCGCAAAAAAACGGCACGAAAATCACGTTTGTTGTATGGGAGCCTTACTTAAATATTTATTTTATATTGTTTTTAGTATTTGTTGTTACAGCGGCAACAGTAATACATCATCTTTGAAAATTTCAACTGTCTAGCTATCACGGTCAGCCTGGTGACGGACGGACAGACAGACGGACCGCGGAGTCTTAGTAATAGAGTCCCATTTTTACCCTTTGGATACGGAACCCAAACAAACAAGTTAGCTAGCTAGAGTTACACCACCCGCAATCTCAGAAAGTGAAAAATACAATTGCTGAAGTAACAATCCCTAGACATTGTAAAGAGACCTAGCCCGAATGCATTACGTAGATCACATTACATATTGATGAAAATACTACAAGAGTTAATAACACTATTTCAGTGCAGGACCACTATAATGTAGACACGTCTAGTTGTCTCTCTGGAGAGTCGTGTCGTGTGCCCGTGATCCGTCTGCGGGCACTGTGGCCAGCGGTCGCCAAACTTTGCTATGTTAGTATACATTTGATTTGTTAGTACTGTTAGTGCGCTCTAACCGCGACTGCAAAGAACCGCTTTGTTTCGAGATTAGTTGCAATCACTTCTCCCACTGATTAGTACCAGCTCAGAACCTGTTCATTGGTTTCCAGTAATTTATCTTGCGGTTCGAATGGGAGCGCTTGTAATTATTTGTCTGGACACAATGAGTCACTAGTTAAAGGAATACTTTCTGTAGCTTTGTGAGGTTTACTGTAACCGTTTTGGCTATTCAAGAGGATGCAAGCCAATACAGACTTACTTTGCCTTTGTTATAGATACTTTACATTCTTCTTCATCCCAAGTAACATGGGACAAGGGCAGGAAGATGACATTCTTCTTCATTTATTAAGTACCGGATCCGCTTAAAATAAATAACAAACAAGTCATTTTTACGACTCGGCAGAAATATATTGATCTTGTTAACAAGCTTTATTATGAAGTCGTAAAATATTTCTGACTTTCTAAACTTGATCGCAAAATGAATTTCTAGTAATATAACCTGGGTTAGAAAGTTTATTTAGTTAGTAGAGACGTTAATGTTAAAATCATTTACTTACTTACCGGTTCGCTTACTAAAATGGCACAGGTGGCTATAAAAGCTATCTAATAAATAGTATGTGTTAGTTTATGTTTGAGAAACGCTGGTCTTTATTCGGTGCCAACCATCTAATGCATAATTCCAAGTTGCTGCCGCGGTAACGCTAAATTTATGCCATACGTCACATTAATCTAGATTAAGTGTTATTAAAGAATAGCGCTTATAAGTTAAAGTTATGTCGTAAATATGAAGAGGGTAACGAGTGTTTACATTTTCGTCTCCTAGAACTTTGAGCTACTGCTACCTATTTACATCTAAAAATATTTAGGTAAGTAGCTACCGGTAGTAAAACTAAAGGACACAAATACACTGCTCCGGTCATTGCAACATTTCCAAGCACAGTTATGAAAAATAAAGCACTACTCGTGTGAGACACGTACCAGATGATTGTCGTGAAAATATACCAGCAGATGTTTGAAGTAACTTCGAGGATTTTAATGAAACAGCAAATAAAACAAAAACCGTATGCGGCTGCGGGCTGAGTTTAATCAGAGGCAGTGCTCTCGAGACGAGGATTCAGTTGTGCAACAGACGAAATATTTGAAGTCGGCTCGAGGGCGCTACCACGACCGCCACTGTTCGATTCGAGCGACGTTGACTCGTTACGCTAATTTATTAGGACACCAAGTCCCGACCATCACGATTCAAAAACGTGCTGGGATGGGACAAACTGACTCAATGGCACTTAACAAAAGGTAAAGTCATTTAGTCATCCAAATGTATTGTATTGTACGATTATTGTTATCTATGTATGTATGTGTTTTATGTATGTAAGTATTTGAATGGATCTGGGTAAAAAACAATTTCATTTTATTAACCGACTTTCAAAAAAGGAGGAGGTTCTATGTTCGACTTCTTGTAAGTTTTTTTTTTTTTAAGGTATGTTCACCGATATCTCCGTCAATTGTGGACCGATTTTGTCAATTCTTTTTTTGCTTGAAAGAGTATATTCCGAAATTGGTCCCATTTTAATTTAGTGAAGATCTGATGAAGAACTTCGAAGATATACAACAGAACTCTTCAATAAATAACGGAAAATCTCTCGGGACTGCTGCAATCGCATGTCTGTTTATTGTTTATACCATTTCATAACATAATATCACGCCAGTATGCTCTTAAGCAAATCACTCATTTGATCGGTTTCGTTCAAGTTTCATGATATTCGGGTAATCTATTCTGGCGTTATAGGAAACTTACTAAACAACTTCCCAATTAGGTAGGTACAACTAAAAAGTGAAAAATAAAAAACTTTTTTACAAAAAAATACTACCGACTTCCAAATAAGAAAACTACAAAGTGAAAAATAACTTTATTTTTGGAAGTGGGTGTCCGTAACGCAAAAAAATGGTACCTACGAATGACACCGACTTCCAAAAATAAAGTTTTCACTTTGTAGTTTTCTTATTTGGAAGTCGGTAGTATTTTTTTGTAAATAAAGGTTTTTTTTGGTTTAGTTTCAAAACCAATACATGAAAATAACTTTCTGTTAATTCGAAACTTACGTTATAATTATAATCAACACCTATTACATCTTGTAAAGTAACTCTGAGGTATCCGTTTTCCAATTACTGGATAATTACCGGTGCGGCTAAAGACTGGAAATCCCAATGAAAGTCAAACGTTATGCCTTTCGGAAACGGGAATTTAATTGATGTTGATAGGATGAACAACATGAAATTTGATATTGGAATACGAAGGAGCGGAGAAGTAACCATTACGATGTGACAGAAAATTTCCGTCGAAGATCCCTGTTTAACAATGTTCGTTTCAGAAAGCTCTTATCTGAAAAGTTAATTTGGATTTAAGTAGGTTTGTAAAACGTGCTGGTTCATTAATCCAATCGGATTGTCTGACAGTAATTAATCTGTAAAAAGAAAAGGGTCTTTGTGTTAAAGGAAAATGTAAGCCATAAATTGAGTGAACTTTTTCCTATTCTACAAAAAACACCTTCTCCAACCCTGCCATAGTTTATAAATTATGTGCGCCATTTTGGAGCCTTATCGTTATGTTAGTAATATATATATTTACTAAAACACGCGTTAATATTCGGAGCACGTCGTTCCATATAGTAGGGCGCAGGGGCTTCGCGTATTGTCCGCGCGACTTGCTACCTACGTGTCGTTTGGGTGGCTGCCAAATCTGCGTCGTGACAGAAGCTACAAGTGTCAGACGTTCACTGCTGCCAGCCGAGCGACGTTTCTTCCCGACAGATGCATAATTGGGAGAGAAATGAGGACGCGATTAAAAGTTTAAAATCATTTTCCAGTGAATAAAACAGCAACCATGTCTCAAAAGCTCGGGGAGCTTTCTTCGCGGAGAATTAAACGTTCAAATCGCCATTGTGAACGTGCCGCTCCTTGTACAAAAAGTCGACGAACCCCTAAAGAATTGTTACCGTGGTTAAAGAGAGGAAAAAAATCGCTTCTATTCTTTGGCGTCTGCATATTATCTATAAAATGCACTGCAAAATTGCATCACTCGTCCCTCCGTCGCCCTCGCCCTCTCGTCGGGACTTTGGAGGGTGATCTTTTCAATTCGCCCCTTTGGACTTGGTTGCGCAGCTCGCCTTGTTGATGCGGTGATGTTATTCAATTCACCCGATGAATAACATTGTCTCATTTACATTTTTAATATTACTTTTTCGTATCTAACTACGTTAACTTTATGGTCTCAATTTGTTGTAAGAGCTTATAAAAATCGAATAAAATAAATTTAACCAATTTGGACACTGTTGTGTACGTCATAAAAATATAATTATCGTAATGAATATGACGACCACGTATTGAGAATTCAATAGGCAATCATATTCAATAGTTTGATGACGTGAAAATTGATGATTAGGTACTCACGTCAAGCATTATTGTTTGGTTTTAATTCAATAAATTTATAAATGAATCCGTGACGTGAGTTAGGTATTAAGGAGTTAGTCGAGAAACCATAATAATCAACTCAGCTCAAGCCGCTTGTTATTAAACTCATTGTCTTTCAAGTGTCCATTAATGGCCCACAAGTTGTTATTCGTAGAATGTATCTAATCACTAGATACACTACTAGTCTACAAGTGTTTTCTTCTATGTTGTCCTTTGTAAATACCTAACTAACAAACAGTAAGTGAAATTATCGTTGTAGAAGACAAGATAGAGTATTCTGAGGAGATCCCAAAACATGAAAAACAGGCACACCTCTTTGTTTGAATCGGACAACAAGACCTTTATTTATTGTGTTTGTTATCTATGGCAACACCGGTATACCCTCGTGCGATGTATCTGAACAATATTGTCAGTGTCTGGCGTCATATATCATGTCAAATGACGCACTCCTGGGAATATCAACAGTGGCCTGTTGTCCCGTAACATCACACACACCTACGAAACGGTTCACACGCATACCATACATGTTTCTTAATTGCTACTCAAATTAGTATTTCATCGAATTCAATTTACCTAACTACTGACTCAGACAACAGTTACTCAATTTCTAGGCATAATCAAATGGGCCTTATTTATAACACCTTTTTAAGCACTGATTAGCAGATTCTTAATTCAAATATAGAAAATAATTGAATTAAGAATGTGAGATCATTAAAGTTTTTTAGATAGAGATTGCCATGCACAGTAAATGTGATATTAAAGAGCCATGATAGCTGCTATGATCATAGTTTTGGATAGTGGTGCGTGGGATCTTTTATCTGTTGGGATAGGTCATTGACTGAGCGTTAGAGTGAGGCAGTTGAACGGCGTATTTTGATAAACATCACTGCATTGAAAGGGAAATTCAATGGCGTATTTATGTACCAATATTTAATAATGCAATAATTATTATTATTTCAAGCCCGCGTAGTAGCGATTAGGTACTTCGAGGATAGGTACCTAGGTGCTTCAAAATGTTTCTAGTGCAACTAGACACAACCTTAAGGAAAAACTTGCTTTCATTGTTTAAACCTTTACCTACCAATAACGTGCGTTTTTGTCAATCAGTAACAAAACATATTAAACCTAGGTAGAGGTCCCTAAGTAAACCACATCAACTAGGTACCCGCTTAGTTACTAAGCCTAAAACTGCTGAAAAACTCGTCAGCTTATTTTTTTTTTTTTTTATGTTTTGTCTTCGCACGGTTTGTGCATTTAGCCAGTGTCACGTTTAGAATAAAATTCTAGTTTCTTTAGATTTTAGTTCAATGTCTTATTTAGGCCCCAATAAAATGGCGGTAACTTTATTGGAAGCTTCTACGGAGTTTTGTCGACAACATGTACAAACTCATGTTCTACCGCTGTCTTTTACTTGCCCACACTCGTGCACGTTCACTTATATTATTAGAATAAAAACCACCTTTTACACTATTAATTATCAATTTAACACAATTTTAGGAAAATAAAACAGAGAAGCAACATAGACGCCATCACGTTCCCGCCAAAACTCCCGTCAGCATTTTGCTAAGAAGGCTGATGACGTTTCTCATTTTACATGCCGCGATAACTTTGTACCTTTGTAAGAAATTGAAAAATCAAATTCATAATCCTAATTAATTATTATGTTACCCATACACGATAACAGCGAGTATCATTCGTGCATCAAGTATAATTATTATTGCTGTCAAATCCGACTTCTTAGATTGACACGACTATACCTACACTCAACCCTAGCTGCTGCTGTTATTATCTATTGTGATCATCTCGTTGGATTCGAGAAAGATGTCGCGGGGACCACTTATGTGTCGGCAATAAAACGTTTCTCGCGAATCTCAATCTGCGCGACAGATTGCGTTCTACTCCATTTCTTGCGAACCTTGCAAACCTACCAACCAACACACTTACGCATATTGCTACCTACTCAAGTGCTTGAGCACCATTTCTATGTACAAAAAATGATCACTCAAATGTAGAGAAAACAAACGTAGTTAACGCTTTTATTTTACATTTAAAAAGGCATCTCAATATTTTACCTCCTCGTGAAATCTTGGCAGCCGTGAGGACGAACTTTTCCTTAGGAACGTGTTCCCTTATTTGTAGGAGACGACGCGCAATTTTCCTGTTGGATGTTCAACTTTATCGTTTGCTACCGTTGAAGTTTCAGGGATGACTCATACCTGAGATTTTATATGTAGCAGTTAGCTACAGTACCGCTGAGTGTAAAATAAAAACTAGAGTCGACACATATCATGAGATGATCGCTCAAACTCCGTTTTCGGGTTCCCACGACGCGACTCACATAATTTTGGGAAAACATTTAGGTATCAAAGCAGCCTTTATGTTTTCATTTTGAAACTTCATGCAATACCTATATTGTGTCGAAATAATTACATACGAGTATGAAGTTATTACCATTTATAAGCAGTTACGAGTTACATATTATAGAACTTTCCTTATTAGGAAAGTAAAGGATAAATATATTTCTAGAATAAATTTACATAAATGTCTCACTACATATTAGGGCATGAGGTAGGTAACTAATTAACCACTGAATTCATAACTAAAATGATAACAAAATTAATGAGAAGCTACAATAATCAATTTCGTAATTCACATTTCAAATAAAATTAAATATTTTATTGATATAAGTAAATTACACAAATATATTTGAAGGCCTGACTTCTGAGATGGGTAAAAACTTGTGTTACAAGAAGTCAATTCAATTTATTTCACACTTTAAGGTTACACTAGTCGATAATTCTTCCATACAAACGTAGTCTAGGGATTACTCCACTGTGCGACGATGTACGTTCAAAATAAAAAAAAGTTCCACATTTCGATACTAATTTTATCGCATTTTTGGGCGCAAATAAATACCTTAAGAAGACGGAAAATTGCAAAACGGCTTCCATGCAGGGATAGATTAGTAGTTCAACAATGCAAATAATTTTATTTTGAACAGCTAGATTTAGTAGTTTTTTCATGATATCTAGACTGCCAAATGTCTGTTTATAAAATTTCGCGCGCTCGGTTTCGCCCTAAATCATTATCCATTTCGCTACAAATTTGCAAAAGTGTGTATTCGTACGGGAACAAGTTTACTACTGCTCATCACAGCATCTATCTCTTCCGCACGTGTTGTCGGTTGCTATAAAATGCATTTCAACCCCGCGCACAAAATAGTTCGTGCCGTCGACTAGTGTACCCTTAATTGGCATTTTCCAGTGGGTAGTTTTGTAATAGTTTATCTGTACAAATATTACCAGGTGGGTGTTCCAAGCGATCATTTTTAATTAAAATATGATCGTCTAGACGAGTGGCGAGGCGCCTGCCTACCGCTATAATGGTCCCCGATTAACGCTACATGGTCATTTAAGACTATTTTAGTTTAACTACCTGTTCCTGATAGTACCTGATAGGTAGCTATATTTGTTGTGATAACCAATGATGAGGATAAACATTTTCTACTGCTGAAGTAAACATTGCATTTAAATATTAGATATTGAATTTAAGTACACGGAATTCGCTGGATTATTAGTGCCTTTCTAAATATTTACTTACTTTGATTTTTATGTCTTTTTCTTTAAATTGCATGGCAAATGAGACATGGAACTTATACGGAGCAACCAGAACACCTCTGCCTAAAACTTCAGGCAAGACAGGCGTGATGATATATATGTTATAGGAAACGTATGAAATTAGGATTTCAATACAATGCCTAGGAAATCTATAGAATTCCTAAAATCGATCAGAAAAGTATGAAATAAATTGAATTTCTCAGATGTCCTAGGAATTGTTCAAAATTCCTAAACGGTAATAGGAAATCTGTTAAAAACAGGGTATCGGCCCGTTATGGGATGAACGGCAGCCAAATTGCGCAAGTGAATTCGGCAAGGCGAAGGGTTTGACCACTATCAAATCGACCAATCACATATCGAGATGAATGACGCGATGTGGATTTCCGTCTGTTCCCTAAGAGCTTCTCGGTGACTTAACTTATATATGGCTCTGACAGCTCTCTTTTGCAATATAATATGGATTCAATGTCAGCCGCTCGACCTTACAACAAAATACCGTATGACTATTTGCTGTGAAAGTAACTAAAATAGACTAAACGCGCGGTTTATACATCCGTTAACTGTCATATCTTTCTAACAGCATAAGCGGCCAAGCTCAGGCGACCCGCAAGAGACGTTATGTGAGGACCCCAATGCAATTTGTCGTCTAGAGTGATTCCTAGGAAAACTGTTTGATTTATAAAGTCCAGCTTTTCTCCATTCATTATTATGTCGCATTCGCTACTTCTAACATTCGGCAATGTGAATCTAATACATTTGTTTTTTTTTTAACAAATTTTTTGCCGTGAACCAATTTTGGACCTGATGAATAGAGTTATTCACATCATCAAGTTTTGTGACTGCCGATCTATTTTAAATATCAAAGATTTGTCATCAACAAATAACACCATCTTCGGTTGATTTTGTAGTAATTGGGGCAAATCGTTAATGTGAATTAAAAAGGGGAAGGGACCCAATATCGAGCCTTGAGGAACACCCATTGTCATTTCAGACCCTAGGGAGTTTACGCCGTTTACCTGAACTTTAATTTGTCTGGCTTTTAAATATTAGATAATATTTAAATAATAACTAATATTTAAATATTATTTATTATTTTAATATTTTATTATTATTTATTTATATTTTAATATTTAAATATTAGATAATATTTAAAAGCCAGACAAGTTAAAGTTAGTAACTCAAGGGCTGTTTGTCTAAATCCATAGTACTCGAACTTCAACAATAGTGTCTCATGGTTAACGCAATTGAACGCCTTCGAGAGGTCGCAAAAGTTTCCAATGGCATCTTGTGCTTCCTCCCAGGTGTTAAAGATGTTCTTTATTAGGATGACACCGGCGTCAGTTGTGAAACGCCTTTTGGTGAAACCGTACTGTTGATCATAAAAGATGGAATGGTTTTAAAATGACGCTACAATTGGTTGAGCATTAACTTTTCGAAAACCTTATTGAGAACCGGCAGAATTGACACAGGTCTATAAATATTGGCTTCTTTGCTATCCCCTGATTTACACAATGGAACTACTTTACCGTGTTTTATAAGGTCCGGTAAAACTCCTTGATCGACACTAGTGTTAAATATGAAAGCTAAATAGGGCGTAATAGTTTCAATGATTGGTTTACAGATATTCCCCAAAGATCTTATGTTGATTAAATTTTAAGATCTTTAAAATATTTTAATATAGCCTGAGTGTTTGTATGTTGAAACTTGAACTCCGAACTGCACGCATTTACATTATTTCTAAGTAAGGCAGCAGAGAGCGCAGGTGAGGAGTTAAAGGCTGCTGTAGTTTTAAGAGTCATATTACCAAAAAAGTGTCCAAATTCCTCAGCTACCTCTATATCTGAGTATATGGGGCCATGTGCAGTTTCTAAATTAAATTCAGTATTACGGTGTTTTTTCTACCTGATTCATTAGGTATTTATTATTTGTCAGGTAGTTTTTTTTTTTACATTTTTTGTATTTTTTTTATTTATCACATATCCTTGAACCATTTAGGAATTGTATAAATTACCTTGAAAATGTTGCTATTATTTAATGTTTGATATATCATTTCACACATTTCCTAAAAAAACTCGCAATTCAATAGATTTTCTAGGAATTGTACACAATTCCTGGTTTTCATAGATTTCCTATAACATATACAAGTTTGTATGTAAGTTTAATAGAAAATGAATAAGACGCACTAATTAAATCTACAAAGTAACTAAAAGAAACGCTCCTATTATAAAAATATGCATATTTTTTGCGAGGTCCGCGCATGCGTGTGTTAACCCTTCGCGTACTACGGGAGTGCGACCTTCGTAGGTCGCCGCCCCGGGCCCCGCCATTCAGTCCGCGGTCCCCTGCCGGTCCTCATTGATTTTCGGCCCACTATCATATGGTTAGGTCTACTAGAGCGCAAGGACCATCCTATCGGTTGATTTGGCAATATTAGTCGCACGTGTCCGTTGCATCACATCCACGACGAATATTCGGAAACGAAATGCTCGATAAGACACATCTCACTGCGAATGTCGGATAACCTAAATATTGGTACGTATCCATATCCTAACAGCTAGAAATTTACGAGTTAATTAATTTTTTATAGTTCTGACGAAGTGACCTCTTCAAAGAAAATATTCATAGAAGATTCGTGATTCATTTATTAAATTAGTTGAGCGACTAATTGCATTTCATTAAGAAGAACTTGGTTTATTCCAATTCATTGATTGAATACTCGTAAACAATAAACATCTTTATTTTGCGAGTAGGCATGGTGTCATTTTGTGGTTACGAGTGGCTTCGAATGGCGCTATTTGTTAATTAAATTGTTAATGTCGTATTTATAGCCATTATTTATCGATCGATTGCGTGACCAGTGAACCGTTTTATTTTTGGCATTTTGTAATACAAAATATTATTGTCAATTTGGTTGTTTTGGTATTAGACTTGTGGCTTAAGTAAGTACCTACCAAGTTTATAAGGATAAATAACAATTAAAATACTTATTACGGTATAAATGGTAAAAAGTCGACATACAACGTTGTATTAGGCGGGCGAGCTTATATCGTAACTTATTCTGAAAATAAAAATTCAGACAGTCGCGACTCGTTTTTGATTATACTCACTAATCAAGAGCAGCTGGATCTTTGGCATTAAAATACAGCAGTCAATTCGGGTCACCACTAATATTTTCGACCAACATCGTTAAAAAGACAAAAGCTTTTAGTTCGTGCCCGTTACCTGTCTAGACGGTTAAAAATAAGGAAAAACAATATTCACGAGAATTGTCATTGATTGGCATAGGATCCATGTATTATAAGGTCAAGCCAATGACCTCACCGACCTCGCTGGCACACTCGGCACTCACGGGTTACGATGTTGTATCTATACCTACAATTAGGGTTGCCAGGACCTATAACAGGAAAGCCGAACAAACCATCCAATTAAGTCGGACGTTTGGGGAAAAGGCCAGACTTCTTGACTTAATTAAGGTTCGTTTTCTCACTTCAAAATCTGCGTCGACTTTTCTACCTTACTTTTAAAATGACAATCTTACATCCAAACTTTTATTTTAATGAGTCGTCTTCCATTCGTGTGAGGATGTGGTCACCTCTGGTGACAAAGTTAATTAAACCGCTACTGGGAACCCAACAGGCCTCTGACTTGGCTATTTCAGACTTACATTAACTATATAAGTCCAGCAGACTAATTGCGTAAGTGAATTCGGCAAAGGAAACGAGTAGATTCTTTCAAAGAATGAGAATCATTTCTTTCAACTTTTTCGGTATTGTGAAACTAATTTGGAAAGAGTACAAACGGGTTTTACGCTTGTCAAATATACTTGATATTTGCATTACACAATACCAATAGTGAAGTTTTATCTCGATTCTTCCGCTTTCGTTCATTCTTTACAATCAATTCTACGTCAAAATATTGGTAATGGAAAGGAGCATAACCTTTCCGTTTCAGAGTGTAATATGCAATACGTAAAGTCGTTTTTGGGAAAGAATCGACTTGTTTGCTTTGGAGAATTCACTTACACAATTAGGCTGCGGGTTTCCTCACGATGTTTTCCTTCACCATTGCCTATAATGTCCAAGAAAAACTTAGAAAGTATAAATTTGAAAAAGTCAGGAAAAATGAAAAAAATCTGTCAAAAGCTGGACAGCTCAAGACGCATTCAAAAAGCCTAACTAAGATATTCTAAGTCCTTTCAAGAAAACTTCCTCTGCTCCAATCGATTTTTATTCCAAAATAGACCCTTGATTAATTTCAATAAGCTACAAGCTATACCTAGTTGTGACTTAGAAGGAGTAACCACATAAATGTTCGGCTTTTTCCGGAAGTCTGTCAACCCTACCTACATTACCTGCCTACGAAAGACGCCTGCGCACAATACCGTGCAGATTCTGCGAATCAACGCGTCATGATTCACGAACATCCGCTTCTACAGCATCTTTGTCATCTCATCAATGGATATAGTTAATTAAAGAAAAGGCGTGGAGAAAGTATTAATTTTCTAGTTATTTCTACTTAGCGCTATTCAGTTGACATTCGTTGATTCGTCTAATATTGCAATTAAGTTAAAAGCTTTCGCTAGCTTTTATTCGTTGCTTTTGGCACAGAATAAGGAGGTAAATAACTTAGATTTATTCCAAAGATTTCTAAAGAAAACTATGAATGATGTTTCAAGTAACTTGCTTAATGGAAAACAAGAGATGTTTTACCCCACGATTTCTGATTATATTTAATGAAGTTTAACGAGCTTAACTTTTAGCCCATCAAACTTTGGCATTAACTAGGGTTTAACACCCTCTCAACTCCAAATACGCAATTCAGAAACCGGTCCATGAACCATTGTTAAATAAACCAATCGATTAGAAGATCATGACATTGCAGTTAAGGATGCAAATTGTTAACCGATACCTATTGAATAAGCGTCATTTAATTATTAATTACGTTAAACTATTTCTATTGGAAATAAGTATTGGGTCAGCATAACGTCATAGGTAAACAATAGTTTGAACTTTAAACGCGTAGCATGTAATGGAAGCATGTTTAAATTTCCTTGTGGTCATATATTCCAATATGGCTGAATCGGGCGTTGCAACCATGAAGGTATTATAACTTCATGGTTGCAACTCAATCAGATCAGAGATCATTTCTCTTGGTCTTATCCCAATTTTATGAGGTCTTTTTTCATATTTCTCTGGTAGTCATCATCTTAGTATTCACCCCCTTTCTGGACATAATATCATTATTTTTAGGGCTCTTTAGTTAACAAGGATCCCTCATAGTTTCGCCATGTCCGTCTATCCGTCTGTCCGTAGCTTAGCTCAGAGACTCTTAGTACTAGAAAGCTATAAATTGGCAGATCTCTCAAAATTTTCATGATGACGCAGTATTTTTACCCGACCGCCGAAGGAGGGTAATTTGTTTATCAGTCTATGTATGTATGTATGTTACCACAATAGATCCCAATGGGTCCGAGTTATTTCTCGGCCCCTCCATAAGATAAGATAAGATGTATGTATGTTTGTTCCTACGTTCGCGTTCCAGAGACCAAACGCGTCGGCCGTTTTTGATGATTCTTACGTCAATCGATTCGTCTTAACCTTACGAGTGTCACTGGCTGGCCACATTAAAATGTGAAAATAGTAAAATGGCGGCTTTTGGTCGCAAATTTCGTAATTTTTTCCAAAACCATTGTGTGGGGTATCAAAATATATAACACTTATATGTTTTTTACCTAATTCGAAAAAAAATGTTAACTAAAAAGTTATAAATAAAAAAAAAACATATAATCCGACTGCTTCAAAACAGAATTAAAAAGACGTAAACAAGTAGAAATCTTGCTGTGCAGTCGGAGGATACATCTGCAGCCAAATTGCGTAAGTATATTATCCAAAGCAAAAGAATCGATTCTTTCCCAAAACCGACTTTACGTAGTGCATATTGATACGAAAAGTCGTTTTTGGGAAGGAATAGATTCTTTTGCTTTGGATAATATACTTACGCAATTCGGCTGCTGGTTTTGGTCAGCCAGCTCGCAATTATGTAACCTCCGACTGCACAGCATGATTTTCTTCTTGTTTACGTCTTTTTAGTTCGCTTTTTACGAAGTCGGATTTTATGATATTTTGATTATATTAAGAGAATGTCCTTTTTGTAGCTATTGTCTGCTATTTGCAGATTTGCCGTCATCGACGTCAGAAACCTATAATACCAACCTAACTTTGGAAGTTTGGTTGGTTAATTGTACGTTTCTGACGTTCTATCTCTAGCTCCTCCATTAAACTAAGTAGAGGGTTAAACGTTATTAGCGAAGACTATATTGATAACTTTAATGAAGATTCAGTTACGTTACTTAGTTAAGTAATGCTATTGTAATATTCAGACTGAACTCAATTAGCACAGGATCTTGATTTAATTAAAGTTGGTTCAATAAAAAGATAGAAGAAAGAAAGATTAACAATCTTTTAATGAATTCGCTACGTGAAATCAGATCAGCAATAATATATTTATTTGAATCCATATTTAAGGAGATATATAGTAGATCGAAATTAATCGAAACCTTCACTAGAGTAGGGAACAAAAATACTTTTTTACAAAAAAATACTACCGACTTCCAAATAACAAAACTACAAAGTGAAAAATAACTTTATTTTTGGAAGTCGGTGTCTTTCGCAGGTACCATTTTTTGCGTTATGGACACCGACTTCCAAAAATTAAGTTATTTTTCACTATGTAGTTTTGTTATTTGGAAGTCGGTAGTATATTTTTGTATTTTTTTTTTTTTTACGTTTTGTTGTACCTACCTAATACTCAAGTTGTTTAGTAAGTTTCCTATAACGCCAGAATAGATTACCCGAATATCATGAAACTTGAACAAAACCGATCAAATGAGAGATCTGCTTACCCCTTAAGAGCGTACAGGCGTGATGTTATATTATGAAATGGTATAAAAAATAAACAGACATGCGATTGCAGCAGTCCCGAAAGATTTGCCGTTATTTATTGAAG
This sequence comes from Orthosia incerta, assembly GCA_948252205.1. Taxonomy (NCBI): domain Eukaryota; kingdom Metazoa; phylum Arthropoda; class Insecta; order Lepidoptera; family Noctuidae; genus Orthosia; species Orthosia incerta. Next base: position 18,164,722 of record OX411760.1, read on the forward strand.
AGTTCCGTTGTATATCTTCGAAGTTCTTCACCAAATTTTGATCAAATTAAAATGGGACCAATTTCGGCACATACCCTTTAAAACATAAAAAGAATTTTCAAAATCGGTCCACAATTGACGGATATATCGGTGAACATACATAAAAAAAAAACATACGAGAAGTCGAACATAGAACCTCCTCCTTTTTCGAAAGTCGGTTAAAAAGTAGGGAACACAATCTTTTAAAGTTTACTATTTATAGAACGGAAACAGTATGTGGTATCCAAGCAGTGATAGGCCTACCTACTATGTAGGTACTTAAATTGCAAATAAATAACACCCAGAGACAGTAACATTACTCGTATGTACTATTAATTTATTGCTAGTATGTCTAGCCAACTTTATCAATGCTTAATTGTAACTTTGTAACCTACGCACGTTTATTAATGTTTCAAACTGTTTCATAAATATACTAAAGCTAAGAATACAATATGATCCTGAATGAGAAAAAAAAATTAAAAATATTTGTTTGCTCAAAATTGATCCACGGAAAATTACACAATACGGTAAGTATTGTATAATTTTCCGCCCGAAATTACCCATTCATATTTTACCTACAGTCTACACTAATCCTACCTTCCTTAAGATTAATGGTTCCAGCATGCAAGCATTTGTTTTTGAGTACAAAATAATAATATTTCCGTTCCGTAATTATTATAATGACGCATTATGGAGAAATAGGAAGGAAGTTCTAAACTAAAAGTGAAGATGTCAATTGGTACAGTTTTGACTTTTGAGGCTCAGTGCATCGACTCGTACGCAGGGTATGACGTAGCGGCTGACTCAGACGCATGTTCGACCGGTTCTAATAAATTCAATACTACAATATTTATATTTAACTTGATTTCAATAGCTATTATTTCGCTCATTACGTCTCGACTCATCGAAGCGAATACATGTGCAATTGGTTCAGTTACGATTACGTTCTCAGAATAAATTCAAGCTTTTATTACTCAATTTGAATTGTTTGTTAAGTGAAGTGTTTTGTATAAAATATTCAAGATGTGTAAATGCAGGAGATACATTGCAGTTAGAAAGGTTACAGCCATTTGGACTAATACGGTAAATATTTAATTATGAGTTTGATTTCATACTTTTTTCGTCACCAAATATTTTTTTAAATTGCACATCGAATTTCCCGCCTACTATTTTTAAATATTCTAAGTTTCAAAATGGAAGGTAAATAAATTACCCTAATTAAAATAACAAAAGGTTCGTCGACTCATTGTCAGACCCCTCTTATCGGTTGCATAAATGATTGCGTTGATCGGAAACGGACATGTCCTGCCCCAACACGCGTCGCCCACAATCTCTCGTTGCACAATGTGATCCGTCATTATCGGCTGATTTAGGACGCGCCCGTTCCGCTGCAGCTGCGAAGGCGCAACATATGCGCCAAACGCAAACGTGGGCGGGTGTTGAAGCTTAATATGAAAATTATGGGGACCAGGGCTGCTGTTTCTGTTCTGGCTAAATGTCTATGTATGATTGATTGACTATAGTTTGCAATGTAACAGTAACTTAGAATCTGTTTCATAGGAACTTCTGTTACGCGTAGATTGGGAGTTAGGCATTTGAGGTAGGGATTGGTGTCTTGTCGAAAAGTTAAAGTCCATTCGCTTCAGATGATTCAATGAATGTCCAAGCAAGAAATACATTAGTCATGAACTTTTTCTGGTGCGCAAAGGTAGTTATTGCATACACTACACCACAGTTGCAAATACCGCTACTGCTGAAAATTATCTCTTTTATATTGCATATCCTGAAAGGGCACAAATGTACAGGAAAATGAAATTCGTTTTTGTTACTAATAATACATACATAATAAGTTATAACATCTTTTATTTTTCCTTTCATTGTTATGAGAAAACATACGAAACCGCTGTTTTTTGGGCCAATTTACGCAAATAAAGGTTTCTATGTCGCTGATAAGCAAGATAAAATAAATATAAGTAAGATAAACCCAAAAGTTGGCAGAGTACAGTAAATCCTTTTAATCTTAACTAGACAACAAGATTAGGGAAAATGTTTATTCTTCATGATACTTTATAAAAATGAACTTGAAAGTTATAATTTGTAAGCTTCCTCGGAAAACGCGGAATAAAGTTGAGGATATAAAACCTTATTATTAACTCTTGAACCTTGTAATATTTCTCAGCCAAAGTCGTTAGAAAGCCAGTTAGCGAGTCAAGAAGACATTATAATGGTGAATGGAGGATCTCTCTCGATTTTCTTTCAACCATTTTTCACTTAACCTAGTCAGCTTTCAGAGTGTCTTTTGCGAATTATCATTATCAGTATCAGCTAGTCTTTTTGCAAAAAGCTGTTCGCGTTTATCATTCGTATAACCGAATGTGAATTGATATCTTAACATTTTAAATGATTGCTGATGAGGCTGTATGGTAGGAGCAGTGGTTGCCCAGTGGTATCAACCGCGACTTACAAGTAGTAGGTCGTGGGTTCGAGCCCAGGCAGGCGCTTTACTTTGTGTAAATTATTTCATCACCACTGCTCTGAAACGATGAAGGAAAACATCGTGAGGAAACTGGCATGTCCTAGAACCAAAAATTCGAAGACATGTGACAACCACCAACCCGCACTGGGTCCGCGTGGTGGATTACGGCCCATTCCCTTTCACAGAGAGGAGGCCTGTGTCCCAGTTGTGGGAACATTAATAGGCTGATGATGTTGATGTTGAGGCTGTCATTTGTTGAATATCTTATCACTATCAATATCATCAATATCAATACATTGTCATAAAATAAATCTGTAGAAAAGTCGTTTAAGTACAACGAAAGAAAGAAAGAAAGAAAGAAAGAAAGAAAGAAAGAAACTTTTATTTGCAAATATGGGTACAGTCATGCTTGATGTCATTTGTAGGTTACAATGTTCAGCCATATTTTACCAGCGGCATGCAAATACATTCATTAAAATTTGATTAGAAAATTCAATATAAAACAAAAACATGTCAACCAACAATAATAGCATTAACATTCATTAAAATTTGATTAAAAAAAAAAAAAAAAATTCAATTCAATGTAAGACAAAAACATGTCAACTAACAAAAATAGCATTAGTGGTCAAGATTATAAAAATTACAATGCACAATTTAATTCATAGTGTCATAATCTTGATTCACAATGTCATAATTTCATAATTTAATTCATAATGTCATAATTTCATAATTTAATTCATAGTGTCATAATTTCATAATTTAATTAAAAATGTCATAATCTAATTCATAAATAAATAAGTTACAATTATAATCAAATCAATATTTTCTCTGCTAGAAAATCAGTCACACTATAATATGCCTTATTAGTCAAGAATTTTCGCAGTGTTTTTTTGAACAGTGTAAGTGGTAACTCTTTCCAGCTCTTAGGGATTTTATTAAATATGACCGGTGCCATGCAATAGACACCCCTGCGCATCAGTGCAGTATTAGACGACTGGTGACATAATTGACTATTATCACGCCTGTTTCTTGGAAATGCATCTGCTATACGCTTAAAACGACTTTTGTTTGTTTTTACAAATATAGCCACTTCCAATATATACAAACAAGGCAGTGTTAAAATTTTATATTTTTTAAAATAGGGCAAACAGCTATCCGTACTTTTAAGATTGAACATTGCCCGTATGCAGCATTTCTGTGCCTTAAATGCACTTACTTTATCGGTTGAGTTGCCCCAAAAAATGACTCCATAACGTAGGTGTGATTCTACTATGCCATAATACGCAGTCAGCAATGCATCCGTATTTATAGTGTAGGATAGATTATATAAGGCGTATGCAGATTTACTTAGTTTTTTGCACAGATTATGTATATGTGATTTCCAGTTGAGTTGGCTGTCAATCGTAACACCTAAGAATTTTGTAGTTTCAACGTCCTCCACAACAACATTATTACAACTTACAGTTAGGTTCATACTAGGCATACGTTGTCTAAAGTGTATAACTTTTGTTTTGCATAAATTTATTTTTAAATTGTTCTCTTCCAACCAGTTTACAACTAGTTTTAAAGATGCATTAATGTCATTTTCATATGTCTCTGCATGTTTACAGGGTATTATCACTGTGCTGTCATCGGCAAAAAGAGTTATAGGTTGTTCGATACTTTTAGGTAGGTCATTAATATACAATATAAATAAAAACGGCCCCAAGACGCTCCCTTGTGGTACACCGTATAAAACTTCTCGCTCTGTCGAATGATATATTTCTTCAATATTATTAGCTAAGTTAATCTGGTTAATTTCTGTTACTTGTTTTCTTTTTCTTAGGTAGGATTCAATTAGTTTAAGAACGTTGCCTCTAATGCCGTATATTTCAAGTTTTTTTAGAAGAGTTGTGTAATGTACGTGGTCAAAGGCCTTGGTCATATCACAGAATATGCCACAGATAGGTTTACGTTTATCAACATTATTAATTATTTGATGTATTGAGTCATATATAGCCATATTAATCGTCATTTGTGGTCTAAATCCCTTTTGTTCGTCAGATAGAATAATATTTTTGTCAATAAATGAATATAATTCCTTATATATGTATTTTTCGAAAATTTTTGAAATTACTGGTATCAGCGAAATAGGACGGTAATTTTCTATTAATTCTTTGTCTTTGTCTTTTTTAAGCAACGGCTTTACTATTGATGTTTTTAACGCATCAGGGTAAATGCCTGCACTAATACTTAAATTGATAATATGGCTTAGGTGAGTACAGATTTCATACGATACATACTTCAATACCTTTGTACAAATTCCATCATATCCCACGCTATTTGTATTGTTTAACGACATTATAATCTTTTGTATGTCTAAAGGTACGCTCGGTGCCATAAACATAGATTTACAATTGGAGTTTATTTTACAAAATTTAGGGGAGTAGGTGCTATCTAATTTTGGTTGAATATTGTCTATATAGTAGTTGTTAAAAGTTTCTGCGATTCTCTTGGGACCTGTCAGAACCTCATTTTTTATACGAATTTTATTAATATTATGCTTGGGCAAGTTATGCTTTGTGCGGTTAATGATTTGCCAAATAGTTTTAGATTTGTTTTTAGATGATATTATTTTATGATTGTTCTGTGCTTTTTGTGTTAAAAGTATAATTTTCTTATGTAAACGGGAATATTTATGAAATTTGAATTTATTAGTGTTATTTTTATTTAGTCTAAATTGCCACAAAAGTTTTCGCTTCTTGCGACTGCATAATTTTATTCCTCTAGACAACCACTTAGGCCTTTTTATTATTTCTGTTTTTATTAATCTTGTAGGGAAACATAAATCGTAGATTAATTTGAATAATTCATAGAATTTATTATATGCCACATTTGGATCATCAGTCTCGTAGATTTCAGAGAATGAGAGACCTTCCAAGTAGCTTTTAAACTTTACGAGATTTTCTACACTATAATCTCTTTTTGTCGTGAGCCAGTATTTGATGGAATATCTTCTCTGTACTGGACAATGAAATAGCTGTGCCGTATGATCGGATAATGCCAATTCGATAACGTCAGTCTTACATGACTTACCAAAATTATGCGCAAAGTTATCTATACATGACATGCTGGACAAACGAGTTGGTTGATTTAATGCTAGCTTCATATTGTATCTCATTAATAAACACTCAAACGCGATAGTGTGACTATTTTTTTTAAGCATGTCTATGTTGAAGTCGCCACAAATTACAATGTTCCTACTGTGCCGTGAGCGAGATATTTCACGCAAAAGTATTTCGAGCTTATCCATGCAACAATTTAGATTATTGACGTTTGGCACTCTGTAAATACATACAACAATTATCTTGTAGTCCGTAAGCTCTATTGCACAACATTCAAATATGCCTGGAGATGACAAGTTTGTTATTTTAGGCAATTCCTTCCATTGAATACCGTTTTTCACTAGAATACAAGCCCCTCCTCGCTTTTGCTCTTTTCTACAGAAACAACTAGCTAAACAGTAATTCGGTATATACAATTGATTTTGGAATCCATCTTTCATAAAATGTTCCGTAACACAAACAATATCTACATTCACGTTTCTTTCAGACAACTCGTCCAAACATACTACCAGATTATTCGATTTATTCAATAAGCCGGCAATATTTTGATGCATAATTTTTACGTATTTATTGGAGAAAAAACAGTTCATTTTTTTGTCCACTAACACCGGAGGAAAGTTTAGGTACATAAATTTCATATTCATCAATAATTTCTTTTATCATTACATTTAAATTAAAAAATATATTAGTCATACCATGATTGTTCACCAAGCCAGTAATTTCCCAAAACATTTTATAATCATAGGACAAACAAAAATTTGAATCGAACAACCACGCGTAGTTATAGGTATTTGCATCCAAATATAACAGACTATTAAATGTTTCTATCCTTCCGTTATACACATTTGAATAGTCATTAAGTCTAAAAGTGGGAGAACATATCACAATATTTGTATGCTGTACTTTTAAAAGTGTTTCCCGCATAGTAATTATCAAGTCCACATAATTGTTTGTTTGCATAAAGTCCTCTTCGCCGATGAAAATCACACAATAGTCATTTAAAGTGAAATTTTTTAATTTATGCTCTATGTTGTTGAGGAGACTTATTATTCCGCATTTGGGCGTCAAATAGTGGCAAATACGATCATTAGAAAAGGTATCTTCAGCGATCGTCAATATTTTATTCCTATTGTTACCACTGATTATACATATTTTGCGGTTTTTAGTGCAGGTTTTTCGAGTTTCCATAGTTTCTTGAAGGTTGGGTGTGAGTTTTGTTGGTGTGTCATGACCAGTGTAAAGTTTTTTTATTAAATTAGGACAGAGTTGATTTGTAGGTGCTATTACCGGTTTTTCTACACTATTTACAATGGGTGTTTGACCTTGCGTGCTATGGTCTTGGCGTTTCTTAACAAGTTTTTTTACAGATGTCTTCACTTTTGCTGGGCTGTTTGTTACTTTTTTAAATAGTTCGTTTTCCTTAGTCAGTCTTTGTTTAATTTCTTTGAGATCACTGATTTCTAGTAGCAATGACTCAATTTCTGTATGGGCACTTTGTAGCTCCAGTTTAAGCACGTTTACTTGTTCCTTCCATTTTTGTATTTCTTCACTTTCATCGTCGGACATTTCCGGCATGCTACTTACGGTATCGTTTAAACCCGGCGTCAATTCGCTGTTATTTAACGTCGTATCCGAATGTGTACGAGCACGACGAAAAGTAATATTCTCTAGGGAGTTCATTGTTATTTTGCTTATATATCTATATAATATTTTATTTTAGAATATAATCCAATTTAATAATCCAAAAAGCGCTATTGTTGGTGTTATAGCTGAGGATCGAACCATCGACCTCGGTCACGTCAGGCGCAGCCGATACTACTCGGCTACCGAGTAAGTTAACTGTTGTGGTGAAATATGGTGTTCGCTTCCTCAGTTAGTATTATTCGTTATCGCCTGTCATCGCTTTGTTACCTTATAAGGTGATTTGTCGGTCGATGCGTGTTTAACTAATCACCAATAGGATGCGAGCTGCTTCTATGACTCACTGTTTACACTGGGTTACGACTTTTATTTTTTACTTTTGTTTGAGTTTATTGACTGTTTTATGAAGTTAATAACTTTCTGTCGATATATTATATATGACTATTGGCACTGAGTTTTCGTATATTAGGTTTATATTTTATTTATACACACAGTTGAAGAGCACTTCACTACACATTTTGTTTTTTATTGAGTTTATTCGATGTTTAGTTTATTTTTTATTAATATATGCACTATAGATTTTTATGCACTGTAATACTGCTGAATTTTTACTGTAGTCACTTAATTCACGCTTAATAATTTTAAACTTTGCGGAGCTATACAAAACACGTCTTAGTGCGAGCGCGCGCGCGCGAAGTATTAACAACGAAAATATTTCCTAAAAAAATAGCCAGGTTGTTAAAGGATAACTATTATAATTACCCATTTCCAGCATTATTGGAGTTTTTGTCTGTTTAGTTGTGCACGCATCACATAAAAATGTAGATAAATTTTATACATAAAATTGTGCGTAACTTGAAGTATTACTTAGTTTTTGTTTCATCGCAATCGGTTCACTTATATCAAAAGATATATGAATTTAAAGTGTTCAAGAAGTAAAATATCACAACACACGCAATTCAGATACTCGGACAGTTGAAATCCATATTCGATAGATGGCGTTGTGCATTTGACGTTATTTTCTGTATGGCGGTGTTAAGATTCTCCGCGAAAGAATGACCCTAGAAAATAAATTGGTAGGTTGGTAGGGTAGGGTATGTAGGTAAGCAGGGTAGGTAAGGTAGGGTGGGTAGGGTAGGCAGTTGACGGGGGTAAGCCGTGGGCACACAGTTAGTCTCCAATATTTGTGACATTGTGATCTACAGCATTAAGCTGTTTGCCATGGATCACCATCTAGTTCAGTGTCGAAAGTATCACAATCCTCTTAAGATTTGTTGTTACAACTGTGTTTTCCTTGTTGCAGTGCATGGCGCGTGCGTTGTACGACAATATTGCGGAGTCGCCGGACGAGCTGGCGTTCCGTCGCGGCGACCTGCTGACAGTCCTGGAGCAGAACACCGGTGGCAGCGAGGGCTGGTGGCTGTGCTCACTTAGAGGAAGACAGGTAACAAACTATTTCATGGCTTCTAGCAAAGCGAAAGCGGTGATGCTCGAAGACGAAAATACTTCGATTGAACGATTTGATTTTAGTGGAGCAGAGGTTTGAGTTAATAGCGTGTGTTTAGATACACCTGTGTTCATATTGGCGGATGATGATGCCCATATCAATGAATCTCCCAAGAATTCGTTTTTGGTCTCACCATCAGCAGAACGAATAATCTGGGCTTTGTATAGGTAACAAACGGAACTAACTTCATCAATGCGATCAGCCTTTTCTTGATTCGCTATGGATCTTGATGAAAACATCCATTAAAATCAAGTAAAAAAAAAATATTCGGAAAAATGAAACCTTGAGAAGACAAATTATAGGAGGTTGACATATGAAAGTCCAACGTTCTGACATAACTGGGGAAGTGACAATGAAAAAGTCACGATTCTAGCGAATGATGCCGACGGTCCATCCAAATATGGGATGAGGGGTCACTTAGAATAAGTGTGACAAGTTCAAGTTAACAATGCATCTATTCTCTTTTACTGAGACATGTCAATCAATGCTAATTTGTGTTGATATTATACGAAACACTTACTTCTTTATACTATGACTTAACTAAATACTGGTCCCTTGTCAGTTGTCCCATTCATAAACTTTTACGATGTAATAATATGAGTATTATGCTTATTATTTCCTGAACGTGCGTTATCTTAATAGTGACTCATCTCACGTCCATATTTGCCTACGACAGCGTCACGGTCAAAGTTGATAATAACAATATTGTTTTCTAAGGTTCAAATTCAAGGTAAAATCGCGTCATTTTCAGGGAAAAACGTACGTCCTAAGTCTGGATGTTTGTGTACGTGATGTTTATGTAGGTAGTTAGGGACATTTCATGGTGGCTGTAAACATCACGTACACCAGATGGGATAACCGATGTTATCACAATGGTGCCATTGTGTGTATTTAAAAACTTCTTGTTTACCAATTTTAGATACTTGTTGCAACTGATCTTTGCGAAAGTTTAACTCTGAACATAAAATTTTCTCTTCGGCTTTAAAAAAAACGTATCGCTTTCGATTCCGCACTTCAAATGATTGATTCAGTTGTTTTTCTTTCCAGGGAATATGTCCCGGCAACAGATTGAGGATAGTAGCTGGCGTGTTCGACGCCAGTGGCGCCATGCAGCGGCGCAGGACGCGGGCGCCGGCACCCGTGTCTCACCAACCTATGCCCACACAGCAGTCACCTGCTTTTACAAAAGTAAGCTATCGATATTTACAGAAACGAAGCGCCATTGATATGTAGATCTATTGAAGTTCACAGCCCGAGCATGGCATGCATATGTTAAACCTACATCTGCGTTAGCGATTCGCATCATTTTCTCCTCAGCTGTTACTCACGTTCACGTGTTCTTCCCCATCAGATCGAAGAGTGCTCGCACTACGACGTGCCACGCGCTCCGATGCCCGTACAACGCATTGGCATGTACGACTGCCCTCGACCGTTGGTCGACTGGTATGACGCCCCACGCGCTCCACGGCCAGCCAGCGCCGACTCGGCGTGTAGTGGCACTGGGTCCCTGGCCTCGGCGACTTCCAGTGCTTCGGCAAACTCCGGCAGTTCGGTGCATTCGGCTGCCTCCGCCTCCAGCACGTACGATGTGCCAAGGTCGCGCGCGCTGCCTCTGCCCTGTGATGCTGCGCTTGAAGCCCTCGATAGATTACAGGTTGGTAGACAGTGATGCAGATAGTTTTATAGAAACTTCCATAGAAAGCATGCTCTGACTATTTCTGGTAGAGGTACTAACATCATTCAAGCCGGAGTAACTGATAAACAAAGACTTTCCTCCACACGATACCAGTATGCTATAGACTTATGATAAAGTCCATTGGTTCTCTTGGTGGAGGGTGATGGTTTAAGGACGTCTAATTCGGTAGCAATTCATCCTTTGATCTTCTTAGCTAAAATATGTAAGACAAAGACTTTAACGCAAATTTGCCTCTGTTTTGTCCAGGAGGAGGCTTCAGCCGCAGTGTCCCGGCTGCTGTCGTACGTGTCGCCCGGCTGGCGGCGGCGCGGCGCGCTGCGTGCCCGCGTGCTGGACGTGCGCGTGGCGGGCGCGCGCCTGCGGGCTGCGCTGCATGACCTTGCGGTCTTCGCTGACGCCACGCTCGCCAATGCACATGATGCACAAGACAAAGGTAAGAAGAACCACTTGGATTGTCTTCGCGTTGCACGATCCGTCCTGTGCGACCTTCATCCATTGTGTAGTCTTGATCTTGAAATGAAATATCATTGTGAGGTCACTCAGTCATAAAGTTCTCAAGTTTATTTCCGAAAAGGATTTCTTATTATACTGTATACTATAGTGACGTGACTCATACCTACCTAAACCATGGTGATAAATGGATATTTTCGAACCTCAAAATGCATGACATCGCATATTCGTCTTTTGAATCACCCTAGCAGGTTTTTTTATTGAATCAACATTAAAGGCATTACTTATGTTTTCCAGGTATCGCAGTAAAGTTACGTCCTCTGGTGAAGGCGTTGAAAGACGCGGAGCGTATAACGCATGAGGCAACAAGTGCACTGGACGCAGGAGACTGGGCCCCCGAGCGCCTGGAGCGGGACCGGGAGCCCACTGACGGGACCGAGGACGCGCTGGACCAGCTCGTGTCGTGTGCGCGCTCTCTTACCGAAGATGTGCGGAGAGCTGCCTCCTTCATCAACGGAAATGCATCGCTGTTGTTTAGGTGAGATACCTTTTCGGTTTAGGCACAAGCGTATGAAGGAACATATCTAAGTACCTACCTACCGAGGAACGGTAGTCAAAAGGTAGGCTTTCGAGCAAAGGGGCTCCGGCGTCACTAACACTAAAATGTAGGTATGGGGAACCATTCGAGCACAGCAGCGACCACACAGCACCTGTGCTGTTTAACGGTGCTTTGTGGTCGCTGAAGCACAACAACACTGTTGAAGCGACAGTAACAGCTAAGCGTAACGCGTATTACAACGCCCATAGGCATTTATTCCCGTGTATTTCCAATGTCGCGGCATTAGTGACACCGGAACCGTTTTCTTCGGGAGATGCTGCGTTACATTACACGACTAAACGTTCCTTGGCAGGTGCGAAACTTGCTCATGGTTCTTTGGGAGTTTCTTTACCCTCTGCTTGACTTCTGAAACTAACGAATACCATCTAACTAATGAGTTAAATTCCAGGCGATCACCTGCAGTGCCAGTGCCAGAACACGAATGGACGGAGGAATATGACTACGTAAGACTGGAGTCCCGCACGGCTGTGGGACGGCGCAACGCAGAGATTAGGGCTGCGCTGCCGGACAAACTCAGGGCTTCCTTCGACGCTCTCGTTAGAGACGCCGATCATGCGGGCGAGGTAAGATGTCTAATAAAACTGGTTTATTATAAAATGACCCAAGAACTTATTTTTATTCAACCTTTAGTATCCCACAACTGGTTAAAGGTTTCCCCCATAGCCTTTCACTCTTCCCAGTGGTCTACATTGATGCCTTGACACAAATAAAAAAAAAATATATTACCTAAGATCTTCTGAATCTTACCCGCACAATGTAATGAAAAACGCCCATCTGTTTCTGTCCTAAGCCACAGATAATATAATACTAGCATACAGATGCCTCATCCCATACAAAGAAACCGTGCCGACGTAACTAGCGTTTTTCATCTGATTATTTCGATTATTTTTTCTAAATCGATCGTGTTCGGTTCCGATCCACGGCGATATATACATCACCATCTATATTCGTGGTACGGAACAAACGCGATCGATGTACAAAAAATAATCAGTATCTATAATAAGTACGCCACGGTTTTTTTGTATAGGATGAGATACCACTGCCTAAAGCTAAGATCTAAGGCACTTCTTGCAGATGATTTTAAGGAACTGTTTAAGTTAGATTGTTTCTGAAATCAATTCTTATGCTCCTCGTTTTTTAGACGAAACAAATGAATGCCCTAATATTACTACTGTTGGATTTTCAACTCTCGACTCTGAGTAGAGTGTTGAAAATTCTACAGTGCGATGTTATTTAGTAGGAGTCTATTTTAGTAGCCAAAAAGCATTAATGTTCTTTGTTTTTTTTCTTTATCAAAGTTTTCTTATGATTACGTTGCTAACCAAACCCATGCTTCCCCAGGTAAGCGCAGTAGCAGCAGCGACCCGCCTGCCTGCCGACGACCGTCAGTTGGCCGCGTTCTATGCCGCGCAGGCCGCCACGTACGGCGCGCACCTAGCCACGGCTGTGGAGGCCTTCCTGCGCACCATCGACATGGGGCAGCCGCCCGACGTATTCCTCGCGCACGGCAAGTTCGTTGTGCTCAGCGCGCATCGCATCGTGCACGTCGGCGACACAGTACACAGGTGATTACTGATGACCATTGCCTTTGTAGTTTTATTTGATTGTTTAGAATACTTTTACGCCACAAATAACTGTTTGTATTTAACTTAATTTGTAACAGTATTCTATCTCCATCATGTTCAAACGATTAACGGAACTAAGGATAGCCAGAATCATTTAAATTCGTATAGTGACCATCTTCGGTAGCCTAACCGAGTGTAATGCGGAATTTTTATTTCCATAAAAGCAAATATTAAATTTACCGTTTGCCCACAGGAGTGCCCGCCATACTGGACTAAAGACGCAAGCGCTGAGATGTTCGGATGCACTGTCGGACGCGCTGGCGGCGACCGTGGCCAAGACGAAGGCGGCGGCGCAGCAGTTCCCGTGCGCCGGCGCCGTGGCCGCCATGGCGGAGGCCGCGCGGGGGCTGGCCGCGCGCGCCGCCGAGCTGCGCCGCGTGCTGGTGCGCGCCGCCGACCCGCCCGCGCCGCCCGACTCCACGCCCGCCACGCCCGTGCCGCCCGCCACCACGCCGCACACGCCCCTCACGCCGCTCACGCCCATCGCCGCGCCCGCCTCGCGCACCACGCTACAGATATAAACTGTACGGACGGACGAGTACACCGTCCGTGTGGCTTCATGCCGACCGAACGCCTCGCCTGCAGCCACGGGCTGCGGAGGACGCCCTCGGGCTGCAAGCTGTTCCTCGCGCCCCCGGTGGGGTGACAGAACACTTTGTGCGCCGCTCGTGGTTCTGTCCTCACCTCGCCTCCGGGCGTTGTTTAGACGCGCTAGGCCCGGCGTCCGCTTTGCCGTGCAGCGAGTTCGGGCCGAGTGGACGCCCCTGTGGCACCCCCTATGAGTGTAGCATTACCAAAGAGCCGAGATAGGCTGAACGATAGCTATCGACGTAGACTGCCGGTATGATGAAGAGTAAAACGCAGAGTTTCTATTTAAATGTTAGTATTTATACGTTTACGATAAATCGAAGGCTGCTACTAGAACTTTTTGTTTGTGTCGCGTTTCGCCGCGAACTAGCAGGGCGAGTTTAAAGTTGCTGGATGCTCATTTTGCCGTAGTGAGTTGAGTTGTCCGTCCAGTTTTATACAATTTTGCATCAGTACCGTATTCGTAGAATGAGTTAGTGAATTGTAATGTGTGGCATTGATTCTGTCGAGGTGTATTCAGACGTTTTAATTTAATTAAACTTATGTGGTGTTTGTTACTTTACAAAACTCGTGAAAATGAGAGGATACACGCAAATGCAAGTGACTAATCGTATGTGTTCATACGTATATGCCTGTGCTAAAGAAACGCTGTTGCGATGTCTCATCGCTTTCTTGCTATTTCACCAAGCATTATCTGCGAGCACAGATGTGCGCCTAAAATAATGTTTGAACGTTTACACATCTAATCTCGATAGATAAATTAAAATAATAATGAATGTGCTATATTTTATGATCATGCCTAATAGCACTATTGAGATAAATTGGACCATAAGTGTAAAACTATGGCTGCATTTTGCCTATCTCGAGGGAGTTTATTGATAGCCGTAAGAAGGACATCTAATACGTCGCATAAATGAATTTAACAGTGACAATATTCTTTTACTATTAACGACTAATGAATTGTTTAAATGTTCCTTGTAAATGGCTCAAGTTGACAACGATGAGTGTTTTATCAAAATACGTGGTAAAACATTCATGTAGAGATCAAGTCAATGGAAATGTTTTCATTTGCCGCAGAGACTGACTCAACAGCTCAATTATACTAAATTATGTTAAAGCTCATCTTTATATACTACTTGTGGCTTGTCATTACTTAACTACTTACCGCAATAGCGTTACTGTATGTACGTACCTACGTTTTGTACTTTATACATATGACATTAGTAGATAGACGTAGGGTATGATATCAATGTAAAAAGCATGTTGTATATTAGCGATGTGTAATATAATATATTTTAGACGTTGTAGTTTAGTTAGGTATAGATGAAATTGTACAAATGCATATTAATAATTTTAATATTGAATTATAATTTAATCATCTTGTAAAACGCAATCAAGTAAAATATACAAAATTTTCGTATCTATAAGTTTGTCTTATTTTATTATCCTGAACGTGCAACGCGCGCTGATACCGATGCAGCGGAAGGCAAGTATCCAAAAGCTGCTAGATAGGTATTTGAGTGTCGATACTCATCATCATCATCACTGCAGCCGAAAGACGTCTAGAGCTGAATGTACGCCTCCCCCAAGTGACCGGTCCCGTGCGTCTCGCATCCAGCGTATCCCCGCAATCCTCACCAGCAGCCTAGTTGCGTAAATTGATTCGGCAAGGCAAAGCGACCACCGCGACCAATCGACCAATCACATGCGATATGAAAGACGCGATGTGGATTTCCGACTATGTGATTGGTCGATAGGCTGCTGGTCTTCGCCGGTTCACCTAGTGGGTGGCCTTCCAACGCAACGTCTTCCGGTTCGCGGTTGCCACTCTAGAATTCTTCGGTGCCATCGGCCATCCGTTCTGCGAGCAATGTGCCCTGCCCACTGTCACTTAAGTTTGGCAATTCTTGGGATATGTCGGTAACTTTGGTTATTATGCGGATGTTTTCATTTCTGATTCGATCACGCAAGGAAACGCCGAGCATGATAGCCCTCTCCATTGCCCTTGATTTTCTGATGAGGCCCATTGTGAGCGACCACGTTTCGGTCCCGTAAGTAATCACTGCCAACACACACTGGTCATAGACTTTCGTCTTGAGACTCGTTTTTTTTAATCGTAGATAAGCTTGCGCTTGACCACTATCTCGACTCTGCTCTCTCTGTTGGATGAGAAAATACCGCGCAACCTCCCGAACGCAGCCCAGCCAAGTCGGATTCGACGGTTGACCTCTTTCTCTAAGTTAGACGTAGACCTATCTTACTGGGGCCGAGCCTTCACCTCTATATTATCGCAGAATTAATTTGACAAATTGTCAAGCAAGCGTTATCTGCTGTGATTGGCTGTTGAAAATTCATTTAAACAACCTGGACCGTTTGTCCCAGGTGGACAAAATCGTCTTCAACTTCGAGTGTAGTCTCCGATCTTGTCACGAGTGGGTGTTACATGGGTATTCACCATGACCTTGGTTTTGTCCATGTTCATTTTAAGACCCATCTTTCTGAAGCTCTACTGAGGTCATCTAGCGTTGTACTGAGGTCCTCCATGGTCTCAGCCATGACCACTATATCGTCGGCAAACCGAAGGTGAGTGATGTACTCGCCATTTACTTTGATGCCAAGCCCAGTGCAGCGCAGCGGTGAACAGTTTCGGAGATATGACGTCCCCTGTCTTACACCTCGCTGCAGGTTGAATACTCCCGATGCTGGTGGAGGCTGCGAAGTTCTAATTTTTTCAATCTTGAAACCCACGGTACGATGATGATGGTATGGACCACAGATCATAGAAACAACTATGATCTGTGGTATGGATTGAGCCGGTGGCGCCACTTATATTAAGAGAAAACAAAACAAGTTTAAATTATTCATTAAAAAAAAGTTTTTTTAAAACACTCTTTTTTCGTATTCTTCTCAGCAAACCCTTTCATTTGATACCCATATCATGGCAGCGCATAAAAAAATGCTACACCGCCATCTTGGGCCCTCCGCCATATTGGATTTAGAATGACGTCACACATACACGTTTAGTTTGGATGACAATGCATGGTTAGCTGAGAACCATGCATTTTCATCCAAACTAAACGTGTATGTAAAATTTCATCTTAATCAGTGGATAACTGCTTTAAAATTCAGTTGCAAGATTTGACCCGAACACACATTGAAAGTTAAATAAAAGCTTGTAAAAATAGAGACATTTCTGGCATTTTTAATATTTACACAGATTGATTCAAAGGTGAGAAGGTACTTCACGCCAGAACAGCTGCTCAGCTTGTATCAAGCGCAAGTTCGATCATGCATGGAGTACTGTTCTCATCTGTGGGTCGGCTCTGCCAAATACCAACTTGATGCACTAGAGTCGATCGAAAAGCGGGCCAAGAGGCTCATCGGCGATGAGGCATTGGTTAAGTCAAAGCTCCAGAGCCTTGAACATCGTCGTCGAGTTGCCGGCTTGTCGGTTTTTTATCGATTACATTTCGGGGAATGTGCGATGGAATTGCATAATCTAATTCCGCCCAGCCCGTTTCATCATCGGACTACCAGACGTACGGCGATGCGCCATCGGTACATGGTGGACATCCCACCCATACGCACTAAACGTTTTGAAAATACTTTTATTATGCGTACGGCTAAGGAGTGGAATTCCCTGCCGGAGTCTGTGTTTCCCGATAGCTACAACCTAGGGGTCTTTAAGTCAAGAGTGAATAGGTTACTTCTAGGCAAGCGTGCTCCATCATCGGCCACATCATCGCTTACCATCAGGTGAGATAGTGGTCAAGCGCGAGCATATATAAGATAAAAAAAAAAAAAAAAAAAAAAGATTTTTCAGCTTTGTTTTTCATCCATGTAAACGTAATTATAAAAAATCTTTGAGATTCTCTGGACCTTAGGGTCCTGGAACTTTGAAAGGCGTACCAGTGGCCGAAACCAACTCACAGACGTCTTGTTAGACATGTAGGATGAAATGTAAAAACATTCTGGATAGGTTAACAAAACATGAAATGAAACAAGTTATTATCACAATATCTGATATATTTGCAACAATTCCTTCTCCTAGTAGTCCTACAAATATGCTTAATTCAAATTATAATATAGGTTCTCTAATCCTTAAAAAAATATTTCAGGCTTATATTCTGCACGTCAATTATATTAACGTAAAATAAAATAATGAACTTATCAATTAACAATCAAATTAACATTGACACATACATAAGTTGGTACAAAGCATCAATTTAAATGTACGCACACACTAGATTTGGCGAACCGAAAACTCACTCTTTTCGACTGAACTGTACTGCAATCCGTACACTATGACTTTAGTTCTATCTCACCAGCAATTGAATATTTTTTTCATGAATGTTCTTGTCTATTGGTAGAATTTATGTCAATGGTACAAAGTAACAATTTACACAAATTATAAACACAACTCAGTGAACAGTGATCACTTTGAAAGAAGACATGGGCCCTAATTTAGGCACAGCCTTTATCTTGGTGGCCCAGCCCAGTATTATACGATAGACAGATTGAATTTTCTGTGTGACACAGCACAACTGCGAACTACTTATGTCTTTTCTCAATATTGCACGCGAAAAACTTGAATCAAAGACAAGCACACAGAAGATATTCTGTGACGAAAATCGTAAACAAAACTTGAAATGAGGAAACTGACAGCCGAAACTAAACAAACAATGGCTTGTCTTTGATCTATAATTTAAAACAAAAACTCCAAATGAGCGTGCATTCACACACTGCGGGTACCGCGCGGTTTCAATGCGATTCTAGAACCGCGCGGTTCTTATTCACGAGGATCATCAAATTCTATCAGAAGTTGTCCGCGTTTCGGAACAAATGTTATTGATGCTCCATTGGCGTGGCCATTTACTGGGCCCAAACTATTTGAAGAGTTATCACTGACTCGAAAAGAAGAAGAGGAACTAACTTAGGGCTTTGCCACACTGGATGCGTTCTGCGTCCTGCGGTCCGGTCAAATTGAACGGTGCGGTAGTGTTCGAGTGACCCGACCGCAGGACGCAGAACGCAACCAGTGTGGCAAAGCCTTTAAAGTTTGTTCCTCTTCTTCTCCGCCTTCGCCTTTGTATCGAGCAATTCAATGTTTACAAGTCCATACCGAACCGGCCGGAAAATAGGCACAAATCATCAGCAATTCTCTGCTAAGTGTCGAAATTGCCGATTATTACAATAAACTTCTAAGATGTTACGAGACGTACGGGATCTGTCAATGTGGCGACACAGGGGAGGCCTATGCTCAGCAGTGATGATGTTACAAAGATAATATTGTTTTTTTAACCGAATTTCGAAAAAGGAGGAGGTTCTATGTTCAACTTCTTCTTTTTTTTTTTTTGTGTATGTTCACCGATATCTCCGTCAATTGTGGACCGATTTAAAAAAATCTTTTTTTGTTTGAAAGAGTATGTTTCGAAATTGGTCCCATTTTAATTTGGTGAAGATCTCATGAAGAACTTCGAAGATATACAACAGAACTCTTCAATAAATAACGGAAAATCTCTCGGGACTGCTGCAATCGCATGTCTGGTTATTGTTTATACCATTTCATAACATAACATCACGCCAGTACGCTCTTAAAGGCTAAGCAGATCTCTCATTTGATCGGTTTTGTTCAAGTTTCATGATATTCGGGTAATCTATTCTGGCGTTATAGGAAACTTACTAAACAACTTACCTATTAGGTAGGTAAACTAAAAAGTGAAAAATAAAAAATCTTTTTTACAAAAAAATACTACCGACTTCCAAATAAGAAAACTACAAAGTGAAAAATAACTTTATTTTTGGAAGTCGGTGTCCATAACGCAAAGAAATGGTACCTACGAAAGACACCGACTTCCAAAAATAAAGTTATTTTTCACTTTGTAGTTTTCTTATTTGGAAGTCGGTAGTATTTTTTTGTAAAAATGATTTTTTATTTTTCACTTTTGTCGGTAACACAGATACAAGAAACAATATTGATCACTGGCAACACTTTCAAGTAGCGTGGTACTGGTGTATGTAGTGTTGCGCTCGCGTCTCCTCTGCGGAGTAGGCGAGCGCGGGGTGTGCGGGGGGCAGCCTCATCTCAGCTGCTACAGCCTCCAGTCTCGCAGCCCGGAGTTTTAGCGAACTTTCTCTAGCTTTACTCTCGCGTTCCGCGGCATCGGCTTGTAGTAGATCTTCTATTCGTTTTCTTTTTAACTGTAATTAAATAAAAATATAATATATTAGCTGTCCCACGCGGCTTCGCTCCCGTCAACTGGCTACGTACCTACCCTATCCTACCTACCCTACTCTACACCTACCCTAACCCTACCCTACACCTACCCTACCTACCCTACATACATGAGTGCATAACTCAAATCAAATCAAAATCAAATATATTTATTGGAACAAGAAAACAGTTTACAAAATTTGAGTTCGTTAACAGCCGCATTAGTATGGAATACTGTGTCGCGGCCATTAGCGCCCACCTTCAAGAAGGGAGACGACAGCGTTCCAGGTATACATATTAACAATAAAAAATAAATATAACAACAAAATATATATGTATGTAAGATTTTGTGGAATAACAATATAAAAAATATAACTGAAACCGTTTACGCAGCGCACGCAACGGAAGCCCTGAAAAAGTAATATTCTTACCCGTTTTTGCAACATTTTTTCATTAATGCTGCGCTCCTATTGGTCGTAGCGTGATGTTATATATTTATTTATTTATTAACACACATAATTTATGACACAGATCTCAGTGCAGCCCTGGCTCTTGTACTAGGAAATCCTGTATCACAAGAGCCAGACCTCTCCAAAAACAGGGAATATTATACAAAAAGCAGGAGCATGATAGACAGAAGAAAAAAAAAAAAAAAAAAAAAAAAAAAAAAAAAAAAAAAATATGAAAAAAATAATAATAATACAGTTATAGCATGCACACATTATTAGGTATACAAACTAAGATTCAAACGGGAAATTGATATCCTTAAAATTAAAACATAGATAAAAATAAAAAGAGATAATCATTAAATAAATTAGAATTTTACATTGCATAAATTTAAATTATTAGCCATTAATACATTACAATTATTAGTATTTCCTAGATGAGAATAATTAACATTGTATAAAAGTAGAATGAAACATTGCATTCAAATTAACAGGGCAGAGTGTGCCACTCACCCCGAGTGTATGTGAGGGGTGTGGGGGGGGGTGAATGGGTGTGTAGTGTGTAGTGTTTAATGTTATTGATTGGGAATTCAAGTTACGCTTCCAATTAAGTTTTCTATTTCCTCATAACTGAAACCGTCCAGCCACTGTGTAACCCTTTTCTTGAATTGGAAATTGTTGAGGTGTTTAAGGTGTTTCATACCCATATCTTTACCGATTTTGTTGTATAGTCTTGGTGCAAGATAGAAGTAGTGCCTGTCAGCGAAGACGCTCTCAGTCCTTTCAACTGGGCACCCGTCCCTACGCCCGGACGAGATTGGCAACCCAGGAACGACGTAGCGGTGATAACGGCGCAGACATTCTAATATAAAGATCTTCCGAACGCTAAGAACTTTGGCAGTTTCGTAAACTATAGTGGTGGGTGTCCGGAATCCCAGAGACAAATTAACTTTCAGGACAGCACGCGGCGCCCGTTCCACCTCAATCATATGGGTACTACCAGTGCCACCCCAGGCACAGACAGCGTATCCCAGGATACAGTGACAGAGGGCTTTTTATGTTTGCATCAGAAGTTTGGAGCTGGCAACAAGTGTCAGGGTTTTAAAAATATGAATGAGCTTGCGAACTCTTTTGGCTGTGCCTGAGACATGTTGCGTCCATTTGAGGTTCTCGTCAACGGTAACGCCCAGATATTTTATGCAATTTGATCTAACCAGCTCAGGACAAGCGCAGGAGGCACGGTTAGAGACATTCCTATTGCAGGGGAAAGTGTGGATGGTAACTTTAAAGTTTTCGGGGCTACCTGCTTTCGTTTTGCTGAAGCACAGGTACTTCGTTTTGGAGGCGTTTAATGATAGCAGACTGTCCTCAAGCCACGCTGTTACTCGGGAAAGACCCACCTCACAGACGTCCTCCAGGTCAGTCCACGACCTTTCATGGAACAAAAGAACAGTGTCATCAGCAAACATCATGACTTCTGCTTTGTCAATTGTCGCATCACAAAGCTCATCTATGTACACCAGGAATAGTGTGGGGGCAATTGTACTTCCCTGGGGAACTCCGTAAGTACAGGTAGCGTCATCACTAGTCATACCATCGAGCCGAACGCATTGACTTCTTCCCGAAAGGTAGCTCAATAACCAGTCCTGTGGCACTCCTCTAATTCCGATACTGTCCAATCTGCTGATTAAAATAGGGATCGAAACTGTGTCGAATGCCTTCTGCAGATCAAGGAAAATACCAACACATTTTTCTCCTTTATCTATGTGATTAGTGATGTTTTCTATGTGATGGATATAGCCTATAACCTTCCTCGATAAATGGACTATCTAACACAAAAAGATTTTTTCAATTCCATCCAGTAGTTCCTGAGAATACCCCCTACATACAAACTTACAAATATTACCTCTTTATAACATTATAGTATAGATATATATATTCATATATACACTTTTTAGCTGTGGTAAATAGCATAGAGCAAGTTCAATAGTAAGGTACTTACAAATGCCCGGAGTTATGCCAGAATAGATTACCCCAAATAACATAAAACTAACATAACCTGTGATATGAGAGTGTACCAGGGTGAACCGATATATCTGCGTACCTATTTAGAGCGTACCAGCGTGATGTTATGTTATGAAATGGCGAAAACAATAAACAGACATGCGATTGCAGCAATCCCGAGAGATTAGCCGTTGTTTATTGAAGAGTTCTGTTGTATATCTCCGAAGTTCTTCATCAGATCTTCACCAAATTAAAATGGGGCCAATTTCGGAACCTACTCTTTCAAACAAAAAAATGATTTTCAAAATCTGTGCACAATTGACGGAGATATCGGGGTACACAAAAAAAAAAAACAAAGTCGAATATAGAACCTCCTTTTTGGTAAGTCGGTTAAAAAGCAATCCATTTTTTGCAGCCCGTTCATCCGTTTGCTAATGTTATTACAAATTGAGTATAGTTAAAATATGAAATTAACGACAGCGTTACCTTTTCGGTTTCCAATTTGTACTTCAATAATTCTATTTTTAATCTTACAACTTCTTTATTTTCTAGCTGACTAATTGAACCTAAAATAAAAATATTTGTTAGTTTAGTATGGAAATATCAAACGACAAAAAGGCACTATATAAGGGCAATCTCAGAACAGTTTAGCATTGAAATGTTGCATATAGTTATACCTATATCAGTATTCAGAACAGTGCTCAAAGGGTCCATGCCGTTGTTTACATCACTAATCGATTTATTATCAGGCTCTATGTAATCGCCATCACTGTCGTTATCGGCGTCCATACTGCTCTGGCACTCAAATAATGGCTCCGATTTGATTTTCTGGAAAAGGAAAAATAAAATGGATTAGGTACTTATCCATTCATACTTCAATTTTACGCTTGGAAACGCGAGTGAATACACTGCCGTCCCTGGTCGCCAGCTCATACAATAGGGAACATGCAATGCGTCTGTCAAAAAAAATAAACAGACTTGTAAAGAAAAACACTGCAAAGGTACAGGAACATGGAAGTGCTTTCAAATGCTTCTTGGCTTCAGTTTATAATTTTACAATGCATGTACTCGAAAAGAGCGTTTTCCAAGCAGCCAAACTGTGCGGCAAGTGTCACTTTTTTTTACTAGTGCTTTTTACTTGCCTGTACTTTTTTAATTTTTAACTCCAACTGAAGCCCGCCGCATAGAGTTTTTATTATTTGAGACAAGTTTAAAAAATTTGTGAAGTACAGATTATCATTCATATAAAAGGTAAAACAAAACTAATACTTCATTTAAGGCGTTTTTAATTACTCTAGATTTAGATTTTGATCAATAAATTAATTTTAAATATTCATTAAATATGTTTGGCAGAATGAATATTTTGCTTGTGCCTTTTTGCGTTACGACGTGACAACTATTTGCACATGTGCAGTAGATATGCCCGAGGAACTATGAACTATTATTTAATCTGTGGATATGCTGAGCGCCCTTAAATAAGCGCCATTTAATTAATTTCTTGCTTGGTTCAGAGTTTTTTTTTTTTATTTCCTCGCACAATGCATAGTAAAATTGTTGTATACACGTGCGTAAGATGATTTCCGACTCGTGTCGATTTATCCACTCATCGGAAATCACCTACTTTCCGCACTTGTAGCATAAATAACTATAAAAAAATCGGTCCCACACTTAAAAAGTTTTGGTGTGATCCATTGTGTACAAGGGCATCGCCAGCCGATGGCCCAAGTTGATAATATATGGACAATGGGAAAAGTATGAATTTAAAATATAGTCAAAAGCACATGAAGCTTTACTTAAACTGGTAGTGCGAGTCTTACCCCTACGGCGATTGTGATAAAACCGGTACAAAGTCTTATGTCTACACGAGCTCAATACAATAAACAAAACTTTTCACATCACATCACATCATCAGCCTATTAATGTTCCCACTGCTGGGACACAGGCCTCCTCTCTGTGAGAGGGAATGGGCCGTAATCCACCACGCGGGCCCAGTGCGGGTTGGTGGATGTCACATGTCTTCGAATTTTTGGTTCTAGGACATGCCGGTTTCCTCACGATGTTATCCTTTACCGTTTTGAGAGCAGTGGTGATGAAATAATTTACACAAAGTAAAGCGCCTGCCTGGGCTCGAACCTACGGCCTACAACTTGTAAGTCGCGGCCGATACCACTGGGCCACCACTGCTCACGCAAAACTTTTATTCTAATATTCATCATCACATATGAAATTGGCGTTTTGTAAGGGAGGAACATAAAGTCGTATTTTTATATATAATATATTTATTTGATCAAAGTATGTACCATTGCTATCTATGCACTTATGCCATCTCATAGGTAGTTCATTGTCCCCTTTACTAAAAAAACCATTCGGATGGGAATCCATAAAATCGTTGAAGGCGCTTTGGACTGCCCGATCGGAGTTGATTTTTTTCCCTTGCAAGAAGTTATCCAAATTTCGAAAAAAATGGTAATCTGTTGGAGCAAGTCGGGGAGTACGGTGGATGTCTTAGACATTCCAATTGAAGCTCCTCTAATTTGGTAGCCGTCTGTTGTGCAGTGTCTAGCGTTGTCCTGAAGCAGCAGTGGCCTAGAGCGATTGACCAGCCTCGGCTGTTTAGCAGCTAGCTTTTCCCATCATGGTTTGCAGTTGCTGACAATAGACATCCGCCGTAATCGTCTGGCCAGATTTAAGAAAGCTGTAGTGAACGACACCGGCACTAGTCTACCAAACGCTCACAAGTAATTTTTTTTGAGTAAAGGGGAATGCCCATTTTGTAAGGGAACTTGGGCCCCTTTGAAAAAATGGTTGTATCTTAATGAATTTGGTTGTATATTGTAGAAAAAACACGTTATATTCATAATTAGAAAACATTTTTTATTTATTTTGTGGAGTTCACGAGAAATAACGATGTTTCTGTTCTTGAAATGAACCCTTATTACAATGCAATAAGGTGCATACAAATGTCCAAGTGAAGAAACCTGATCTGTTGTTGTCTGTACATAAAGAGTAAAGGACACGGATGGAAAAAAAAACATAAAATCTAAATCCTATTTTTGGATAATATTGAAATTGCAGACACGATACATCATAAGGGGCCTGCGTATGGACAATCTCCTTTTCGTTTGGGGCAGGATTTGGCTAGTTCGCCAGGGTTTCGCCAGCCATTGCGATGAACGCTTCCGATTATTGTATAGGTAATCCAAAAATCCACAATTCATCACAGGTAATGATTCGATTTAAAATCCTATCATTATTGTGCCGGTTGAGTAATGTAACGCAGCAGTCGATGCGAGTTTGTCGGTTTGCTGCACTCAATTCATGAAGTACCCACCTTTCAAGCTTTATCACCTTCCCAATTTGCTTCAAGTGGATTAAAACAGTTTTACGCTAACACCGCAGCCTGCAGCTAACTCGGACGTGGTTAGCGATGGATCCGCTTCCACAATAGCCTTCAATTCTTCATTATCCACTTTGGTTTCCGGCCGTCCACGGGGCTTGTTCTGCAGGTCGAAATTTCCAGAACGAAAACGTTGGAACCAAAACCGCACTGTGTTTTCTTTTGCGACACCGTCGCCATACACATCATTAATCCTTCGAGCTGTTTCTGCAGCACTGGTGCCACGATGGAACTCGTACTCGTAAATAACGCGATATTTCAAGTTTTCCATTTTGTAAACTGACTGGCGCAAAGAAAAAACCAAAAGAGGCAAAAACAAATGAATTACGGGTTTCCTAACAAAAATGCATGATTAAATAGCTGTATAAATTTAAAATTGGAATTCCAAACCAAAGAGGAGAAATTTGAGATCAAAGTGGCCAGTACGACAAAACGCCAATTTCATAGGTAAAGGACCTAATATTATATTAGAATAATAAGTAGAATAAAAAAGAATTTGGAGATAATTATCAAAAGGTCCATTGAAAAATACAAGATATTAATAATAAATTTGTCCAGCGAGATCCTTTTTTTTATGTAATCAAAACACAATCTTCGGGGGTTTTTTGTAAATTTCTTGATCACTTAATATGAAAATCTTGTAAGTTTTCTGTGTACACTCCATCATGGTCAAACTGCGATTTTCCTCCATAGTACCTACTTCTTAACCAGGTTTTTAGTCTCCTTAGGCTCATAAACGTGTGCACGGTAGAGCGATCATAATTTTCAACGCTTTGCCCGTTTCAGGAAAGAAGATTTTGTCTCTTTTAGGACATCAACAACGGTTAGATATGTTTAGTTAAGAGTCCCTTTCACGAGCCAAAAACAGAAAACAGCTAGTTTTTCAGCTTTTTATATGATAAAAAACATAATGACAACAATAAAAACGACACGGGTCCGTCGTCTACAAGCCCTTGAGCGAGACTGACTGAATACCTCGTGCGAGCGTAACGGTTTGTAAGGCATTATTTGGACAATTTATTACAATAAAATAAGTACTCAAAATTATAATATAAAAATTTGATTCGATTGATAAAAACCTTAAATTTCAAATTATTTACCAGTTATTTTTATATTCAACATATTCTTACGCGTAGACGACGCTTTCGCACATGATAAAATTGCCTTTTTGCCGCGTGGACAATATTTTTTTTAAGTACAAATACAATAAACTTTGAAAAACAAAATTGGTGGCTTACTAGTATACTATATGCCCAGTCCATACCATTTTTTAACCGACTTTCGAAAAAGGAGGAGGTTCTATGTTCGACTTCTTGTATGTTTTTTTTTTTTTTTTTTTTTTTTATGTATGTTCACCGATATCTCCGTCAATTGTGGACCGATTTTGAAAATTCTTTTTTTGTTTGATAGAGTATGTTCCGAAATTGGTCCCATTTTAATTTGGTGAAGATCTGATGAAGAACTTCGAAGATATACAACAGAATTCTTCAATAAATAACAGAAAATCTCTCGGGACTGCTGCAATCGCATGTCTGTTTATTGTTTATACCATTTCACAACATAACATCACGCCAGTACGCTCTTAAGGGGTAAGCAGATCTCTCATTTGACCAGTTTTGTTCAAGTTTCATGATATT
Organism: Orthosia incerta; assembly: GCA_948252205.1. Taxonomy (NCBI): domain Eukaryota; kingdom Metazoa; phylum Arthropoda; class Insecta; order Lepidoptera; family Noctuidae; genus Orthosia; species Orthosia incerta. The sequence goes on from OX411760.1 coordinate 18,192,144, forward strand.
CGGGTAATCTATTCTGGCGTTATAGGAAACTTACTAAACAAATTGCCTATTAGGCAGGTACAACTAAAAAGTGAAAAATAAAAACTTTTTTACAAAAAAATACTACCGACTTCCAAATAAGAAAACTACAAAGTGAAAAATAACTTTATTTTTGGAAGTCGGTGTCCGTAACGCAAAAAAAGGTACCTACGAAAGACACCGACTTCCAAAAATAAAGTTATTTTTCACTTTGTAGTTTTCTTATTTGGAAGTCGGTAGTATTTTTTTGTAAAAAAGTTTTTATTGTAGATTATTATTCGCCACCAGTAAGCTGAAAAAGCAATTGTAAACCTGGTGTTTCGGGGTTTCGTAAAAACGTGTTAGGAATTTTTCTAATTTTTTTTAAACAGTTGTATGTGACGCAAAAATTTGCATTAAAAGATTTATCATATATCTTGTAGTTATTGAGAAATTTGCACTGAAAAAGTAGCTGTTTTCTGTTTTTAGCTCGTGAAACTTGTAGGGGCTCCTGAGTGGACTTAGGACTTTGATTTCTTCACATTTGGCTACATTTTTTTGGCGACGCCCATGATTGTGTACTTAATTGTAGCGTCGCCAGACGTTACTTGTTGGAGTAGTGTCAAGGTGCTGATAGACTTGAGCATTTGCTATACGTAAGCTAGTGTGATAATGTTAATATAAACCAGATAATATAGAATGCTTACCCTGCTGGAATCTTCTATCTTTTGGTGTTTATTGTTAAATTGCTTAAAATATTTTTTTACATTATTACTCTTTACCAATTTTCTCATATTTGTAAACTTCGTGCGTAATACTTTCGTGGTTCGTTTTTGTGGACTTAGTTTATTGTATGAACTTGATATCTGAAAAATAAAAGTTTAATTGTAATTATACAAAGATTTTTTTACTGCTCCAGAATGATTGCATATTGTCAAGGAATGATAAAATATACTTTTATAAGAAACTGTTTTGGCCTTACCCTTTCCCAAGCCCGATTTTTCATTTTAATAAAACTAGAAGTGTTTGTCTTAGAAAATATTATGTTTTTCTCTTGTCGTACACATTGTAGCAGTAAATTGCATTCATTCACCGAAAAATTCATAGACCGGTTTATATACCTGAAAAAAAAAACAAATGATTAAACACTGAAAATTGGCAAATTTTATCAAAGTAAGAACATTATTATTTAAATAAAAAAATTTAATGTTGCATGGTCATGAAAACCATTATAACTTATATTTACAAGGTAAAAATAAATACCTTTCGTTTTCTTTACCACCATCTGCAAATAGAGGGTATTTTTAGAATCAATGCTCTATCTATACATTGCGCAAAAACTATGGGGCTCCTCTGCAAGATATGCTCCACCGCCATGTTGCCCTTCGTGCCCAGTCGCCTACACCTTTTAGAATCAAAGCTTTTTATACACTATCTATACATTGCACAAAAAACAAGATAGCAATATATTTTTATTCAGTGCCAGTGTGGGGCCCTTTGCAGGATATGCGCCACCTCCTTTTCTTCCCTTCGGGGCGAGTCGCCTGCACCTAAGGCATAGCACGCACTGCGATTTTTATTCGCGCGATTTTTTTTTCCGCGCATTCTGTGACCTATGGAAATGTATGAAGCTGCACGCACTGCGGAAAAAAAATCGCGCTCAAATTGTACTAAGGCTTAGCACGCACTGCGATTATTAATCACGCGAATTTTTTTCCGCACATTCTGTGACCTATGGAAATGTATGAAGCTGCACGCACTGCGGAAAAAAAATCGCGCTCAAATAGTACTAAAAAATTCGCGCGAGATTTTATTCACCCGAACAAAAATCGCAGTGCGTGTTAAGCTTAAACGTCGCGAATGACACGAGCTTTCCAGCAGGTAGCTACATACTGTACTGATCGGACAAAATTTTAATACTTGACAAACGACTTAATCGACACGAAAAGATGAAGAAGATTTTTTCAATACAGTTGTTAAACATGGCGTACTTTCAGAGGCTATAATTATGATTCGAAAGTTAAATCTTACGCATAGGCATCTTTCTGTTACGCGGTCGTGACTTTTGTTTACGAGCTCGATCATTATGTTTGCAGTTTAGTTTTAAATTTATAAGTCAATTTAAAAAAGTTTAGGAACAAGGAGTTTTCAAACATAGAATAAAATGGGATAGATTTTCTAAGAGGAAAAATGAATGATTCCGTACGTTTTAGCATTGAATTTTCAAAAGTCTTATAAATGGTTGTTTAATATATTTAATTACCAGTTTTAATTTAATTATTTTCACATCAACATTTGTCAAAAATCGAATAGGCTGTATAGCTGTATAGGCTGATATCGTTGTAAAAAAATAAGTCCAGTTGCAAAAACGCACCATAAGTCAATTTAAAAAAGTTTAGTAGCAAGGAGTTTTCATACATAGAATAAAATGGGATACGATTTTAAACGAGGAAAAATTAATGATTACGTACGTTTTAGCATTGAATTCTCATTTTTTTTTTAAAGTTCTTTAATATGTTTAATTAACAGTTTTAAGTTAATTATTTTCACATTAACGTTTGTCAAAAATCGAATAGGCTGTATAGGCTGTTTCCTTTGTAAAAAAATATGTCCAGTTGCAAAAACGCGCCATATTGAAATTTTTTTTTTTTGTGAATAAACAAATCTAATTCTTTGATTTGTTTTTACTGTTTATCACAACTGTATTGAAAAACGTCGTGTGATACAAGGGTGTGTAGTTTATTGCAAACTCGTGTCATTAAAAACCCTCGCCTTCGGCTCGGGCTTGTTAATGACAGCTCGTTTGCAATAACCTACTTCCCACCCTTGTATCACAATGTACTATTAAAAAATACTAAAGCATTAAGTATAATGTACAAAGAGATAATAGTAGTTTATGATACTGTTGCATAATAAGGGGTATTAAAACATGAGTGTGAGTTTAAAAACCGAGCCGTAGGCGAGGTTTTTAATAGTATTCACACGAATGTTTTAATACCTAGTTATGTGCAGTTTCATACACTACTTTATCTACACTCATACATTTTGGGATTGAACCTACTTAATCTTTTTTTTGCATTTTCCATGCCAAAAAGTCGTGATAAATGCATCATATAATAATCTCGACTTTGCTGGTAAGAGATTATGAGTAATTTTCATCGCCGCATATAAAATATTTGGCGGCGTCAATTTTTCTTCACATTCACTAATATCAGACATTTTAAGCAAGAATTTTAAAAAGTCATGAAATTCAGTACAGCGAATCCTGCAAAACGTATGAATGGCGCCAAAACTCAGCACATCACCGCATTATCCGCGCATGAGCTAAGGCTTAGCACACGCACTGCGATATTTATTCGCGCGAATTTTTCCGCCCATTCTGCGACCTATGGAATTGTATGAAGCTGCTCGCATTGCGGTAAAAAAATCGTGCGGCAAAAATACCGCAGCGCGAATTTAATTCGCGCTAATATTTTGAGCTCTATGAACAGGTGGAAAGAGACAAAAGTTCGCGAAAATAAAAATCGCAGTGCTTAATGAGCCTATAGCGGGCATTGTCACAGACAAGTTAAAATTGGAAGCAATTTTTTTTTACTAGTTACTCTAAAAATGGCATTTAAAAATTTTTAATAATTGATGGAATCTCCTTAGTGATTAACTTCTTGGATTTGTCCTGTATCGTAATAGAAAAAAAGTTATTTTATGATACAGTTGTTTGAAAATCGAAGGAAAATGTTGCACTATAATGGTTTTTTTTTTAAATTTTACCTATCCACGAATATAAAGTACGTGTTTATGCAATATTTTTTGAATTCATATTTGGAACATTACGTTGTGAGGGTAGATAAACATTATTATAGACTAGTACATTACAACTATTTTCTTAATTTCCCTCGGTTATCATCGCATTGCCGAATACTAACGAATGCTAATTTCCATGTCCAACAATTATTAGATTTTATCGTGTATAGTAATTTGAATTCAGAACTAAGTAGGTACTTTATTGTTGTTTTGTTTTCCGTGTGAACTATATAGAACTGTAAAACTATTAATTTGCCTGCGACTATAGCGGCTTACATTCCATTTATAAAATTAAATCATTCAATCAATTAAACATTAAGTTAAAACAGTATTAACAACTATATATACTTCCAAGTTGATTGAGAGCGTCCGGTCTGCACAAACTGATAGAAATCCGCAGACACGTAAAGTTTGCCGAGGGCCATTAAGAAAATAGTTGTACTGTAGTTTGTTAGGGCTGATTTTTCAATACTCAGGCAACTTTTGTCTGAAGACTAGTTATAACCATTTGTCAATTTTTTATACCTTCATTTATTCCTTAGTTAAAAGTTATCTGACAATTGAAAATTAACCCTTATTTAATTTATTTTATTTCATTAACTAAGTATAGAAGCAGAATACAAACCCATGGAAGAGTCATTAGAATCCTTGTCTTCATTAGCATCCCAGTGTCCTTCAGTAGATACCTTGTGATTTTCTGTTTCTGTAATGAAAAGATTTATAGCAAATTAACTAAGGAAACATTTATATATATTAATATTCCCCCAAACCTTCTTACATTGCTGCTCAAGCAAGCTTTTCAATCCATTGAATGTCTAATATTTAGATCAATATACTTCTTACTAAATCAACAACAAAAACTAGTACTTTTAATACATTTAAAAAAAAGATAAACAAAACGAGGCACTTTTAAAACAACTGACTACACATAAGGCGGGCTTTTCAGGACAGTAAAAGATGTTCTTTTTTTTTTTTGGTGCCAACGCGACAAGGTTTGGCTGGAACGGCCTTGTTAGTGGTAGGTGAGTGCCTTTCTCACTCAGGTACTGACCGGGTACAGTTGCTTCAGTGAGTATCTGAATAGGATTGGGCGAGAAACCACGGCAAATTGACGAGGAGGCTCGAGGGGTGTCCTGCGTGGGCCTCTGTGCGGCAGGTCTTGAACACCATGATCGGGCGATACCTCACCTGTATTTGTCAACAGTTGTGAGGGCCATGCTGGCAGAGACAGAAAACTGGAGGGAAATAGCCTCCTTTTGTAAAACATAATGGTTCAGAAGAAGGCCGACGAGTAGGATCGTGAGAACGTCAATCCCACTCGGAGAAGAAGGCGTCGGGGAGGCAACCACCTTAATGCCTGAAACGCCGAAACCCTGTCTGCATCATAAGCAGGCGGGACTCCGGCGTCGCGGGAGCTCAGATTGGGGACTCTGTCCGCCCAACAAGTGACTCCAGGAAAGATGATGGCACAAATCGCTGCGCGCAGAGGCTTAGGGGAGGAGCTTATTCGGGCTCCCCAGGGATGTGCCCTAACAGGCGTTGCACAGAGGGGGTGCCGGGATGGTCTTAAGAGAGGTTACGGGCCCCTTCTACATGCTGATGGCGATAACTGGGGTGGTTTTAGTGAGGTAAAAATCCCACACTCCCACTTCCACTGGGATTTTCCCCAAAAGTCCAGGCACCTTTTAAAGGTTTCCCCAGGTTAACAAAAAAATAGTGGAAGTCTTTCTAAATTGTGAAAATGATCTATATCTGGTACATGAGTGATGATGATGAGTGATTAACAACAGAAGCTGGCGATGGAGTTGGTTCAGAATGTCCTTGTATCAACGATGATTGTAAGTAAGGGCAGAGATGGGCTGTCGTGCTACGTGTCCGAAATTGCGTATACGCAATATTGCGTAGATAAGCAACCTGGACAAAATAAATGTTAGTGGTGGCTACCTACGCAATATTACGCACCGCGGCATCCTTCTATGAATTCGTTTCCATAAAGCCAACTATGAAGTATTACATAGTAGGCCATTTGTATGGTGGCCACTGATTGTGAGTTGACGGTTAACTTCGGCATTCAATTGGTTAATTACAGGCATCTAACAAGTTAAATCACAATAATTTATTTTGTCTTAATCTCTTAAAGTTCAACACTAATTATAGAGGAAATGGTTAACTAGAAAGCTTATGTCATGTTTGATCTTTCTATACAGGTTGAGTTTTTCAAATAGATGTGGATGGGCAAATCCGAAACTATAAGCTAAGTGCAGAGTTTAATTATTTTGTATGTAAAACAAAGCTCTTTAATTTATGTTTTAGTATGGAACTAAAACTTAAATTGAACATAAAATTAAACAAATCAAATTAAAAACTAATTACCATTGAGGTCTCCATCAGACTCTAACACTGGCTCGCGATCAGCATCAGTGCTGTTCTCCACCTCACACATCATAGTCACCATCTGGTTAGTCATCTCGTCACACTCACTGTACCTCGGATCTAACAAGTTCTTAGAAATGCTCCTTGCCTTCTTCTTCATATTATCCCATTTAATTTTCAAACACTCTGCACTTCTCTTATGCCTGAAACCTTGTCTGTTGAAAATTTTTGCTATTTTCATCCATGTGACTTCTTTAGCATGACTGGCAGCAGCAGTAGTTGATTTGTTCAACACTATTGTTTTGTATTTCTCAATTATATTCAACAACGCTTTTATTTCCTCTGGGCTAAATGTAGGACTTCTGTGCCGACTGTAAATTATGTGAGGAAAGATTAGTTTATAATATATTTATTATGTCTACATTTTATGTATTGTATAGTAATAATCACATTGAGAAGTATTACTTGAAGTATAGCAATCAGCTAAGCTTTTACTATAATGCCTGTTTACAAAAGCTAGTGATTTAATTTAACAGATGAATCCAAAAATAAATTTCACACTTAATTTTTATTTACTTACAAGAAAGCAGAGCCTGTAGGTTCTTCCTGATCATCATCTTCCATTATTTTGAGTTTTCTAATGTGGAAGTCTATTAATATTATAATTTATATTAAAATTTGTACGAAATTATTATTTCGGTACGGACACAAAAAAACAAGTATCGAATTACCGGAATTACCCAATAAATCACAGACGACTTAGCAATAAATAATAGTATTCTATTATAGGAGTATATTATTATACCGTAAGTGAGTTTTAATATCGAATTCGTTTTGTTTATAAAAAAAAGTCCTCTGTGGTTTTGTTGTGACTTTTGACAGTAAGTTTTTTTTTATTTTATTTTTTTAATTCTTTTCCCTTTCGGGAAGGCAAAGGGATCTAGCCCATACAGCCTAGTCATCAGTATTTTTTTGAATTCTTTAGTATGCATTAGAATGCGGATGTAACGTATTCTAATGTTTTTTGGAGTATTTGGCAGCAAATTATATCGAGTCAGCCTTCCCAGTAAGCTTTGCGGAGGTAGTCAATACTACAATAAAATTCTCCGCTCCACAATCCTGAGATCGCTTCTGTCAATGATTTCACACATTGTCCAGTTGCGTAGACAGTTGAGACACAAAACTACACCAATTTTATATCACAATATCCACTAGGAATCAATTTGCAAATAATAATAACAGCCGCTGAACTTCACTCGAAAAAATCCCGCCAAAAACTCTCTTTTTTTTTTTTTTTTTTGATTGTTCCTTACGGAACAGGCTAAGGTCTGAGACCATGCTGCCTAGTCATCAGTTAGTATTTTTCTTAAATGCATTAGAATGTGGATGTAACATATTCTAATGTTTTTTGGAGTATTTGGCAGCAAATTGTATCGAGACAGCCTTCCCAGTAAGCTTTGCGGAGGTAGTCAATACTACAATAAAATTCTCCGCTCCACTATCCCGAGATCGCTTCTGTCAATGATTTCACATATTGTCCAGTTGCGTAGACAGTTGAGACACAAAACTACACCACTTTTATATCACAATATCCACTAGGAATCAATTTGCAAATAATATTAACAGCCGCTGAAGTTCACTCGAAAAAATCCCGCCAAAAACTCAGTTTTTTTTTTTTTTTTTTAATTTTTTTTTTTTTTTTGTTTGTTCCTTACGGAACAGGCTAAGGTCTGAGACCATGCTGCCTAGTCATCAGTTAGTATTTTTCTTAAATGCATTAGAATGTGGATGTAACATTATATTCTAATGTTTTTTGGAGTATTTGGCAGCAAATTGTATCGAGACAGCCTTCCCAGTAAGCTTTGCGGAGGTAGTCAATACTACAATAAAATTCTCCGCTCCACTATCCCGAGATCGCTTCTGTCAATGATTTCACATATTGTCCAGTTGCGTAGACAGTTGAGACACAAAACTACATCACTTTTATATCACAATATCCACTAGGAATCAATTTGCAAATAATATTAACAGCCGCTGAAGTTCACTCGAAAAAATCCCGCCAAAAACCTTTTTTTTTTTTTTTTGTTTGTTCCTTACGGAACAGGCTAAGGTCTGAGACCATGCTGCCTAGTCATCAGTATTTTTCTTGAATTCTTTAGTATGCATTAGAATGCGGATGTAACATATTCTAATGTTTTTTGGAGTATTTGGCAGCAAATTGTATCGAGTCAGCCTTCCCAGTAAGCTTTGCGGAGGTAGTCAATACTACAATCAAATTCTCCGCTCCATTACACCGAGATCGCTACTGTCAATGATTTCACATTATATTGTCCAGTTGCGTAGACAGTTGTAGAGATGGGTCGTACTAGGTGAATTTTGGACTAGGTGCACCTTTTTTTTTTTTTTTTTTTTTTTTTTTTTTTTTTTTTTTTTTTTTTTTTTGCGTGGAGAAATGCTCATGCATACTGCACTACCACGGGGAGATAGTGCAGTTATGTGGGACTCTAACCCACTAAAACTCCACGGTGTCCTCCAGTGCCGCTTATGGCGGGAACACGGGCACGCGTTAGCACTCACCGCGAACCCGCCGCGGCTGTCCGTCACCGGACCCTCCTCGGGGGAGAACCCCCCATCACCGGTGCACCAGAACACACTGTACGCCGTGACCACCCCAGGGACCAATTCAGCACATGGGTGCCAGACGACCCCGTGTATGGCACCCTTGGTCCCACTGTGGCGGGTCGAGGTCAATGGCCCCGCCACCTACCATTTTGCGGCCGCAGGGGATAGGGAGAGCGGCTAACGCTATACCGACACTCCTCTTCCCCTGCGGCCCCACCGCGTCCGCCATCAGACGGTGGCGACCCCGTCTAGGCCGCGGAAGGTAGGGAGAGCGGCGCACCGCAATACCGGCACTCCTCTCCCGCCGCGGCCTCCAACCCTCAGCCGCGATATCGTATGGGACCTGGAAATCTCCATAAGACATCGCGGCCCGCCTCAGTTGCGATGTCGCCTGTTACCAAGCGGCACCGCAACCTACTAGTTGGCCGCTACGTCGTCGGCTTAATCGGCAAAAGCCCTGACGAGCGGCCCCTCCTCGGGTTCCTCTTCGCTTCACCGTGGGTGACCAAGCCACGGTTACTGAGCCCCCCCGCCTCGACAAAGCGGGAACCCACCGGGGGGGTGGACTAGGTGCACCTAGTCCAAGTCCGTACAAATACTCGATCCAAATACCTGTTCCACCTAGTCCACCTAGTCTATGAAATACGCATACTTTATAGATGCTTAGTCTTGGCGTACCGCCGATACGTGTAGATACGTACGTACGCAGTAATGAATTGTAATCTTTCCTTCATACTTTATACAGGCTTAGGACTGTCAACGAAAAGATTTATCTACATTGAAGATTGTTGGCGTAATTAAAAGATTTCTATTAATTTTTCAAAGTACTTAATTAGTTTTGTTATTGTTTTTTTTTTTTAAATACTACTTCCTTTGGGAAACATTTTTTTAAACAATAAACACATGAATTAATGTTGTAATAAAAAATAGATATATGTTCTTTAACAATTTATCAAAATTTCGTTACGAAAACCGATCACACTAAATAAGTCGACAGTACGTGTAGTCTAGTAGGTATCATTTCATTCATTCATTTATTTATTCATAAACAATATTCATTGTGTTTGAACATGTTATCATTGAATTATTATTTATACACATTAAATTGTACAACCCAAAATTACAATAAAATGAACAACATAGTTCACTACTTAAAATTTAATAAATTCAATGTCAAAAAAAGGTATTCAAAATCAATATAATAAAGAAAGTCAAATAGTTATAAAAAATAAAAGTCAACCTAACATTTATCTAATACAACAAACAAAAAGAAAACAACGAAAATCACTGTCATAAAAGTTAATAAATTCAATGTCACATTCTGCAAAATCAAGAGGTATCAATACGTGAAGCGAGATCACATTCGCACGAGTCCGTACTTGATACTAGACTGCATCATATAGTCTTAATTCGCATCGAGTATTGTCAAAGTACCTATTCTATAAAGTCTGCCTAGTCCCGACTAGTCTCGAGTATTGTCAAAGTACCTATTCTATAAAGTCTGCATAGTCCCGACTAGTCTCGAGTATTGTCAAAGTACCTATTCTATAAAGTCTGCCTAGTCTCGAGTCTCGAGTATTGACAGACAAGGATGGAAGGATTGCGGAATAGTGTAGTTAAAAAAGGACAGAATATATTCTAGCAAAACATAGTGCGCGTCGCGTTACTTTTATGCACTTTGAATTAGGGTTCAAATTCAAGTGACTGACACACGTATGATTTTGGCATACATTAATGAGCTATGACTATGATGCTATCTCACTTCGCCGCGTCGTCGGTACTATGACTCGCGCGGGCCGCGGGTGCCGTGCACTGCGTAGGCACAGTGAGAGTGTGAGACTAGGTGGATCGAGTATTATAAAAGTTAGAATAGGTGCAGCCTAGTCTCGTTAAATACCTAGTCCCTGGATCTGTTCTAGTATATACGCTTCATCTCTAGACAGTTGAGACACAAAACTACACCACTTTTATATCACAATATCCACTAGGAATCAATTTGCAAATAATATTAACAGCCGCTGAAGTTCACTCGAAAAAATCCCGCCAAAAACTCGCTGTTCTTTGTTCTTTTTAAATTTAATTTAACCTAACTAACCATCAACTTAAACCAAAGACACAATCTTGCTTGCCATGGATTATTTTTGCCTGCCAGTCTCTGTCTGTCTCCGGACAAGAGGCTTTCTGTAAATATCAATGTAGCAAAAGTTGCAGTACTCGCCCTCGGTCAAATTTCTATAGAAAGATTTTTGGACGAATAAATTAGTGTCACAATTTATAGGTTATATTGGATGAAATTTTTTATTTTGATCAAAAACAAGGTTAAAAAGTAAGAAAAATTAAATTTTCTAGATAATATTGAGCAATTTTTACATGTCATAGATATACGAATTTCGTAGTTGCAGTATGATTTTCTACCAAGAATTAATGTATTACACACTACAGCAACCAAAATGGCGCTGTAAAAATTACGAGCAATAAACATAGCTCACGTTAAAAATCTGACACGCTTCTTACGACTGATAATTTTAAGTAAAGAGATAGTGGTTGTTCTGGTAAAGTGGATGCATTCACCTCGTGTTTATAATTATTAACCTATGCTTAGTGAGATATGAAGGACATGATATTTATTATTTTAACCTTTTTAGGTAGCGTAATTGTAGTTCTTGCGTTTGCGTTATTTTGTAAGTAGCCCAATATGCTTTTAATTTCAATATGTTACTAACTAATTATCGTAAAAATACGATGATGCGTGAGTTACTCAGTTCTGTCGTGTATGACATTGTTATTATTCTTTGTTCCAGGTTGGTACATTGTGTGGAAGTGTTGTTTGTCGAAGTTCCGATTCGTCCGTGAGTTGCTAGGTGGTATGTCAGATAGCCCCCCAGCATCTGAGATCAGGAAGCCAAGTAAAACCAAGAAGATTCGTAGGGAATAATTCAAAAAGTAAGTAATTAATTGTAAACCCTAAACATGACAATGTTTACAAAGAACAAAGAAAAATCTGAATGGATACATAATATCTTTTAATTTCAATGAAGTAGTATTCTTGTTCTTACATATTAGGTACCTAAACAATTTATTATAGTAGTCACATCGGATCTTTATGTCTCTGAAGTTGTCTCTATGAACCATTGTGCAGGTTTCAATTTTGTCATTGTGTATACTGCATAGAGTAAGCGAGATAGCATGAGGCGACAAACGTAAGCAAGTGAAAGTGGCAGTTTACAATGCTATCTTCTACTTCAACTTTAACACAAAAAAGCAACTGCGCAGGATCTTACAGTCAACTTCGGAGACACAAAGATCTACTGTGACTACTATATTATGACATTATAGTTTAATTGTATATTAATTGGATTATAATTGTATGTTTGATTATATTTTAATTGTAATATTTGATTTTATTTTAATTGTATTTCTGTTAGTCCTAATATCTTTGTGTTAGTAACATTGCATTGGTGATATCAAATAAAAAAAAAAAAAAAACAAAAGATGTATCCTAATTTTATGCGATTGTGACATTTGTTTATAAGTTTATTAAGCCTTAACGCTTACAGCACTGAACCGATTATTATGAATTTTGGTACAGAGATAGATGGAACCCTGGCATTGGCTACTTATTTTTGCATGAAATTTGAATCGAAGAACATTTCATTGATATTTTTTGTCATCCAATTGGCTTACTTACAAAGTACCAGGAGACAAGATTCGTGAAGTACTAAAAATCCAGTCTGGAATCATGACTGGTAAAGCCTCTCAAACTACCCGGAATTGATTGATAAAATCTATATAAACAGGTGCAATGCTGTGGGCTATACCTAGTCTCCTAAAAAAAAGCTTTTTTTTTAATGTTTACAGAACATTCAAGATGAACATCCGGTGTGCTAGACCTAGCGACCTGATGAACATGCAGCACTGCAACCTGCTGTGCTTGCCAGAGAACTACCAGATGAAATATTACTTCTACCACGGACTGTCATGGCCTCAGCTCAGCTATGTTGCTGAAGATGAGAAGGGACATATTGTTGGTAAGTTGTAGGCTTGACAAAAACTGGATCTGTATAGTAAGATGAGTGTTCACCTCCCTGTCCTTGCAGTACAAAAAATGTGTGGCTTCTGCCCTGCATTAGGAAAATTATTAATTAAAATGAGTAACAGCAGCAATGTTGTTTAGGTAAGTTAGTTTTGGACACTGAGTTTGTTTCGGCCTTTCTTCTCGAGAGTAGTCAGATAGGAAATGCCAACCTCATCTAGTTTAAAAAAATATGATTAACATGTCATGTGTTTGTACAAAACAACTTACAGAAATAAAATCATTTATCGTAAGCTTTTCTACTTTTGTTCAAATTGCCCACAATTCATCATCATCATTAATAGGTCCAAATTCCCAAAATTAATAGGTCTAAAAAACTTTTCTCTATATGGCGATCAGACAAGGATAATTGAAATCATAATTATTGAGGTAAGTATTTCAATTAAACCATGTTAAGCTTACACTAGTTGATCATTCTTCCATACGAACGTAGTCTGGCGATTACTCCACTGTTTGACGATGTACGTTCAAAAAAAAAAAAAAAAACAATTTGTCTCATCATTATCTAGCCCTGTATGGAAAAAAGAGGGAAAAAAAAATCAAATTTATGAGCGTCGAAAGTTCCATATTTCAACTAATTTACTAATTTTAACGCATCTTTGGGCGGAAATAAATGCCATAAGAAGAAGGTAAATTGAAAAACGGCCTCCATACAGGGTTAGATTAGTAATTCAACAATGCAAATAATTTTATTTTGAAAATATATATTTAGTCTTTTTTTCATGATATCTAGACTCCCAAAGGATATCTACTCTCTGTTTATAGAATTTCGCGCGCTCGTTTTCGTCCTAAATCATCATTCACTTCAATGCAAAAGTAAAAATTCGTACGCGAAATAGCTTCTTACTGCTCATCACAGCATCTGTATCTTTCGCACGCTTTATCGGATGAGATAGAGATAGCATGCATTTTAACCTCGAGCACAAAATAGTTCGTGCCGTCGACTAGGGGAACCTTAAGGTTCTGAAGATGAAGCTAATATAGATTTTATTTTATTTAATCTAATATCCATCTCATTCAATTACAGGTTATGTATTAGCTAAAATGGAGGAAGATGGGGAGGACAATCGCCATGGTCACATTACCTCACTAGCTGTGAAGAGGTCTCACCGTCGCCTAGGGCTTGCACAGAAACTTATGAACCAGGCTTCACTTGCTATGGTGGAGTGTTTTCAGGTAATTGCCTAAACTACAAAGCATTTTGCTGCTGATGTGTGTAGTGAAGCTATGTCATCAACACTGAATTAATATTTTTTAATCATCATGGGATAAATATACAGATTCTCAAGCGCGGAGCCACCATTGTGGGCACATGGAAACAACCATAATAGACTTGTGACGTCACACTTGCATGGTCTATTGAGGTCGATAGGCTGATGATATTATATCCAGTGCCTTAATAAAACACCAAAATCTTGATCAGAGCGTCATATTTTTTTTTTAAATCTTTGTAGGAATGCACTGTATCGATCATGACCGAGTTGATACTCCGACTCGCACTACACCAATTTTCAGGTGGCTGTGACCACAATCTTTTTTGAGGGCTGGATCCGTATATTCTGTGTGATTAATAACTATCTAACTAAATTTAATGTGATTCCAGGCTAAATATGTATCCCTACATGTAAGAAAAAGCAACAGAGCAGCACTCAACTTGTACACTAACAGTCTTGGCTTCAAAATACTCGAGATTGAGCCTAAGTACTATGCTGACGGTGAAGATGCGTACTCCATGATGCGTGACCTTAGCGCGTTTGCAGCAGAGAGCAAGACAGAACTCCCGCCCATAGAAAATTTGGAAATCAAATCTGAATCTGCAATCATATCGCAGTGCTAAGATACATATATTTATGTAAATAAAGCATTTAACAATATATAATAATATAAAATGTCTTTTGTTGTTGTTTTGCCATCATCAATTTCATAGAAAGTCTTGTAATCATGGCAGGTACAGTATGATGTATGTAAACTTTAAGGCAGTTTTGAAGGTGCAGTAATAAATTCAGGGAGGTGAGGGGATATAAATTACACAGTTAATAGCTGCACTGCACACTGCTGTGTCTGCAGTCAGTATTAGGTAGCCATAGATGCAATTCTGAATATGTATCACAAAATTATGGAATAAACCCACTAATGGATGATTTTCACCATTTTAAAATCATATTTAGCATTTTTCTTATAATTTAAAAATAAGCTTCTGTTATAGAATAATAATATCGTTTATTTATAACTTAAGGCTCAGTTTACAATAAAATATCTTTAAACATCTAAGAGAACACAGTTGCTCATTTGCCTGAACTAGGTTGAACATGTGTTTCAGGCTAGAAAGTGCTTAAAACTTATCATAATAATAAATTAACAATTAATATAAATTATATATGTCGAACTTAAAATAAAGACAACAAAAAAATATTTCGTTCTACCCAGGAGATCTTCTGTCTCCCCGTAAGAGATACTAAGTAAATGAATATAGTTCGTATATGTTTTTAAAATAGAATAGTTCTATACCTACATCTTATCCATACAATAGGGAACGACAGTTAATGCCCAATTCATAACATAATTTTAGAATTATCAAAAAAAAAACTTTTTAATTCAATTAAAAATCTATCGCAATGAGCACAAAGCTCAAAATTTGACGACTGTCCGCATTGACACTAAGGTATTAAGAATAAGAAGAATGTATTAGAACAATATTTTATTTTATTTTTATATACAAACTTCTTTCGTATTCTTTTCAGCAAAATCTTTCATTTGATACTCGTATCATGGCAGAGCACAAAAAATAACTAGTCCGCCCTCTTGGGTCGTCCGCCTTATTGGATTTAGAATCGTCGTCTCTTAGCTAACTATGTATTGTCATCCAAACTAAACGTGTATGCTAAAGGGGAATGCCCATTTTGTAAGGGAACTTGGGCCCCTTTGAAAAAATGGTTGTATCTTGATGAATATGGTTGTATATTGTAGAAAAACACGTTATAATCATAATTAGAAAACATTTTTTATTTATTTTGCGGGGTTCACGAGAAATAACGATGTTTCTGTTCTTGAAATGAACCCTTATTACAATGCAATAAGGTGCATACAAATGTCCAAGTGAAGAAACCTGATCTGTTGTTGTCTGTACATAAAAATTAAAGGACACGGATGGGAAAAAACACAAAATATAAATCCTATTTTTGGATAATATTGAAATCGCAGACACAATACCTCATAAGGGGCCTGTGTATGGGCAATCTCCTTTCATCTTACTCTGTTGAGGATAACTGCTTTAAAATTCAGTTGCAAAAGGGGAATGCCCATTATGTAAGGGAACTTGGGCCCCTTTGAAAAAATGGTTGTATCTTGATGAATTTGGTTGTATATTGTATAAAAAACACGTTATATTCATAATTAGAAAACATTTTTTATTTATTTTGCGGGGTTCACGAGAAATAACGATGTTTCTGTTCTTGAAATGAACCCTTATTACAATGCAATAAGGTGCATACAAATGTCCAAGTGAAGAAACCTGATCTGTTGTTGTCTGTACATAAAAAGTAAAGGACACGGATGGAAAAAAACATATAATATAAATCTTATTTTTGGATAATATTGAAATCGCAGACAGGATACCTCATAATCATAAGGGGCCTGTGTATGGGCAATCTCCTTTGACCCGAACACACTTACCTACATAGCAAGAGTTAAATGAAAGCTTGTAAAAAGCACTTTGTGATTGAAAGTGTCAAACGAAAACTTCATTTTTTAAATAGATCGAAAAAAAAATTTTGTCTGTATGTTCGTTCCAGCTAATCTTCGAAACGGCTAAACCAATTTTGGTGGGACTTTCACTGATAGATAAGTAGCTGATGTTATAATAAAGGTGCCTGTAAACGGGCTAGTTTTCCGACAATTTCTTGCTGCAATTGTATAGCCGTCAAGTTGCCAACTATATCGCTCAATACAGTGCAACAATTGCTGCAATCTTGCGATATTGCCAAATTTTTGCAAATGATTTACCCGGCTTTAACCTTACTGCAATATAGCCATATATCGTCTTTGCTCTGATGTATAGGTGCATCTGAATTCCCTCACCAGGTTCCCGCCGCTTCGTCCTGTCGCTGCCTGATTAATAAAGTTGTTTTGTATCCGTTGTTGATTTTATTCTGTTCGTCATGGCCGAGTGGTCAAACAAAAAGATTTTCTACTTTATCAATGAAATCCATGTACCTACGTCCTGAATTCTGAGATGTAGAAGCAGAAGCTAGTGCGTATAAAGATCGTAATCTTAAGAAGGACGATTGGGCCGTAATTGTCGCGAAGTTTCATAATAATTCGCTTATAGGTATTCAATGTATATCCGGCTAGATTGCAAATTATTGAACCCGGTTTGACATTACTGCAATCTCACCGTAGGTATATTGTCTTTGCTCTGATGTATCGGTCGCGGATAAATTTGAAAGAGAATTACCGCGGCCCTGGCACAAGTAACTGAAGAAACACGGGTGGGTTTTAGTCAGTAAAAGTTTGACACGCCCTCCCCCTTCACCCAGAGCGGGAGAAGCGTAGACAGAGAATACTATAGACAAATGGTTGCCGTATGTGCAATGTGCATGTGCGGTAGAAGATATGCAGATGGTATTGCCATATCAAAGATTTTAGCAGCAACCCGATTTTTAGCAATCCCAGATTCAGGGCTTGACCCTTGACTTGACCCTTGAAAACCGCAAGGACTATAGCTGGATAGTCTTTAGACGAATTATGGACTAATTCGTCTAAAGACTATCCAGCTATAGTCCTCGCGGTTTTACCCGTTATATTAATTTATATATATATATATACCTACTAGCTGACCCGGCAAACTTTGTTTTGCCATAAAAACACCAAAAATTTATCGCCCTACCTAGGTTAGTTATGATTTCCCGTTTGTTTAAATATGGCCGAATCCACACACTTCTTCTCTTTTTAGGTTTCGGTTTGTTTAAACGATGATACAAAACAGTAAATGCTGCAGCAACGAGAACAGCCTCGGTATCCGCCATTTTGTCAACTGCTGAGATCTAGCCGCAATTATTGCTCCGCGTGTATGAGCAAAATTCCTCAGCAACCTAGTTGCACTATATTGCTGGGCAACATCTTGCAATGTATTGCTCAATGAAATTGCAGCAAGGGTATATATTGCAAATATACTGGGCTATATTGCTCAACAAAATTGCCAGCAAGATGCAATTTTTATAGCCCGTTTACAGGCCTCTTAAGGAGTATTTTAGGCATTAACTAGTATTATAATAAAATAGTTTACGCCAGTTTGAAGATCATTAACTCAAAAGATGTCAGCCAACCAATCAAATTGCATAAAAACTCCGCTCCGCATTAGTGGATAAGGATATGAGAACTATTTTGTAAATTCATATAGGTAGGTATATTTATGCGGAGCAGGCTGCGGAAATGAGACACAAAGCAGTGAGGCAGAGCAGAGGAGCAGCTCCCTTTCCAGTGCAACCGAGCTCCATATATGAAATATCACAGACCGCTACTCCACTCCGCATTTCTTTCTCTCTGCGTTTATGACAGATACAGTCCACAACTCTGCTCCATTGCCTCGCTCCGGACGCTACGCTCAAGTGGACAGGCAGCCTTAAACTCCAAATTTGTAGAAAAAGAATTAATTTATAAGCTGTTTTATTATTATTATAATTTATTCATAATTACAGAACTAAATACTATTGTATAAGTAAGTACAAAAGATTATTCATCTTCATCAAAAAGGTGATCTAGTTTCAAATTCACCTTTGTGCCAGAATCTTCAGATTTCTGTGACTTATCTTTCTTTACTAAAGGTAAAGGGACTTTCTTTTCTTTTTTCTTTGTTACACCTACAACATATTCTGGCATAACAATTTTATTGTTTTTAAATACAGGTTTTTCTTCTGGTTTAGGTGCTCTTCTTAGTGCAGATGAAATATGGAAAGTTGGTTTTTTGAAGACACCTTCATCTGGATCGGTTTCAGTTTCCATCATTGATTGAGCTGCTTCTCTTTCCTCCATTTCACGAATGTGTGCTAATGCAGTGGCAGTGTTTGTGGAGTCAGACATTTGTTCTGGTGTAACATCGGCTAGAGAATAATATTTGTATTTCTGTGGGTTTTTAATATGGTCAGGAATACGTTTTGCCTTGAGGCATTCGAGGAGGTTTGCTTCAGGTCTCTTGTAAATACTCTCTCTTCCTCTAAATTGTTTCATTTCGTGTTTCAATTTTTTGTATGTGTATTTGTCGATAGTGCCATAATCTTGCGGAGCAGCTTTGTTTGTTTTAGAAAAACCGTATTGATCTTCAGCATCTTTTAGCTGGTTGAATAGGCTTTTTTGTCTGTCTTGAAAAGATGACATCTTGGAGCGACTTGAAAACACTGTAATAAAAAAAACAGAATTATTGAATTACACACATTATGCTTAGAAAATATTTCAATAACTTGTGGCTCTAAGAGGTTTTGTTTGTTACTATGAATATATTAAAATTGTAAAAATTACGCCGTCTGTTTAACCACTACAACTAATATTTGAATATTATGAAGACATTTGCTATTATTAATAATTTTACCTATTTAGTAAAAATGCAGTATGTACGATGTAAATAATTAGAGATTTGTTTGGAAATAAAAACTTGAATGTCAATTTGACAGAATGACAGCACTAATCAGTATTTTTAGTTGACAGTTGACACTTGACGTTGATACCTGTCGTTTAAGTATGATTTGGGTTTTGCCAGTTATAAAACCAATTTGGAATATTTGGATTCGCGCACTGTACAGTACTCGCCAAATGTCGCCGCCCCGAAGTTGGCTTTTGCAGTCGGAGGATACAAATTCGCGAGCTGGCTGACCAAAACCAGATGTATCCTCCGACTGCACAGCATGATTTTCTTCTTATTTACGTCTTTTTATTTCGGTTTTGAAGCAGTCGGGATTTTAGATTTTTTGAATTTGTTTTTTTATTTATAACCTTTTAGTTAACATTTTTTTTTCGAATTACATTTAAACTTAAAAGTGTTGTTTAATTTTGAAATCACCTCTTAAACCTATTTCTTTTGATACTCCACACGATGAGAATGTAAGAAAGAAAAAATTGGTATATATATATATATATGGTAGCCCCACAATATGGTGCCCAAAAGCCGCCATTTTTCTATTTTCCCATTTTAATGTGGCCAGTGAAACTCGCAAGTTTATGACTAATCGATTGACGTAAGAATCATCAAAGTCGGCCAACGCGTTTGGTCTCTAGAACACCACATAGGAACAAACATACATACATCCATACATAGACGGATAAACATATTACCCTCCTTCGGCAGTCCAGTAAAAATAAAGCATGGCCGTCCCCGTCAAACTTGGCGACGCACCATGTCGGCAGAAGCTGCGAGCATTCGTATGACGAGGAGCGAGGTGAAGCGTGAAGCTCAAGACCGATCGCGATGGAAGACTTCTGTGAACGCCTTCTGCCCCATCTAGGGGACATAGGGCATTAAGTCAAGTCAAGTCATGCCACAGACAGACACACAGATACACTGTCAAACTTATAACACCCTTCTGTTTGCGGCGGAGGTTAAGAAAATATCGGCCAAGTGCTAGTCAGACTCGGGCACTGAGGTTGCTCCCTACGTTCACCAAAATATTTTTTCTCAAACATGCTTCGAAATTTGAGCATTATTTTGACAACCTTCTTCGAGATAAATCGACATTGCTGTACTGGCCAACTACATGCGAGCATCGGCCGGCAAAAGTTGTAAGAAATAGCGGCCAAATAAATTACATAGTCATATCTGTCGTGTTATTTAAAAATGGAACGATCTTTTACTCCTAAACATGGTAACCAAGGAGGTAACTTATCAAAAGTTTTATTTAAATTTCGAACTGGCTTGCAAATAGAACGCTGTTATTGAAAAAAAAAAAACAAAAGAATCGTAACGCGGGATCAAATATTGTTTTCCGTCATTGATTTTGACAAAATGAGTTCTACTTAGTACTACTTAGTTTACTACTAGTGCTACTTAGTTTTAATTTCCGCTCATTATTTGAGAAAAGTAATATACAAGCCTTGGCCACAACTAGGCATTGATGAACTTATTTATGTGTGCCTCGGCTTCGCCTCGGCCCACATTTACACGTTCGTCCATCAATGCCTCTTTTGCTGGCCGCTGCAGTAATGTACTATTTCCCTGCTCGACAATTTGCAATTACCTACCATGCAATCTCAACGTAAAGTAAGGGTAGGTTCAGATGACAAGCGCTCAACGCGCGTTTTGATAACGCGCGTTTACAACTACATACATTTTATTCAGGCCGTACACATGCTAACGCGCGTTTTAGTAACGCGCGCGTTCAACGCTGCGCTAGCGCTCGACTGTTGTCAGCGCGCGTCAACGCCGCTTTGAGATCATTGGTTTTCTAATTTTCTATGTTTCCGTTCAGTTGAGCGCGCGCTTTCGACGCGGATAGACGTATTTTAGGGTTCGTCAAGTTCGTCCGAAAATCGTCCGAAATGGAAACCGAAGCTTTTAATACGGAATTATTAATTGATGACATAGAGAAACGTCCTGCGATATGGGACATGACAAGTAGCGATTATTCAGATAAGAATTTGAGAAGACGGGCTTGGGAAGTACTCGTCCTTATATTTTGTGAAGGACATGACAATGAAGAAAAGAAGAAAATATTATGTGAGTATATATATTTATTTACATTTACAATCGGTTTGTGTTACAAGTTAAATATAACGATCCTGCCAATCTACTTTTCCTTCATTAATGAAATAGTTTGTTAAATGTACTCGAACATTATCCGCCTGTCGCACAGCACGTCCGGTATAATGTGAGGCTAGATTTTCCAGGGGTGGCGTATAAAGTGTGTCTTCAAAATTGTAGCCATCCCTGATTCTGACATAATTATTTAGTGTACATATCGCTTTTACGATCTTTTCTGCAAAACCGATGTTAACATCTAACGGCCTGTGTAAAATGCGCCATTTATTGCACATTATGCCAAAAGTACATTCAACATACCGGCGTGCTAATGTCAAACGGTAATTAAATATTTTTTTAGCATAAGTTAGTGACCTTCCCCCATATGGACGCATTAAATTCTCCATCATGCCAAAAGCTTCATCAGCCACTATCACATATGGCAACGTTGTCGGTCTATTTTGTATTAACAATGCCTTTGGCTCAGGTAGATCTAATGACCTTTCTGTCAGCTTTTTGTACAATGAAGAATTCTTGAATATACCTGAGTCACTGTTTTTACCGTAGGCACCTATGTCAACCCACACAAAACAATAGTTTGCATCCGCTAGCGCCAATAAAACTAGCGAAAAATAATTTTTATAGTTATAATACATAGAACCCGTGTGTTCAGGCTGGATTAACCGTATATGTTTCCCGTCCAAGGCTCCCAAACAATTGGGAAACTTTGAGTTCTTTTCAAATATCGTGGATATTTCACACCACTTTTCTTTCGTTGGTTCACTCATAACAACGGGCCTTAATTTTTTCCAAATAGTTTCACATACATGTGGTATTATAGTAGCCACAGTAGATTTGCCAATTCTATAGTCGTAGCTTAATGTCCCAAATTAACATCCAATGGCCAAATAGCTGGAAACAAACATAAACTATTACTAAATACTGTTTTTTTTTTCAGCGTCATCCCTGCAAAAAAAGTGGAAGAGTTTACGGGATAATTATATGAGAGAGGTGAAGAAAATAAAGACTGTCAAATCTGGATCAGGAGCTTCCAAAACTTCGACATATATTCATTATAATAGACTACGATTTCTACAGGCATCAATTGCCAACAAAGATACAGAAAGTAGTTTCGATGCAGATAATGCATCAACTTCGTCAGAGGTTGCTGAAGTAGAAATAAGTTCTGGCTTTAAGAGTCCTAAATCTACTTCAAGAAAAAAACAAAAATTAAATCCTGCTGATGAAAGATTTGCAAACATATTAGAGCAGAGTTTAGCACAGAAAAATGTGTCTCATCCAAAAGAAGATGACGATGAAGACAAGCTGTTTTGTTTGTCACTCGTTAAAGAGATTAAAAAAAATTCCGGAATATAGGCGACTTCAAACTAAAATTGCCATTTATAATTTAATTTTGCAAAACCAAAATGAATTTCAAGGACCACAACAACAGACATATGAAAATCAAAATTACCCGGTATCACAACGAAGAAATTATTCATCACAAGAGCAGCGTCATCAGTCATCAGCTTCTGTTGAAGGCTTTCATTATCATGATTATAGATCACAGCAGTCTAGTGTGTCAAATAATTTTGCACATTATGGTTATACTACAGCAATGGGGTCTCCATCGCCAGTAACACCTACTCCATCGCCAGCACCAACTAATGTCAGCAATGAATCAGAGTTAGAGTTATTCTGCGAGTAACAAAATGTTATTTTTTCTTTAAAAAAATTGTTCCTAAACAAGTTGATTTGATTTATTTGATTTATAGATTATGTTGATTATTAAAAAACTTACCTCAATGTAATTATGAGTTTTTCTTCCGGTGAAATGCTATATCGCACAGCGTTTTTATCTGCTACGAGTTCATCGTTTATGAGAGTCAGTAAGTCATCAAATGACTTGATGGACATTCTGAAGTAGTTAAAGAATTTGGGCTCAAATTGCCTTAACTTAGGATATAAAATAATGTACTGACTTTCAGTCAGCCTGGTTGACAAAATTGGGTGAACCCAATATCTCCGTCTTCTGTTGTGTCGTTTCTGCCGTCTGTATAAAATCACCGATAAAACTGTTTCTACGTCCATCTTCGACAAATGTAGAACTCAAACTGGCCGCAACAACGCGCATTTAACGCCTGACAAGCGCGCACCATGTGAACACTATACAAAAATTCAACGCGCGTTCAACGCGCGCTGAGCGCTTGTCATCTGAACCTACCCTAAAGCATTACCTCAGGGAGGTAAAGTTGTATCAAACTCCCAAGGGAGTAAAGTGATTTGAATTTGGAACGTCAAATTAGTGTGGAAACTCGTGGAAAAACCTGAGTAAAAAAATGCCCTTATGGCATTGTAAAGAGGTTTGTTCGAAAATCGAAGCACCCCACGCTTTTTTAGTTTTTTTTTTTTTGTTGATGATTCCAAAAGTAAATTAGAAACAACTTCCTCTGGTACAATTTAACGGAACTACTATTCCAATATGTGAGAAGGTTAAGAACCTTGGGGTTTGGATCGACAGATATCTGTCTTGAGGTCCTTGGCTTCAGAACGTAAGCCGCAAAATTTTTGCATCTGCCAGGTCCCTTAGACGATTGCGAAACTTTCTTCCCACTGCCACTAAAATTGCGCTTGCACAGTCCCTTCTGCTTCCTATACTTGACTATGCTGATGTCAGTTATCTCGATCTCACCCAGGCACAACTAGATAAACTTGAGCGCCTTCAAAACCTTTGCATAAGATTTATATTTGGCCTGCGCAAATATTATCACATTTCTGAATTTCGGACAAAGCTCAAGTGGCTTCCCATACGTCTTCGCCGGGATTCTCATATTTTATTTATAGTATTCTATACAATCCTACAACCCCCTCTTATCTCAAAGAACGTTTCAAGTTCCTTCATGACACACATAATAGTTATCTGAGGTCATCGTAAAACTTGGGACTAGAGATGCCGATGCATTCCACCAGCTTTTACGACAAATCTTTTACGGTTCAAGCGGTGCGGTTGTGGAATGCTTTGCCCGTGTCAATAAGGCGTGCTCATTTTTAAAACTATGGTGAAGAATCACTACCTCGAATCTCTCTTTAATAGTTGTTATTCTTGATTTCTATGCGTTTGTTCCATTCTTATTACTGTATATATTTGTCTACATAATATGTATATATGTATTTATTTAATTTATTTATTAATCTAAAATTTACATAATAATTAACAATAACTACCTATGAATACACTTAAATAAAAATAAAATTAAACTACGAACGCGTATAAAAGGGCAGGGGTCATAGGGCGTCAAAAAATTCGTCCACATCGCTGTCAACGTGAAAAGTGCCCAGAACGCTGGCAGCATTGCCACGTTGAATGGCCATGCTGATTCTCTGGCCAAGGAAAAGCCCAGCCCTCTGGTCACGTGAAGAGTCAAAGTGTATTTATTTTATTTATAAATAGTACACCAAAGACTACCTACAGTACTCTTTCCTTTCATTTTTTTAAATCCATCCTAAGGTTGTCTTGTAAAGATCGCCTTTAGCGATAAGGCCGCCCATTGTGTCACCCAGTGTAATGTTTTCTTCGTCTATACTTTCTGTAACTTATATGGTGTACATAATAAAGAGTACCTATTCTATTCTATTTTCTACTTTTACGTTTGGTTTTTCTATTAATATTTAAGCGTGTTTTTTAGTTTTCTTAAACTATTATTTATTTTTTACTTTTTAGTTCAATCGCACATACTAAGCTAATAAAAATGGTGCGATTTCAAAGAATGTAAACCAAAGACGGTGTTTGGTACTATTAAAAAATCTTATTTCCTTATTTCGTACCTTAAGGATACACTAGTCGAAAATTCTTCCATACAAACGTAGTCTAGGCATTATTCCACTGTTTGACGATGCACGTTCAAAACAAAAAGTGATATCAATTTAGGTTAGGTTAGGTTAAAACGGGCTGCAATTTATCTCATCATAATCTAGCCCTGTATGGAAGCAATAAAGTATAAAAAGAAAATATTTGAAAGTTATGAGCGTCGAAATTTAAGTTCCACATTTCGACACTAATTTTAACGCATTTTTGGGCGCAAATAAATGCCATAAGAAGACGGAAAATTGCAAATCGGCCTCCATACAGGGATAGATTAGTAGTTCAAGAATTCAAATAATTTTATTTTGAACAGATACGTTTAGTCGTTTTTTTATGATATCCAAACTCCCAAAGGTCTGTTTATAAAATTTCGCGCCCTCGGTTTCCTCCTAAATCGTTATCCATTTCGCTACGCAAAAGTGTGTATTCGTAGGCGAACTAGCTTCCTTCTGCTCATCACAGCATCTATCTGTTCCGCATGTGTTGTCGGTTGACATAAAATGCATTTTAACCCCGCGCACAAAATAGTTCGTGCCGTTGACTAGTGTAACCTTAAGAGGAAACCGGGGCAGAGAGCGCCGACTGAATTTCCTTAGTAAAAAGTCATAATTCGAGGTTTCGCTCTCGTCTCTTTCCTCCTCCAATATTGGACCAATTTAAAAGATATTCCGTAAACTGAAAATTAAAGATATATATATACTATGTCCCTATGTTTTCCTTTTTGATGATACATTGAGAATATATATATTTGAGATAATATAATACCTTTTTACTAAGGAAATTCAGTCGGCGCTCTCTGCCCATATTTCCTCTTAATGTACCTATGTAGTTGATAGGGAAATAATTATATAAGTCATAATTATGGACCCTGTCGGGCACAGTATAGATCAAGTAGGAGCTCTATCCTTCCATTACTGGACTAATATGTGTCCAACATCAGTATTAACATTTGATTTACTTAGATTAATTACAAAATGAATACTTAATTTATGGAGCCCTGGCTTTTTATAGTCTCGCAGAAGGCGTGAAAAGTACAGTATGCTCCTCTGGGATAAAGCCTGACTTCTTCTTAGGCAGCTTGAATTGAACCCCTCGCTTCACATAACTCTAAGAGTCCTAGCTCGTTACGCTCACAGTACAACATGCCGCCCGTGACGTAAGACGATGTTTTATCCCTTTTTCACAGATAACATAATACTAGCATACCTTGGTACATAATCTAGAAATGTAACATTACTAAACTTCATAAAATCTATGAAAGCCTCGAACATTGAGCTGACGAAAAGATAAACTGGATTGAGGGACAAAATTAAGTTTTCCTTTGGAAAACTGTTGTAAATAAGTTTACTCGCATTATTTTTTGTGTTGTAGATACCAATTTACGGTTTTCGGATTTTAACTTTACTTGTGCTTTATGTAGGTATGTGTAGGTTTACCTTTGATGGGCTGTATAAGTTACTTTTTTTGGTAGAAGTAGTTTTTCAGGGTTCCGTTCCTCAAAAGGAACTCTTTTAATATCACTTCGTTGTCTGTGTGTCAAGACCTTTTTCTCAGGAAGGCGTGAAGGTATCAAGATGAAATTAATATCAAATACTAAAGTCTGCAATCCCTTGGGGCTCTAAAAAAAAGAAACTTCTAAGTCAATGCAATCAAAAGATATGGGTGTTTACACCGCATAGTTTGACACACGAAAGAGAATCAAACCTATAAGGTACCTACTTCCCGTTCACCTAGAATAATCTAGAATCATGAAATTTAACAAGAAGCCATCTCTTATCTGGTATAAAGGCAAACTCGGGGTAAAGCATTCGGCTGTTGAAAATCTAGGGCTTTGACTTAAGACGTTGATAATTCTGTTCTGGCCAACTGGATAATCACTAGGGCGCAAAAACAAGTGATAAGCCGAACATTATTGTTTCGAATTAATTGTTGGACCTGCTGAACACTGTATGAATATATTTGTATTGTAAAAACTCAATTTCTTTTAGTATTATATAACTGCAAAGCACATGTGTGAGTACTGTGTACCAACGTTAAATCGAATATATTAAGATGTTTATCAGGGGTTTGGTGGGGTGCCCATCCCTTTTCATTAAAATTAATCTATAATGCAATAGTAAGAAGTGTGCTTGATTATGGAACATTTTTATTAGAACCTGGTAATTCGGCCGCATTAAAGAAATTGGATAGTATCCAGTCCAAAGCATTACGAATAGTGACGGGAGCTATGAAATCAAGCCCAAAAATGCCCTACAGGTTGAACCTGTCGATCCTCCTCTTTCACTTCGATGTCAGTATCTTTCCGACAAATTTCTATTCCGTTCGTTACAATTTTCCAAACACCCTGTAGGTGCAAAACTTCAGTCACTTTTAGATGAAACCAATTCTTTTCTAACTATTGGTCTCACAAATATCTTCCCTGTCTTGTTGTAAGTTATAAAATTTTATAGCTTTGCAAGTCCCAATTTACCAGTCACTTACATATTCACTCTTTAATCATTCTTCTGAATCATTGGTTATGGTGCTCACTCCGGATGTTATCTTGAGTTTAGGTATTAATAAATACGATGATTTCGTAAAAGAGTTATTTAACTTTTCTAAAGACCTGCATTGGGCGAATTGGCATCATATTTATACAGACGCCTCTAAACACTCTTCTTTAGGATAGGAAATGTTGGAGTTGGAGAATTTCACTCACAATACAATATAGTGCAAAAAAATTTACTTCCTCCTGAGTCATCAGTGTTTACTGGCAAGTGTTATGGTCTATTCAAAGCCTTAGAATATATTTACATCATGAAATTGGGAAAACAGTAATATTTACTGATGCTTTAAGTGCATTTCAAGCCATTAAAAGAAATCCTTTTAAATGTAAACCAGTATTTCCTATAGTTATGTTAATTAGAAGCCTTTTGTACAAATGCGTAAAATTCGGTCTTCAAATTTCTTTTGCTTCGATATAAGCCCCCCTAGCCAAGTTACAAACGTTTCGTATCGAATCTCTTTCTACAATCGTTAACGCCTTCTACTTGTATGGTTTGACCACGTGACTTAACGTTCAGATGTGTCATTCCCATACATTGATTCGGTTTCTACTAGCGTTATCAATTGTAGATTGTTAACTTAGCTACAGGTGCTGGCCATAGTAATATCACGGGAAATGTTAAGGCCGATCACCTGGCTAATGAAGCTGTAGACTGCGGTGATTTGTTTCCCTACATCAATTTTAGCCACGACTTGGCGAATCTGCCTATGAACTTTCTTTGGGAAGCTTGGAGCAAGTTGTGGGTGCATGGATAGCAGTGTTACCAAAGGAAATTATTATTCATGTATTCAGACATATATTCCCAAAAAACCATGGTATTCGAAATTTAACTTCGGTAAGGCTGCTACCAGTTGCCTTATTCGCATGAGGTTGGGTCATAATTGTTCCAGAGTCCACCTTGCACGATTGCGGATCGTTTCGACCTGTGCGATTGTGGTGAGGTGGGTGATTTAAACCACATTTTCTTACATGTTTACTTTGTTATAGCATTCCTTTTCCTACGTCTATCTCTGTTTTACTTGCGTCTAATGATTTCAAAATATACATGTATTTATCTTCATTTATCACTCTTAATAATTTAATACGTATTTAATAGTTATTTTATTTATAATATCGTTCCTAATAATCCTGTCCAATATCCATCCAAATTCCGTGTCCCAAATTAAATTATATTTACAACCAAGTTTCCCCGTTTTCGTATGTGGCATTGCGCAAGTAGCGACTTGCAGAAACAAAAAAAAATGTCCTTAATTAAATCAAAAAACATTTATTATTATCAAATTATTATTCACAATAATTTGTTATAAGATATTAAAATATTAGCATTGTATCACCTAAATTATTATTTTCTGCTCGACAATGTCCAATTACAAATCATGCAATCTCAACGTAAAGGAAAGCATTATCTCACAAGGGAGGTAAAGTTGTAAGAAAATCCCAAGGGTGTAAAGTGATTAAAGTTTAGAACTTTAAATTCGTGTAGAAACTCGTGGAAAATTTTAAGTAAAAAGATGCTTAACTTGTAAAGATGTTTGTTCGAAAATATAACTAAGCAGAACAAAGAATGTGCAATTGCAAGTGCAAAAGACGATGTTTGGTCTTGTGATTTTCAGTGCAGTTATCACACCACATAGTTAAACGGACATTTTTGAAGAGACGCTCGGATGGATATATTGGTCGGCAATCTAGTTTTGTCACCAGCCGACGTTGAAAAGTTTTTGAAAGAGGCTCCGGATAGTCAGTACCTAGCAATAAAGATACGTTGAATATTATTTATCTAAATGTAAGTTTATAATTGCGTAACCTTTGCATAACTTATTAGAACGAATTAAATGATTTATTAGCAGGTTGCCTGAATTTTCGGTGTTACTGTGCGACAAGAGCTTTATAATATTAAAACAAAATATGTAGAAAGCCACGGAGAAATGCTTCTCGTCAAAATTAACCCGACCGAAACCAAGATCTTTTAAAATCGACAGAACGTTTCGTGAAACAGAGAAAAAATATCAAGGTTTCCGTTCAATAAAAACAAAGAATGAACGCTTTTTTCAAAACGTTCATGCACTGTACAAACAATCGGTATTAACAAATTTGGTAATATGCCAAGAGACATTGCGAAGTACATATTTAGGTTTGCCTGAGGTCGATTTTTACACTGGACACAGTTTTAGAAGAACTTCGGCTACAATGTTGGCTGATTCGGAGGGTGACCATAAGCTCCTAGAGCGGTATCAATTTGATATCGAGTAAGTGACAGATGTATACAAGTCAGATACATCTGTCCCTTATTCGATCTCAAATTGATACCGCTCTAAGAGCTTATGGTCCCCCCCTTGGGGGCCGATATATTAACTTTAAAGCGACATGGCGGATGGCGTTCTGACGCAGTCGCTGAATCATGCATACTTTGTAGAAGACTGTTCATAACAAGGCAAAATCAGTGACAAAATAACGCAAGCCATTAATTTGGAGCCAAAGGCAAAAAAGTTACCCTACGGCCTATGGCTCGGGCTGCAACCAACAGCCTCGTGTGTAATGAGCAACTTATCTCACTTCATAATATACTATTATATGGTTTAGTAGAAATAAAGTATTTTGATTTCGATTTTTATCAATAATTGTATCCCAGTTCCTAAATATTAAATTAAAGATACGCAGATTTAAAAAAAAAACTGTTAATTATTATTATAGTCTTGACAGGATTTTTTCAATCTCGCGATATATTTATTTAGGGTTCTGTGGTATACAACAAACACAATTAACCCCTTATAGTTTCGCAATGTCCGTCTGTCCACAGCTTAGCTCAGAGAAGAACTAGAAAGCTCTAAGTATGGATAAACATATTGATAACGCTGACAAAGTAGTAAAATGTTGAGTTTGGTAAGACGACTCGGTTGACGTAGTGGTTGAGCGATCGGATCCTGCGCTGCGTGTTCGGGTTCCTTTCCCGCACGGAAGAAATATTTGTATGGCCTACATATAGTTGTTCCGGATCTTGGTGTCTGAGAATGTGAGTTTAAATGTTTGTTAACGCACCCACGATACAGGCAGAAAAAAAGAACACGCATTAAAGATGACAGCGGAATGGTGTACAAAGAACCATCTCTCTATCAATCCAAGCAAAGCAGTCATTATCCCATTCACGAGGAAGAAGCAACTAGGAAACCTAGGAGATCCCTCCTTCATCGGAATAAAGCTGCCCTAGTCTACCGAAGTTAAATATCTAGGTGCAACTCTTGATAAAGAACTCAGGTGGAAAACTCATGCGGAAAATACAACGATAACGGCCCTGCGGGTGTTTGATATGTTGGCGTAGTGGTTGAGCGATCAGTTGCTGCGCTGCGTGCCGAGAGTTCGTTTCCCGGTCATACAATTTGATTATTTGATTGTTATGTTTATGACATGTAATTTAATTCATCAGACATTTTTGTATTTTATTTTTTATTTTATTTCACTTTTGACATTTGTAGTATTTTGAATTTATTTTATTTTCTTTTGTTTTATGTTTTGAGTGTAATTATTTTGTAATGTTATTTTAATAATTATTTAAATAGATTGTCAATAATATAAATATTTGCACATCTTATTAGGTAATGATACAGTGTACTTTATACCTATCTGTAACATCTGTTTGAACCTACCTGTATTAAGCAAATAAACAATTTG